>OU823263.1:8712130-9962130 GCA_917490735.1 Dryobotodes eremita
AAAATAATTTGTGGCAACACCATCGTGTCCCCGTATGGCCCGGGGCCGTGCTATAATGACCATGGAATTCCATACTTAATAGTTCAAATTTATTGTAGAGATGTGGGATTCTGACTGGTACGCAGGTGTAAGTGTAAGAATTTGTAGGGAAAGTAAGTAAAAGAAGCCTGCCTCTGGTCTAGAATAAATTTGACCTTCGCAGAACAAGTTTTCGCATTTAAATTCGAAGAACATAACAATTTTCTAGCTATTCTTTATAATTTATCACCGACTGATTTAAATTTATTTATTTAAACAACGTAGGTAATAATTCCGTTTTTCTCAGTGGCTGGAACGTTGATAAGAACTTTTAATTTAATTAAGTGTCAAATCATTCAATTAAATGGTTCTGATAAAACGAATTGAATTGACAGTTGTCCAAGTACAAATTGTGGTACTCGTGGCTAAATAATAACAGACGCACATGTCGATCAAAGGTTAAGTTACACTCGCCGCGGTTGATAAGTGGATGGGTGACCATCCATTACGTATCGAGACCTGTCCGTGCCGTTATGCCGTTAGTCCCGGCTGTCATTCATAGATCTTTGCCCGTTTTTACGGGTAGTCAGAAACCCAAAAATGTCTGACAACCAGTCTAACATGACGTATCGCGTTATAGGGGTATGAGGAACAGGGTGTAAAGCTCACTCATACTCTATAGAAAAGGGAGGATCCTCCGACCAGACGGGTGTTGTGTCTGGTGGGCAACTGCCCGACGGTTGATGTCGGGATGTTGTATACAGGATGGCCGGAACATTGACGTCCAAAAATAAAATTTAGGTCCCTCGTATCGTGGGGTATCCGAATCACCCCCATGTATGTTCCGCGACTTTTCATAGTTTTCGAGTTACGAATTTTTTTCTGATTTTTTGAGAATGATCGACCTGACCAATCTAAAAAAAATTAAAAAAAAAAGTACATGGCTTTGTCGAGATTTTTTTTTTGCTACTGAATCTTCGTGAGTAGTACTTTTATGCATAAAATAATCAGCTTCGTAACTGTGATGAAAGTTATGAAAAAGTTGGTCTAAAGTGAAAAAATTACGTTCGGTAAATTCGTAAAAAAAAATTCGTAACTCGAAACCTATGAAAAGTCGCGGAACATACATGGGGGTGATTCGGATACCCCACGATACGAGGGACCTAAATTTAATTTTTGGACGTCAATGTTCCGGCCACCCTGTATATGCTAGTTGCGCGGTAAACTCTGATTGTGCGATGCAGGATTTTGCGTGACGTCAGTCTGACGCGTAGCTCGCATGTGGCGTTGTAGATGCCGCTACAGCGTTACCTAGTAACTGGGTTGTGGTCTTGTGGAACTCAGATATGCAGTCGCTACTTGTAAAACACTGGTATTCAGCTCCATCCGATGAGACTGGAAGCCGATCCCAACACAGTTGGCAAAAGGCTTGACAGATTGCTTGTCTAAGTAGAATTACGTGAACATATTAATTAGGTAATTAATATACTTACAATAAGTTTTAAACATAACGTAAATGTCAAACCTCGCATCAAATCTTTGATTTTTAGGAAAATTAAGAATTCGCATGGTGCTAGGTCGGACCTATGAGCGGGGTGGGTCACGAGCTCTACCTTTTTAGAAGCCAAAAATGACTTTGTTTTATACAATAGGATGCGACTTCTTGGTCGTTTTTCAACTTTTTTAAATACACTGGGCAAGCAAATGGTGGTGTACCACTCAGCATTAACTGTCTTTTGTTCTTCAAGTGGGATCGTGCAGGCAGGACCCGTCTGGGAGAACAAAAAACGTAATAACTTTTTTGCCTGCCTCAATTTTGTTGGTTTGCTGTCGACTTCGAACAGCATATAGAAGACTTGCTTTCTTTCCGGCATGTAACAATATACTTAATTATCGATGTTTCATCTCTTGTCATAATGTCATACATAGCGTTTGAACGTCCGTGATTGTACTTTAGCAACATATTTTTACACCAATCAACTCGAGTCCGTTTTTGTTCTGGGGTGAGTTCATAAGGAATTCAGGGGCAACCAAGTTTTCTAACTTTTAAATGCTGATGTAAGATTTTTTATTTGGTTCATGCCAATCCCCAAATGTCCTCGAATCTCCTCATACGTGATACGCCGGTTTTCTTCAATTAGTTGCCTGACAGTGGCCACATTTTCCTCAGTGATCGCAGTTGAGGGCCGACCTTCACGAATTTCATAATGGAGAGAAACACGGCCAAGATCAAATTCTGCGTACGCGCCTTACGGTGCTCAAATGAGGCGCTTCCCTCCCAAAAGCATTTTGAAGACGAGAAGTGCAGTCTTGCGAAGACAGTGAAATTTTAAAATCATAAGAAATCATCGCCCTAAAATCTTTTCGCGTACCTAACTAATTCCATTTTTGCTACGGACGACGTACTTCAACTTGTAGTAAAAAACAATTGACACTTGGCGACTTCCCGCCAAAAAATATTTTAATCAATGAATGAGTTTCTTAAGTTAAAAAATATATAACATTCGAAATTCAAACATTTATGAGCTGCCAGGAGCGCAGAACTTTCAGTATGTTTTATGTATGGATATGAAAACTTGCCCAATGTGGTGAGGTGACAATTTCGGCAATTCATTTTTTTTCTCCTACAATTCAAACTCTGATCGCTCTCAAGTCTGTTACGCAGTTAGGGTGCAGGTTGGGTAAGGGTGTCTTCTTGTTTTTGGTAAGTAAGTACCTAGTAGTAAAGTACCTATTGAAGTTTGGCGGAATAATGTTTCCAAGTGGTTCTTCATACAATAATTAAAATGTAGTTCGTACAAGTTGTTTGAATCTTTTCGTCTTAAAAATATGTTTGCATTAAAATAAGGCAGCTGTTATCTACAAAGGACTATACACAGACCCCGACACTGTAAGATACAATAACGTCTGGCGAGTTACAATTACAATGTACCTATCTATACCGGATAGGCTGCTTCCACCACCCTAATTGCGTAACACACTGAATCAAATGTGAATCATTTTGAAGGATATTGCTAATCCATTGATTCATATGCTCGACAAATGTGTCTGCTCAACAACGTAAATAACGCAATGAATGTTGCTGAACTGTCAAAATGAAAGCCATTCCTACTGTCAGTGTGTTCCGCAATTATAGTACGATTCAAACTTAATGGCGGCTCGGAACAAGCGGCGAGTCGCTGCGCGGTAACCAATTTACGTGTCAGCGGGGGTGAGGGGTGAGGTACTGCGCAACGAACAGCGCCCTTCACAGCCGCCATTAAGTTTGAATAGTACTGTTCCCCGCGCCGCGCGCCGGTCAGATAAAGGCTATCAACGATATACGCAGAGTATTTCCTTTAACCTAGTTTTCCTTTTATTATTGTAAATGTTACGCAAATAGATGTAAATGGCATTTGTAAGGGTCACCTTCATCTCCTGCTTTATTATACGACCCAGTTAACTTTTCTGGCAGATCATTTCTTAAGTAAAATTTTTGATTTGTCTGAAACCTGTAAAACTAGTCATGCTTAATCATCATTATCCAAATTTATTTGTGATCGGGGCAACATGTATTTTTCTTCCATACTTCACTATTAGTCGTCATCTTGGTATTCCCCTTTCTAGCCATATCATCTTTCACACAGTCCATCCATCGTTTCTTTGGTTTTCCCCTCCCTAATCTTATAGCCACCCCACATTCATACTCAAAACTTTCCTCAGACAAGCTTAAATGCTTTTAATAATTGTAAAAGAATTACCGAGATCCTATTTATCTGCCTTCGCTAGGCTGGAATCTTTTTAGCTCAACTTTGGACTTATGACAAGTCGTATTCAGTCCATTACTGATTCATGACGTCATCGACGCACCTTTGAATGTCGCGTGCGAATAAGATGCCCAAACAGGCTCCACACCCACGTTCTTTATTCAAAATATCTTCGTAAAGCGTAGGCGTTCGAAGATAGAGTGACTTGTAGTCGTGGGCTTTAACTAGATAACGTTACGTCAAAGAGGATCTAGGAGACTAATGAATGGCTCTTCCTTTTAGATTACAAGGAAGGGTCGCTTCTTGCACTCGAGTTTATAATCGCAATGTGCAATTGCATTCCATACTATTCCAATGATCTCAAAATGTTCATTAGGTACTGATCTTTTTATTTCGCAGTTGGAATGTGCAAAAGTTTGTGGTTCAGACTGCAAATTGTAATTGTAGTAATACAATTAGAGGGGATCGGCACTGTTACTCCTTAATACAGGCTATTTCATAGCCTAGCAAGGAGAGCAGCACGTCACCCACTTGATTGTTAAAGATTAGATACTACCCACTTTGTGAAAACTGTTACATGCACTACAATCTGTTTTTATATAAATAAAGATTATTATTATTAAATTGGTTAATGCTGACTGTGCAAGCTATCTTACAAGTATCTTACAAGTACTTACAAGGATCTTGGTGCGTGGCCAAAATTGGAACTAATGTCGCCATCTAGTTTTTTCAATATAATTTCGCAAACGTTTAGCATCAGCGCCTCCCTGTCAATGTCATTTGAGCGCCAAAAAATCCTTGTACTGTCCATTCCGTTATTTTAACTTTGACAGCAGCAAACCAATAGCAACCTTACTATAACGCTTATAAAGATCATTGTGAATTTGACAGACTTGTCAATGGCAGCCACTCAACAGCAACCTTACTGCAACGGCAATAAAGATCACTGTGATTTTGACAGTGATACAAACTCAGAGGTAAAATAACTATTTGAACGGACTGTAGACCCTTGTTCATACTGCTTTGTTAGATCCTTGTTCATGCTGCTTTGTTAGTGAACAACCAGACAACCAAATATCTGCCAGAAGATGAAAGAGCTTTGAGTTCGTAACTTTCATCTACCAATGCCTCGACAGACTCCTTTACTTTTCGTCTACTTGGTCTATGCTTTTCGTGCATTTAGTTGTTCTTGTTTCCCAGTTTCCCACATTTTTGTACCCAGCTATTATTTAATACGATTCAATTTCAAGCCCTTATAAAGACCGTCGGAATCTTGTCGTATTCGCAACAGGACAAACCACTACAGCCTTGATGATAAAGGGTTAAACTTATGGGAGTAGATTGCTTGGATTTAAATGTAAGTAAGATGTTTCGTAATTAGTGTAAATGCAATGTTAATTTATGTTAGATACGTCTTCGTGTCTTGCATTTAGCAATCTCTAATAGTAAAGGTGTCATTGGGCTGTCTGTAATACACCGCTCAAGTAGCTCGTAAATTTTTCGACTAGACTATAAACACTGTCCTATAAATATACATAATTCATACTAATATTATTATTTATTTTAAAAGTACGCCAATTTTCTATATTCTCACGAAAACACTGGATTATTCAGTGCAGTAACACTTCTTCAATAGGACTTTATAATGCCAGCACAAAGGATTCAAATGTTTGTAATTCCATAAAACATCTTAGCCAAATCGGACCATCTCCTTTTCGCTTCATTAATTTTTTTCACATAACTTATAGCTAATACTTACTCTTCTTTTATAATAACGTAATCTTCTTCAGCCTCAGTTGACAGTTTCGCTTGCAAGACTTTCAGTCTCTCTATCTGGAACTGCAGATAGGACTTTGTTCCTTTTTCTTGAGCCATTCTGCGAACAAAGCATGGTTTGAATTAGGAAAGTAGACGAGCGCCCCAAAATGCAAAAATGTATGGAATATTCCAACAAGGGATGGGTAAGCTGGATGCGAGTAATGAAGTGTTTGATAGCCCATCAAATATACACCATCAATAATGGGGTGTGTATCTAAACATGGAAGATCTGAATAATTAAGACCGCAGATTCGGTAAGGCTCAGCTTAGTGAACGAGAGCATCCCATCGGGCCCAAAATTAAAGTTTGGAGTTCCTGTATTAAGATCTTTCAGTACCATTCTTTGAGATATTAGTACGGCATTTAAGCTAGTAGATTGAATATAGGTAAATCGAAAGCCCTCATTTCACAGCTGACAGCATAAGCCGCTGGCCGTGCCAATAGAGTTTGCAAAAACCATTAGTTCACTCCCGTCCAATGATTAAGTATATGTCATCAAGATTCCTCCTCTCAAAATAGAAATAAGTTGCCGAGTGTCCGGTAATTTTGATTGATTGAACGAAACCTGTTTCTTGAACGTATTATAGGGATACGTGACAAGACAACTCTGGAGAGTGAGACTAGGCACATAACTTGTGCAAAAATGTAATTAAAAGTTAACTGGGGACCACCGTGTTTGATGGGAATTGACACTTCGATTCTCAACACTGTCATACTAGTTTACCAAGAATTACAAGTCATTGACATTAAGGGGGAAGCGCCAGGGTTGCCCGCGAAATTCATATCTTCGTACGTTTTTTTAAATTTTCAGGTCAGTGGCAAGTCATATGTTGAACAACATATGATTCGCGACCGTAATAAGTATGTATTTACAGAATTATAATCATTAAAATCATCAATAAAAGTCTCTAAGTTCATATAACCCTTTTTAATGACAATTTCATAAAATATCAATCAATAGGATTATAATATATGAACTTAGAGGTTGTACCTATTTATGATTTTAATGATTATAATTCTGTAAATACATAGGTACTTGTTACGGTCGCTAATCATATTTTGTGAAACATACAACCTAACACTGACCTGCAAATTGTAAAAAAACGTACGAAAATTTTTATCTCGCGGGTAACCGGGGCTTCCCCTTAACCTAGGAGAAATTGATTCAATTATTTATTTGGGTAAAAAAGCCCAAAATTAAACAAGACGCTGTCAAAAGAGGGATAAGCGGAGAATCTGCGTTTGCAACAGCGGGCTAATTGCATAACACTTTTACAATGGTCATGACTTTCATTTTGACAATTCAACAGTATTCGTTGCGTAATTTACTTAGTCGGCCAGACGAATTTTTCAAACATATGCAGCAATGGATTAGGAATTTCCTTCAAAATCTTTCGGGTGGTCTTCCTAATTGACTAATCGACTCCATATAAATTTAAAAGGACCGTGTAATTGGTCTAATTAACTTGACTTTGAATTAAAGTGCATTCCTTTCCCCAGATCTATTTTTACATCTGATATAATGGTAATTAGTCTTTAAGGGAGAGGAACCGAATAGCTTTTGAATCGTACGTCCCTATGGCATGTCTATTAATTATTTATTCACTATGATAAGTATCTTAAATCTAACGTACTACCGACATGTGGCTTGCAATTATATTGATGCACCTGGTGCCAATGTCATTTAGAGTTCAATTACGGCGTGAAAGAACCGTGAAAATAATAATGTGTAATGTCTTGCCTTGTGCCTACCAGCCTACCTAAGTAGAGGTAATTTCATCGTTTTCCGTGTGGGTGTGCAAGCTAGACTCCTTGGTCGTAAGTTTAAAGGCTCGTTTTCACTACTGCGGAGTAATTGCGTAACACACTAACAGTAGGAATAGCTTTAATTTTGACAGTTCAACAACATTCATTGCGTTATTTACGTTTTTTCCAGTTTTTTTTTTCGAACTTATGTAGCAATGGATTAAAATTATTCAGATTGTGATTGATAGTGCGTTACGCAATTAGGGTGTCGGTCGATTACTAAGGTATTCTTGACAGGAATTGATCTGTGCTATTGTGCGCTTGTATCATTTCTAACGTGACGATATTATCGTGGACGTCCACGGCACTCGGCATCACTATAACATAGGGAAATAAAATGTATGCAAATATATTGATGACGATTTTAAATATCCCTCCACGACAACGTTATAACGTGCACGTATTTCCAAACATTTTATGGACGTGCTCGTGGACGTCAACGATAATATCGTCACGTTAGAGGTATATATTTTGATACCGCTCGTGCGACAAATAAAAGTGTTTAGAGCGAACGAAACTCCTTCAGTTGTTCGCAAAATATTCAAGAACACTCAGCGAAAACGCGGCTAGAGGCTGCACCAATGTTATTTAAGCAAGGCTACTGTCTGATATCATCAAGTTTAAATAATCTGGTTCTCCTTAGGTTTAAGCAGGTTATATTATGCATAACAGAACTCCTTTTGTTAATCGACTTCAAAAAAAGGAGGCGGTTCTCAATTAGACTGTATTTCTTTTATGTTTGATACGCCAGAACTTTTGTCTAGGTGAACTGATATTGATAATTCTTTTGAAAGGTGGTGCTTCTCATGTGGTCCCATAAAAATTTGATCAAGATCTGACCCGCAGTTTTTGAGATATCCTTGATAATGCGTATTTTTTCCACTTAGTTTATGTTGATGATGTTTGAATAATTTCCTGTCACTGTTAGTTACATATCAAGTAGTAGGTAGTATACGAATTTGTATGGGGTAGGTACCCCAACTAAAAAGTGAAAAATAAAGACGTTTTTACAAAAAAAAAAAAAAAAAAACCGACTTCCAAAAACACGATAAAGTAAAAAGTAACTTTAATTTCCGAAGTCGGTGGCATAAAACGAAAAAACAAAACCAAAGACACCGACTTCCGCAATTACTGCTAAATGAAGGCTACTGTCTGATACCATCAGATTTAAATAATCTAGTTATCCTTAGGTTTAAGAAGGTTGTATCATGGATAACTGAACTCCTTTTTTGTTAATAAAAAAGTAGAGGCACACCCAATAATATCTGGATGACGTCATTATTTTCGCATTAAGCACATATGATTATAAATTATGATAATCCTCCAGGATTTAAACGTGTTTTCTTCTCACAGAAATAAAAATAACATCAGCTGTTTAGGAAACCGGTCCGCGTACATTGTAGGTGATTAAGTTATTGACAACTTGAATGGATGGCAAACGCATCCATTAAAATCCATTTGAGTAATTCGACCGATTTATTCCATTCACGGATCATTAATAAGTTACTCGTATGTTCTTGCGAAACCAGGACCAGAGATTATCAAAGGGATGCTACAAATAGTAGCCATATCAATGTACCAATGTAGTCATACCGCGAAATCCTGCTTACCTAGAGATACATATAGATATCTACCTAGAATGTACCTAGGTACATTAACGTAATAGAGTTTAAAGCAGGACAAACATCCCCACTCATTTCAAATTAATCTCGTCAATGTCGAGATTCTGAGAAGAAATGTCATCCCCCATTAAGTTACGTTCATGGCTCAGTACTTATCTGCCAACAGATTTAAGACAAGTACAAAATATTATTTGAAACAACACATAACATATCATCACGCGTGTATTCCCCGAAGGGTTATGCAGAGATGTACTTATAGCAATATAGAAACAATAGCACTATTTAATGCTCTCCCAAAGCCAGAAGTCTGAACAGAAGGGCCGTTTACCCTCAGTTAACTTCCGAGGACTGGGTGACACCATCATTCAGATATTACGTCATGCGTAAGATAAATCGTCATTACAAACCGAAATAATGGTATCAAGCTCGCAACAAGCAACCTTAGTTTCGTCTGAAGCAGCGTCATTTTTGGCTTTCTAACATCTATTGTGGACAACAGGCTTCCCTTCCACAGCGCTATCATAGACAAGCCCGGACTTAGGGACCTAGGGCCCCTAGGCACTTTACATTTTAGGCCCCCCCACCCCGAAGCCATTTTGGAAATTTGGCAAATAAAATCCACTAAGTACCTGGTACAGAAAATATATTTTTTAACAGACTTTAATTACTAACTATAAATAAACATCAGAAATTACGCAGTCTATGTTATGTACGTCACCATATTTACTTCAACGATCGTCATGAATCGGACGTTTCTAAACAAAGACGTTATTTTCCTCATATTCCTTAACGCGCAAGTTACCTACTTGAACCAATTTAATTTCTTCAAAAACAACTTATTAATAGTACTTTTGTAAAAAACTACATTATTGATTCTTCGCATAGCTGGTGACGGGGTGATTGAACGGTGATCTTTTTAGGAGAACTTAGATGCAAGAAAGTATGCAAGAGCCAGTGAAGCGAGCTCGAATATTGTAGCATCTCGGTAGGTTAGGTTTCTTTTGACTAATTCGTACAGTAATAGGAGTTACTTTGTCGACTTATGCAATAAAGTTTAAAAATTATGAGTAACTAAGATCCAATAGCGAGCGGCGCGAGCTCAATTTTTTTTAGCATCACACCTCGGAGAGGTCAGATTTCTTTTTCTGTCCCCCGGAGGCTATAGATACCACGACATTAAAAAAAAAACTTCACAAGTTTTCTTCCGATTATGGCTTTTGGGTCCATCCGGTCATCCTGTAGGTACGATCTACTCACAGATACTGTATTTATATATCTGTGGATCTACTGGAGAACTCAGAAAGTTGGAACTGGGCAGGTATGTAGGTAGGTACGTAATGGTATCGATGGGAGAGGACCACCAAGATGGTTTTAGTACACAAAAGCATCAAAAACACTCAATGCCCTTTTTTAGCACATGGAGAGGGCAGCAATCAATCTGCCTAGCTTTTTCCCAACTATGTTGAGATCGGCTTCCAGTCTAACCGGATGCCCCTGAATACCAATATTTTACATGAAGCGACTGCCTATCTGACCTCCACAACCCAGTAACAGGGTAACACGACATCCCTTGGTAAGACTGGTTGTCAGACATTTGGGCTTCTGACTACCCGTAATGACTGTCAAAGATCTACAAATGACAGCCGGGACCAACGGCTTAACGTGCTTTCCGAGGCACGGAGATATCTCGATAAGTAATGGATGGTCACCCATCCACGAACTGACCGTGGCAATCGCAGCTCAACCATCGATCGATCCGTACAGCTGTTATAATTTAGCCACGAGCCTCTTCGATAGGAGAGGTCAACGTAACCTCTTAAAATACCTGCAGGCCCTACGTCACCACAGAACTCCCTTGTGCAACACCTGTAGGTAAGGGTAACGATGTCTCCTAAGTGTCTCACTACCTTTATGGCTCATTGCCCTAGTAATCAGTCCCTAGGACATCTGAAGGTTCAAAGGTCATTTACTTTACTCTCGATCAAAAAACCACTTAACCTCCTTTACATACTTTATTCTTAATATTAAAGCTATTGTTTTTCTCTATAAGTACAAAATTAAGTAATACAAAAACACGTCATGGAGCTACATTTTATTTAGGTACCTGTACCTACGTCCCGGATAAGGAAAGTAAACACAAACGCGCTATCATCGCATGTGTTTACTATCTTCATACGGGCAGATATTCCCCTCCAGTGCGTTCACAAACGAAAATCATGTTTCACAACATTTTAATTTTAACAAGCATATTTCCAGATTTAAAGTTATAAAAAATGACGGAAATCTGCGAGTTTGAAAATCGAACAAATAAAATGGCTGAGTTAACGTTGCACAATCATCGCACCTAATCACGGACGACATTGAACCGTATTACGTAGTTGTGCATTGAGTTAATGTTCAAAAGATGGCGAAAACCGCATTGAATTCACAATTTAACTAGCTGAATTTGCTCACAGTGCCTATGAATGCTGAATTAAAACACAAAATAACGAATTTCTTTCAAATTGGAATCCGTTAAATATTCGAAGATCGAATTCGAAGGAAAAACGTTATGACCAACGGTGAACGTTGTGCCAATAATATCCCAAAATAAACAACTCCTGTCATCATTTTCTCTAAAATACCCGCATTAATGTCAACAATGAGGTTGATAATAACAAATAAGCGAGGTAGAAGTGAAAATATGTGAGCAAGAAAGTGTATTTGTGGTTAGAACACATTCATAGTGACGACATTATCGATCGTCCACATACCTTGACTGTTCATTTTTCTCCATTTATCCTCCGTGTCTTAAGCTTATTACGAAAATAAAATTACAATTAAAAATTATAGACAATACATGAACTATAACAGGGAATAAATTACTCTAGATTGCACAATAATTCGGTAAAATAAATAAAAACTTTTTCAAGTCATATAACCACAATTCGTTAGTATTCGTTACAATCAAAATGGAACATTGCCTCTCTCCTTCGTACGAACGAGCATCGACGCATGTGTAACAGAGAGCGAAGATGTACCGTAAATAGAATTTTATCAACACGACAGCGCCATTCTCAGCCATCTTTGTAGGAAATGGGAACGCATAGATCTTTGTCTATGCTTATAAAATGATACCACTCTAAAATAATAAAATCGACTAAATTGGGTCCAAATTAAAAAAATACTCAGGTGTGACTTCAACTAGCTTGCAGAGGTTCCGTGCACAGAAAACTGTTATACTCTAGGGTGCCGTGAAAAAGACTTTACGCTAAGAAGTTCCGTGCACAGAAAACTGTTATTCTCTAGAGCAAGAGTCACCAAATGGCGGATCGCCAACCTATTGCCGCCTGAGTTGAACTGCACGGTCTGGCAGTTTGATCAATTTTTGCGGCCTACCCAAATGTCCTTTCTTTGGTATTGTTCGTCGAATCGTTGAGCTCCTTAAGTTCCGAGTTGAGCTGCACGATAACTGACAAATGCGTGCACTGACTGGACAAGTCCACTCAATGTGTGGTTCTTTCTTCGAAAGACCATTTCAGACACTAATGTACATGGTCTTCACATGATCTGACCAAGATTATGTCTGAACCTTAAAAGTGACTGTGACCTCTGGAGTTTGTTTCGGCCATTCTTCTCAGAGTAGTAAGATAGGAAACGCCGACCCCATCTAGTTTAACAAATATGATTGACGTGAAAAACTATTTGTACAACACACCTACAAGAAATAAAATCATTTATCATTTATTTCCTGCGGATCTTAGGTAAAGAGTAACTTATATAACTAAAACTTCATCATAAAATATTAAAATATATATTTTTAGTTTTAACTTGCACCAACTTCAGACAGACACACAAAGTTCAAAGAAATAAATAAAATAAAACACAATTGATAGGTATCAATAGAGAGAGCCCTAGCACCCATAATCCAAGTTTAGTTTAGTTTAGTGTCATAGTTTTAACCTATCACCTCTATGTTAATTATAAAATTGAAAATAAAGTTATTATTTATTTATTATTTTTTCGTTTTATTTCTTAATTGAATTTTTAAGTTGAGCTCAAAAGTTTCCAGATAAACTTGAGTTCTCTATAACCTCTGTGCGTTCCCAAGAACGGGTCCCGATAACTAATGATCCGACAGACAACAAAGTGATGCATTAAGAGTTCCATTTTTCCTTAAAAGATTTGGAACCCTATTTACACAAAACATTTATCTTCAAGGCTTAATAATAAGTTTGATTTACATTTACTCGTAATAAAAATGTAATTCAGTTCATCTACTATTAACCATCCCATACATTAATGTGGCAGAGTCACGTTTTAGAATAGAATAGAAGACTAGTTTTACATAGGGTGATACAATGGGCGGACTTACGTATCGCTAAAAACGATCTAATAAAGAGAACCTTTGGATGGATTATGGGAGAAGGAGATACAATACTGCAAGTAATATGCGGTATATCAATTACGTATACAATAAATACATAAAATATATAAATATACTATATAAAAAAATAAACAATAATAACCATGAGACAAAGAAAATAAAATGATGTTTAAGGAGAGGATAATTTTTTTAAATGGCCAAGATTGAACACCACTTTTAGACGATTTTCTATTAATTTAGTAGATAGAGAACTCCTCTTACAAAAAACATTTTAATTACAGTCACCCTAAATTTCTTAACGTCATTAAGGTTGTCTATGCTTCTTCGCTAATCGCCTGCTGTCAAAACAAACTATAAAAATTCGATGCTGAAAGCCCGCGAACTTTTATCTAAAGAGATTTATGTCGATAAATGCGTCAAATCAATTATATCTTAAATCCAACATAAAATATGAAATTCCGCGCTGTAATGATAGACGCTGGGCCGATGCGAGAATTTTCAAGTACTTAACCTCGCAATCAAAATGTAAACAATACTTTGAATGCAACTTTCTTTACTCGCCAAAATTGTTTATTGCAGATGTAGTTACAATAATATCGAAATTATCCAAAGAATGTGTGTTAAGATTAACCGACGACCAGATGTATTTTATTGTGAGTGAAGAGAATACCGGTCCAAGTCCACCGATATTGTGGTGTGAGATTCCTCAGGCAATGTTTTGCTCTGAGTATCATTTGATTGGGTTAGATGAGGAACACAGGGACATTTATATGGCTTTAAGTTCAGGTTAGTGGCAACACTGCACTATTTATAAATGTTGGATGCTGATTTTACGTGCAAACATTCAAAATACACTGAATAACAACATCACTAATAATGGTTAAGAACCCAATGAATCTAACATCTAAATCTATTTTAACGTGTTTAACAGGTAATTTAGCAAGATCTCTAGTCACTTTAAAGACAGCGAAATCCCTGAAGATGAAGTTAACAAAGAAACAGTGTCCATGTCTTACTTTAGAAATTGAAACGGTAGGTAAATCTTTGTAATGTACCAAATGCTTTTACTTTTACGCACACATACACACACATACAAACTCACGTCTTCTTCCCATGCGGGTAGGCAGAAACTACAGAACGCCACCTGCTACGATCCTTACATACTTATTTTGCCTCGTTTACGTTCATACATCTGGCCATACACGCACGCCGGTTGCGAGTACTACGCACCTGACCTACCTACGCGCTTTTACTTTTATTCTATTATATTTCTTTTGTAAATGTGCCTACTGCCATTTCTGCATTTAAAATATATACATTTCTTGCAAAAAAGCATACCATCAAACAGGGTGAATCGTGACAAAACTTTAAAAGGGATTTTAACATTGAAATAATATAGTTTGTTGCTGGAAAGGGCTCTAATGTCGTGTGTGTGTATTAATGTCGTTCATTTGTTAGGTGCGTTTTGTTTGTGCAGAATAAACTATTTTTCTTCTTTCTTTTCTTTCGTAATGTGTTTACTGTATTATAATTAACGATTAAGTGCCTTTGTTGGCAACAAACTATATAATTCCAATGTTAAAATCCCTTTCAAAGTCCCTTTTAAACTTTCTGCATCCCTACGCTGAGTTCAGCACTGGATTCCATACCACATCTGTGACAAAACCTTTACAGTGTTATTAGAATGATTGAAAACCTGATGTAAAAACTAATGCAATGTTTAGTTAAAATTATATCTATACGTAATAAATGGTATTGAATACCTCAAGAATTAATTAATGAATAATTAATATGTAGAATAGAATAGTAGTGGCACCGAGTTGCCGTGTCTGGCCATACCACTGTCAAACCCGCAATGGTTTGTGTGGTATGTATAAAGTTTCAACAAATGCTTGTAAACAGTTTTTTTGAATAACAAACAAAAAAAAAAGTTGAAGGACTAAATACCAAAGGCATACTCGTTTAGTAATATCTTCTAATTCAGCATGCAAGATGTTAATAGACTCCAAAATTTGGGAATGAAATACAACACAATAAACCATCATAACTGTATTCCCTGAAATGTTAGGCAGAGGATACCTAAAGTACACCTACATTTCGCCAGTTATGTTTAAGTCCCATGTAACAGGGGGCGAGCTTGTTGCCAGGCACAAATCCAGACGCCGGGCTGCTACTAAGAAATTCCATATGGAGAAACCCAGTAACACTTTGGTCAGCCTGGGAATTGAACCCAGGACCTCATGCTCAGCTGTAAAAGTAATAACGCCTTTACTAAACCTTCACACAATAACAAGTAATTCTCTCACTTTTCAGCCTTGTGTATTGTCACAGCAGACAAGACAAGTGACGCATGATATACCAGTAACGGTGATACCTAGGAAATTGTGGTCTGACTACCAGGAACCTAGGATACCAGACCCTGATGTAAGTTATTTTAAAAGTCTTGTATTTTTACCCAACTGTGAGTATTAATAGAGATCAAATCTAGTTTAAAAAACCTCATCTAGCTTAAAAAATATGATTGACGTGTAAAAGTGTTTTCTACAAATCTACTTACAGAAATAAAATCATTTATCATTTATCAAATGTTCAGTGATACCTAGGAAATTGTGGTCTGACTACCAGGAACGTAAGATACCAGATGTAAGTTATTTCAATAGTCTAGTATTTTTACCCAACTGTGAATATTAATAGAGATCAAATGTTTGGTGATACCTAGGAATTTGTGGTCTGACTACCAGGAACCTAGGATACCTGACCCTGATGTAAGTTGTTTGTATTTTTCCACAACTGTGAGTATTAATAGAGATCAAATGTTATGTTATGTTCTCGTAACCAGCATGCATGTATGACCAGATGTATGAACGTAAACGAAGCAAAAGGAGTATGTAAGGACCGTAGCAGATGGAGTTCTGTTCTGTCTACCCTCATAGAAAGAAGGAGTGAGGTTGTGTTATGTTTGCAAGAATGTCTGGGCCGATAATCACAACACAACCACTAATATTATTGCCAAAAATATAATATTTTGTTATTGTAATCCTACTAATATTATAAATGTGAAAGTTTGTGAGGATGGATGGATGGATAGATGTTTGTTACTCTATCACGCGAAAACGACTGAACGGATTTGGATGGAATTTGGAACGCAGATAGTTTATAACCTAGATTTAACACGTAGGACACTTTTTATCCCGGTAGTAAGTTCGCGTGGGATAATTTCCGACATGCACGCGGGCGAAGCCGCGGGCAAAAGCTAGTGGTCTATAATATTATGTTCAGCAATTTGTAGTCGCTTAGAAGATTTTTGAAATTAATTTTGAGGGCTGTATTGGTAGATAGATTTACTATTAAAACTGTGGTTGGACTACCATGAACCAAGAATACCAGGCCAATAGTCTTTGAAATAGTTTGTGAGATAATAAAAAAACAGATTTTTCAGTCAATAGGTCCCCAACTGAAGTTGTTGTAATTGGTGACTAAATATCTATGTTGTCAAGATTATTTGGGCCAATAATAACAACATAATCCAATCACCAATATTATACTTAATTGCCAGACATTGGAATACTTGTTTATTAAAGGTAATGGCTAAAAGAATGCCCATGTTTAGCAGTGTTCTTTAGTTTTCTGATGTTAGAAATCAATTTTGATTGCTGTAGGTAAGTATTAAGTATAAGTTTAAGTATTGCTAGATATATAGATTTAGATATTAGCCATTCCAAAGATCCTGCAAGCTAGTCAAACAAATTTTTTAGGACGAAAATTACCCCATATCCTTCAGTCCATTTGTTCAAGTATGAACACAGGGACCGAATAGACTTGTCTAACCCAAAGATTCGTGATGATGCCGTAAGAAACATATTTTTGGGCGCTTACATTGCTAACGCTGGCTAAACCTTACGAGATAGATCACAATAATGTACTACGGAATTGTACCTATATCTTAAAAAGGTCTACCGGAAAGTCTGCTATGGTATATGTCTATCTCCTAAGGTTAACCCACAGTAACCATTTTTATCTTTTACATATTACTAGAAAATTATGGGTTATTTACGAAGCTATTAAACAATATAGTATTAATCCTTATCCAATTAAACACGTTAGACACGTTGTGCACTTAATGTAGATCAAAATTGCCCTTTACAGCATATCATTAAAATTAATATCTTAGAAGCTATCACCGATTCAAAAGTGTAACATCTAAAGCTGTATCTACGCCGCGCTAAGCGAGCCGAGCACGAATTCACATAGCGAGGCGTGCTGGGTCGAGACTCATAAATCCGTCTACGCTACGCGAATTCGTGCTCCGTTCGAACTTGGCTCGCCTAGTGTAGACGCATAGTTTCAAAAAACAAGGTCTGGCATTGCGGAGTGACACATGCTTACGTCACTATCCAGTTGCCACTTCATTGCAACAAAACACGAATTATGGATACATTTTCAGTCACCATTCTGTTAAAAAATAGATATAAAGCATTTAAACGGTCCATTCGTTTTTGTAATCAAACGAAACAATTAATTTTAAACATGTACCAACGTAATTGTTAGTTAAAACCTCATTGTTTTATCAGATTCGCACAAAGGCGGTTGGGGAGTTATTATTTCAAACTACTGGTAACAGCGGTGATGACGTAGGCTTGTCTCCCACGTGACCACTGTGTCTCGGAATGCTATACCTGGCGAAGTATATTAATATACCATGTGTAGACGCAGCTTCAATGAGGATCGATAAAGACCACTTTGGGTATCATTCGAATAGACAGAGATATTATTTTAGTACTTATTTGTAATATTTAACTAGAATGGATTTTATTTTTGACTGCCTCGTTCGTATCGTGGTCTCAAGTGCTACCGCTAAGCATGAGGTCCTGGTGTAGCGGTATCTACATCGCTACATGCGAGCTACACGTCACACTGACGTCACGCAAAATCCTGCATCGCGCAAGCAGAGTTTACCGCGCAACTAGCATATATACAACATCCCGACATCAATCGTCGGGCAGTTGCCCACCAGACACGACACCTGTCTGGTCGGAGGATCCTCCCTTTTCTATGGAGGTGTGAGTGAACTGTACACCCTGTTCCTCATACCTCCATACTGGGTTAGATTACTAGGTTGGGCTAAGTTATATTGCATTTTTTTCGTCAGACGTTTCTCAGTAGCAACCCGGAGTTCGGTTGATGGCAATAGGCTCGCCCCCTACTACATGGGACTTAATCTGTAACTGTGCGAAATGTGGGTGTACTATAGGTACACCTCTGCCTAACCCTTTGGGGGTTACAGGGATCATGTTATGTTATATTATGTTGATTTTATTTTCAGATATCAATAGAACTACCATCACTAAAACAGCTGCGCACAACCATAGACAGAATGAGGACTATGGCTTCTGAGGTTGTAATAAGAGCGTCTGCTGAAGGGAGACTGACTTTACAGATCAATACTGATATGGCTAAAGTGTCCACGAGGTTTAAAGGACTGAGAGTTGAGGCTTTTGAAGGTAAATCATAGTTTTTGAGACTACACCCTAATAGTCTGTAGAATCTTTTGTGTCAACCTTGCATTACTTGCTTTGATGATGCCTAATACCTATGCATGCATGTAATAACATGCATATTATTTAACTCTTATCTTAAAAATCTCCTTTTGATGTAATATTCTGTACACATTATTTTTTAATTTCATTCATCCTCAAACCCGCCTTGTTAATAAACGCGGAGCAAAATTAAAACCAGTATAACCTTCAGATTAGGTACGCATACATTTTTCGAGGTTTAGTGTTGGCATACCTTTACTCCGCGTTTTTATTAATAAGGGCAGGGTCGTAACTACCGCCATATCAGCCGTATCAACGATACGGGGTTCCCGAGCTACTGCAATTGTTTCCGTAAAACAGATTAAATCACAAGTTGGTTTATACCAAAATACAAATTTTTCAGGCCCAATAGAACATTCCGACTCCGAAACTGAAGAAACGCAAACAAACGAAGACAAATCCCGCATATGCTACTGCAGGGTGGACGCCAAGAAACTATCAATGTTCTTAAGTGCTGACCAAATATCGGCCTGCAAGACTGTCTGTAGTATAGTGCATAAGAAACTAGTAATATTGTGCCTACAGACTGACGAGAATGTTAAATTACAATGTTTTATTAGTGGGATTGTTTATTGAAATAAATTGTTGAATAATTTTAACTTGTTTTTTTTTCTTTGCGTGTGTTGTATATACCTACTTACAGATCCAGGTTTTCTACTGCGTTTTTCGTCTCTTGTTCTTCAAGCCTTTCTGATATCGTCAATATAGCCACACCCACATTTCGTCAGTAAAACATTGTGAACTAATAATCTCTTTTATTTCACAGAAATACACTTTTAATACAAATTACTAGTAACAAACAATTTATCCAGGTTTCAATATTAACAAATTTTAATGAAGTTTGAAATAATATATTTTGATATTTTTGGCAATGTCCAAAATTATGTTCATGAAAATTATATATTTTTGTAAATATATATATTTCTGTTCCAAGTCAATTAATTACATCTTTCACAGCATTAATAAGTCTATAAGTTATCACAAAACTTGTAGCTACATAAATAGATAATAATCAGTAGGGCATTCACTGCTTCGATAGAAGAGGGTTTATTTTTTACAAGGCTGAGTACTATTTTAATTTAAGCAACATGCAAGGTCTGTCCAGAAAACATTATGATACATCACCGGGTTCTATTTATTAAATGTTATTGTTTTTTTAACTAGTACATAGTTAGTGAAATATGTCTCAGTATGCAAAGAAAATCAGGAAATATGCCTCGATTCCTAGGGCTGTATTATATGAGTTAAAACGTTTTAGAGTCATCATGGTTTCAGTGCAAGAGGGAGATGGAGCTATATAGGACGAATAGCATCATCCCTTTTTCGCAAAGGAACAATGATGGCTTTATCATTTCATGATATGGCTTTCCGAGAGCCTATTGAATTTAATCTTCTGCCAAATCTCATTACATTGATGAGCAACCTGTGGGTCTCATACACGCGCAGACAATACACCATTCTGCGTTTGCAATTATAATAATGCATTCAAGGTACTGATGAGGCTGCCCCGATTCTGTAGCGCAACAGGGATTTTCGCCAAACCACAAGTAGACTGTTTCTATGCTACTATGCGAAAATGATGCATATCCCTGGAGGTCTACTCTCTAAGTCCGTCAACGAAGATACGGGCCTGTCAGAAAGTAGTTGATCCGTCTAAGCACGTGACAAATTCAATTATACGGTCGGTCAATTTATCTTGTCATTCATTCTTAGTTCGGGCCCCAAACTAGTCATATGTCAAGTGATACGGAGTAGGAAAAGCCCGTAATTTCGACTGAAACTGCGGATTCCGTGCTTAGGGAGTAGACCGCCTCGTGCGCAAGGTCCGGTCTAGCTCCAACAACATCCTGAGGTTCGATTGTGAGTACCTGAACCATTGTTATATGGTTTACGTACTGCGTTATCGAAGTTTGTAAAATGTGTATGTTTTTAATTTTGTGTTCTTACTATGATCCCTTGTTGGTCGAAACAAACGTTAATTTATTCATTGACGGCGGGATGTTTTTTGGTCGACTAATGACATCAGCTTAAGACGAGATTTGACAGCAGTATTGCCAATTGCCAATCTGGCTACAGAAACCAAAAATGATTAATTATATGAAATTATTTAATTGACAATAATATGAAGACTAGCCCATCCGACATTATTAAAATGGTCCTCACCTCACAATAAGTCATACAAAATATCACGAATGCAAATCGTATTCTTTTACATTTTAATATACAAATTATGGTATTGATTCTGCTACGCACTCACTAGGCTAAATGGCTAAAACTATTGCTATCTTTTTCTCGCAGATAACAACAGAAACGGAAGAAAGTAAGAAGTATCAAATCAGCCTGAATTAATCTTCCATACATCTTTATATGGAAAAGTGAGATTTAAAATTATACACTTACCCGCCCCAGTGGTGGCATTAAGTAAAAAATTAAATAAAACAAATACAAATAAAACTCAAAATTATAATGAAATCCGTGTACCACTTGTTGATATTAGCACTTCCAAACAGACACTGACTTTATACTAATGATATGATATAAGTAGTGATTTTGGCAACTCGGTAAACTATCTCCATCTCTTTCTAACTTCATCTATTAGAAAAAGATAGCAACACTTATTTAACCTAGCCAGTACACAACAAAATCAACGCCAAATACTCTCCAACAATCAACTTTTAATAACTTCGAATACTGTTTACATCAATTGTAAGTCAGTTGGTATGACCTTTCATTATCTCTCCGTAGAGTGTCGTGTGTTGCCTTCAGTTGGTCCAGTTTTGTAGATATTTGGGCTATGGAGTTGTCGATCCATTGCATTGATGACATGTGAGCGTTGAGTATACGGCCGATTTGGACGATCTGAAAAGATAAAATAGGTATAACTAGGGGGCTATACTAAACTAATTAAACCATTTTTAGATCAAAATAATGTAAATGTATTTATGGAGCAATAAAGATTTATTAATACTATTCACGTATTTATTGGTGTGAACTGTTAATAAAGGTAGAATTATAAACAATAATAATATATCTGTTATGCGTAAAATACTTACAGGGTCATTGCTGTCCTGACTCCTATTGGTCTCGTTGAGGTGTTCAATAACTTCTTTCAAGTCTTCTGACATCTGTCGAAGCTGCGTGTCCAAGTTCTCTGCTAGGGAATACCTGGAATAAAAAATAATGTCTCACAATATGTTAAACTGATAAGTGTTATCAACAGAGTCCTTGGAGTTTCTTGCCCGTTCTTCTCCATAGAGATCTACGTTTTGGAATAGGCAACTAGCTTCAACTTTCTGACTAACTGACCGACTCTTTGACAGTTAAAAAGTGCCTGTAAATGGTTTAATTGACATAAATGCTTTGTGTTTGAGTTTTTGAGACAACATTCACTGTTCAACATCCATCACTGACAGTCAATGATAATTGTCAAAATCATGATGCTTGATAAATGATTTTATTTCTGTAAGTAGGTTTGTACAAACACTTTTACACGTCGATCATATTTTAAAACTAGATGAGTCGACGTTTCCTATTTGACTACTCTGAGAAGAAAGGCCGAAACAAACTCAGAGGTCACAATATCTTAAAGTCCAGACATAATCTTGGTCAGATCATGTGAAGAGCATGTAGAAATGACCATGCTTGGAAAAGGATTGGTGATCACAGTTTGTTGTTAATAGGAGACAAGAGAATCCTCGTATAAAGGTCTTTGGCGTTATCTTTTTAAGACTTCCATATTAGGATAATTTTACTGCGCATAAGTGAATGTGATAGATTCTATTAAGACTAATGTCGTTTTTAGTTTTTGTCTAAAACGAGCTTTATAGCTTCTTTGACAACTTGTCTCTAGTTACTGAAGTGTCAACTTTTACTGACGTCTTGACGATTTCCTTCAAAAAGATCAGATACAATACTCTCAACCAGGGCGCTCATGTATGAACGTGGACGAAACAAAAGGAGTTTGTAAGAATCGTAGCAAATGGCGTTCTGTAGGTACAGACTTTTTTTTTGGGTGGGAAATCATCAAATGACTTCTCCCGCTCTGGGCGGAGCGGAAGGGCGTGTCAGACTCTTACTGACTAAAACCCACCCGTGTTCCTTCAGTTGCCTAGGCGCCAGGGCCACGGTAACTCTTTCGAACAATCCGCGACCCCGGCAGTGTAGGTTCAGCCTACGCTCATGATAAAAACGCCTGAGTCTATTTACCACATGAGACTACCCCAGGATCTCGCAGTCTGTTGACAGTCTTCTCAGACAGCTGTTTGTCCAGCACGAAGTCTAACTCGTGTTCAAGACCCAGTTGTTTTATTAATGTTACTCACATGTGCTCCCTCTCAGGATCTCGCAGTCTGTCGACAGTCTCCTCAGACAACTGTTTCTCCATCGGCGCCAGCAGATCTTCTAGTTCCTTCTGCTGAGCCAGCACGAAGTCTAACTCGTGTTCAAGACTCTGTTGTTCGTTCTTCACTGATTGGACGGCGTCGTTTAATTCTACGATCTGTGAAGAAGATAGAATTTCACATATCATTTTTATTTTTTATTCAACGCGGCATAAATTAGATAGCTGTTAAACCCTTATATTTGTGCTTTCACACAGGGCCGGATTAACCACTTAGCAGGTGTAGCAGGTGTAGGCCTTGTTACCTATACCTACCGTGCATCAGTAGGTCCAATAGAATGTAACCTATGAATGGTAGAAACAAATCTGACCTCTCCAAGGTGAGATGCTTTAAAATTTCTGAGCTCGCTTCGCTCGCTCTTGCATTCTAGATATAGATACTTCTGTTTTTCTGTATACGTCGAAAAAACAACTCCTAATTGAGTATGAATAGTCAGTGTGTTTGTGTATTTTTATGGTGTACATAATAAAGAGTATTCTATTCTATTCTAAAAGAAAACCTAACCTATCCGAGGTGCAAAATTTTTTGTTCTCAATTCGCTCGCTCTCGCATCCAACGTTCTCTTAAAAAAATCAACTTTTAACCACTGCCGGCAACAGCTATGCGAAAAACCAAGTCACCTTAAAAAAAAAAAAACAAAATCGTTTCAGCCGTTTGCGAGCTACTATGCCGCAGACAGACACACACATTAAAGTTATAAAACCGCTCTTTTCCGTCGGGGGTTACAAAGTGAAAATAACTCGTGTCTGTCAACAGATATGAATGACATTTGGCACATGATCTGGATTAGGACATAATGATACATTTTATCCCGATAGTACGTTACCGTGGGATACTTTCCGACCTCAACGCGGGCGAAGCCAATGGCAAAGCTCGTAGTAAATGTATATAAAAATGACTACTGTACCTTCTCCCCGTTAGCTATGAGCAGTCGGTCCCAGGCGTTAATCTGCGTCGCCTGGTTGATGAACGTTTTCTCTTGTTCTTCTAATTCTAGCGTCCATTTGTTGATGTTTTCTTCTAGCTGAGCGAACGATATTGAAGTTATTGTCTGAGGCGGGACTGAGGCTGTTGTACTGGAAATAAAATTATAATTTATTTATTTAAGGGAAAACTAACAGTAGCACAATAAGAAACAGTCATAATATCTTAAATATTACATTTTATAACAATTGTGCTACCCACTACGTTCTTCACAGATTACCATTCAAAGTATTTAAAAACTAGCCAATAACACAGATACAATATCTATACAACCGACATTATCCTAGAACTCATATCTGGATTATTAAATTTATAAAAGAAAAAAGTAAATTTGTGCGCATATATTAGAAAACATTACGTCATTATATAATACTTTGCTGATCCTTTAAGGGTTGCTTGGAATGCATTTGTACTAAGAAAAAGAATGCCGATTGAATTAAACTCATTGTTATATAATAAATTAATTGCGCTCTCTTAGTTATGTAACATAACATCATGCCTGTATTCTCCAAAGGATTAAGCAGAATGTACCTTCAGTACACCCACATTGCGCCAGTTATGCTTAAGTCCCATGTAATAGGGGGCGAGCCTATTGCCAACAACCGGGCACAAATCCAGACTTCGGGCTGGACTGAGAAGTTTCTGATGGAAAAACAAAAAAACACTGCCGGACACGGGAATCGAACCCAGGACGCTTGCGATCATTGGATCAACGAGGCAGTCTTACTTAGCAGTACTAAGTTATATCTTGTAACTTAAAGGCTCGCGCATAATTGGGTGTGCCGCGCCGCATAGCAACGCTTTGTATAAATCCTCCATCACTGTAATACATTTTGTATGAGCCATTGCGTGCGATGCCTGGTCCGGCCTGCCTGTAGTGTTACAGGCCGGTCGTACTGGGCCGTAGCGCAACGCTCTGGCGGATCGCTCGACAGGCGTATGTTTTACGTTGCGATGCGGCCTGCCTATAGTGTGCGATGGTTCAAAGAAAATGTACTTAAGTGAACTAGGAAGATTTTTGCAATGCATAGCATTGTGGCGCGGCCCGCCCAAATATGCGCAAGCCTTATTGCACTGGAGTGGAAACAGTTCAAACTCGCAACTCAAAATTTAAATCTGTCTGAAACAATTACTGCGTTGCAGTGCGGCTCCTAATGTGCGCGTAGCTTATAACGGGTGTAAAAAGACATTTAACGAAGCCAAGAGTCACTTGTACTCACCGTCAATGTAATTTTTTTTTTTGTACTGGACCATTGCTGGAAACCTTCTGGTTACGGAGATATTGAAGGTCAAAATTCCAACTTTTACAAACTTTTTTTTTACGTTTAATGTTATAAGACAATTTTAAATACCCCGACGACCCCTGTACCGTTACATGCACCCATAAGCACAATGTTTTGCGTGCGTTACGTTGCGCACTATTGCAAACAATGATTTTTCACACAAAAATTAAAAGTCGTTCCTTAGCAATTATTTTTGTACTATGTTACTTAGTTTGATGTACAGAATGCGTAGTTGACGGCTATGTGATGGGTCTTTTTACACCCTGTATAGGTGTTTGTGTGCACTACTGTGCGTATACCTTATTATAACTACAAATAGCAGGCTTTTTTGTTTGGGTGTGGAATTGTCAAATGACTTCTCCCACTCTGGGCAGAGCGGAAGGGCGTGTCAGATTACTGACTAAGACCCACCCGTGTTCCGTCAGCAATTGCCTGTGCGCCGGGGCCACGGTAACTCTTTCGAACAATCCACGACCCCGGCAGGCATCGGCTCTATCTGACCCCGTCAATGGTCCTGACATCCCTTCGAGGCGCGCGTGGAACACGACGCGTCGTCAACCCGGGACAAATAGCAGCCTGGAGTCTGGATTTGTGCCCGATTAATAGCGAAAGGCAGGCTCGCTGACAATTACAAGTAACATAAATGGCGAAATGAGTTAACCCTTCGGGAAATGCAGGCGTGTTGTACGTAATGTAATTTTGATTCCTACAGTCCTTATTCTGTGCGAGTCTTTGACCTCTCTAAAAAATTATTGAGCAGTGAGCTACACAATGACTGATTTAAATGTGCCAGCTGCCAGGGCAGGGTCACTGAAGTGTATGTTGATACTTACGTAGTGGCTGTAGTTAACGATGCCATTGTTGTGGTAGCAGTAGTTTTGCCAAGAGCTATGATACCAGATGGCGCTGTTGTGGATGCTAAAATATAAAGAAAATGCATAAAGTAAATAAAAGGATACGATAATAAAGGAGACCAAAAAAAAAACAGAAAATAAATGAAAGTGAGTTTATCAATCTATATATTAGCCTATTCCATAACGATTCCAATGACGTTATTTTAACACAGCTCCCATAAATAACTTTCGAGATATCGTCATTTTAAACACACGCGGTAGTATCGCGCGGGACCACCCAGCAGCGGCGACACAGAAAAACTGTGACGCGCAAGATGGCCGCCACAGATAAAAGGTTACAAGTTTCCATCACTAACCAAAATGGTTTTAGTATTTTTTGTCAAAAAGTTAACTTGGTGCGTGTAGGTTAAAATAACCTTTATTTCCCAGACGATAAGTGATATATTCGATTACAGCTAATTTTGTAAAATAATTAGAAAATATAAATAATTTTATGACAAACAATTTTTTGACAGTGCTATCATGACAACATTTTGAATATTTAATTTGAGAATAGAATAAGAATTCGTTATTTTTAACCGTGGCAAAGTTTTTATTAAATAAAAACAAAACAACACTACATCTTTTTTCTTAGAAGGGTGGGTTACGCAGAGATGAATCAGAACCCACATCACGTACGATACTTTTTCTTTTCAATAAAACTTAAAGTAAAACCTATACAGTAATACAACTAGTGGTTCTGTGAGCTGTAGACCTTGCGAGTCTGTCTTTGCATAGCTTAAAACTGAATAAATGTTAGTTACACGACATAATATCCCACGGCAAAATACACTGGACTTTCGGTTAATCGGTCAGAAAATAGTTAATTTTGTCGCGCTAATTTTTTCTCGTGTCACTTGTACGAGCCCCGATGCAAAATAGTTCGTCTAGTATGGAAAGTAGTGCAAAGCGTAAAATATAGAAAGTAAATATTGGTAAAATAATTAAGAACGTTTAATAAAAAGTAAACCACAATTTGAGGAACATTTAAAAGTTTATTTTAACATAACTGAAATTCTTTCATGACTTTACATAACATAAAAATTTAAAAAAATATTCTAAAAAACATAACGCAAAAGTATTCGTCTACCCTTGTCACTCACGCAAAATAGTTCGTCTACCACTTAGTTGTGTCGCCTTAGCTCTCAATGACAGCTTTAATGTGAAGAGGCATGGTTGCAACCAACGCTGCACACTCCTCAGGCGTAATTGACTCCCAGACAGCCAAGACTTTAGCCTTTAAGTCGCTCTTCGATCTTGATGGATTTTTACGGAGAACTTTTTTCATTTTCCACCATAGGGTTTCGATCGGCGACAAGTCTGGGCTGTTAGATGGCCATTCGATTGTAGGGATGCTTTTCGCCAGTAGCCACGTCTTTGTTGTCCTTGCAGTATGGCAGGAAGCACCATCCTGTTGAAAAATGAAGGAATCTTGATGCTTAAGTGACGGAATAGAGGGCAGTAAATTCTCTTCCAATAGGTTTTGATACCTTGCAGTATTGATAGAACCATCCACAAACTGCATACCACCATCGCCTTGTGCAGACATGCAGCCCCATATCATAAGAGACGCCGGAAACTTCACTTTGCGTTTGAGACAATCAGTATGAAATGCTTCATTTTTGTTCCGAATCACTTTTTTCCTTTCATCACCGACTGTCACTTCAAATTTGGACTCGCCACTCCAAATGATACTACTAGTACGCCACTGATCGGAAGTCCAATTTAAATGATCACGAGCAAACTTCAACCTCTTTTTCTTTTGTACAGCAGTCAACAGTGGTTTCTCCTTAGCGGTGTAAAATCCGTAACCCATTCTTTTTAGGACTCTTTTGCAAGTATCAACTGAGACGTCTTTGTGAATCATGTCCTTCCATTGCACCGTGAGTTCTCCAGCTCGAGCACGACGATTATTTTTGATAATTTTCTTCAGGATTCTGTTTCCTACTGCACTTGTGATGCGTGGTCGAACAGTTTTCTTCAAACAAGAAGTCGTTCTATTCTTTTTATAGTGCTGAATAATAGATTGGATTGAAGTATCAAGTCTTTAGATATTTGGTAACTTGATTTGCCAGCATCGACCCCACAAACTATTCGCTTTCGAAGCTCTTCACACACGGATTGGCCACGACCCATTGTTAATTGAAAACTAATGAAAAAAACTGAAATTTTCAGAATTTATACTGTCTCACTTGACAAATGACACAGAATTACTTTTACAAATTTAAATTATGCAACATAATTGTACAAAGAAAGAATAATCTTATTTAACTCACCGATAGACGAAGTCTTTTGCATCGATTAACAATTAGACGAACTATTTTGCTTATAACTTCTTCGAATTTAAAACAGGATATGTATAAATTTAAAAATCTAAAATAGTTTATTGGTTCATAATTAAAAAATGGCATAAGTAACACGCCATGTGATAGTAGAACAGCTTAATATTTTATATAGATATACAAAAATAATGAAGTTAGAAAAAATCTCACAGAGAAAATTTCACACTAGACGAACTATTTTGCATCGGGGCTCGTAATAAGGGGTATACAAATGCGTAATCACCGTCTTCAAAAATACTTCCACTTCCGTCATCCTCATGAAAATCAAATATTTTTTCATCATCCTTATCATACTCAGAGTCGTTCAGAAATCTCACCTCCTCCACGTTTTCATTATCCTTCTGGTATTCTTCATTTTTCATGTCCTTCTCGGTCTCCTGATCTTTATTCACACCATTCCGAACTCGCTGATTCCACATGGATTTCGCCATCACTTGCTGTCTCACCATCAGTCTCCTTGGTTCTTAAGATTTCCATAATCCTGCGCTCATTTTCTGACACTGCCATTTGATATGGCGTAGGTCCAGCACAATTTCGATTGTCTAAGATTATTTTTGATTGTAAGCGCAACCAATAAGCCAGCACATAATCTTTATAATCAATTGCTTGGTGAAGAACAGTATTACCTTCAAGTATCTGTTCATTAAGGTCGGCTCCTAGAGTCACTAAAGCGTTGATGAGACTTAGAGATTGTCCCCCATGTGTCGCAGCCACGTGAAGATAATCTTCGCCTTCATGGTTCTTTTTTCGTCGAAGAGGCTTAACCAGTACATGATTCTTCGATAAACTGAGAAGTAGCCGCGGATATCGATATCTTACAATGTAATGGAATATCGTGTTTCCAATATCTCTGTATCTTCTCGACAATTCTGCCGAAAAGAAGTCAGGATTCTCCATTGTCAGTAAAACAGTTTATAACGTGGACTTTCCTGAACGAGCCTCAGGGAGGAAATGAGAAATATTTTACTGGTGATTCAAATAAGCGCTTATCGTATCCGCCCACTATTCATAATGACTAATTGTGAACTTTGGTAGTGGGCCGTTCAAAGCGATAACCTATTCCGGTGTCCTATTATCAGTGAGATCGATTAATGAATTTGAGATCGTATTGAAAGTACTTTATGAATCGTACATTATTTAATTATTTTATCATGCTAAATTCCAGGTTCTTGCTGTCAATAATATCTAGTACCAAGTGTGCTGAGTTAGCTGCTGAATTACAAATAACTTTCGCTCCGTCGGTAAAACAGAACGGCTTTGAATTACCTCAAGGCTCCAGATTAACGCTCAATGGTGTAATCTCGCACAAACACATCCATCAATCACTCATGTTCTGAAATTCTGATGGAACTGACGGTGTGGCAGGTATGGTGGAAAATATCTATTTAGATTACTTATAGCTTAATGTTATTTCTTGTGGCTGTGGTGTGGTGTTTTATATAGAACTCTTTTAATGAGTTTAAATATTTTAAAGAGGTATAAGTAGGATATAGCACTCGCTATAAAGCTAGGAATATATTGTTAAAGACATAGCCATTAAAAGCTATATGAACATTACGTATAAATATAAACCCCGGTGGGACGACGTTGACCCCCCACACCAGCCATTTGGGCCCTTCCAATAGGAGTTTCGAGATGCTTGAGGGCTCGTTGAATTCCCCGCGCCAAGATGGATCGAATGAGCTATTTCCGAGGCTACCACTCTAATAGGTGAGCTTGTACAACCTTAATTGTAATCCAAATAGGTGGCGGGTGCTTTTCCAACACTTACACGTTTTCGTCCCTACCGGCGAAGTTGGTAGATAGGGCTGCCTACGAATTACTTTCAAACCATGTCTCGAGCAAATCCACACCCAGGAGGGGAAGAGGGACGTAATCCTTTAAGTAGAACAGAATTCGATAATACTTACAAAATTATACTCTAAGAAGTCTGTGATCCTCAAGCTCAGTTAAATCAAATTTTTCGTACACTTATAAGAAAATAAAATAAAGATTTGGTCAGGATAGTTCCGATTGGTTGAAAACATTTCCTCCCAAGTGATCTAAAAAAATGTATTATTTCATCAGGCCTTTTTTATTAGGTGCAAATGTCTCGTCATTTTTTCCGGAGTAATTAAGTGCGGTCACATATTAACGCGGTGGCATAGAGTGTGATATTTTTACATTCATGGTGTTTTGTTGTGTGATATTTCATAGCGGTGATATTTGTAGTGTGATATTTTTCCGCAGGATATTATTTCGTGTAACCTAAATGTTCACAGCGCACCTTAAAACAAAAAGCGCGCAAAGAGCGCGAAATGGCTGAAATATGTTTTTTTACGATTCAACTTGTATAACTCCGCCATTTTGAAAAATTTCAAAAAAACCGAATTAACAAAAAAAAAAAATACATATAATTATTAAACCTGCTCACAAAATTTCACGAGAATCGGTTGAGAAATGCGACCTGTAAAGGAGAACAGCTATCCGGACATCCGAAAGCATTTTTGCCCAAGCTGAAACAGAGACGCTTCGCCCTCGCTCGGTCAAAAATCATGAATCTAGATTAAAAAATATTTACCTGTAGACGAAGCAGCAACCGAAGTAATAGGCTTTCCAAAACCAAGCACACTTTTAGCACTAGTACCAGGCAATCCAAAGCCAGATTGCATCGTCGACGCGGCTGTAGATACCGCTCCGAAACTGAGACCGGTAGCTGCGGCCGTACTGGTACCAAAACTGAGTCCAGTTGTTGACTGAGTTGTGGTAGCAAGTGGAGTCGACCAGGCCGTAAGTCCTGTTGATACGGCTGGTGTGGTTGATGAAGCACTGACGCCTGCGAAGGAGAAAGTTGAATACAGTACAACTACTTTCTTAATGTCCCTCGAGAATCATCGCATTTCCGAATACAAACGAATGCTTATTTCCATGTCCATCAATTATTAGATTTATCGATTATTTACTATTTATAATAATTTTAATTCAGATCTAAGTACTTTATTGTTATTTTGTTTTGACGTAACAACAATTAAAGTACTTAGTTCTGAATACAAAAATTTACAAATGATTGTTTCCAAACGTTGATAATTATTTAAGACTAGCTTTTGCCAGCGGCTCCGCTCGCGTGGAAGTCGGAAATTATCCCACGAGAACGTAGTACCACATGTTAATCCAGGTTATAAACTATCTGTGTGTATCATCCCCACCCGTTTAGCCCCTTTTGCGTGATTGAGTAACAAACCTCCAAGCAAACAAATTTTCACATTTATAATATTAGCAGGATTCTGATATTAGGAATAGCAACAAGCCTGTTTATCTATCTATATACAGTATAATAGTCGCTTTTCGTGTGTCTGTGTGACCGCTCCGATCTTCTAAACTACACAATGGAATTTGATGCGGTTTTTACAATCATTTAGAAAATTTATAAATTATGTATAATACATTCATATTAAGCTTAAATATAATAATGTCGCTAAGCAGTGAAAACCTCGTACAGAAAAAAAAAAGTTTTTCCTTTTATTTATTTGTTGTATAGAAAATTTCGTAATACATATTTAGAACAAACTTGCACAGTTCTAACCTCACCTTCTATTGATGATAATGAATCTCCCCTTGTAAAGTTAAGTTATTGCAATCAAGAGGTTTTCACTGCAAGGTGACGATAAAGAAATTTCGATGATTTTTAAAGTCGTAAAAACCATGCGAAGCAGGGGCGGGTCGCTAGTTAAGTTATAAGAACAAGAAAACAACTTACCTTGTGCAGTAGAAACTGGAGCAAAACTAATCGGGGCAGCAGATGTCTTAGGAAACTGTGCCCCTGGTCCAGCTGGCAATGGCTGTCCCAACATTACAGGCTTTTGATTTGCCGTTGACGTTCCAATCACCCCAGCAGTACTTATAGGGGCTTGTGTAGGTAGAGCTGTTCCAAAACTAAGACCAGGTTGGGACGTGGTGGGTGTTCCAAAACTAAGTCCCGGTTGGACATTAGCCGTTGATGTTGGTGCGAAATTAAGTCCAGTTTGTTGCTGTTGTGGTTGGCTCGTTGGAAGGGTGGTACCGAAATTGAGTGGGGCTTGTTCTGCAAATTTCATAGAAATTGTGGATTATTATATGTTTATGAAAATAGAGCTAGTGTTAACTTGGTTGAATGAAATAGTTACAGCCAATAAAACCACTTAGATTTGACAACAGACTAAATTGAGTAGGTTTTTTGAAACAATAAGAGAACATGCTGGGTGTTATCTTAGCTAAACATGTTTGTGCCATTATAATTATATTTTAACACCATTGTATACCATGTTTTATGCAAAAAAATAATTATTATTAAAGAAAGTAAGACAGAAAGAAAGAAAGAAAGAAAGAAAGAAGGAAAGAAAGAAAACGTATTTATTGGGACTCGCATAGGAATATCACAAACTAAACTAAACACACTATTAAAAACATAAAAAATTCAACTAAAGTAAAAACAGAAAGTCCTGTACGAGGTGAAAGGCTCCTATCTTAGCATGATGCTGCGACATTTAAAAGTAAATGTGAAAGAGCTCACTACCGCCTTCTAAATTGTTAAAAATCTGTATCAATGAGAGGGTCCAATATTAAAAATGTATGAGAATTTGCCTTACTTTGAAGAAGATAATCTTCGAAATTGGAAAAAGCTGTATTTGAAGTACGACGTCAGTTTTAAGTATTGCTGTTTCTTTCAAACTCAAACTCAAAGCATTTATTTTAAATAAATTCAATTACAGGTACTTTTGAATTGTCAAGGGGTCGGTCAGTCAGAAAGATGAAGCTAGTTGCCCATTCCAAAGCATAGTCGGTACCTATGGAGAAGAACGGGCAAGAAACTCCATGGACACTCTTTTAAATCAAAATATGGTTACAAATAATTGGTTACATCATTCAACATCAACATCTTTCTAGCAACAACATTCGTCGTTTATCTACAAGTATAACTATTTTCTTAATGTCCCTCGAGAATCATCGCATTTTTGAATACAAACGAATGCAAATTTCCATGTCCATCAATTATTAGATTTATCGTGTATAATAATTTGTATTCAGAACTAAGTACTTTATTGTTGTTTTGTTTTGATCAAAACTCGGAAATGCGATGATTCCCGAAGGACATTACGAAAATAGTTGTACTGTACCTATTTGTTTATCTTACTAAGTTAAAAAAAAATAACTTAAAAACAAAAAAATACAAATTAAACTCACGTCCACTACTAAAGGCGGTATTAAACTGTCGTCCATCCGCACCAAGTTGAGTGGAACCTTGAAAGCTAGGTGTCATGGTTGCAAATGCCGGCGCAGTCGAGGCCGTAGTTTGGGCACCGCCAAAGCTTAATCCGGTATTAAGCCCGGTGTTCTGACCGATAGAGAGGTCGGTGGTTTGACCAGTAGGGGCCCCGGTGGTACCACCAATGCCACCGAAACCAAGGGCGGCTGGTTTTTGGCCGAAACCGCCTGGAGTTGATGCTGAAGAAATTAACCAAAAATAATTCAATTAGGATTTAATTAGGAATTTTATTGAGAAATGTTACCATTTTATAAATATTATGTTTATATAAACATTTAGAACTAGGTATAGGGTGTTTATTTTATTTCTTAGTTTTTTGTAATTTTTATATTTTCGTATGCTGTTTCGTTTTTGTATTTTCTTTCTTTCTTTTTTTTTATCAGGTAATTAAAAAAGAGTTAAGTATATTAAATAATGTTCAGATATTTACAATAAAACGTGTTGACCAGGTGGTAAAAGGACCCGCGAGCCTAGTAACAAATAATGCCACTCGTATCAATTTAATTTGTACTTTCTAAGTAAATCATAGCCATTACTGAATTACATTGAATAAAAGTATTGTGAGGAAACTAATGGGGGTAATTGCGTAACACACTTACAATGGCAATAGCAATGCCAACATTCATTGCGTCATTTATGCATATTCGCCGTGCAGATGAATTTCCTTCAAAATCATTCGAATTGTGACTGAAGTGTGTTACGCAATAGGGATGCTGGACTTAAAATGATCTGCACCCTAATTGCGTAACACACTATCAATCACAATCTGAATAATTTTGAAGCCTATTGCTAATCCATTGCTTCATATGTTCGAAAAATATTGATCTGCTCAACAACGTAATGAATGTTGTTGAACTGTCAAAATGAAAGCCATTCCTACTGTTAGTGTGTTACGCAATTACCCCGCTGAAATCGCAAACTCAACACTGAAAAAGCGTAGTAATCAAGATTCGTTGTTTTCTTTATGAGATAAGGCTTTTGAATTTCAGTGAATCAATAATTTTATCTGTAGGTTGGTTTTGTATTTACACCATCATATTTTTGTTTCTCATTTCGGCAAAATGAAACTATTTCATGTATTTTTTCTAATAATACATTTTGTTACTAAATAACTGTATTACTTTAGGATAGCCGAAAAAAGTAAAATCATTATTTTTCACCAATTTTTGCACGAAACACGCGAAATTATTCTTAGAAGTACTTACTAGGCGCCGGAGCAGAACTAAATGCAGGCGGCGCTGCAGCATTCCCTCCTCCGAAGCTGAACGCGGAGCCCGGCTTAGCACCGAACGCGGTCTGAGCGAACCCGCTCGGAGCGCCGCCAGGTAGGAACGACTGAGTCGGGGCAGCCGCTGATGTCGTGGCGGCTTGCTAAAAAAATAAAGATATAATAATCAATATAAATAATAAAACCGGCTAAGTGCGAGTCGGACTCGCACACGAAGGGTTCCGTTGTCTACATCTCTTTTAATATACTCTCCTATCGCAGGTATGCTGGAAGAGATTTCTTTAGAAATAAGCATCACCTTTGCACGTATTTTTCTGTTCCTTTCTTCCTGTCTGTTTATATGTGTGTACATAAATAGTTAAATAAATAAGGTAAAAAACGCGGAAAATATAACACGTTTCTTGTATGGAGACCCCCTTTAATTTTTAACTTTATATTTATTTGTTGTTATAGCTACAATAGAAATACACACTGTGAAAACATCAACTGTTTACCTATTACAGTTCATGCGATACAGCCCGGTGACAGACAGACGGATGGACGGACAGCAGAGGTTTAGTAATAGGGTTCCGTTGGCACTCTTTGGGTACGGAACCCTAAAAATGAAATGCTGGTCGTTGGTAAGCGCATCACTTGAGACCGGCTGGACGTTGGGCAGATTTCGCTATTTTTTGTTTAAAATGTCCGTATTAGTCTGAATTAGGTTTTTTAGGAGAAAATTTTTAAAAGATTCCCGAGAAAATTTCAAATTCGGTAAAAACTGATCGTCCATTTTTCTATGGGATTTTTGTATGACTTATTGAAATTTGGTCTGAATAACGTCCTTCGGGTCAGCTAGTAGGTAGGTATACACAAAGTGACGCGTACCTTATCACATTAAATTATACCACGTGTACTACATGGCATACTTAGACGGTATACAAAATTTCAATGAAATTTAATCAAAAAAAGAAAATCGGCTGTTCCTTACATTTTGTTACACGTAGCTCGACAAAATGTATGGAACAACTGATTATTTTAGTGAATAGAAAGAAAGAAAGAAAGAAAGAAAGAAAGAAAGAAAAATATTTTATTTGGGACACGCACAGGAAATACAAAGAGTAAAAATAAAAAAGGAGCATTTAAAACTAACAAAATTAACACAAAAAAATAAAAATAAACAACAATAAACAAGGAAAAAACCTGTGCGAGGCCAAAAAGGCTCCTATCTCAGCATAATGCTGCTATATTTAAAAAAGAAATAGAATGAATAGAATAGAATAAAAAGAAGAAAGAAGAATAGATTTCATTACAATTTTGTATACCTTCTAAGTATACCATGTAGTATAAATGGTATAATTTAATGTGATAAGGTCCGCACCACTTTGTACTATAATAAAAAGTCTTAAAATCAACCACAGACAGACAACGCACAGCCTGGGTCTAGAAGCATGAAATTTTTCACAAGAGTTCCTTATAAGTGAAAGCACTAAGGAAGGATTTTGAAAATTACCTTATAAGGGTTAAATAGAAGGTGAAACTTGTATGGAAGTTCGTCATTTTTGCCGATGGGAAATCTCATTGTGTACACTGCTTGTATAATTAAATAATCATTATTATAAAGGCCTTAGTAACACGTCTTCGAAAATGTCAACTGGCTACCTGTTACGACAAAAAATATTACGCCTTGTGACAGACTGATGGCCTAGGATAACGTTAATGACACCTTTTGGGCACGGGACATTAAAGACTTAGCTTTGTCCACGGTGAAACGGCTACAAAAAACATATTTTTTTTATATTTTGAAATTAAAGAGCAAGGGCGATTTATAATTAAAGTGCTAAATGGTTTAAAGTTTTTTAACAAAACAATGCAATCAAAACACCAGTATTGAATTCCTCATTTAAAATTTTGCTCTATCTATCTTGTTTCTTCGAAATAAATCATAAAATCAATCACGCACAGTATACATATCAATAATATACTTACAGCACTAGCTTGAGGCGCAGAGAATCCAGAAGCAGGTGTCGAGAAACCGAAACCAGAAGTCGCAGGTTGAGTACCGAAGCCAACAGCGGCTGGCTGCGCGAGTTGGCCGAAACCGGTGCTAGCTGGCTGAGCAGGTTGGCCGAAACCGGTGCTAGCTGGCTGAGCGGGTTGGCCGAAACCGGTGCTAGCTGGCTGAGCGGGTTGGCCGAAACCGGTGCTAGCTGGCTGAGTGGGTTGGCCGAAACCGGTACTAGCTGGTTGGGGCGATTGGCCGAAAGCCGAAGACGCGGGCGGATTGGCTTGGCCGAAACCGAAACCAGAAGGCGATGCGCCGAAACCGCCTGAAGCTAGAAAAGAGGTAATGATCAAATATGACACAGTACTAGATGGCCTTTGCCCAGCAAGTGGAACAGAACGGGCTAGTAATAATATTCAAAGTGGTTGAAAGGGAAAGTTTGCTGTCTTAACTCTACTAACCTTGTGTGGTAGGCGTACCAAATGCAGGTGCCGTTTGTTGTGGATTATTTCCACCAAGCGAGCTTGCACCACCCTGAAAAGAATAATAAAATTACTATTTAATTTCCATGAATTTTCTGCCATTGAACAAACAGACTTATGAAGATGCCCCACTGCTTTTTCATCTATAATTTAAACCCAAAACATTTTAGTAATATGTATGGTAATAATAGCAGCCGCATGGGTCGATCCGCGTAGGTTAAGCAACGCTTGCCGAGGTTGGTCCGTGGATGGGTGCCCATCCATTACAAGCCGAGACTCTTCCGTGTCTAGGAAAGCGCGTTAAGCCGTTGATCCGAGCTGTCATTTGTGATTATTTGAGTTGTTATGGGTAGTCAGAAGCCTGAAGCGCTGACCACCAGTCTTAAGCCCCGTATTCATGGTAAACATTTGTTTATAAACAAGTTCAATCAACATGTCGCTGAGTTGCTGTCAACATGTTGCTAGCAACAGTGCGTGTTGTAGAGTTGATCATGGCATGTTGACAAGTTCTCGCTCGACGAGCGACATCATTCATTCCGCCTGATGCAAGGGATTGACACTATTGACAGCTCACTTCACCTAAGTTATCACGGTGAGATTTTTACAGAATAGATCAGCTGTTTATCAACAATTTTTGACGGATGTGGACGTGTTTGCAACCAGTTTATAAACATAGCAATAGTGTGGGGCAATGATATAGTAATGCAGTTAATAGAGTTCTTTCTATCAAAAGCATTATTATGGGATACTTCAAGAAAAGAATACAAAGATAAAATAAAACAAAATACACATTTTCTCTTTGCATGAAATAGTTTCACACCCTTTTTTCTTTTTTTATTAGATATTTTATAAATTAAACAAAGATAACACAACAATTCTGGAACACTACTTCCTCGGGCAACATTTTGACGCAAAGTGGCGTGTGGACAAGACATTGATATAAACTTTGTTTCCAGAAACTTTGTTGTTGTTCATCAACAATGTTGATCAGCTGTTGCTCAACAAAGGTTTACCATGAATACGAAGCTTTACCAAGGGGTATCGTGTTACCCAGTAACTGGGTTGTGGTGGTCCCATAGGCAGTAGCTCCATGTAAAATACTGGTATTCAGCTGCATCTGGTTAGACGGGAAGCCAACCCCAACATAGTAAAAGGCTAGCCAGATTGATTAATGAATTATTTATATTGGTTTGCCGATAGCTATAACTTGAGAGACGTCAAGTGACAAATGTATTGCTAAGGTGCACATTTGTGTCTTTAACTTGACTCCTAGCCAATATGAAAAATTTACCAAAAATTGAGTTTGAAAAATTGTGACCATATTTAAGTGCACATTCCCTTGTCATAAAAATAATAAGGCAGCATAATACCATTACCAGAATGGTATTCTAGCATGTCTGCACTGTGCACGTACCTTCACAGCCAAGATTGGCAACATTAGCCACATAAGAGGACACACTCTTAACCCACAGCCATCAAAAATAAAAATAGTCACCATAGACGAAAAAGGCATGACAATAATACAGGGTGGCAGGGACATCAAGGCGCAACCTGTTACCATGGATTTAGTACATGATTCTGAACTCCCCTGCGTTGAATTTTTCATTAGGTATTAAAAAACAAAATTGCTGTACCATTCATTTTGACCGCATAGGCATTGCGATTTTTTATGAGACAGTAGATTTATTTTTGATAGCTGACGAAGTTTTCTATGCTATTGGGTGTAGAATCATGTGCTGAATTCATGGTTAGTTTGCGCGTCGATGTCCCTGCCACCCTGTATAAGGTAGCACATTTATAAACATTAAGAATTTAGAAACAAACCTGCATTTGTCCAAAGCCAGGACTGCCAACAGTCTGGTTGGGCGGTGACGCAAATCCTCCAAAGTTCACCGGCGGTTTAGCTGCACCAAAGGCTGGACTAGCACCGCTGCTTGTGGTTGGTGTTGAAACTGTGGATGTGAATGTTTTACGATAAGGGAAAGGGTTGCAGACTATCGATTATACGTTGATCTTAAGAAATAAATGTTCAAGTAAAGATAACTTTATGTACCTTCTTTGTTAACTTTTAGTACAGTTCCATTTACTCTTCCAACTTAGTTTAGTTCTTGTGTTAGGAACCACCGGTTGTTACAGTGTACATAGGTACCTAACTCATGACATCTGGCTCATCAGGCAAAGCTAATAGACCTTGCTGCTTCAAAGAGAAAATTATTAGCTATAGCCTAATGATGTTCCAAGTGATATCTGTTTTGTTTACCATGACGGTTTCTAGATAATTACTAAGTACAGATTTGCATTAATTGGATAATACACGCTTTTCTAAAATACTTCTATGCATGAGGGGGTAATTGTGTCCACACTTCGGCATAAAAACAAAGTAAAAAGTACTTACAAAGTGAAGATGTGGGGGCTGCTGTAGTTTTAGCAGCACCAAATGCGAAACCTCCTCCTGAAGGACTTGCAAAATTGAACGCTGGCTTGTTTTCTATAGTGTAAGAAGTATAAAATATGATTCCCATTAAAAAAAAATTGTTATAATAATGGATCCCTGTTTAGAATACTACTACAACTGTTCATTTTAAATAATTTGCATACTGTTGTATTATGACAGAATGTGTCCTGCACTAAAAATATCTGTTACTTCCTTTATATTTACATTTTATACAAATAATTGAACAACAAAATTTTAAGATGGTGTCAAGTCTCATGGTGTATGTCATAGCACATTGTAGTGATAGAAACACTTTTAGGAGCTTCTTAAAGTTAAGTAGGCAACAAGTGGTTTTTTTGTAGTCTTCCATTATGTCAGTAGGCTATGAGCAGATGAGATGAAGTCATTGTGACTTTCAGAGCAAAATCCGCTTTGGGAAAATCACTACAGCGTGTTATGTGCAGCTGTCCATTTCCAGAATATATTGCCTTTTCAGTCTATGTATTGTTTCTGGAATGGTCAATTGCACAAGTCACACGTCGATAGGTTTTACTTTAAGACAGGCAAGCACCTTCATCACCTGCATCTTCAATCACTAGCAGGTGAGATAATGCTAAAACAAGAACTAGCACTAGCTAGCACTCTTTCATGAGTCACTAATTTAAAAAAAAAAGTACAATTGATTTTGATAGTACAAACATGAAACAGTAATAAAATACTACAGAAATTATAGTTTTACCTGCATTATTGCCTCCAGCTCCAAATAATCCTTGTTTAGCAGCATCACCACTGCCAAATGCAAACCCAGAACCTGAAAACAGTCACAGTAGTTTGATTTTTAAACCAAAAACCTAATAATTTTATCTTTGATAGTACAATAATAAAGAAATTGGTGATGTATCTTGGTTATGTCTAATTATTTTGGTAAAAGAAGATAGTAATAGGAACTTTTTTTTCTCAAATGTCTCTTTGTAACTGTACAATAAAATTCAATGGCAAATAGAATATTTTTGTATTTGGCCATTTCACAATGCTAGAAAAGGTTAGGTTAGGATTAGACTTCAATTGAATAATTTCTCTAAATATCCAGTGAGCTTAGAGATAAAGCAAAATAACAGTTATTTCTTAGTAATTAGTGGGAAATAATAGAGATATTTAAAACTATTTACCCGTAGAAGGGGCGGCAGTACCGAATGTGCTTCCTGCCGTCGTAGTAGCCGAACCGAAGTTGAAACTCATAATTCAACTTTATTAAACTCTGCGAAAACTATACAGGCACTGACTTTTAATTATATTTATTTAATTCCAATAGTATTTTCTAATAAATTTCACGTTTTCCGTTACAACAACAAATAAAAGTCAACAAACGCGGCCCGCCATTAACGACTTTATGTTCGGGTGCGTTCTTCTTCGTTCGTAATCCATTTTGATTTTCCACGGTTGCGTTCAGTGTTGAAATTTTTATTTTTGCGTAAAGTATAAATCCAGCATGAACTCTTTCCTCATATTCGAGGAAAAATAAATGGTCTCAGGAGGAAAATTAATTTAGGTATAATTAAATTAACAATAAAAAATTCTGGAGAGGGTGAAACAGGTCATAACTGTGAGGTTACGCCAAGAGGCTGAGGAGACGTTGCGATCATTATGTGCTAAACGTGGTGATTATGGTAGTTTGATTAACTTCTGATTGTAGCACATTCATTGGGGTGAATGAATCCTACCCAAATGTTCAGGTAGGTACTTTTGAGCTTGACGTGAACATGTCTTAGCTTGCAATCTTCGCCTCTTTCACTTCTATCACCACGTCTGTACCTCATATGAAAATTGTATTTAATTGTATATATTCTAATTCAATTCCCTCCCTGCCTCCCTCAACTCCGGTCAAATAATAACAGGGAATAAGATACCATCGCAGATCACAAGATTTTATTTATGACTCATAAATAAATAATCCCTTCTTACCAAAACAGAGGAAGCATGCGGTATTTCCTGCGCTAATTCAAAATGGCACCTTGCCAATTTGCTAACACACCTGATTTTGCATAAATTCCCTATCTAATCTTTTCATTGGGTGAATTTACAAAGCCACTCAACACCCACCTTCGAGAGGGGTATCTGGGCTTGGCAGAGTGCCAAACGGCACTGGCTGCAAATCATAGGCGTTTGCCATCCCTGTAACTACTTGTAAACAAGGTCTTTTGTTAAAAAACTATGGTAGTATCGTGGTTGTATTTCTTATTTTTGTTTTTAACAAGGTATTGTGCATTTCGAGGAAGTGATAGGGCCCTAAGAAACCTCTCCTATGGTTATTACAAAGCCCTACAAATATATCATTGAAAGGTTTAATTTGTTTGATGTTTTTTAGACATGACTCTGCATGAATTTACTCTCTTATGAACAAGATACGTAATGAACTAATGACTGACGTCGGCCATACGACGAGTCAATGGCATGGGTTCAAAATGCTTCAGCAAAAACTTCAGGGGACATTTTATCTACTTCCATTAACCTTGTGCTATAAAGTCTAGGCATGGGACACTTTATCTACTTTCATTCTGTTTTTGCTGAGTGTCCACGACTGTTGATGACCGATAAAAACTTGTACCTAGAATCATTTCCGAGATCTCTAGAATGTATTGCTGGATTGACGAAAAAGTTCTTCAAGGTCTTTGGCATGGAGAAAAACTAATTTAAACACCAATTCAAACTACGATTCATACCATATAATATTTAATACTGATCACACAAAGTTGCTAAATAATATAATACGACAAAGAAAAATTAAACCACGTTATACCTTGCTCTTGGTACGAATGGTACTGGCAGCGAATCTGGCGTCAGGAGTAGTCTGACGTTGACGTTGGCCCTTCGCCACCTGTTCCACATGACGTAGTGGTCCTTCCAGAGAAGGTAGACCGTGACTGAGTACCCACAGAGGACTATGGCCATAAAAAAGTCCATGGCAGTTTCGGTGATGCGGTGGGAGATGCCTGAAAATATACCAACTGATTCATTCATAACATAACTGTCTTATATTCGCTGTCATTATTTGGCAGCTGTATGTACCTAATGGCTATGGTACGGCATATTGACATAGGGTATCAATTTGTTTAACATTGTTTTTTGTCTGTACCTATCTAACACTCGAAGGTGGATAACCTACTCACTAAACTTTTTTCTTAATGAGATTGGAGTTTCCAGAATAGCTTATGAAGATTAAGGTATCATGTGCAGTACAGATATACTTAAGTATCCCTAAAAAGGGATCTTTCTCATTTCTCTAACATCTTTTCGGCATAACGCGATTTCCCTGACATCGCTTGCAGCTATTTGGGACCAACAGCATGACTGTTTTAACAACGTCTTCTCTAAATAATAAGTACCTTTAATAAATGATATTATAACAGTAGCGAAAACATTAATCAATCAAATACAGGCAAACTTTCTCTTTCTCCCTCTTCTCAAACTTCTGGAATTGCCTTTAAAAATAATCAAAAGGCAATTTTGCTTTTGCATTTCTCACGACAAACAAAACTGTCTCGAAATATAAACAAACTTTTAATTCTCAAAAATTTCAAACAGCAAAATTTCCTTTTTATCCCTAGAGGCCTACAACAAAATAAAAAAAGCAAAAACAAAACACACCTTCGTCTTTTCGAGCGCTTGCGTCGAGCTTACCAAAATTGGTTCCCTCAATCACAAAGTATTGAGTTCCGACGATGCATACTGCGAGGAGGCCCGCAGTCACGGTCGATAGCAACCAGAAAATCAGACAATCCGACTGTGGAATAAAAGGTATGGTATGAATACATACTGCGTAACGTGCAGGGCTTTTCATTAGGGTCATGTGATGCTCATAGGTGGTGGAGGAGCCCGCGACTCCATCCGCGTGGAAGTTGGAAAAAATAGTGAAAATTTATGCGTTGTGGTAGACATTTTCATATCCCGTCTGGCATACCGCATAACTGACCTACAAGTTTGAAGGCATTCTCAATTTGATTATTTAAATGCTAAGGAAACAACTAACTTTAATTTCGTATATTTTGTTTTCAAATTGAATTGTTCGAAAAAATCAGTTAGGTACAAGAAACTGAAACTGTTTTTCAGCGTTCCCGAATGAAATATAGCCTTAACTAACGAAGGGGGAGTCCACGTCAAAAGGATATTTGTCAAAAGTGGTACCTATCCCCGGAATTCTGGGCCAAACCCGAAGATTTGAAACGACAGTGTTATATCGCTGGAATATTTCATCATCTACTTCGCAACTGTGATACTTATTTCCAAAAGACTGGGTGTTGCAAATCGATTTAAGGGTGATTTTGCCAAGTTTTGGGCACAAAGTTCTTCGTAACTTTAATGTACTTATTGAGGATTTTGCTCTATGTAGGTACTTAGGGAAAAATAAATGACGGAAATGTTGCACCAGCAGATTTATCCGAATCTGGATGTATCTTGTTTGATTTTCTTTTGTCATAGCCTGTTGACTTTTTAACTCTCGACGCAAAAAGAGGGGTGTTATAAGTTTGACCTATGCGTGTGTGTGTTTGTCTGTATGTCTGTCTATGGCACCGTAGCTCTTAAACAGGTGAACCGATTTGGATGCGGTTTTTCTTATTTGAAAGTAGGTTTTCTGGCGGTGGTTCTTAGACATGTTTTATCAAATTCGGTTCAGTCGTTTCAAGGGCATCAGCCCTTTTTTGTGTCTGGGTTTTTTTTAATTTTACCTCATATTATTCCACAAGTGAGTATTAGCACTTCTCATAAACCGATTCATGTAGGTACAGTGTAGGCCACTCGTCAGTTGCAATAAAAACAATAGTCTATAAGTTGGCCTCTTATTCAATTGAAGCTACGTAACACGCTGGTTAGCTCAAAGTCAAACTGTTACCGCCGTCGTGCGGTCAACTGTACCTAGTAGGGCTATGAAATACTCGTAACTGATAAAAATGTTTGGACGTAGAAGTGCCTCAAAAGTGACACAACACAAAGTTTTTTTATGAAAGGTAGCCTTCAATATCCTTTAGAATAAGTAAGTGTCCCATAATATAAACTTTTTGATGCCTAGGCTTTTCCTGGCAATCTCGTCACAAGCCTATTGAAAAACATTTGAATATTTGAGCTGTCGAGAAGCATCATCACAAAAACCTTTCAATAATATCACACCAAAAATCTACATACAAACTTCATCTCTAATATTATGTTTCGTATATCTTCGAGGACGACAAAGCGAGCCCGTCGCCTCTCAACACAACGTAACGTAATTCAATAAATGACAGTCTGACAACAGAAATCCAATATATGCGTGACGTGTCATGTCAACTCGTGGCATCCATCTTTCAGACGCCATCTTGCGGTCAACGGGCGCGCGTTAAATATCGTCAACGGTTGAGAAACGCTTGACAAGACGTTAATTTTGAACGATGTGACGTTGTATGTTCTTGAATTTAATTTGAGGACGTCAAAGGCTTTGTTTATGTTTTGGGGACACATACCTCGTATACCTACGGGTGATCAAGTCTATGAAAGGTAAATCTACCGTAGAAAATCCTTAGACGTCTATTTTTCCAAAGGGGTTGGCCGTATTTCGGCAGCTACAAGTATGTAGCTCATCCTACTAATATTATAAATGGGAAAGTTTGTGAGGATGGATGGATGGATGGATGTTTGTTACTCTTTTACGCAAAAACTACTGAACGGATTTGGATGGAATTTGGAACACAGATAGTTTATAACCTGAATTAACACGTAGGATACTTTTATCCCGGTAGTACGTTCCCGTGGGATACTTTCCGACATCCACGCGGGCAAGCCGTGGGTTGCTAGTGTAATATACCTAACCCAGTTGTGTAATATACCAAAAAGTAATGCGTGTCCTGTAATAGGTCCAGTGACAATACCATGTAATAGGAGGCGTGCCTATTGCCATTCACTGGGAACTGGTAGGTACATATTTTTTTCAGAGGGAAATCTAAAGGCTCCCGAACTCCGGGGAGGGAGGTCGGGGAGTGTAGGATTTTAACCTCTCTAAAACCACCCCGCTGATCATCAGCACATAGAGGGGGTCCCGGTTCCTCTTAAAATACTAATTCCGGAACCCCCCCTGGGAACGCCGGTCAGGCAAATCCCTGGGGTGACTGTAAAGCCTCCCCTGAGCCTCGCTATGCACGGCAGCACGTGACCACTGTGCCACCGTCTTCCCTGGAGTCACTCGGTGGGCGGAGAGTCCCCACTCTAAAAAACTCTCTCTCTAACAGGTAGGTTCCTACAGACTCTTAGCTGTTACCTACTTAGTCATCAGAACTTCCTGTAGAAAACTAATTAACACTTTGCCCGTCCTAAGAATCAAACGACGAAACTCACGATAAGACTTGCGTTACTAGACCAAAAGGTCAATAAATCTGCTATCCATTAGGTAGGTACCAGGAACCAGTAAGTGCTGCCTTTCCGCTAAATCTTCGTTTTGAATCTAAATGAGGCTTCATCCTAGCTTGGCTATAAAAACCTCTCTGTTTACCCTTCAAAGGACTCGATTCCGCTTAGCTACGGCTAGTAAATGGAAGAAGTGATTTTAGCTAAGTCTTTCAAAGCCAACCACTTCTTATTAATGAATAGAAGTGATACAATTCGATTTACTAAAGAAAGATAAACCGTTAATTTAACTGTTTAAAAACTTTTTTACAAAAAAAACAACCGACTTCCAAAAAAAACATTAAAAAATGTGAAAAATAACTTTAATTTCTGAAGTCGGTGTCGTTGGTTGTGTATTTTGGTTTTTGGCAACCGACTTCCGAAATTAAACTTATTTTTAACGTTTTTTATTAAAGTTTTTTTTGGAAGTCGGTTGTTTTTGTAAAAAAGTTTTGATTTTTCACTTTTTAGCTGTGGTACCTACCCCACATACGAATGTATGTCGGGTAGGTACCACAGCTACTACTAAATACTACTAAATATGTAAATAACCGTGACAGGAAATTAACCATTATAACATCATCAATATAAACTAAGTGGAAAAATACGCATTATTAGGGATAACTCAAAAATTACTGCACCCTAATTACGTAACACACTATCTATCACAATCTGAATAATTTTGAAGCCTATTGCTAATCCATTGCTTCATAAGTTCGAAAAATTTGTCTGCTCAACAACGTAAATAACGCAATGAAAGTTGTTGAACTGTCAAAATGAAACCCATTCCTACTGTTAGTGTGTTACGTAATTACCCCGCTGGTCAGTACTTGATCAAATTTAAATGGGACCACATGTGAAGCACCAGCTTTCAAATAAAAAAAGAATTATCCAAATCGGTTCACCCAGAAAAAAGTTCTGAGCTAACACAAATAAAAAAAATAAAAATATACAATCGAATTGATAACCTTCTCCTTTTTTTAAGTCGGTTTGAAAAGAGAACAGCAACTAAGTTATTTATCATTTACAAAAATCTTGTCTCCTAAATGAGTTGTCACCAACTTTATAATGATTGAAGGGGATAAAATGAACCATTATATACGAGGTAGTTTTACTCCCGAGCTTTAGAGCGGGAGTAAATAGAAACCAGTTATAATGGGTTTTTAGCGCCGTGTGTTACACTCTACTTTTCACTACGATTGCGAGAAAATAAAATAATGCAATACAATATTAAATAGTTTACTTTTTTTAAATTTCTTTTGTAGCCTCAACGGAATGCACCATTCTACTGAAGAGATCGCCGCTTTTAGTACCATTTTCAAAAATAAAATGTAGGTACTTCTTTTTTATGACACAGTAATAAGTCGAGTACTTATGAATAAAGACTTTTTCGTTTTTGTAGTTTCGTTGGTAACAGACAAAAATAAAAAAATACATTTTCCCCTTGAGGAAAATATGCTATTTTATCCCCACTCTGGTACCCTGCAATGACGGACTTTTTGAGCAAGCGGAGTGAAAAAGTCCTTTTTCTATACGGAGAAAGAGAAAATAGCAACCTTGCCAACGGGCCAAATTTCCCGACAGAACAAGTACTGAGCTGCTGCTGCTGTAAGTGCTGTGCTGAGTGATTGTTAGCAGAGTGGACTGCCCCATCCAAAGGCACTGGGTAGAATTAGGTATAGGTTTATGTTAAATAGAATTAAGTACTAACAACAATAACATAGCATGTAAGCACAGTTTGTTACTAACCACTAACTACGTATGGACTGCTTAGGTCTGAAATAAAGATATTTTTTTTTTTTTTTTTTAGTACTCCATCCATCTCATTACAGTAGTTCCTCCAGGAAAATGATTTCGTCCATCGATGGCCGGACTAAAGATGATACGGCTAGAACCGGGGTGATGACCGAGATGATGACTAATAGTTCGAAGTACCTATGGGAGAAAAATACATGTTGCGCCGATCCCAAATAAATTGGCATGAGAATGATGATGATACAACCCTCCACAAAACTTAAAATAATAATACGAGTATTACCCTGAACGAATAGATACTACAGTCTAAAATATTCTCAAAAAACTAATTGATTTTCTTAATACCATAAAACCTGACCTGAATAAATGAAAACCCTCAACATTAACTAACGATTCTAATACAACTCAGATTAATGAAGAGTTTCAATCCACAGCATAATCAATTAATTTTAATGTTAATCGAGGTTTCTTCAAACAATTGGAGTGTCGATTGAAGCCAGTTGAAATTTCCATTGAAATTATACGATTTAGTCTCAGCTCAGACCAAAATATTGAAATGTAGATGGCATGAAGAGCAAATTGTATGTCAATTGCCGCATTATGTGCTGGAAAATCTGAAATCTCTGAAACTAGGTTAGTGCTTGTTAGACAATATAATAGTTTAAAGCCTCCTACAAACAGGCGCGACACGCGACGCGACACAAAGGCACTGTCGCGAGACGAGCGGTGTCTTTGTGTCGCGTGCGATTCACTTCGCGTGTCGTGCCTATTTGTAGGAACCTTTTTTTTTTTTTTTTTTTAATTATAATTTTTTTTTTTTTTTTTGGGTTGGAAATCATCAAATGACGTCTCCCGCTCTGGGCGGAGCGGAAGGGCGTGTCAGACTCTTACTGACTAAAACCCACCCGTGTTCCTTCAGTTGCCTGTGCGCCAGGGCCACGGTAACTCTTTCGAACAATCCGCAGCCCCGGCAGGCATCGGTCCTATCGGACCCCGTCAATTTTGCTGACATCTCTTTGAAGCGCGCGTGGAATACGACGCGCCGTCGACCCGGGCCTGGTCCTTACAGGACGGCGAGCTGCCCATTGCCCGCCGTCCGCAAGCCCGCGCCTACGGTGGCCGGGAGTCCGCAATCGACTCCCGACGCCCAGGGTGTCTCCTCCTCCTGCGGCGGCTAGGGGCGCGAGGGCGCAGAGAATGCCTCTCCCTTTCGCGCTCCGCCTCCTCCTTCGCGAGCATTACTGCTTCGCAGAAGGAGGTGACGGCTTCCCATTCCCTCTCGCTCCGTACCATGGCCTGAACCAGGGCCGGACGCGAGAGGTCGCCATTTGTAGAAGCCTTAAAGATGAATTATGCTGAAAGGCTCGTAGGTACATAGGCTTAGCCTAGGTACCCTTGTGTGCCTTAAATGATAAATGATTTTATTTCTCTAAGTAGGTTTGAACAAACACTTTTACACGTCAATCATATTTTAAAAACTAGGAGAACTAGGGAACTACTACTTATGAGGTCGGCGTTTCCTATCTGACTACTCTGAGAAGAAAGGCCGAAACAAACTCAGAGGTCAGTCTCTTTTAAAGTCCAGACATAATCTTGGTCAGATCATGTGAAGACCATGTAGATTTGTGTCTGAAATGGTCTTTTGAGGAAAAACCACGCAGATTGAGTGGACCTGTCCAGTCGGTGCACGTATTTGTCAGTAATCGTGCAGCTCAACTCAGAACTTAAGGAGCTCAACAAACCCCCGCTAAAAGGCGACAAACCCCTGATTTCTAAAAGCCTTATTATATCAAGTCTGTTGGTGCATCTGCTATCAAAATATGATGTTAGCTATCATGCATGATTGTTAATCCAAAATAGAAACACCAGTCATGTACGCAGGTTGATATTCAAATAAATTGATATACATATAACATATATACATGACATCAAGCCTGTAATTCCCGAAGGGTTAGGCAGAGGTGTACCTACCTATAGTACACCCACATTTCGCCAGTTATATTTAAGTCCCATGTAATAGGGAGCGAGCCTATTGCCATCAACCAGGCACAAATCCAGACTCAGGGCTGCTACTGAGAAATTTTTGATGGAAAAACGTACATCGTACAACTAACATTAGGAATAGCTTTCATTTTGACAGTTCAACAACATTGTGCGCATTATTTACGTTGTTGAGCAGATTTTTTTTCGAACATTTGAAGCAATGGATTGGCTATAGGCTTCAAAAGGATTCAGATTATGATAGATAGTGTGTTACGCAATTAGGGTGCTTGGAATCGAACCCAAGACCTCATGCTCACCTGTAGCGTTTGCGAACATTAGACCAACGAGGTGGTCCATTAATTAATTGATTAGGTTATTATAAGCCCGTTCAATCTGCTAATAACAACATTCTGTCCAAAACATTTAAAATCCCACTAAGCTAAGAGACAATTAAGCCAAGGTACAAAAATAACCTAACAAAATCCAGCTTCGCAAAATTCCATCCTCCGCTTCATTGAAAACTTAAAATGGTGGAAATATTCAACGGCTTTCAAGGAAGCCAGTTTCAATTGGGACAAAGAATCTTTAAACCTAACAGACGCGACTCAATATGCCCTTGTCGCGTCAACGCCCGTCACTCTAACTGGAGATTAGAATCGATTGCAGGAACTCTCGATTCTGAGTGACGTCCTTCAAAAATGTTGGGGAACATTTGTTTGGATAGGATGTTTTTGACGGGAATGTCCTTTTCTTTAAAGATAGGGAAGTTTGTGTAATGAGGTTTAATAGAATGTTGATAGTATATTGAGTAGATTATTTCTTAAGGAAAACAAATATGTCCTAGTTCAAGCAAGACGAAAGACCAACATTTTGTGGTGCTATTTAGGAGAAACCTAGAACTGCAATATGCTGAGTTAGTTATTTTCAAATAAAATCATAGTGCAGGTACCTCTCATTGTACGGAAATCCTATACAATGCGAGATCAGCTTATACTGGAAATATATAGCTTGATATGTAGCCGTGTGTACTAATCTACTTAATTCTACCGCAAGATAGCTTAATAATTCAACTTTTTATTTTAGGAATTTTATGTGATTATTTTAACGCTCCTCTGATTATAACCCCCCGTAACTGTCATATACAGGGTATAAAAGGACCCATTAAATAGCCGTCGACTACGCATTCTGTACACCAAACTAAGTAACATTGCACAAAAATTATTGTTGAGAATCGACTTTTATTTTTGGTGTGAAAATTTTCTGATTGCGGTAGTGCGCAATGTAACACACGCAAAACATTGTGCTTATTCGTGCATGCAACGGTACAGGAGTCTTGGGGGTATTTAAAGTTGTCTTATAACATTAAAAAACTAGTTTTCGTAAAAAAACGTCAGTAAAAGTTAGAATGACCTTCAATATCACCGTAACCAGAAGGTTCCCAGGTATGGTCCAGTACCTACCAAAAATTGATTATAATGATGGGAAGTACAAGTGACTCTCGGCTTCGTTAAGTCTTTTTACATCCGTTATATCAAAAATTGGTCCTTCCAAAGCATCCAACGTACCAAAACACCAATCCATTTCACATTGCATCAAAATTTATTCGAACATAAACCTTCTCACCTGCAAATGGCTCCTGTTTCTCGGGTTCCCGAACCACAGCCGAAGCGCTTGTAGCACAGTGTACCTCGGCGTCCGAATTGCAGGGTAGCTGGAAAAAAATGCAGGATTTTAGAGGGTAGTATACTTTTTGGAGGGAAAAAGCGTGGTGTGTCGTTTCACATGTCGGTAGAGCAGTGTCATTGGAATGTAGGTGGCTAATCTGCGGTTTAGAATGGTTTTCATTTTATCTGCAGTCCTATTTGACTTCTATCTTCTTCATCAACAGCAACGATCTATTGTTTCTATTGAGCGTTTTGTAAGAGCGTTTGCTAAGATTTTTTATTTTTAAACTAGCGAGCGGTAACGGTCCTGGGGGCCTAGACAAAATCCCTTTTCTTTAAGCGTTAACGCCAACGGAAAAATCAAATTGTATGGAGTTGACATTTGATTACCACGTGACATTACGTATTTTTTCCGCAGGTAATGTCATTGCCATACATTTTGACGTTAGCGTCTGGCGTTAACGCTATCAGAAAAGATTTTGTCGAGGCCTACTGAGGGTCTAGACAAAGTAATATTCGATTAGCGATGACACTAGTAAAAAAGCCAAAAAAATTTGGGATTGACATAAGCTATCGAAATGTCATGTGATCATAGGTCAACGAAAATAAATTAGCTAGACGATGTTAACATCATTCGATTCTATGAAATGAATCGACAGCGTCGAACGATTACTTCCATAGAGGTGCGTAATCAAGTGGCACTTTTTGACAAGCGTTATCGCTAGTTTTCGATTCGTATGATGGAAACATTAGCGAAAGCGATAGCGATTGTAGAAATAGAATGGCTCTGAAGTGAATGCCATTTGTCTAGGCCCTCTGTTTCACACGGTTTTTCGACTTGACAAAATATGAAGACTTCTTTATTATATGTAAGTTAATTATGAATGTATTATACCTACACTTATTTCTTCCGGAATAAATTTTATTTTTTGTATGATCGTCGTTTACGTCGTTTAACATAGAGAAACGATGGTTAGTGAAAAATGTAAATAATCACGAATAGAAAAATGTAGTTGTCCTAACTCGAATCTGCTAAAAAATGAGATAGAACTTTTAGTCATCCGAGCGACGATGTAACGCTATGCTTTTGTTTATTATGTGGTCTATGGATGTGACTAAGAACTTACCACCCAATTTCATCCGTGAGCAACGTAAAAGACACTACGGCTCGTATTACAGAACGTCACTCAATACTCAAGCATTACTTAAAACTAGATTCAGGCTATTTGATTGGTTGAAACTAGTTTAATGAAGTAATGCTTGAGTATTGAGTGACCTTCTGTAATACGGGACTAAAGGATTATCTGTCAAGGCATTAGCACCGTCTCTCTTGAGCGCAGTCCCCGAAATATCCTCTTAGCAATAACCAGATGTCATGGATTTTAAATGTTCTTAAGTTATATGTATTTTTGTACCTATATCCTCCTTTTTGGATCGCTATTTCACTATATGTTAAGTTAGCATTCAGTTTCATAGGAGCTACTTTTGAGCTGATTTACATAAAACATTCGAGCAAAAATGAACTAAGCAGCAAATTCTACCTATGGTGAAACAATCTCTTTTTGTAAAACTGTGGAAGAAACCTCTACAATGAAAGTCGTGACATAGAAAACCAGCATTTTTTCAGTCTTAGGAACTACCCACACACGTCTCTAAAAATAGCATTTAGCCATAGTTTTGATTTTGGAATTTTTGATATATTTTACTCACTATCCCTTATTGTAGCGATCTATTAGGAGGGTTGGGTTGCGCAGTGGACGTTTCCGAACTGACAATGATTGATTGAGATGCACATTTCTATCTTATTCGGGTTAACAGGTGTGACGCCACATTGTGATTGATTGCGATAATAATTCAATGAGAGATATTAGCTGCCCCTCTAATCGAACCTCAGCTGCATTTAAATTAAGAATCCCAATCCAACCGAAATCGGAAATAGAATTAAATTCTTTGACAAATTCATTCGGAATACGAATGGGGTCGCCGGTGAATAGGATTCTTTATCTTGGACGGCCATAATCCGAGTCATTATTGGAATCAACTTTTTTATTATTTTCTCTTTGGTCCTTCTTTTTTTTAAATCGTTGGAATTATGTCAGAATGGACTTGGATTCTATTTTATTTGAATTTAAATTCCGGTTGACGTATTTGAGGTATCTTGAGAGATTATCTTATAATATAGATTGATTTTTGGTGTGGAACTGCGGAGGCGGTTTCATAAGGATATAATTTTGTGAAAGATAGATTTTTATTAACTTTTATCAGAATGTAATCGGTTAGTACAATGAGAAAATAATAGTAAACCTTGTAATGGCAGAATAGATTAGCTAGTTAGCAAGATTGGTAGCGAATTTCCATAATGAAAATACGTTAAGTCTCACAAATCCAATACCAGCTTCAAAATTAGTAGGTACCTACTTTCGACATACCAATATCGGTAACATACAATAGTTCTGTTTTCAAACAAACTACAACTGAAAATAAGTTGCCCGTACCGAATAGCTCCGATTTGGGCCGAATCAAGCCGAAGGCAAAATCTAGTCCCGCAATATTGCAGTTGATGGAATTAAATTTAAATTGTTACAGGCATTTACCTGAGGGCAGGGTTGCCAATAACCCGTTTATTACCTTAATTTAGTTGTTTTCATTGTGAGCTAATTAAAACAGTAGATTATACAATTAAAATGTGCAAGGAAAGTTGGTCCTTTGGTCTATCCTTAAGAACAGCTTTTCTCTATACTGTAAAGCCACCATTTCGGGAGGGCCTTTTTACTATCCTTATTCAGTTTTGAAGGCAGTCGTTTCCTCCTAATTACGTGAACCAACTGATAAATCTATCTATGGCGAATACAGGTACAGTTCAGATGTATAGCTAGATCGATATTGTGGCTTTCTATAAGAAAACCGCTCGACATGAATTAGCATCTTCTGGATAAACAGCTTTCTGACCTCTTTGGGAGGGTTGTGGCCAGTCTATGAGATACCTATTGAGTGGGTATCGGTTCGCCAGCACGGCTAAAATGGTGGCAAAATGATATGGACTTTAATACTTTGGTTTCTTAAGAAAATGGTATACGGTCACACAATAACGGTCCAAATACAGAGCGTTTTTTGACAACCTAATGTGAAATACTGGTGAAAATTACAGATTTTCACGACGGCCGTTACGATATGACAGAGGCGCAATCCTATTGAATCAAAGCTTAAGTGAACGCAGTAAGGGGAATGGTCCTAAAGTATAAATGATTAACACCAACATTTTGCCGCTATTTTGGACTACACATCGCTCATGGAATATCGCCTATTACAGCACCCTAATTGCGTAACTTACTATCTACCATCTAAATCATTTTGAAGCCTATTGCTAATCCATTACTTTATATGTTCGAAAAATTTGTCTGCTCAACAACGTTAAAAACGCAATGAATGTTGTTGAACTGTCAAAATGAAACCCATTCCTACTGCCAGTGTGTTACGTAATTAACCCGCAGGTTTGTTAGGGGCAGCCCTACCTGATGATCAAGGAGAGAACAAGCCCGCGGCAAGTTGGTCAACTGTTCCACTCCATTTGAAATCGTTAAATAAGTTTTAACAATCGGCTACCTATCAGAAACTTCGCGAGCAACGTTTTTGTCGTTATTTGGTTTTGTTGAAGATATTTAATAAATCGTTTTAATTTTTTATGAATAAATTGCTGGTTTCTGATTTGCGATTGATAACATTTTCGTATTTTTTTCACGGAACCAAGAGATTCATGAGGCATAGATAAAATAATATAACAATTTAATATACCCATAAGATGACTTTAAGAGGGCGTACCACGGTTCACTGGCGCCGCTCCTTTAAAAACATATTATCTTGTGACTGAGAAGGAATTATGAATTATGAACGACTCAATAAGGAACCTCGGTAAGTGTGTCTAGAATTTACTAATACCTTTTATAAAATTTCATATTGAGACACGAAGTAACAAGATACGATCTAGAGGAATGTGCCCGCTTTTTTTTATATCGAATTTTGTTGCTACGTGTCTCAATATGAAACTTATAAAAGGTATTACAAAATTCTAGACACACTTACCGAGGGTCCTTATTGAGCTGTTATTCATAATTCCTTCGTGATTCCTTCTCAGTCACGAGATAATATTTTTTTAAAGGAGTGGCGCTAGTAAGTTGTACGCCCTCTTAAGCCGTCGGTCTCGGCTGTCATTCGTAGATCTTTGACAGTTGTTACGGGTAGTCAGAATCCCAAAAGTCTGACAACCAGTCTTACCAAGGGGTATTGGAAAAAGGCTGGACATATTGATTGTAATATAGACATAATATGATTCATTTGTGAGCATTGGTGTAACCTACATTTCTTACTTTTTATAAAGGATAAAATATTCTAGGTATACATGATAGTTGAATAACCTCCTAAGTGGAACATATCGACGGTTCATTGAATAAAACTTGTAACCACTGCACGTAGCAAGTGCAACGTTGTTGATTGTTATGCTAAGCGGCAAAGTTAAGAAGTAGCAGATGCTTGTAAGTTCAGCTCTTGGAAAGTTGGAACCTAAAAAGCGCAACTGCGGATCTATTCTATAAAAAAATTACTATGAATACTTACGTAATGGGATTTGAAAGTTAGCTGTCAATCCCTAGCATTTGGTGAAATGACAGCTCACTTCAAATTTTTTCGATGAGATTTTTACAGACCGGCTGGAGTTAGCTTTCCCTAGCAAGCGTGGTGATCAACATGCTCTATATGGGAAGAGGTGTGCAATAGGACAATGTTCGTTCGTGAATGAGCGCGAACGAATCATGTTCGTGAACGGCCGCCATCACGTCAGTTGACTGCGGTCATCTCTTAACTGCCAGGGCCGGCAGTCTCGACATAGATACCGACAAAAATCGGTCGTTAAGTCCAATCGATGTCAAATTTCTTTAATAGATTTTCAACCTTATGCTTTGGAAATAAAGTTGAAAATCTATTAAAGGAATTTGACATCGATACGACTTAGCGACAGATTTTTGTCGCTATCTAATGTCGAGACTGCAGGGCCCGCAGGGTAATTACGTAATACACTAAGAGTAGGAATGGGTTTCATTTTGACAGTTCAACAACATTCATTGCGTTATTTACGTCGTTGTTGAGCAGACTAATTTTTCGAACATATGAAGCAATGGATTAGCAATAGGCTTCAAAATTATTCAGATTGTGATAGATAGTGTGTTACGTAATTAGGGTGCAGGTCTTATATTTAATCTTTATATTTTGAATTATTTGATATGGGTTTTTGCATTGTTCTCACAAATAGAAGCAACAAAAATAATGCATCTAGGATTTTGTAATCTCTCGATTTGAAGTGTCCATTTTAGAGTTTCTTCTCCTTAGAAATCTACGATATGGAACGGCCAACAAGCAACTAGCTTTAACTTTCTGACTAACTGAACGACTCCTTGACAGTTCAAAAGTGTCTGTAAATGGTTTTATGAAATAAATGCTTCAAGTTGAGTTGAGTTGCTTTTGTACCTATTATAGTTTTGAAACTGCTTGACTAATGTCTCGCTTTATGATGATACTAGCTTTTGCTCGCGGTTTCGCCCGCGTGGAGGTCGGAAATTATCCCACGGGAACGTACTACCGGGATAAAAAGTATCCTACGTGTTAATTTAGGCAATAAACTAAAATCCGTTCAATAATTTTTGCTTGAAAGAGTAACAAACATCCATCTATAGAGGTATGAGGAACAGGGTGTAAAGTTCACTCATACTCTATGGAAAAGGAGGATCCTCCGACCAGACGGGTCTTGTGTCTGGTGGGCAACTGCCCGACGGTTGATGTCGGGATGTTGTATATATGCTAGTTGCGCGGTAAACTCTGATTGCGCGATGCAGGATTTTGCGTGACGTCAGTATGACGCGTAGCTCGCATGTGGCGTTGTAGATGCCGCTACACATCCATCCATCCTCACAAACTTTCATATTTATAATATTAGTAGGATATAGAATATATTCACCTAAATCCACAGAGCTCGCAGTGGTTCCTACCCACTTGGTTAAGCCATCTTTCCAGACAGCTCAGGTGAACATTCGCCATCGAGCCCTTACAGTTGCACGGGGAAATCAATCTGAGGACAATTTACTAGGAATCAGCAATCTGAGGACAATTTACTAGTTATCACCAAAGTGATTACTAGTAAATTGTCCTCAGATTGCTGATAACTACTGACTGACTACTTACTGATTAGTAATCTGAGGATAATTTACTAGTAATCAGCTATCTGAGGACAATTTACTAGTAATCAGCCATCTGAGGACAATTTGCTAGTAATTAGCTATCTGAGGACAATTTACTAGTAATCAACAATCTGAGGACAATTTGCTAGTAATTAGCAATCTGAGGGAAATTTACTAGTAATTAGCAATCTGAGGACAATTTACTAGTAATCAGCTATCTGAGGACAATTAACTAGTAATCAGCCACAATCCATAACTAGCTCAAAGCTATAATGGTAATTAAGGAAAACAAAGTTGGTGCTACATAATATCAATCTTAAATTTACTGACAGGCAACAGCCTACATTGCTAGGACATGAAGTATGAAATTTTGGACAAGAGCTCCTTATATAAGTAACGAAAGAGTTTAGGGGATGAATTTTCAAAAATCCTTCAAAATAACGAATTTCTATAGAAACAATAATTCATTCGTTTTCTTTCGTTAGAAATCGGGCGAACGGCTTGCCTACTACTTATTAAAAATCTTAAATTCAGTCATTGACAGCTAATGCACAGCCTAAACCGATGGGTTTAGAAGCATGACATTTTGCACAAGAGTTCCTAACGAAGGTGAGCACTAAAATCTCTCGCAGATAGGCGCGACGCGACTCTTATAGAAAAAATTCCATGAAGTTTTCATAGACATTGTTCTACTAGAGTCACGTCGCTCTGTCGCGTAGCGCGTTTGCGGGAGCCTTAAGAATGAATTTTTGAAAATTCATCACCTAAAGGGGTTTTTTTTTTTTGTTTGACTACACTTTGTTCCACTGCTGGGCAAACACCTCCCCTTTTCCTTCCAAACCTGTTTTGTGCGATCACTGGCCCTGTTGGCCCTGCAAACGTTATCAGATCGTCACAACACCTTAAAGGGGATTAATAGAAAATCAAAGTTTGTAGTGAAGTTCGTACATTTTGGAATTCGAAATTTAGTAACGTGGAAGTTTTGTAACATTGACTTCTGTTGATAAGTAAGACTTCTGTTGATAAGTAATAGTTGTATCATCGTTTTTTTGGAAACCCATCCTCCAAGGCTCCTGAGAAGTTGCCGATGGAAAATCCCATCGGGCACACGGCTTGTATGCCCGATGTAATAGTTTACAGGCTAACTTAGCAATTACGTGGTCTAGCAATTTGTTTTTCTTACGGCTTCATTAAATAGGTTGGTCGTTCAGCATTGTCTCAGGCGACATATACATTTGATGTGACGTTTCGACTTTGTGTTAAATTTTATCTACTAAATTACCGGTAAATGAGAATACATGTAGGCACGCTTCTGAGTCCTGATAACCTACATGTGGTGGAGGACGTGTGAATGGGGGCTATCGTTTTTGGCCTCACCAGTTGGCGCCACTGTCGAGTAAGGTCCTGTTGCAGTACATTTATTTGATGTTTTGAATATGTTTAAGTACCCATAAATTCATATTATGTTTATTTTATTACATTTTAAAACTTCAAATGAATATTTAAATTATAATATTCCTAAAATTGGCAAGCATGAAGCAGAAAAATCTTATTGTTCCTTCAAGGGCTACCAAAGTAGATCCTATCTTTTTACTTAAAGTCTTAAGCAATAATTAATCAAGAATGGCACAACCATTACAGCTATTATGAATCATTCAATAAAATCCGTAATAAAAAATCCCGCAAACAGTGAACGTTCACTACATAATATTTTGACATCTAGAGACCTTACTCTACACTAGCGCCTCTAGCGGCAAACTCAAGCGCGATAGCCCTAATTAACAGCGTCTGCCAAACTGTAAGTACTACTCAAGAGTATACTTATTTGCAACATTTCCCATGACCATTCCAGAAATATACTAGTAATGTAAATACGAGACGAAATGAGATCCCGGACAGTATACGAAGTCCAATCTTCAAACTCAACAGCCAAATAAAAAACTCACTCAATCCCACGACAACACGTTTAGCAAACATCATAAGTAACACCAAGATGAATATCTTTCAAGTAAATAAACATTTGGGTAATATATAAATCAGAATTTTCCTTCTACCAACCTTTCCCTACCACGCGTCATACATATTCTGCAAACATTGGACCCAATACTTGAAAGTGAATCTCTCGCTGTAATTCCCAAATCAGATTTCTCGGATAGACTTCCAGGAGTCTTCTTTTTATCAGATTTCGATATTTTAGCTTCAACAGGCTTAGTAACAATAACTTCATGCGTATTGAGTGGAACAACTTCAGTTTGCACGATACTATTACCAGGGTTTGGAATCTCTACAGTGTCTGGTCTGGCAGTCTCTGAATTGGGTACTATTACATGGTGAACGCTTTGAACGTTCGCTATTTCACTCAAAACTACGTTCGGAGTTTCTTTGACGAATTTGAAACAAGATGCCATTAATTTCTTTAGATCGATCAGGGTTGTAGAATCATCTATAGCAGCTGCTGTGTTATCTATGATTGGTATCTTTAATTCTTTAATATTTATATTTTGTATTGCTTGTGCTGGTGTACCGAAGCTTAGAGATTTCAATGCGTCTGTCACATCTTTGCTGGTAATAATGTGTCGCATGCTGTGTTCAGATTTCGATATACCAGGTTTGGCTTGCATTACTTTAGCATGGTAGACGGCCCCAGGTAAATTATTCGCCCCGGAAGGACCTGCATCTTCGTTTGCAGTAGATCGTTGACTTTTACTATCAGCTGCCTTCACTTCACTCGACGTACTTTTATCTCCATCTGTTATTTTTTTTTCGTTGTTGTCCATCAATACTTTCGTACCATTTGTAGTATTTTAAAGAAAATATAATTAAAATAAATCTTGTATGAATGATGCGGTGTTTGACATAACAATTTGATGTTTGTTTTGTGTTGAATTTATTTATTTTATTTTGTTGTCAACCTTTTTATAATATGTCAAGGTGTACGGAGAACTATAACGTTCTGAGGTTCTATACCTAGAACCCATGCCACGTGCGCGGGCCCAGAAACCTCATGCATTTTTTTTTGGAATAAATTGTACCTAATAAGATAAGAATTCTTAAACAATTTTAGCCAATCCATACTTTTTTTCTTTTATTGTAATTTTCTACAGCAAAAGTTTACACCACACTTCGATAGATGGCGTTGCTCGATTAAAATGCGCGCTATGGTTTCGTTACCGCGCCGAGTATAAGATAACAGCGCGATTTTAATTAAGTTGCCATCAGGAGGGTCTTAACTGACTCGACTGAACAGCGGGTGATGATCCCGGGATATGATTCTTTGTGATTCAAGTCCGCTCTCCCACAGGTCAACTATCGCAGACTTGTGGGTTGAATAACTGACGCTGTTTTTGGCCACTTTTATAACCCCCTATAACAATCAAATTTAAATGATTATTTTATGATTTCTTTAAATAGATATTGTGAAACATAAACAAGTCATTCTCATTCTTTCGTTTATACAAAATCGGATAATATGACATACGTAGTTGACAATTAAGTAATTATTTAATTACGGTTATAATTATTATAACACATTAATGTTTTTGAAGAAGAAGATTGAATACAGAAATTTCCTTAAGAGACTGACACAACAGCTTAAGCGCGGTCACTGTCGGACTGCATGGAAAAGAAAGAAAAGCACGATGACACAACGCTGGTAATTTATTGCAAAATATGAAGCAATTATCTATTTACAATAAATCTATTGATTGGACTAAAAATATAAAACACAATTTTGTTACTTAATATCTTGCTTATAGTATAATGTGCCAAAAAATCATAATGATTGCGTGTATATTAACCATAGTACTATGGTTTTTAATCGTTAAAAGATTTTTTTGAGGTTTCTTCGTGATTTTTTTCTATAGTATCAAATTAGTTGTATTATGTTTTCAACACACTATCTAACTAGCATATATCCTGAAGAATGTCATATATTTTTCTGATTTTGTTTACTGCAGTGGATCATAACTTTTAGGCATTATAGAACTTGCGTTTAGGTCCTCTAGTCCCCTTAGTTAAATAACCATACCACTGGCTAACCTAAAAAGAATTTCCACACTAAAAAAAATCCCGTGTTCAATATTCTATGTCTAATTAACAAAACAGATTAAAGAAGACCTTAACTATTCCGATTAATTATTATTAAGGGAAACGAGGATTTTTCTAGCTTTGTCTGAACGTGGCGTAAAACTGCTCCTGACAAAATATTCATAGCAACCATAGGCAAACGTGGTTGCTATTAAACAATGATAAGGAGCCGTCAAAAACTTTTAGGGCACAGTAGATTCGATTACTCTCTTTGACGCTAAGCCCGATAGTGATGTGTTCACGGACGAATGGAAGAAGATCTTGTCAGTATGTTTGGCTGGAGTATTGTCAGATGAACGTATAAATGGTGTGTAGTTGTAAACTTTATGTTATGTATAGTATTTGTCTTTACTAATGTAATTGGCCGTGGCCGTTTTATCTTAAATTAATTAAGTAAAAACACTTTTATCAGTAACGTATTTAAAATGCAAAATCTACCTTCACACCCCAAACCAAATTCTCTAAATACCATTTCGAAACCAGTCTAAACCGGCTAAAACAAGATACAAATAAGATCTTTAAACAATCTGGAGTGGCTTCGTCGCGTCGCGGTTGCAACGTCCACCACAGTTTGCGGTCTCCCTAATCGTAGTTGCACTGGTAGATCTAGATTGGTTATTTAGTCCGTTTTAGTATATTCCTAATTTATGTAGTTAGGTTTATTATGAGAATTTCGTGTGGAATTTGTAGATAAATGATAAATGATAAATGATTTTATATCTGTAAGTAGGTTTGAAGAAACACTTTTACACGTCAATCATATTTTAAAAACTAGATGAGGTCGGCGTTTCCTATCTGACTACTCTGAGAAGAAAGGCCGAAATAAACTCAGAGGTCACAGTCTCTTTTAAAATCCAGACATAATCTTGGTCAGATCATGTGAAGACCATGTAGATTTGTGTCTGAAATGGTCTTTTGAGGAAAAAACCACACAGATTGAGTGGACCTGTCCAGTCAGTGCACGCATTTGTCAGTAATCGTGTAGCTCAACTCAGAACTTAAGGAGCTCAACGATTCGACGAACAATACCAAAGAAAAGACATTTAGGTAGGCCACAAAAATTACTCAAACTGCCAGACCATGATTAAAATTAACTGAGAAGAGAAAAAAAAGCAACAATGACCCACATAGTCTTCACATTCACAATATTAAAATGATAATCAATGTAGCCTGAATGCTACTCAGTAGATTGCAACCATATTTTGTGAACGCGACTATTTGAACATCCTAAGTCTAAGTAGGTATTAATAATACCAGCCTATTACTGTCCCACTGCAGGGCAAAGGCCTCTTCTCATATAGAAAAGGCACGAGCAATGATCACCATGCTTGCTCAAGACGGGTTGGCGATTTCAGACTTAGATTAACTCATGGTCTAAAAAAACAAGGTATGGCACTCCGGGAGTTACACATGCTTACGTCTCTATCCTGTTGCCACTTTATTGCAACAAAACATGAATTATGGAAACATTTTCAGTCACCATTCTGTTGAAAAATATATATGTATAAAGCATTTAAACTGTCGTTTCGTTTTTCTAATCAAACGAAACAATTCAATTTAAACATATGCCAACGTAATTGTTAATTAAATCCTCATCGTTTTATCGGATTCGCGCAGGGAATAAAGGTGGTTGGGGAGTTATTATTACACACTACTGGTAACACAGCGGTGATGACGTAGGTTTGTGTCACCCACGTGAGCACGGTGTCTCAGAATGCTATACCTGGCGAAGTATATTATTATACCATGGATTAACTATAAGTCCAGCGGGGTAATGGGGAAGGCAACTGTCAAAATGGCGCTGTCGTAGCTGGTTCCCAAAATAAGCTATTACTACAAGGTTTTATTTCATTTTTGCGAAAATGACTCTTTGTTGTGTTCGTAAATACTCTGAAATAAAAGTCCACCAATTGCGGAAGAACCTAAAATTTTTAAATTATAGCGGAAGCTAAAGGTAGAGATAAACAGAGTCAGATTATGTCCCACTACTTGATATGTAAATAACAGTGACAGGAAGTTATTAAAACATCATCTGAGGAGCTGGCGAACAGAACCGGATTAGTCCGCATAAATAAATTTTACACACTGGCTAAAAAACTAATATCAATATATGGAGGTGATTAATAACATAACAATGCATTATTATAGGTAAGTGGATTAGATTTATTGTTGCATGAGTAATAATTATTTTGTAAACTTTTATATTCTAGAAGTTATTCAAGAAATAAAAATGTACTAATCTGGTTTTGTTTGAAAAAGGTGGACTTATCCAGTTGTCGGCTTCAGAATGAAAATAGATGAAATTTTTTAAATCTTTAAGTTGGATATCAGACTGAGCCGGTTTCGTTTGAAAATGCACTTTTTAAAGCCTTTTTGCCAAACTAAGAGCCGGATTGAAAATATGAACAGGGATCGAAGCAACGGGCCTTGGACATCACGATTCAAAAAAAAAAAATGCTTTTAAATTTATAATGGACTTCTCCGGTTCTGTTCACCAGCTCCTCATCTATACTATGCTTAGTGGAAAAAATACGCATTATTAAGGATAACTCAAAAACTACTGGCCAGATCTTGATAAAATTTATATGGGATCACATGAGAAGCACAAAAATCGGTACACCTAGAAAAAAAATCTGAGGTAAAAATCATTAAAAAAAAAACTGTCGAATTGAGAACCTCCTCCTTTTATTGAAGTCGGTTAAATAGACATGTCGTGCCTACCTTAAATAAATTGGGTTAAGGGCAGGAGAATGATAATTATAAATTTATTATGACTTCTGAATATACTTTGTATTCTCCAGACGATCTCTTAAAATGTCCATAATTAAAGTTGACCCGTAAAAACTTATTACCGATCAAATTAGTCTAATTAATAGTCTACATTCAGCGTTAGTTCTGAAAACAGTGTTGCTTTGATAAAATCTACTGAAAACCAACTTATATTTGCTGTTCTAAAACCAATTACGATTTTACATAAAACCTTATTGTACACACAAAAGGTTGATTTTCGAACGAGTTTTTGAATTGTAGACTTTCGGAGATGGTTTAGTTACTTTGTGCAGTTCTATTTTCATTGTGTTGCAATCGTAAAATTGTATAAAAATTAAAGCATAAATGTTGAAAAAGGTTTTATTGGACGTCGTAATTTACTGTGTAGCAGATTTTAAGTGGATTTTGCGAAGAATAATACAAAATATTAAATAAGGACTAAAATATTTTCTGGTAAGAAATAGCGCTCCTTGTAGAAAAGGGCCTAACCAGCACCCTAATTGCTTGACACACTATCAATCACAATCTGAATTATTTTGAAGCCTATTGCTAATCCATTGCTTCATACGTTCGAAATTTTTTCTGCTTAACAACGTAAATAACGCAATTAATGTTGCTGAACTGTCAAAATGAAAGTCATTGCTACTGTTAGTGTGTTACGTAATTACCCCGCAGGCAAGAACACCATTGATAGGCACACACGGCTACATATCAAGCTATACATTTCCAGTGTAAGCTGATCTCGCATTTTATAGGATTTCCGTACAATGAGAGGTCAGTTTATACTGGAAATGTATAGCTTGATGTGTAGCCGTGCCCTGCCGTGCATAACTACTTAATTGTGCGGCCAAGCTGTTGCTGTCTGTTTTAAAGGTTTACAAGTGCTAAATATGTATGTGTGTTTAATTTTACCTATACTTACTATAAACAAGCTGTTGGTAAACCTTTATCTATATTCTATCATATACAGGGTCAAATTAAATTTGCTAGCGAAACTCCACAGATGTGATTGGTATCGATATCTAAACACGATAAAATAAAATAACAGAATTTATTAACTCATAATTTAAGTAACAACACTGCCAGCGGTCGTTTGCCCCCTAAAAACTATCAAAATATTTTTTATTTTTATTTAACGTGTTTAGAAATCGATACCCATCACGTCTGTATAGTTTTACTAGCTAATTTAATTTGACCCTGTGTATAAAAATCAAGCTATTCGTTAGTCTCGCAAAAACTCGAAAATGACTCGACCGATTTTGATGAAACTTTGGTAAGTTGCTGTGTGCGTGCCGGAGAAGGTTTTAAAAGGCATTGCAATGCATGCCGGGTAGCTCTATTCCCATCCAATACCAAGAGCTAATACCATTTGGTATTAGTTTATTTCCGAATTTATTTTCTATTCCCAACGAGTACCACATTTTAAAACCAATACCAAAACAAGTTTGAAGAAATCAGATAGAGTCAGGTTCAGTAAAATTAAAATGCTTTGAGTGACGAACTAAGTTTCCGAAAACATAATAAATGTTCCCGAAAATCCTAACCCTAGACGGTCGACGTCAGTGGCATCCCGAGGTTCGGTTGGTTAGGTTCCTTTAAACCCTTTAGACAGAAATAGGAGCCCCGCGAAGCGGGGCTCCGTCGACCAGATTATTAACCCTAACCCTATATTTAGATTACCCTAGATTTCGGTAAAACGCAATTTAAATAAAACTTTGTATAGCTGAGTGTACAAAAAGTCACGCTTTGGTATTCGTTAGTAATAGATTTTTTATTTAAAAAAGTGTGGTACTCGTTGGGAATAGAAAATAAATTCGGAAATAAACTAATACCAAATGGTATTAGCTCTTGGTATTGGATGGGAATAGATCGCCAGGCATTAGCTAGGTAGTTAATAAATAAAATAAATGCTGTTCTTCTTCTCTAAGAAGTAATTACCTACTGGTGAAACAACAGCACCCTAATTGCGTAACACACTACCTATCACAATCTGAATCATTTTGCTAATCCATTGCTTCATATGATCGAAAAAATTGTCTGCTCAACAACGTAAATAACGCAATGAATGTTGTTGAACTGCCAAAATGAAAGCTATTCCTACTGTTAGTGTGTTACGCAATTACCCCGCGTCTTAGGTACCCTACATGAGTATGAGAGTGTTTGAGAGCTTCCTAAGATGTCAGTCATGGAGCTTAGCTACTAGGCCATGACTATATTTCTAGAATTCACGTCCGATGTTAACAACCTCGTGTGGTGTTACCATTATTTTTGTTTTTGTGATGGAGAGGACTGCTTTGTTGGTTTCGCAAGCAAGACTGCTGAGCGTGACCTGAGTTTGATTCCTACGTCGGGAAAATTGTTACTGGTAAACACACACATAAGCTCACGCCTTCTTCCCATGGGGGTAGGCAGAAACTACAGAACGCCACCTGCTACGATCCTTACATACTCCTTTTGCCTCGTTTACGTTCATACATCTGGGCGTGCAGTCTCGACATTAGATACCGACAAAAATCTGTCGCTAAGTCGTATCGATGTCAAATTCCTTTAATAGATTTTCAACCTTATACTTTGGAAATAAAGTTGAAAATCTATTAAAGAAATTTGACATCGATACGACTTAGCGACAGATTTTTGTCGCTAAGTCGTATGGCCAGCCCCTGCAGTCTCGACATTAGACAGCGACAAAAATCTGTCGCTAAGTCGTATCGTTGTCAAATTCCTTTAATAGATTTTCAACTTTATTTCCAATGCATAAAGTTGAAAATCTATTAAAGAAATTTGACATCGATTGGACTTAACGACCGATTTTTGTCGGTATCTATGTCGAGACTGCCGGCCCAGGCCCTGCAGTCTCGACATGAATAGCGACAAAAATCGGTCGTTAAGTCTAATCGATGTCCAATTTCTTTAATAGATTTTCAATCTTATGCTTTGGAAATAAAGTTGAAAATCTATTAAAGGAATTTGACATCGATACGACTTAGCGACAGATTTTTGTCGCTATCTAATGTCGAGACTGCAGGGCCTGGTCATACACGCACGCCGGTTGCGAGTACTACGCACCTGACCTTTCTGAAGAACATCACCAACAAGATCACTATATGTCCTCCTAGGTCGTGTTATTTGTTTTCTACAATAGCAGCCCAGAGTACGAAGTTGCTGGCAGTTGGCTCGCTTGTTATTTGGGACTTAAATATAACAGTGGACATGTGGATGAGCTATACAGGTGTATAGGGTTAGGCAGAGGTCTGCCTAACCCTTTGGGGAATACAGGCATGATGTTATGGTATGTTGTTATAGTAGAAATCAATTACTTCATACACCGGCTTCGCTTCGCTCTCGCTGATTCGGCGAATAGCTTTTAGTGATCCTTTTTCCACAGAGCTCGGAATCGTCGCACCAGCAGCGTCTAAAGATGGCCGCACAAATAAATTTCGTGGCACCGCCGAAAGTGTGTTGAGCACACAACTTCTGTCACGGACCGCCTTTAGGCAGGTATCACATCTCCGTCGCGAAATCATAGCAGCGAAACAATGCTGTAAATCTGCCATGACTTATCCTTTGTACAACAAGCGAAACAGAAGCGAAACTGCCTGTTCTAACGCACAGATTTGATTATGATTCTATCTCTTTCCCGCGTAATTTCGCTGATCTGCTCGGAAGCCAGTTACACCACCGTGCTCAGCCCGCTATTGTGTTGCGGTGCTGCGTTTATTTCGCGCGTAGGTATCTGTGGCAGTCGACATGGATGTTGATTTTACGGAAAAACTAATCCAAGAGGTCCAAAGTAGACCTATACTATATTTACTAAGTCGAAAGCGACGACATTTTGCTCCGATTGCTACAATTCAGCTGACTCTCATGATATTCCGCTACACGACTCGCGACATAATTTAGTAATGTTTCTTAGCGGATTTCGTTAAGCGGTTTCCCATCATTTTTTTCGTAACGGAGGTGTGCTAAGGTCCTCAAAGCCGTCACCCCGTGGCCACAAGCTACACGCGTCTTACGACAGCGACTGCGGAAAAAACAAATGGAAGAAGTTTTTTAGAGCATGCCAGGAGACAATGCGACGCGACTTGCGGAGCGATGGCCGGTAACAAGTAACGCGCGCGGGTGTCGCTTGACGCACATCATCAGCCTACAGTAGTCCACTGCTGGACGTAGGCCTCGCCAATTGCACGCCATTTAGCTCGATTCTCGGCAACTCTCATGCAACTGCTACCAGCCACCCTGCGATGATCGTTGCCCCACCTAGCCTGAGTCCTTTTTTACGTTTGCCGATTCGGGGTCTCCACTCAAGAACACGTCTACCCCAAAGGTCATCAGTTCTACGGCTAATATGACCGCCCAATTGCCACTTCAGCTTGCTTATTCTGTGAGCTATGTCGACAACTTTGGTGGTTTGGCTTCTCTGCCGGATCACCTCATTCCGGATTCTATCCCTCAGAGAGAGTCCAAGCATAGCTCGCTGAGCGATTTTGAATTTATGGATCAGCCGTACCGTGACGCACGTCGTGTCGCACGTCGTGTCGCAAGTCTCATCGCTCGAGGCTGGTGAACGGGGCCTCATTTTCTATACTTACGTTATTTATGTCTTAGTGCGAGTAAACGATGATACACTTGGTTTGTATGAAAACTGCTAACAATGCCGCCTCCAGCAGCGGCCGCCGATGCGTCTCCGTGCTCTGTGCCTCATCCTATTACAATACGTGTTATTCTCCAAGTAATAATTATAAATCTATGAATATTAATAGCTGTTATTTTAATTAAGCTTTAGTTCAAGGTGCTGTACTGATATGATGGTGGCAATTTACCTATTTGTAGAGCTGCTGCCCTAGTACCTTTAGGGGCAAAATTCAAAATTTATTGTCGGTGTTCTTGCATTTATAATTCAACATGAGTGATGTAACCAATATTTTGATTTAAAAGAGTGTCTGTGGAGTTTCTTGCCCGTTCTTCTCCATAGGTACCACTACGCTATAGTTAGAATGGGCACCTAGCTTCATCTTCCTGACTGACTGACCCCTTGACAGTTTAAAAGTGCCTGTAACTGGTTTGTTTGAAATAAATGCTTCGAGTTTGAGTTTGACAGTCCGAAATTAAATCTTACTTTGTTAAGTAAGCGTCGCATACGAATGTGAACATTATTTGTATAGTATTCATGTTCATAATGATGTTAAGTACGAGGTCCTGAGTTCAATTCCCAGGTCGGACAAAGTGTTATTGGGGTTTTTCATCAGGAATTTCTCAGTAGTAGCGCAGAGCCTGGGTTTGTACCCGGTTGATAGAAATAGGCTCCTTACATGGGATTTAAACACAAAACTGGCGAAATGTGGGTGTACTATAGGTACACCTCTGCCTAACCGTTAATATAGGCGTGGTATGCGTTCGACAGCGCGTCGTGTTCCACGCGCGCCTCAAAGAGATGTCAGTACCATTGACGGGGTCCGATAGGGCCGATGCCTGCCGGGGTCGCGGATTATTCGAAAGAGTTACCGTGGCCCTGGCGCACAGGCAACTGAAGGAACACGGGTGGGTTTTAGTCAGTAAGAGTCTGACACGCCCTTCCGCTCCGCCCAGAGCGGGAGAGGTCATTTAATGATTTCCCACCCAAAAAAAAGGCGTTGTATGCGTTTCATACGAATATGAACATTAGTACAAAAGTATTAATGTTCATATTCGTATGAAACGCTTACTTAAAAATTCAAGTCAAAGTGATACTTGTGCTATGTAAGAAATGCTTTACAGTCTTGTGTGTTGTGGTTTGTCTTGCTTCGGCGCCGGACATAGCTGTTAACATTTGAACACTGGTATTTATAGACTTTGTTACACGAGATGGCAAATTGAAAAATATGTGATCAACACTTGCTAAAATATGCTAAAATACTTGACCCACACATAACGACTTTGTAGAATCAAGTAGGTATAAAAAATGTAAAAAAGAATATGCAAATTGAAAACCTTTTTTTGAGGCCGTTTAAAAATCGATCAGCTGACTTGCGACTTAATGCATTGAAATTAAATCAAATTATTTTATTTCTGTAAGTAGATCTTTTAAGACACTTTTTTACATGTAGGTACAGTCACCAAAAGTGATAAGTAACCAGGGTCGTCGGATATAGTTGAAGTTTAGTAAGAAACCAACGGATGTTGTGTCTCTTCTTTTTCTTTTACTTTTCTTTCCTCTTTTTTTTACTCTTTTTTTCTCCAACTAGTTTAAAACATTGACCAAAAGGTGTACATCTTTTGGTCAATGTTTTAAACTAGTTGCGTTGGCCATTTCCTAGCTGACTGATCCCTCAGAAGTAATGCCGAAACAAACTCAGAGGTCTTTTTTAAAGTCCAAACATTATTAAGATTTTATGTGAGTTTATCAATGCAGGGCCATTCATTTATTTCTTGGTTTAGTAGAGACCTCATACACATTTGAGATAAATAAGTTTTACTACCAAGTTTAAGCTTAAATTAATACTTTATTATTTAACCCAAAAATGAAAAATGTCACAATCAAAAAGGTCACAGTCACGATGAAAAATATGTTTAATTAGCTAAGTTAAAAAAATAAACCATTCAAAACAATTCGTTAACGATGAAACAAGCTTTAATTATGTAGGTATTCCAATTTATTAATATGGCTATTAATTATTTTCTTCCAGCTACTGGTTTCAGAATGACATCGGCCGTTGGGTTTTGCAAAATAATTTACGCCGAAAAATTATTATTTTCGCCGAATTTTGGGGCAGTAATTAAGGCCCTACTTTTCTTGCATGAAGTCAGCGAAATATTTTAATTAGGTGGTCCAAACTGGCAGCTGCGGTACACCTATGTGGCATTTGATCGGGGTTATGTGGGAGCGAAGCAGTGAAAAATCCTTTAAATTGGTAATAACATAAAGTGAAAGATTTTGTTCGAAATTCGATTACCTACAATACTATCATCCTATCCTACTAATATTATAAAAGTGAAAGCTTGTGAGGATGGATGGATTGATGGATGTTTGTTACTCTTTCACGCAAAAACTACTGGAAGGATTTGGATGCAATTTGGAACACAGATAGTTTATAACCTGGATTAACACGTAGGATACTTTTTATCCCGGTAGTACGTTCCCGTGGGATAATGTCTGACATCCACGCGGGCGAAGCCGCGGGCAAAAGCTAGTCAATTATAATTGTTCATAGTTCAAAGTATAATTTAAATACAGAATAGGAATTTCTTTTCGATGTTTAATTACATGTTTAACTCAGAATAAAAATAAAAAAAATTAACAATCTTATCTAAGATTTTTTTTTAAGAATATCTGTCACATATTCACAGACAAATATTCTTAGAACTTATCTATTTAACTTAGCTTGCCTTGAAATATTTCCATACTGTTCATACGAATTGAAAGACAAGACGATATTTGCTTTCAATTGTCGTCCTGAAAAAATACCTAACATAAACAGCGTTTCATGTCTCGCAAAAATAAAAAAAACCTATTTCTAGAATTTAAATAAGACCTGGGTGTATAAAATATCTATTCATATTCTAAATAGAAGACCCACTTTTAGGTTAAAATGTCAAACTTTTCGAGAACCTTTTTTTGTGATCCTGTGTTATCCAGATCGTAACCCTTTTCTTCGCATTACAATAGAAAGGAATAGATGTGTGTAGATGGATGGTACCCGTTGTGTACAGTGTGACTGAGAAAACGATGGACATATAACAAGGATATGATAATTTAAACTTCCTTGTAAGAAAATAAAACGTGTTTGTAATTAAAAATAAACAATTATTTAAGACTGCAAATGATGTTAATCCTAGGAACGGACGAGATCCTCATAAACTAGTGTTGAATGATTTACCCAGATTAGCTAAATACAATAAAAACTGCCTAGCAATGTGCGTGCGCATCTATAACAAAATACCAAGGCATTTCAAAACATTAAATACAAGATTGTTTAAAATTAAATTTTATAAATGGTTACTTGAATGCAGTTTTTATAGTTTAAAATAATTTTTTGATAAAAAATAATGATGGTCTTCTTTACCTAACTTTACAATTTTGCATGCTATGTGTTTATCCTAGCTAAACATGTTTGTGTCATATGAATTTGTATTTAACACCATTTTATACCATGTTTTACGCAAATAAACATTTTATTATTATTTGTTGGTATACATTTTTGTATCTGGGTACTGATCTGCCGGTTTTTTAGGGTAACACGGGCCAAAGTCAAGTGCTACCCCTGAAAGTACTAACCTAAGTGATAATTGATGATAATATGCGGCGTGATGATATTATGTTTTGACTTTGTGTTGCAGTCAAAGTCAAAGTCAAAGTCAAAGTCAAATCATTTATTTCAAATAGGCACATAAAAGGCACTTTTGAACGTCAAAATTTACAAAAAAATAGAATTGATTCTAGTTGCCCCTTCCAAAAGGTAGTTTCGTATGGAGAAGAATGGGCAAGAAACTCCACCGTTACTCTTTTAAAATATTTTACAATATTAAGTTCACAGTATTAAGTTAAGTTCACATTAATTATGTAATCATATGTGAAGACGATGCACCTAGAATAAAATTACTATACCACAATAGGTAAAAAGAATTAAATATAATGCAAAGGCAGGTAAATTAATTATGTGATAGATACATGGTGCTCACATATTTACAAATAGTGAAAAGTAGAGCAGTAGTGCATGATGTTTGTGCGGGTGCTATTTGTGCATCATTGTCGTTCTGCAGGAATTTCCGGACAATTCTGCAAGTGTTCAGGATAGCAGCTTTCTGTAGGGTTTGGTAGGTAGAAGGAGCTACGTCCAGGGTTTTTGGAGATTGATGCAGTTGTTTGGGAATGACACCCGTGGTTGAAAGTACTACAGGAATAATGGCAACGCTACCTAACCGCCACATTCGACTTATTTCTATTTTTAAGTCTGTATATTTTGACAGCTTTTCTGCTATAGTGTTTTGTAGGTTGTGTGTGTTTGGTACTGCTATGTCAATAATTTGCGCGGTTTTATTAATTTTATCTAGTAACGTTATGTCTGGTCTATTATAATGTGTTGTTCTGTCTGTGAGGATGGCTCGAGCAAAGTATAGCTTGTGAATTATTATTATTATTATAAAAAGTTCAACTCGTAGATCTCTGATAGTCATTACGGGTAGTCAGAAGTCCGAAAGTCTGACAAACAGTATCGTGGTATCGTTTTATCCAGTAACTGGGTTGAGGAGGTCAGATAGGCAGCCGCTCCATGTAAAGTACTGGTATTCAGGTGTATACAGTAAGACTGGAAGCCGAACCCAAGATTCTTGGAAAAGGTTAGGCAGGTGATGTTGATAACGAAGTTTAAATTAAATAAAAACAAGTCAAAATCGCAAAGAAAACCTGCATAAAGGTTGTGGCACCTTTAACTGCATCGGGAATTTGCTAAGGCACGGACGTATGATCCTGGGCTTTGGAATGAGAAAAACGTGACTTATAGAATTTATCTCTTTACTTTTTGTTTGGCATTTGGCAAATCTTAACTCAGCAATTTGCAAATCGCAGTCCACTGCTGGACATTAATAGTCTCTCCCAAGTTGCGACACAACATGGGTTTCCGTCTTCCGCATTCAGTTTTTCATCATTATCTGCGAAGTATTTTCTATGTTAGGGTCAGCTTCGAGTCCAAAATTTTGACGTTCAAAAGTGCTTTTTATGTGCCTATCCTACTATAATAATCCTACTAATCCTACTAATCCTACTAATATTATAAATGTGAAAGTGTGGATGTTTGGATGTTTGTTACTCAATCACGCTAAAACGGCTGAACGGATTTGGATAAAATTTGGCACATCGGTAGACTATGACCTGGATTAGGACATAGGATACTTTTTATCCCGATATTCCCACGGAATCGAGATTTCTGCGGGTGAAACCGCGGGGCGCAGCTAGTATATAATATTATTAATGTGAAAGTGTGCATGTTTGGATGTTTGTTACTCAATCACGCTAAAACGGCTGAACGGATTTGGATAAAATTTGGCACATGGGTAGACTATGACCTGGATTAGGACATAGGATACTTTTTATCCCGATATTCCCACGGGATCGAGATTTCTGCGGGTGAAACCGTGGGGCGCAGCTAGTATATATAATATTATTAATGTGAAAGTGTGGATGTTTGGATGTTTGTTACTCAATCACGCTAAAACGGCTGAACGGATTTGGATAAAATTTGGCACATGGGTAGACTATGACCTGGATTAGGACATAGGATACTTTTTATTCCTTTATTCTCACGGGATCGAGATTTCTGCGTGTGAAACCGCGGGGCGCAGCTAGTTTGAAATAAATCATTTGACTTTTGAACCGGTAGCAGGAAAACCAAATACCAGTATTTTAATGTCGTCATCGACGATCGAATATGTTAGGACCCATTTTTTTCATATTTGGAACGAGAATCGAATTCTAAATAAGTCCCTCGTTTATCCAGTCACCCTGTATATTTGACGTGACAATGACTTATTTTTGCGGCGGCGGCGTATTTTAGACGTTTATATATGGATTACTAAAACTCTTTTGATTGAAGATGTCAGATCTTTTTAGGGTTAGACTCAATACATGTCGGTTATACAGAGGTGTAGCAGTTGATATTTTGTATCTCTACATATTCTTATAGTGCAGTAAAAATTGTTATTAGAAAACGATTATCTTAAGTACCGGCCTAAAAAATCTGTTGTATTCACGACAACCTCCACCAATCTATTCGGATCATCATCAGCATCATCAGCCTATACTCGTCCACTGCTGCACGTAGGCCTCCCCTAGTGAACGCCACTGAGCCCGATCCTCGGCTCTCCTCATCCAGTCTCTGCCAGCCGCCTTTCGCAAGTCGTCACTTCACCTGGCCGGCGGGCATTGATATACGGAATACAGATATTAATTTTCCAGCAAAATGTTCTGTTTTTTTCATCACATATCGTTCATTTGCGAGAAGCTTGACATAATTCAAAAAGAGTAATTTTGGATATGATGATTTAAAAGTTCAAAAATAAGTAAGAGTGCGACGAATCATAAACTCATATCTTTCTAGCTCCCTCATTTTTAGGCTTTAGCGTAACGTCGTTTGTGTAGCAAAAAGAGTACAATTTGCTGCATTCACCTGTATAAAAAATTACTTTAATTTCGAAAGTCGGTGGCCATAAACGAAAACACACCACCAAAGACACCGACTTCCGAAATTAAAGTTATTTTTCATGCTTTTTATGTTTTTTTTCGAAGTCGGTTGTTTTTTTTTGTAAAAAAGTTTTTATTTAGTTATGTCACCCTTGTTGCCAATGAGCGATATGTGGTTATGATAACTTTATAATTCCTTGGTTATTATTATAACCTACAAAATTATTGATAGTCTGCAGTAGGTGTGTAGGTGCTACGCCCTCAATCTTCTCTAGGTTAAAATTTCTACTTGTTTGCGCAAAGCTAATATGAATAGAAAAAGCTACATAAAACTACTTTTACATTCGAAAAAAAAAAACACATTTATCTACACAATTTTTTTCTTGCGTCCACCTCACATAACACTTACCTTCCGTCACACTTAGCTGCACTTTTGACAGCACAGGTAGCGGTGTGCACTAATTTGTAATTACTGCTACCGCCGGGGACGCAAGAACACCAGTTTTAGCAAGCATGCGGGTATGTTTAGGCTTGTTGCGGACTTGCGATTAAATTAAGTGAAAAACTGTGAAGTCAGCTGTTTATCGACCCGTGTTATTTAAGGACGAGTGGCTAAGTAATAACAGCCGCAAGGGTCGATCGATCAGGTTAAGCTACGCTTGCCGCGGTCGGTACGTAGATGGGTGACCATCTTTATATACTGGGACCCCTCCGTGTCTCGGAAAGCTGTTGGTCTCGGCTGTCATTCTCATGGATCTTTGACAGTCGTTACGGGTCGTCAGAAGCCCGAAAGTTTGACAAACAGTCTTACCCGGGTTTCGTGTTACCCAGTAACTGGGTTGTGGAGGTCAAATAGGCAGTCGCTCCATGTAAATTCAGCTGCATCCAGTTAGACTGGAAGCCAACCCCTACATACTTTGGGAAAAGTTTAGGCAGATTTATTGATTGAGTGGTCCTTCTGTACTGATTAAATTAAGAAATTTTGACAAACAGTATTACAACTACGAATTACGAATAAGCGTCTCGAATAGTGTTTCGATCGATAAAACATATTATTTATTTAAAAAAATCGTAAATAACTCCATTACTTACAGCTTATCATCACTTACAGCTTATCATCACTTACAGCTTATCATTACTTATAGCTTATCATCATTCTCCTGCCCTTATCCTAATTTATTTGGAGTTGGTGCAAGGTATCTTTTTCTTCCATACTACTCTATTAGTCGTCATCGTCAACACCATTACAGCTAAATATATAATTTATAATAATAATAATGTGTAAAATTTAGCTATTATTTAATTAATTGATCATTTTAGATATTTGTCATAAAATTTCCATTTTCAATTTGCTGTTTTAATCTGCTGAGTACCTTAAAAATTAATTATAAAAAAAAAAAAAAAATAATTTATAAATTAATTAATTAAGTAATTATAAAAAAAAAGTGAATGTGTTGGCGTGTGTCATGGGCGCGTGTGTGTGTTATATGTATGTGTAAATACAAATTATACAAATTTTTGTGAAGTTACAAATAATTAGTAGAATGTTTTTATTAAGATTGATACCTTCAAATGAGACGTACATTATTGTATGTTTACCTACGCCTACATAATTTCACATAACCGTATTTAATTAAACACTGTTTACATAATGTTATTATGTACATACATGTAGCCATGAGCACTAATTTGTAATTATGGGCGAGAACGGTGACGTTAGCGTTTCACTAATACAAATCGTGGTTTGCTGTGTGTTAACGATTAATCGGTTACTGATAATCGATTGAACTCAATTAAGATCGATTGTCACTTTAATTGAATTTGGTGTGTTCTAATTATAGAATGTGTGGGGAAAGAAAATGTGGGTATAGTCGCTTCGTAATTGCATTATCACCCTTAAGTTGAATGTCACTTGCACGTCATAAAACGACAAGGTCTATTCGTCTATGTGACTGTTACATAATTTCAACCTTAGTGAAGATTTAATTTTCTAGGAATTGTTGACTAATTAATTGTACTCAAGGTTTTAGAGATACAATTTTTTTATGTCGGAAGATGATAAAAAATTAACCTAATTTTGTAGGAATCTACTTTTATCACAACCGCAAGACCATCTCAGCCTTTAAATATTAACAAGCTTACGTAAATAAATAATTAAGTTACCTGCCCGTCTCTTGCCAAAAAGCCTTAAACTCGCAGAATAATACGACGCACCTAAATACAAAATTAGCATACAAAATGGATATACCTATAGAAGCAATTGACGACGTCTAAATTCTTTACAACTTTTTTATGACTAACCCAGAGTGTGCGGCCCGCTTAATTTCCTTTTCATATATAATTTAGTTCATTTCGTTTGGCGAGGTGCGATTAATTTATTATATGGTAGACTTTTTTGTGTCTAGGTTTCAGAGTGAGCCTATGTTTGTTAATGAAGTTAGTCTGGTGTTTTTCCGGTGTAATTTTAATATTGTACGTAGGTATGTGTCACGCTTTTTCTTACTTTGCGGAGTGAAACGTTTTCTACATTGTTAAAGTATTAAGCTACCTCTCCTTCTAAATAATAGTAGTATATATTATATAATGTAGGTATATATTATAGTAAATATGTATGTATGTGCATTATAAGTTTATAACCTATTTAGGTACTTGTATACCTATTTCATGTATAATTAATTATGTTATATCTTTTTAATATTTTTTATTATTATTAACGCCTGTTAAGCAGAGCACCTGCCATCTTATCTCTACACCACCCTTGGTTGACTGGTAGAGAATGCCTAAGGCGTTAAGTCCGCCTTTGTATGTTATTGTGTGCGAGAAGTTTAAATAAATAAATAATAAATCATAGCAATACAATTAATAATGTCACCTGCCAATGACAGAAAATCCTACATCGCGCAAGCAGAGTTTTTCGAGAGATTAGAACGTATACAATAACTTGTTAGCAACCGTTGGGCAGGAACTCACCGAACATAACAACCGTCTGGTCAGAGGATCATTCCTTTTCTGTGGAGGATGAGGAAGTTTCCACTCTGTTTCTCATACCTTTAAAAAGGTATTAGTTAAAGTACATTTAATTGTCAAAAAATTATTAAAAGCAGTGATAGGAAAAAACCGGTCAAGTGATAATAGATATCCTACGAGTGCATACTGCAGCCATGGGTAACCTAACTTAAGTTACCTAGGCTGCAATAAAAGAGCTTCTACGAGTGTTACTTGGTTATCCACTGTCCAGTGCACTCAGTACACAGTAAAGACGTGCGGGATTTAATGAATTAAATGTAATTGCCTTTCATTTAAAAAAAAATCGAATTGTTACTATCAAACGTTGTTAATTTATTTAATTGTGCATGTTATTTAATTTATAACTAGCTTTTGCCCGCGGCTTATCCCGCGTGGAGGTTGGAAATTATCCAAAGGAAACGTACTGCTACGTTTAATAGATATTCTTAAGAGGAATAATTCCGTAATACATTGTTTTCATATAACTCTATTGGTTTACGCGGCGCACGCCAGTAAAGTTCCCAGTCGGCGAGATTTTTTCCGACATTTTCAACGATCATCGTCGTATTTCAGCCAATTTACACAAAACTTTATTAAATTATACACCTAAACCTTCCTCATGAATCACTCCGTCCATTGGTGGAAACCGTATGAAAATCCGTTCGATAGTTTTCGAGTTTATTGCGTTCTGACAGAGAGACAGACGCGGCGGGGGGACTTTGTTTTATAATATGTAGTGATGTACAATGTCGCTCCATGTAAAATACTGGTATTCAGCTGTTAGACGGGAAGCTGACTCCGGCGGGATCTCATGGCGGCATGGAGAGTGCGACTGTCGCAACCCAGCGCAGGGCACGCCACAATTGCGGCGGTAAGACCCCTCTTTAAGGAGTGGCTTGAGAGGCGCCACGGCGTCCTCACCTTCTGCCTGACGCAGGTCCTCACCGGACATGGCTGTTTCGGGAGGTTCCTGTTTCGGATAAGGCGGGAGGAAACGCCCGGGTGTTACCATTGTGTGGATCGACCGGAGGACGCGGTGGAGCATACGGTGGAGGTCTGTCCGGCTTGGGCGGAGCACCGCCGTGTCCTCGTGGCGGCGATCGGCGGCGGCGACCTCTCGCGTCCGGCCCTGGTTCAGGCCATGGTACGGAGCGAGAGGGAATGGGAAGCCGTCACCTCCTTCTGCGAAGCAGTAATGCTCGCGAAGGAGGAGGCGGAGCGCGAGAGGGAGAGGCAATCATTGCGCCCTCGCGCCCCTAGTCGCCGCAGGAGGAGACACCATGGGCGTCGGGAGTCGATTGCCGACTCCCGGCCACGGGCACGGGCCCGGCCACGGGCACGGGCCCGGCCACGGGCGAGCAATGGGCAGCTCGCCGTCCGGTAAGGACCAGGCCCGGGTCGACGGCGCGTCGTGTTCCACGCGCGCCTCAAAGAGATGTCAGCACAATTGACGGGGTCCGATAGGACCGATGCCTGCCGGGGCTGCGGATTGTTCGAAAGAGTTACCGTGGCCCTGGCGCACAGGCAACTGAAGGAACACGGGTGGGTTTTAGTCAGTAAGAGTCTGACACGCCCTTCCGCTCCGCCCAGAGCGGGAGAGGTCATTTGATGATTTCCAAAGCAAAAAAAAAAAAAAAAAGACTGGATGCTGACTCCAACATAGTTGGGAAAACGATAGGCAGATGACGATGATAATGATGGATGATATAGCGATAGGAACTACGTTCCAACTGGGTGTCCCACGACATGTCTCGACCTTTTTTTTGCAGATTCGATTTTTCGAGGTGTTCCATGAAGCACACCCAAACGAAGCACACCCAGACGAAGCACACCTAAAGTATTCCACTTAGCACACCCGTAGGTGGGCTTCAAATAAAAATTTAAAATAATTAATTTCCTATTCCACGAAGCACACCTACGAATATCACACGCATAGTGCGGGGACTAAGAAATAAAAATATCGATAGGAGAAAATATTTATTATTTAAAAGACTAACTTAAATATCTAACATCTTTCAGTTTCATTATAATACTAATAATAATACTTGTCATTTTCATAGTGTTCATATATAAATCCCATAGATAAGACGTATACATGATGCGCTAATAGTCAACGCGTGCGCCCGCCACTGAATTCCCGAGCCAACCCGAATTTAGCCGAGCGTTTCCGGAACTTGTTTACATGCTTAGTTCTCATTACACTATCGCGACATCACGGGCTGAGTGTTTGCAATTGTGCGCCGGTCTTGTTATTGTTATTTTTTCTGTTTTTCGTGCAATTTATTCAAACAAAATAATGGAGCCGATGGCAGGTCCAAGTAGTAGAAATTTTAACCCATCTATTAATTACGTACTTGGCCGGAAGGGGACACAAGTGTTAGTGTATAATAACAAACAATATAGTAAACACAAGATTTATAAAAACGGTAATGCCTTGTGGCGGTGTATTAAAAAAGGGTGTTATGGCACGACAAATGGTCGTGTTATAACGTAAAAAATAAAACTAATAATTATACAGAGTCTCATTACTCTGAAATAAATAAAATTTTCAATAAAAACAGAGTCATAAATCTGGCAAAACTATTAGATTGCTTCCAAAAAAAAAGCAATACTTATGCCAAAATTAGAGTAAAAAATAAGTTATTCAAATCATCAAAAACATGCTGAAATAAAACATAATATAATAGAAAACACAATAAAAGATTAGAAAAATGGCTTAATTTCAGTTGGACATTGTCTAGAGAAATGAAGATTCTGATTAATAATAATTTATTTAATTGATAAGTTTAGATACTAAATTGCCTATTTCTTCAAGATTATTTAAGAATTTTAAAGATCGTGATTTGTGACTTTAAACAGTCTGTGATTTTACATAAAACTAGAGTATTTTTATTCAAAAAAGTCAAAAGTCAAAAGTCAAATCATTTATTTCAAATAGGCACATAAAAGGCACTTTTGAACGTCAAAATTTACAAAAAAATAGAATTGATTCTAGTTGCCCCTTCCAAAAGGTAGTTTCGTATGGAGAAGAATGGGCAAGAAACTCCACCGTTACTCTTTTAAAATATTTTACAATATTATGTAAGTTTACATTAATTATGTAATCATATGTGAACACGATGCACCTAGAATAAAATTACTATACCACAATAGGTAAAAAGAATTAAATATAATGTAAAGGCAGGTAAATTAATTATGTGATAGATACATGGTGCTCACATATTTACAAATATTGAAAAGTAGATGATGTTTCCAAAATTTTAACAATTAATAATTTAGTGTGTGAGTTAAAGTAGTTAAGTACATAATGTAACAATCAATGTCATAAAAATTATAAATTATACAATCAAATTAGCAACCAGTTTGATTTTGTCTAGACTCTAGATTGTCCTATGGAGCAGGACCAGCATGTTTCCAAGCATTCTTATCTAGGATATAATCCTCTAATTTGTAATATGCTTGTTTACAAAGTGTACTTTTTATATGAGTTTTAAATTTTCTTTCATTTAATTCCAATATGTCACAAGGTATTTTGTTGTAACATTTAACACAGTACCCCATAAAAGATGTATGTACTTTAGATAATCTAAAAAATGGTTGATCTATTTTATCTTTATTTCTAGTATTAAAATTATGTCTATCACTTATTTTATTAAAAAGATGTCGATTTTTTCTTACATACATAATATTTTCATAAATGAATTGACAAGGTACCGTCATAATATTAATCTTTTTAAATAGTTCCCTAAGAGATTCGCGACGACATAGATTGTAAATGGCCCTGACAGCTCTCTTTTGCAAAATGAAAATGGATTCAATGTCAGCAGCCCGACCCCACAGTAAAATGCCATATGACATAATGCTGTGGAAGTAGCTAAAATAGACCAAACGCGCGGTTTCTACGTCTGTTAACTGTCTTTATTACTTAAAAGGTTAAGAAAACTTCAACATAGATCTCTATGGAAAACTATATTTACAATGTTTTTGATATTTGTCCAAGTTTTTATTGCATGATTATGAAACAATCTGTGATTTTATTAAGAACACAAAAAAGGAACAAAATAGAAAAATAATTCAAAATAAAATAAAAATTTTTTTTTGGAAAGATAATTATGAAACAATCTGTGATTTTAAATAGTAAGATTACAAAAATTACAAATATTGTGTCACATTATTATAATGAAACTGAAAGATGTTAGATATTTAAGTTAGTCTTTTAAATAATAAATATTTTCTCCTATCGATATTTTTATTTCTTAGTCCCCGCACTATGCGTGTGATATTCGTAGGTGTGCTTCGTGGAATAGGAAATTAATTATTTTAAATTTTTATTTGAAGCCCACCTACGGGTGTGCTAAGTGGAATACTATAGGTGTGCTTCGTCTGGGTGTGCTTCGTTTGGGTGTGCTTCATGGAATACCTCGATTTTTCCATTTAATCTGCGACACTGATATACCTAACACGAAAGACGAAGAATTAAGTACAGCACAACTACTTTCTTAATGTCCCTCGGGAATCATCGCATTTCCGAATACAAAGGAATGTTAATTTCCATGTCTATTAATTATTAGATTTATTGTGTATAATAATTTGGATGCAATAATACTTTATTGTTGTTTCATTTTGACGTAAAATTGATGGACATGGAAATTAGCATTCGTTACACTAGCACTGTACCTATTTGTTTCTTGATACTTTCCAACAATAAAAAACCAACGTGCAAATCACCATCCTCATAAAATTTCACCATCATTTGAGATATTTATAGTACTACAAACGACAGAGCATCGCATGCAGCATATCAAGGGCTGTTACTGGAAATGCGTGAACAATAAAATTTTACGAATACCGAGCGGTAATACCCGATATTATTAACTGGAACGTTTCTGGCCTGTATTTCCGTACTAATGTTCCGTGGCTGTGTTTGTTTTTTGAATGTTTGTGGAGGAAATATTTATTTGAACATTATGGTGCCCCGGCCTTGAGAGCGGTGGCCAAGTTGTATCGGCCCCGACTTACGAGTTGTAGGCCGCGAGTTCGAACCCAGGCAGGCACTTTACTTTGTGTAAATAATTTCATCACCACTGCTCTCAAAACGATGAAGGAAAACGTCGTGAGGAAACCGGCATGTCCTAGAACCAAAAAATTCGGAGATATGTGACATCTACCAACCCGCACTGGGCCCGCGTGGTAGATTACGGCCCACTCTCTCTTACAGAGAGGAGGCCTGTGTCCCAGCAGTGGGAACGTTATAGGCTGATATGTTATGTATGGAGCCCTGGTACTGTTTGTCAACATGGAAATGTTTGTTAAATAATAAACAGCTAAACAGTAATCAAATAAAATGTTATACGAGGCAGAGGGTGGTGTAAAATATGTTATAAGTATAGATTGATGGACTGTTAAAAAACTGTTTAAAGTTCTCCTACAATGGTAGCTGTTAGAAGCGATCCAAAAGCCTGCAGCTGAAAAAGATGGATTGCTCAAGCAAAAAAAGGACAAGACAGAACGTAAAACCTAGCAATAAAATGCAAGAAGAATATAATAGAATAGAATACTCTTTATTATATACACCATAAAAATTACAGATATAAATGAAGAAATTTTACATTGGGAGACAAAGAAAAGAAGAAAAGTAAAGAAAGAAAAGAAAAGAGAATAGAAGAAAAGTATGATACTTTAGCTATATGCGCAGTTGAATGGGTTGTTAGCTTGATTGTTAGGTTGAATGATAAGTCACGGATAGCCAAAGATGATGGTTTATTGAATATATTTAACTACCACGTAACTAATGCTATAGGAATGTCGTGTGAATGAGTACAGGTGACTATGAGCGCTGATTGTGTACTGTTGCGTTGTACTATAATTTGTGCAAGGCGACGGAAAAGGGCTGATCTATGCAATGCGCGTGTGCGATTTTGGATTCATGACTCGTGCGTTAGCTAACAAGCAGAGACACACACTGATGGAAAATCAGCCGATAGACGTCTATTGCTGGACACAGGCTTTCTCCAAGCGTTGCTAAATCGAACGGTTGTCTGCTCCTCGCATCCAGCGGACTTTCGCGGCTTTCACCAGGTCATCGGTCTACCTTGTGGAAATCATCAAGGGAATTTTCAATAAAGTTTTAACCCCATCGGTAATACTTTTTCGATACAAGTAAACCCGTAGCAGGTAACGAGTACGATATTAAAGGCTATAATAATAACACAGATAGACAGATCAATACGCACCGAATTGGGCTGTTTCGTTCAAGTGGATGGCCCTGTTATTATTGATGAAAAAGGTTGTTGGTTGTTGAGCGTGGCGTAAACGTAACGTCAATTCGAACGATTTTTAACCAAATTCAAAAAAGGGAGGAATTTCTCAATTTGGTTGTTTTTTTAAATCGAAATACAACATCCTATAGTACTTTGGTAAAAATTTTTGCGACAAGCAGAATTTGTATCACGCATAAATATGAATAAAGTCAGAAAACTAAGTAAATGTTGTGTGCGAAACGAGAGTTTTATACATTATATTGTAAATATATACCTCGTATCGTAACTTTTCGGATAACTACGTATATTTTTATTTTACTGCCATTTTTTCAGTTCAAATTCAAATACGCGTACAATAAAATCCGATGAGGCGTATACAGAATACCTAGGCGATATTACCGTTTTAATTTTATGGGCTTTTTTGTATCGCTGTACGAAAAGTCGACGTTTGAGTAGAATTTTAAATGTCTGTAAAGATAGACAAGACACAATTATTGATTTTAGACTAAAAAGAGTCCTTAATGACGTACTCTCGTGGTAAAGTCACAAAATTAACTTAGTTTCGGTTCGCGTCCTTACGGGATAAAGGTGTCACTCCACATAGCGGCACGGCTAAGCTACGCACGTGTACTTAGCTTCACTTTGTATATGATATTAGGCAGGATCGTCCACTGCGATCCAAGGCCACGCTACACACGAATGCGGGAATGTCAAACAAATGAACCGTGCAGCGGCGCAGCTAACTTGACAGACCTCTCTGTGCACTTATCTTACGTAGCGGTGGACGATCGACATCCCCCGAAAGAAATGCACGTATATAAGTAAAAATATGTGCAGGATGTGGGATGCACATAAAAAAATGCGATGTAGGAGAATAAAACTTGTGTAATAATCAAGTTAAAGAAATATAAAAATGAAGTACGTGTTGACGGCGCGGCGCATTCTCGTCTTGTCGCGTGTCGCGCGCGGGCGCCGGGCGGCCATACTGCCGTGAAGTCAGCGCCGGTTCCGAGCGTCCTTTGCCTCACTTCAAGCCCTTCGTTCGCCCACAGCGTTTGTATTGTTAACACGTGCGTACATTCTTTCGGGGTTAAAAATGCCGTAAAAACTCTGCAATAAATAATCAGTGCCAGAATTAATTTAACTTCATTTTCTAGAATTCATTTTCTTGATAGCCAATCCTTCGACTATTGCAACATTCAACGAACGCAAATTAAATTTAAATATAAAACGTAATTGAATAAAAGAAACCTAAGGTATTTTGAATGCAAACTGTACCTCAAGATTAATTCCAGTTTGAATTACACTTCAATAAAGAAATATAAATGGCTAGAGAATTTTAACTTCAGAATCTGAATTTAATTCTCGTATCTCAGTGAAAACCACTAAAACTTTGTTGTGGAGCCTTGCAGCTTCTTAATAATTTTCAAATGTTAAGTTTCACACTTTCGAGATGAAATAGTTGGAAATTAAAGATAGTTTTAATGAAGTGCGGAGCTATTTGAATTGTTTGAGAAATTGCCTTTGTTTTACGACGTGGTCTTTCTGCGGATAAAAGGACCAACATTTAAAATTGTGTTTTGAAAAAAAGACCAAATACTGGTGTAGTGAAAGTGACTAACGCCATAATAAGGCGAGTTAGGTACCCCATGCAACCTCCGCGACTATTTTATAAGTTGATAGCATGTATAATGAGTTATACACTATTTCATATTTAGAAGATTAGAAAAGAATAGAGGATCAGCTTGGAGAGTTGACAGAGCGCGTCATGATGTAAAACGAGTATTCATTATTTAGGTTTCATTATTCCCCTGCCGGGGCTGCGGATTGTTCGAAAGAGTTACCGTGGCCCTGGCGAACAGGCAACTGAAGGAACACGGGTGGGTTTTAGTCAGTAAGAGTCTGACACGCCCTTCCGCTCCGCCTAGAGCGGGAGAGGTCATTTGATGATTTCCCACCCAAAAAAAAAAAAAAAATTCTAGAAATAATTATATTGTTATATTAATATAAATTCGCCTTTAATCTGATCACTCGATCCGGCTGAGCGCGCTACTAAATTAAGTTAATTATTTCAAGATATTCGTCCTGAAAATAACTCATTAAAATTAACAAAAGAACGCCTAAGTTCCACTCAAACGAACAACTTCCCTAACCTGAAAACAATACATCTAAAACAGCAAGACACAATACTACAGTCACGACATCCAGCCAAAACCAGTGCCAAGCCGTTTGATAGATAAAAACGCAGACGGTTCGGACAACGGCTGGCGGACGGTAGAACCACACTACGTGAATTGGATTCTTTTTACTGGATACTGCCCGGAAAATGGACACGGAAATGGTACTATCCTTGAGTTTTGTGGTATCAAAATGTATTGCACTGAATATAATATTTGGTTTGTTCCGTTTGTAGTTATATTTGGCTGGAATTGTATTGTTTTGTGTCTGTTTCGTTTATTTCTTACAGTATTTTTCTTCAAAATGGACACACAACATAAAATATCATCGGGTCTGCATTCAGCCACACTGACAGTTCGCCACTTATGGACACAATGTTACTATTCACTGAAATGTTTTAAAAGTTTTACTCTGGGCAGTTATCCTACCTGGCAAACTTGTTTTCTTTTATGATCCGTTTGGTAGCCACGCAAAGGCGTAAATTTTTGTTGTTGCAGAGATATGACTAAATTATAAGTAGCCTTCTATTTCTTAAAAATATCTCAATAGACAAAGTTTAACAGTCTTGTAAGCTTGAAAAACCTACATACACTCATATCTTTCAAAATGAAACTGCAATGGTCCTTAGAGTCAGACATAGATACATTAGTAAGATTTTTGGAAATAGTGGTGTTAATCTTCCACAATTTCTTATTTTTTCACTTTTTTTTTTAAAACGTTGCTCCACACTAGGATTTTCTGCTGTAGTGTGGGTGCGGTTACAAACATTCAAACTCACATACACAAACAGCCAGCAGGCAGCAGCCAACAGTAATTAACTTGACTTCAACAACTAAACCTCAAAAATCTAATCACCATTATGATCCAACTAAATTCTTCACTCAAGATGATACGTGAGCTAATACTACAAAATGTCCAGCGAAGTAAGTCAGTATTCTGAGCAAGGGGCAATTTACGAAGCAAATTGGAAGGTAGCCAACGTAACAAGGGCAGTAGCGTTTCGTTCTAATACTAGCAATTGTCTTCGTGTTCCAGTAATTTACTCTGATGCGAAGCATTTTGTTGAGATGAAAATGGAATTGGTTACTTGGGTTTGGAGGCTTAAAACAAGATTTTTTAAGGTATTTAGTGTAAGTACTAAGAAACTATGAATGGACTTCTTCTTTGCGTGTCGATGGCCATCTAAATGGAGTCGGGCACGAAATCGGCTACGAGTTTAGCGCCCTCAGTAGTATCTATCACTTCCTGTAACGTGCAGATGACAGGACAAGCAGGACACGATATTAAAAGACCCATCGTTTGTGGAACAGCATCGAAGAAAAAGGACTGTGAGAAGTATGACAAAGAATGAAATACTGAGATGATGGCAGAGAAGATTATATAATAATAAAAAAACGTGCAACACTGACTCCAATTGAAATAAGGACAAGAAAATGATAAAGTAATGAGATTTCGTATTGGTTCCAAGAAATCACTTGTAAAATATGTAATTCATGGATCGGAGAATCCATTTGCAAATCATACTGATAACAATATTTTTCATTTGAAATATTTGATCATAGATTTACACAGCTTGGTATTTATTGGTAGATTTATGGTCAGGATATAAGAAACTTATGTACACGTATATGAACTCACGCCTTCTTCCGATGGGGGTCTGCAGAAACTACAGACCGCTATCTGCTACTATTCTTATATACTCCTTTTGCTTCGTTTTAAGAAACTTATGTGTTTATACAGGTTGGCAGGGACATCGACGCGCAAACTGAAACCATGGATTCAGCACATGATTCTAGACTTCCTTTTTTTTTTTTTGGTTGGTTGGTTGGTCGTTCATTTGTAGGTGCGTTTTGTTTGTGCAGAATAAACTATTTTGCTTTCTTTCTTTTTTTAAATTAATTCTCCCGCTCTGGGTGGAGCGGAAGGGCGTGTCAGACTCTTACTGACTAAAACCCACCCGTGTTCCTTCAGTTGCCTGTGCGCCAGGGCCACGGTAACTCTTTCGAACAATCCGCAACCCCGGCAGGCATCGGTCCTATCGGACCCCGTCAGTTGTGCTGACATCTCTTTGAGGCGCGCGTGGAACACGACGCGCCGTCGGTCCCGGGCCCCCCTAGCGTAGACATTTTTCGTCGGTTATCAAAACAAGAAATATGCTCTTTCATAGAAAAGTGCAACATCAACGCCATCAAAATGTATGGCAGAGCAAATTTGTTATTGAAAATTATAATGAAAATTGTTATTAATAAGCGACGAAAAATTTCAACGCAGGTGGTTTCAGAATCATGTACTGAATCCATGGTAACAGGTTGTGTGTCGATGTCCCTGCAACCCTGAATAAAAATACAAAGGACGAGATAGAAGATGACTAGGTTTATACTAACACAAAGGAAAATAAAAATATACATAACCTCTCACAATATCAAAAGAGTATTGATAAAACTGAAGTGTATGCAGAATAAGATATAGACATAGATATATTAAGCGGGCGACGTCGTGAATGTTCTTACATAAATATTTATTGAGGTCCTTTAACATAGTGGCCGGTACCACCGACTGTGTGGGATGGGAGGACCATCATTTTAGGCCGAGGAGAGGATTGACATTATTTGAGTATAGAGAATTGCCATTCATCATTAAGAGGGCCCTTCTCGGTCCGTCTATCGTCAACGCGAGCATGATTGAAAAGCTTGTTGTTTCATCCAACGCAATGTTTGAAAAATAAGCAAGAGTGAGAACGCGATAACATCGAACGAAAATTGGCGTGCAAAGATTTCACAAAACTTGTTCCAGGAAATACGTGTTTTTGAAAAAGCCTTACAAGTTTTTGGAAAAAAATGTTTGTTATTTAGAATCTCTATTACATGTGTAATGTTTCTATGCAAATGTTTTCTTTACTTTTACAATTTTTGAGTACATTATGAACGGCCAAAGTTTAGGTAAAATTTGTGCAATAAAGCAGATTTTTGGAGGCTTATACTGAATTTGTTTCTCCAAATTTAGATTTTTTATTTGCAAAGAAACCTAGATAAAGTGCACAAGATACCTGTTAGTTCAAAAATTTAAATGAAAGATGTGTTACAACGCTATTATCACGTACGAGCGTTTGTATGAAAAGTATGACGGGTTGGCCGCTCTTAAAGAAGATCGCCCGGGGTCGCGGTTGTTCGAAAGAGTTACCGTGACTTTGGCGCATAGGCAACTGAAGGCACACGGGTGGGTTTTAGTCAGTAAGAGTCAGACACGCCCTTCCGCTCCGCCCAGAGCGGGAGAAGTCATTTGATGATTTTCCAACCAAAAAAAAAGGTTAAGACCTGATTGAGAATCGCCCTGACCAGGGAACATGCACAAAAGGGAGGACGCCTATACTCAGCAGTGGTTGGAACAAGGTTTTTTTTTGGGTGGGATATTATCAAATAACTTGTGCCGCTGTGGGTGGAGCGGGAGGGCGTGTCAGACTTTTACTGACTAAAACCGACCCGTGTTCCTTCAGTTGACTGTGCGCCAGGGTCACAGAAACTCTTTCAAACAATCCGCCATGTTGAAACAAGGCTGCCAATGAATAAATTAATCATTCTAATAATATACTATGTAGTCGTTAGTCTACATATATATATTCTTCTATTTCTCCGTCCAGTTGTTCCTGACGTTGTCTCTAGTGTACCTACGATTTTATGGAGTGCCTATACCACTTAAACTCTTCTCTGGGCATTCTACTCATGTTTGTCATCGCATGTTCTGTGGCTTGTGTTGGACGATTCAGCGATCCGTTGCAATCGAGCAAGTCCTACATTTTCCAGTATTTTCAGTGTAACCAGGTCAACATCGACCCTACAAAAACAAAAGAAGTTATTGATTATTTCCAGATAACACAAAACCATGAATTCCAACCCCTCTCACATTTCATTCTAAAATTCGGAATACTGCCAACATTAGCAGTAACAGAAGTACTATTTATATCCAACAAATGCAGTTTCAAAGACTCGCTCCACTAACCAAACCGCGATTACAGCGTACTAAAATCCAAACACGATTTCGGGAATGTCCACAACTGCTTTCAAACCATAAACATACGAGGTTTTGCCTATTTCGCCAGGGAGGCATAAAACTGAATCGGCTCAATTGGCTAAGGCTGCGTCTAACACCGTAGTTTTCAGATCACATACGTGCTCAATATTCTTTTGTTCATTGTAGTAAATGATGTATAGTGCTGGCGTGAGTTGCTACTAGAATTCTGCTGGATTCTTTTATCAAACGATGCTGTAAATTTTTATATTAACCGCCAACTATCATTGCAATCGAATTATGGTTGTTTCTCTTTGACTAAATAATAATGGCTGCACGAAGCGATCGAAGGTTAACCTACGCTTGCCGAGGTCAGTCCGTGGATGGGTGACCGTTTATAACATATCGAGACCCCTCCGTGCCTCGGAAAGAGCGTTAAGCCTTTGGTTCCGGTTCTCATTGGTAGATCTTTGACAGTCGTTACGGGGAGTCAGTTGTGGAGGTTAGATAGGCAGTCGCGCCATATAAAATACTGGTATTCAGTTGCATCCGGTTAGACTGGAAGCCTACCCCAGAACAGTTGAAAAAAAGCTAGGTAAATTGATTTACTGTTTAGTTTAAAATGCTGTTTTACCGTCGAGAGAGAGAGAGATTGAGAATGAGATTCCGAAGGACTAGTCACTCATACTGTAATTCAGTAATTGATACTTTGAGTTCACCATCGTTGCAAAAGTCTGCTTTCGGTCCAAACTCAAACACAAAACATTTATTTCAATTAAACCATTTACAGGCACTTTTGAATTGTCTTGAAGTCAGTCAGATAAACAGAAAGTTGAAGCTAGTTGCCCATTCCAAGACATAGATCTCTATGGAGAAGAACGGGCAAGAAACTCCAAGGACACTCTTTTTATATCAAGATATTACAAAATCCTGAGTACATTATTCTTGTTAGTTCTATATGTGAGAACAATGTAAAAAAATATTATGAAAGGATTCAAAATATAAGATTAAAAATATAAATAAGCCGTGGCAGTTATGAGATGACCAGTCCCAACCGACGGCGCCCGTTCACGAACATGACGTGTGGATCAGCACCATCCAACTCAACCATTTTGTAGGGAACCGAATGATCCAACACACGCGCCACCAACAGTGAGACATTTAAGTGAGCATGACATACTTTTATGCTTTCAAGTCAACATACATAATAATGACATAGTAAACGAATCCATGGTACTCAGATTTACAAAATTGAAAAAAAAATGCTTCTAAATTATACATAACTATAGTTTGCTATGTATTTGAGAGATGAATACAATATTACTACCAAAAAGAAAATATAATCATTAATATCTAAATGGAGTATTCAACAATAAAATAGATTTTATAAAAAATAAACATTAGGTTCGCAATGTCAGAAAAATAAAAGAGAAAATAAAAGGGAAGCATCTCTTCCTTCTTCAACTAGCTTCATCTTTCTGACTGACCGACCCGTTGACAATTCAAAAGTGCCTGTAATTGGTTTATTTGATAAATGCTTTGAGTTTGAGTTTCCAAACATTCAAATTTTAAGTAGTGAGCTCAAGTGGCTGTGGAGCAGGACCGGCATTAAGCCAAGCATTTTTATCTACGTTATAATCATTGAACTTATAATATGCTTGTCTACATAGTGTGCGTTAAATACATGTGTTAAAATTCTTTTTATTTAGTTGAAGAATATCGAGTGGTATTTTATTATAACATTTTACACAATACCCCATAAAAGAAGTATGTACTTTAGACAACCTGAAACGTGGTTGATCTAATTTGTTCCTATTACTAGCGTTGAAGTTATGCCTGTCATTTATCTTACTAAAAAGATGTAGATTTTTTCGAAAATACGTAATGTTTTCATATATGTATTCACAAGGTACCGTCATGATGTTAATTTTTTTATACAGTTCCTTAGAGATTCGCATTTGCGGAGGTTGTAGGTGGCTCTGACAGCCCTCTTTTGCAGAATCGTTCAATCATATAGGTAGGGGTTGCAAAGGTTTACTGGGACTGCTATTAAATTTTTGCGTAAAATAGTGATATTCTAATTGATAAACGGGTTACGACAATAATATGTATATTTAAGTTTGCTCTAATTTGTCAGACAGTAGCTTTAGATAATATATTTAAGTTTGCTTTATTTTGTCAGACATAGCTTTAGATAATATATATAATTTTGCTTTATTTTTCTGACAGTAGCTATAGATAATATATTTAAGTTTTCTTTATTTTGTCTGTTAGTAGCTTTAGATAATATAATTAAGTTTTCTTTATTTTGTCTGTCAGTAGCTTTAGATAATATATTTAAGTTTGATTTATTTAGTCTGACAGTATCTTTAGATTTTACTAGTAGATTAATGTGATTGTGACTGATATGTTAAAATTTTACATACATTTTACGATTTTGTAAAGATATAAATTCATCACACCCAAGCTTAACATTTTACTGTCATACTAAAGTAGGGCTAAAGTGAAAAAATATCTGTAATATATTCAGTTCTTATATCCGAGGTCGGGGTTGAACATGGAGTACGAATAAATGGAGTACTCTTTTTGGTGACATATTAATCCTTGAATCTAAAACTCTTTTATTACGCTATCCTGTGAGTGATGAGGTTTGATTGTGCTGCAATTGTTGAAAATGTGCATTACACGACCAACCGAATCAATGGGCCTCCTAACTGCTAATAATTACAAACTCTGATCCATCTGCTATGATAAATTCCCTTATAATATTTTATCATAGCTATCCTTGGGCGGCTTATGATGTTCACCTGTGAACGTTTTAAGCTTATGTGATGATACTCCTGTCTGCAACTCGTACAACCTACATACACGTTCCGACGTGTCTTCTGAAGAAAGATATCGCGTGTCTGAGAATTTATTAATCCGGTGGAATCAAAATGCACAATAGCACTCCATGCAAAGTTACTCCAGCACCAAAAAGTATTAAACGTGTAGGTGAACATAAAGAATGTCTGAACGTACTATTTATAGTACTGACCGCAATTTACAGAATATTAGGTACTAGGTTCAGACCAAGACTTATGTGGGTGTTTGACTAATTTACAAGTTTGCCTCCACAAGGCTGCTTGCCGAGATTAAGTTACAGCCTCTCCTCCGGGGCTCGTAAAAAGCGACGAGATGATAAAACGTCTTAAGGTTTTTTACTGAATCCTAAAGTAGTAGGTTGTTACTCCGATTTTTGAGGTGCAGAGGTGTTATTTAATTTTTCTGAATGATGGATCAATTTTATTTTTAGAAGGCCCTGCGTCTATCAGTCTGTCTTTTTTTTTCTTGGTTGGGAAATTGTCAAATGACCTCTCCCGCTCTGGGCGGACCGGAAGGGCGTGTCAGACTCTTACTGACTAAAACCCACCCGTGTTTCTTCAGTTACCTGTGCACCAGGGCCACGGTAACTCTTTCGAACAATCCGCGACTGTTTGTCGGTCTGAACGCGTAAACTCAAAACCTACCGATCAGATTTTTATGCTGTTTTCACCAATGGACGGAGTGACTCATGAGGGAGGTGTATTCAGGTGTATAATTCATTAAGGTTTTATGTAAATTGGCTGAAATTTGACGATGATTGTTGAAAATGTCGGAAAAAGTCATGCCGACTGAGAGCTTTAGTAGCAAACGCCGCGTAAACCAATAGAGTTATGTGAAAACAATGTTTTACGGAATTAAATCATTTTTTACCTAGATTAACAGTAAGAATGTCTTTTCCTTCATACATCTCCTGCACTTATTCCACTTTAATTCGGGGTGCAGTAGAATTTTTTCTACTACGTATCTTTCAGCTTCTCTCCGAGGGATAGAATCCGGAATGAGCTGATCCGGCAGAGAACCAAAGTTGTCCACATTGCTCACAGAATAAGCAAGCTGAAGTGGCGACGGGCCGGCCATATTAGCCGTAGAACCGAAGACCGTTGGAGAAGCCGTATTCTTGAGTGGAAATCGCGAATCGGAAAACGTAAGGTAGGACGCCCTCAGGCTAGGTGGAGCGACGATCTTCGCAGGGTGGCTGGTAGCAGCTGGATGAGAGTTGCCGAGAATCGAGCTGAATGGCGTGTGATTGTAGAGGATTATGTCCAGCAGTGGACTGCTGTAGACTGATGATGATGATGAGATATTTCAGTCGCTATCACCGGCTTCTTCTAGCATAGTATACATTCCAAAATGGTTCGTAGTAATGCTGACTATGTCTAACGCCAAAACATTACAATCTATCCCTACTTTGAACTATGTATGTAGTAACTTTAGTCCCGGATTTAAAGTCCCAACCATGTAAACGGCCGATGCGGTGGGCAGTGAGCCAAGTATTTGAGATAATACCCCGAATATAAAACTGTTGGTATGTACTTGTTTTGATGTAGTTTGGTTTAGTGCATTCATGTGGAAGTTAAAGTAAGTGCATTGTACATTATCAGAATGTAATGTTACTCCTGCAGGGCTTCAGGTTTCTTCTTTGAGAGAGGGAGTGAGCTGTAATCTACTTTCACTTAATGAGAATCGGTAGTGAGTGTATTGTAGATACTTTTTAATTATCAATATTAATTTCAGCTGTGCAAAATATTCTAATGAGAATTAGAGTCGGGTAAGGCGAAAGTGCCACGTGAAAATCAAATCTTACGTTTTTGCTACTCGTTGGTTGATTTTTTGTAGTATTGATGATTCTAATGATTATAATTTTGTGAATACATATTTGTTACGGTCGCGAATTATATTTTTATCAACTTACAACGCTAGCAGGACATTTGCCCAAAATAAATTTCTGTGAAATACACTTGGGCGAACGCACTTGCGCGAAAAGGCATTTCCGCGAATGGACCTTTGCGCGAAAGACACTTGAAGTTTGTAAGTGCGTTTACAAAAAAAAATTGTTTCCCTATGTTTTTGTTTGCACTTTAACTTCAGTTTCAGTGAAGGTAATTCTACGAACTGTTTGAAAGTTGAATGAATACGTCGAAAAAGTTATAACATAAATCTAACGCAGTTTTCTTCGAAATTGTTTGAAGTAATCGAGTAATGTTTGAATTATTATGAATGGAAACAAGTCATGCATATTTCGGGCACGTTTTGTCCTTAATGATTGTTTGACGTTCTCTGAAATGAACTGATTGTATCGCAATCAAAAATCAAGACAAAAGTTGTGGTGGTACAAGGTGTCAAAATGAAGAAAGAAAGAAAAAATAACAGATTTATTTGACATAAAAACAGGTGCATACAAAAAGACTACAAGATAAAGATAAAAAAAAAACACAAAGCAGATATAAATAATCACGAGCACAGAACAAAAATAGTTGGCAGCTGCACGTCCTGATCGTGACAAGAAGGCTTCCAACCACTCAGCATGATGCTGTGCTATGGGATCCACGGCACAGCGCTGATTTTCAGTGGTCACCCGAAAATGACGTACGGAAACCAAGTCAACCAAAAAATCTAAAAAGAGTAATGAAGAAAAATATCGTGAGGAACCTTGCGGGGTAATTGCGTAACACACTTACACTTGCAGTGCTTTTCATTTTGATAATCCAACAACATTCATTGCGTTATTTACGTTGTCGGGCAGATTATTTTTTTCAAACATATGAAGCAATGAAAGTGTGTTATAGTATTTTTATCTCACGAAGCAACATGCGTTTTACTTGTAATTACCAAGTGTATAAACATGCTGTGAATATGTGTGTAAGCGCAGGAAGCTCTCGTTACCGTCCGAGACAATAGCGAAGTCGGAAGTGTGTGTGTTAGGTGCTGAAACTACTCATCTTCACGCACAAATTCATAGCGTGATTGTACACTTGGTTACTACAAGTGCGCGCGCGTCCTTTCGTGAGATAAAAATACTGTACGCATTTGAGATTCACGATTTATAACAATAGAAATAGTATGAAATCGGCATGGTTTGAGCGAGCGTGATGATCAACGCTCTTCCTTGTAAATAGATACATATAGGTACATAATATCAGTTACTAATCGCATATCCCTCACACATATCTCCAGAATCATTATAATAATTGCAGTCCACAACTGTATCAGTTTCATAGGGGTATACCTATGACAATTGGTACGCGTACAAGCTACGTGGTACTCAAACAAAGTCGTTTTGAACCTGAGCGGCGTTTCCAAGAAGGACCAATTATTTTGAGAGACCGTTTAGGTGTGAGAAGGAAGCGGTAATCAAGGTAGGGAGGAAGGGAGGAGGAATGTGCTTTTGTCATCTTTTATTGGTACCTACTTTATTTTTGGTCCTCAGGTCCTGTGTTTATAGTGTGATAGAATCGAAACATTATTCAGCTGTCATAAACTTTATATGGATTTAGATACTTAAACTTTTTTCTCATATACTTTGTAATCATTTTGAAAATTACTGGCATAGGTATTATCGGCGATACCCCATTATTTTGGTGCTGTGTACGTTCACGACTGCCTGCTATGCCCGATTGGAAAAATCCATCACTACTTGATTTCATTAACTCGAAAATCGTATGTATTCGGCATTTACTTACTTGTTCGTATACCAAAACATATTCTTATCACTTTCAATGATTAAAACGTAAGAGATTACCCAGGTTATACAGCACTCCACACCAAACTCAGGCCTGACGAAGCATCGAAGATACATAGTGGCGATAATGACTGCAATTCGCTTGATGGCTCTGTTAATGGCTCAGCTACGTTCACGACAGTTAACCAGCGATGGATTGCCAAAAACTTTGGCCGAGTTTGTGGCCGTGACAAATGTTGGTACCAACTTTGGAAGTTTGTGAAGTGTGGTATGTATACCATATGTTATTTCTGTTCTTCGCAGCTGCAAAAGTATAAAGATTAATGAGTACTAAGTAGAACTTTGCCAGCGACTTCGTCCGTCCGTGAATTTTTAATCCGGTGGGATTTTCGAAAAATCCGTTTCCTTGTCTTCATCATAAAGGGAACCTCTGTTCCATATTTCAGCTTTCTAGGTCCAAGGGTTTGGCTTGGGTGTTAATGAGTCCGTCAGTGAGTGAGTGAGTGAGTGAGTGAGTGAGTGAGTGAGTGAGTGAGTGAGTGAGTGAGTGAGTGAGTGAGTGAGTGAGTGAGTGAGTGAGTGAGTGAGAGAGTGAGTGAGTGAGTGAGTGAGTGAGTGAGTGAGTGAGTGAGTTAGTCAGGACTTTTATTTTTAGAAATCAATCGAGCGCTTGTCAGACTTTCGGGCTTCTGACTACCCATAACGGCTGTCAAAGATCTACAAATGACAGCAAGGACCAACGGCTTAACGTGCTTTCTGAGGCACGAAGGGGACTCGGTATGTAATGGATGGTCAACCATCTACAAACCGACCTTGGCAAGCGTTACTTAACCTTGAAGATCGACCTGTGCGGCGATTACTATTTAGCCACGAGCCCCCCTGATTTCGGACTGAATTCTCACCACAAATACGATATAAATTCTAATATATTGTAGAACGTTATATTTCACATAATCGTACGCAAGTATTACCGACAGACATTAATAATTGTATTCAACATATCTATTACGGAAGTCAGAGGAGAGTCACCATCAATCTATGTACATCATCACGCTACTGTGCCCAGTAGATTAGTTTCGAGTATTAATTAATAGCTATACGTGGTATGAGATAGGCTAATAGGTACTTTAAGCAAGAAAGTTCCTAATTTGTACGCCTGCTCGTGTTTTCATTGCTGCGTGAGTTGTTTAAGTAATCAGGTAAATTTTTTTAAAACGGTTTTCGATTTTTTCTTTACGCGTTTATCTATTTGCGAGTAAAGAAAAGAGAGAAAGAAAGAAAAATATTTTATTTGGGACACGCACAGGAAATCCAAACAAAAAAATAAATTAACTACAAAAAAATTAAAATATAAAAAGGAGCATTTAAAACTAACATAAAAATAAAATCAAAAAGTAAAAATAAAAGACCTGTGCGAGGCCAAAAAGGCTCCTATCGCGGCGTAATGCTGCGGTATTTAAAAAATAAATAAATACCGCAACGCTGGTATTCTGATAGGGCCCGCTGTGATGCCACGGACACATCTACGGACATCCATAAAACCCACTAGGGGATTTTTTAATTTTATTCATAAAAAATAAAAGAAAATAAAGCAAGAAAAAAAAGTTTAGAAAAAAAAAACACTAAAAATAAATATAAAAAAAAACATGATTATTAGGAGATGATGAGTATATTTATTCTCATAATTGATATCACGAAAGCAGAAGAAAATGATGGTAAGTGAAAATGGACTTAACTGTCTAAAGTTAACTGTTAACTGTAACGTCGTCAACACCACAGAGGCAAATATGATACTATTATTTAGGTGTAAGCACTTTGTATGTCATTTTAAGTGAACTGTTATTTAAGCTTTTATGAGAAATAAATTATCTTTAAACCTAAGTTGCTAATAGGCACTGAGTATAAGCTGGTATACCCTAAGGCAATGCTTCTAACTTTGCTGACTTTTTAATGTTATCCACCACAGCATGAGCTATCACGATCTTTACATGTATAGTTCATTTCAATTCGGTGTTGCTATGACTAAGTGCCAATTTCACCAATGAAACTGAACGCAGTCAGCACAATATCTGAACCGCGTTCAAGAACTGTCAGTTGTTAATATACTACAATAATGATTACATTGACAGCTCTTGAACGTGGTTTAGACGTGCTGATCGTGTTTAATTTCATTGGTGAAATCCGCCCTTAGTCCTTACTAGCAAAATAAATCCTAATCCTAACTATCCTAACTTCCTAACTAATATTATAAATGCGAAAGTAAGTTTGTTTGTTACCTTTTCACGCCTAAACCACTGAACCGATCATCCTGAAATGTTACATATAGGTTGTCAGGTGTACAGAAACGGACATAGGGTACCTTTTATCCCGCAAAAGAGTACTGTTCCCGAGGAAAACAACAATAACGTTCTTATGATAATAGATGGCGCCACGTGTCTTCCGATCATGATTGAATTATAACCCGAATTGATAGTCAAAGTCTAAATTAACGCGAGCGAAGCCGCGGGCAAAAGGTAGTTTAGGATAAAACGGAACCACATTGCAGCACTTATTTCTTTGTACCGATATCATAAAGTAGAACACATTCAAGCAAATATCCCTATATTTTCAGACTGCAATAACAAAAAGATAGAAAACTTCAATGAAATATAAGTTTGAAAGGCATTAGACATTACATTCGATCTCCGGACGACCTAACCATCGATTTTCAGCATCGTTACACTTTTGTTACAGATAGTTGTGGAAATAGTAATTTTAGATTTCTGTCTACAAGCCCGATGTTATTTATAAAGAACACAAAGTGATTTATTAAAGCGAGAATTTGTTAGCCTAGAAATGAGAATGCAACATTTGAATTCGCTTGTACAATTCCACCTTTACTTTTAGATTGCCAATCATCATTATCATCATTGGCAGCCTTATTCCACCCACTGCTGAGTATAGGCCATGCCTCCCTCGTCTGTGCGAGTCTCATCCAGGTCTTCCCCGCGAAATTTGTAGGTCGTCCACCCACCAGGCTATTGGTCTGGCAACGCTCTTTCTAACGTTTCTCGGTAACCATTCAGTCCATTAATAAATAATATAACAATAATAATTATTCGATGAAAAACAATTTATACACAAGTATAAACAGAATAGGGATGACGACTTTTTTTTTTAATACTCTATGAAATATTGTTTGCAAATATTGCAAACAATGTTATAAAAAGTGTCAAAGCTTAAAAAATTACCAAGTTATAAACGTTTTTAAATAACTGCTAGACAAAGACGGCACTACATAGAAGTGACGTCACTACTGTGTAACTTCATGCTAGCGCCATACATCGTCCGTGACGCGCGACAAGGACGGGAATAATCCCTTCCAAAAACTTTTAGAGCGTGTAGTTTCTCCATATTTCCATCGATATTACAGATTTTCTCGATTATCCCATTTGACTATGCCTTCTTTGAAATTACATAATTTTTTCGAACATTTGTTATATTAGTCATCATCCCTATTATGTACAGGTATATAAAAATAATTTAAAATATTTAAGTACATTTGCAGATAAAATAATACATAAATGTTTATAATGTGCGGAATGTTAGTACCTTATTTGCGATCTCCTGACTTTGATTATAATGTAAGTTAAAACTTGTTCTCACAATAATAACGTAGTGATCTCCTAAAACAGGGCTTCCTCTCTCCTACCCTTTTGCTGTGCCCTACAGGGTCCATAAAGATCTAAAATTTTATAGTTACCACCTAAGTACACATTATGGTATAATAATAAAGATATTGAGTATTGAGTCCCTTAATTAAATTAAACTCAGATTTAACAACAGTTACCGCCTAATACAATAATCCCTACAAACAATACCCCTACAAACAATAATCCACTAATTAAAACAATTTAACCCTACAACGTAACAAAGCGTCTATAAGGACCAATCCTAGTCATTTATCGGAACGCCATACATCACATTCTGTCGGCAACACATGCATAGCACATAAAATTTCAAAGCACGTCCGAATCAGGAGCAGTTACGCAATGTAATCGAAGCAAATGTACCAGTTTGGAGTATACGGGGCTAGTAGGGAGGCCATCTATTACTTGTTGAATTTTTAATGGGAGGACAACTGGGTGTTGGTCTATGGTAAGTAATTTTTAATGTGGGGTTTTATGTAGTGTTATTGTCTACAATAACACTACCAAACTACTACTGATGTCTAAAACTACTAGAGTAGTTTTATAGAAAAATCAAAAACTCAAACTCAACTCAAACTCAAAGCATTTATTTCAAATAAACCAATTACAGGCCCTTTTGAATTGTCAAGGGGCGGTCAGTCAGCAAGATGAAGCTAGTTGCCCATTCTAAAGCGTAGTAGTTACCTATGAAGAAGAACGGGCAAGAAACTCCACGGGCACTCTTTTAAATCAAAATATGGGTTACATCATTCATATTGAAATTACGTATGCCAGAATGACGCAGAAAGTTAAACGCGTCCATAATAAAAAGACAAAAACAATTAAAATATTAAACTAAATTGAAATAAGCCGTGGCAGCTAAGAGATGACCAGTCCCTACTGACGGCGCCCGTTCACGAACATGACGTCCGTGACGTGATAGTCCTTTTAATTATGATAATGATATCTAAAACTACTAGAGTAGTTTTATAGTCCATATATGATAGTGATATCTAAAACTACTCTAGTAGTTTTAGATATCATATAAGGATACTATTACAAAAGTACTAGTCCTAATTTTTACAACAGCGAACGCATAAAATCTCGCCTGTAACCCTCGAAGAGATAAGCAGTGATTTAGTAAAACACTCACATTTTGTTACATGTGGTTTTAAGTCCTATCTAAAAAAAGTCAAGTCTATTTCCAATAATACTTTGTACAATCTAGAAATCGCTGAGATCACTGATTTGCTGAGTTAGGGGCCTTTTGGCCTCGTACAGGACTTTCTGTTGTTATTTTCATTTTACTTTAGTTTTTTGTTTTTAAGGATGTGTTTAGTTTGTGATAATCCTGTGCGAGTCCCAATAAATACCTTTTAAGCTATTGCATAGCTTTTATCGCGGGCTTTGAGCGCGGCGACCGAATCAAGAAATTCCGTAACGAAAATAAAACCTAACACCCCCCACTCCGCCTACCACGTAGCTCGGCCGAGCGTTCGCTTAACGTGTATGTATTATATGGTACGACTGTACGAAGCTCGCACGGATCGAGACGAGCTGCTCCGAAATCGGACGAATACGTAAGCAGCTGTTTGTGAGAAAGTATATAGGTGCATAGGTATCTATCATATCTTTATAATGCCACACTCACAGCATAAAAAATAAAATAAAAATATTTTAAACGATATTAACTTCTCATTTATTCAATAAAAGAAAAAAAAAAGTTTTCTTATCGGTCACCACGCTCAAAAAGTGTAACTTGAATTAATATCAAAGAAAAAGCTAGAATTAATATCAAAGCAAAAAAATACTGCATAAATAAAAAATAAATAAATAATTATAATTGCATAATTTGATAAAACATGCTATGCAATAGCTTTACCACAGTAGTCCCCGAGTGCCACACGTGTTTTTTTTTTTTTTCTTTTAAATCTAACTAGTATGAGTTAGATCAACCATCGTTAAATAAACTGAGTAAAGTCGGTAAGTTACCTAGTTTACTTAATAAAAATATCTTTTGAGTTTAATATTAAATTCATAGCTAAACCAAGACACATCGCCTGCATACGGAATTCCTCTAAAATCCATCATATAACATATGGTAACCCTAACGGAAAGTGGACCCATTTCACTCGGATCAGAGCCCTTGGAGAAGATGAAGGATTTATTTGAGTAATGGTCCTGATCGCAGCATTATACAGAACGGCATTCAAATCGTGAGGACGTCTCACACGGAGAATGGATGCTTGAGTTGGTTCCTACATAATTTAGTTAGGATGTATGAAAGAGTGTAGTGTGTGGAAATAGAGTCGAAGGACCAATTTTTTTAAGTTCTGATTCTTTTGTGTCCTATTCTAGATCACGTAGCGCATGTGCGACGCCGAGCTACGAAAAGCTACGGCGTAGCTAGATGCGTAGTTCGGAGCGTAGTAAAATGAGGCTTTGTATCTTAGTGGTGTATGTTTTTGCTATTATCTCTGCATTAATTAAACTTAGTTAGTTATGGTAAGAAATCACCTTGTTGTTTATTTCGAAAATGTTTGATGTAATCTTCGTACATTTACAGAAGTCGTAAAACTATGAAGTTCACTCCATCAAAAGTTATCCTTTCTTATTTCTCTCAGCCTTTTTATCTAAGCCTGCCTTTTGCCCCATAATTTAAGTTTTTCCCAAATATACAGACTAGAAGCCTCAAAAATATGTGCGAAGAAACTCGCGAAACTTTACCGATTACGTCATAATCTTGCTGGAACTTCACCCACTTTGTTTCAGAAATCAATTCGTAACTAATCCCGGATTCCGTTCACGGATTTCGCGCTAACTTATCGGAAGAAGTTTCGGAGTTCCGTGTTCTGGTTCTGTTTGTGAGCTTGTTTCTTGACCTTTGCTAAACGAAGTGTATTATAATCTTTTGTGTCATTTATACAGGATATTATAAGAGATTGGAAAATACGTGCTATGATCAAGGTTGTGGTTTTAATGTTCCTAAAATATATATTGAAACTCGATGAAAATCTTATCATCCACAGATTTTCAGTGAGTTGACCGTATCATGCAAATTATGGTTCTCAAAATACCATGTAAAGGCGTTGACATCTTGTGATCGTAGAAGTAGAAACTGCGTTGTAGCTCGATGCGTAGCACTTTGACCACACGTCGTAGCACAGTGTGCGCTACGCCGTAGCTGGACGCGTAGCGGATTCTTTTTGAACTACGCAAGAAATCAATCGGTTTTATTACATCGTTTAAATCGTCGAGCCAGTTTTGAATTTTGAACTTTATTTCGACAATGTTAACTGTTTAAATACAAAAGCTGACTCGAAGGTTTAAACTCGAGCTCAAGTTTAATTTCGTTATTCGTGTATTTACGCGCGGTAAGCAGCATTTTTTTTGCAGCAACAAATAAGGTTCAAAATAGCGATGCGTTTGATGTTAGTTGAATCGAATGACCACAAAACTTTGCAGTTACAAATAAATTAAAAAATAAATGCACGGCTCAGTGGAATAATTTTTGGTATTTCTTTAGTTGATTGATTTCCCTTGATTATTATTACTTATAATATGATAGTTTACGCTCAACGTTTTGAGAAATTAAGCGATGAAAAATATTTTCTGAGCTCTGTTTCACGATTTATTTTATCATGATACTATTTTATTTTTATGCTAGCTGCTGCCCGCGGCTTCGTCTGCGTGTATTTCGGAAATTATTCCACGGAAACGTGCTATCCGGACAAATAGCCTATGTTACTCCTTATAACATCAGCTATCTGCTAGTGAAAGTCCCGGCAAAATCGCTCCAGTCGTTTCGGAGATTAGGCGGAACAAACAGACAGACAGATAGATAAAAAAATGAATAATTTAGTTTTTGTTATAAGTACCGTATACTTTCATATGCATTTAGTAAAAAATTGTTATTTTGACATTACAAATAGACATTTCAATTTTATTTATTTGTATGTATGTATGTATGTATATGTATAGATAATATTTTTGAATAAATCTTTTTTTTAACATTTGACAATATACTCTATTTTTTTTTGGTTTGTGATATGTACCAATACGCCTAACCGTGCGATAAAAACAGAGCACTTTACGGCGTCCTACTTTGCGGCAGCACCTTAAGACGGAATGAGTTGCTAACATAGAAATAGAGATTGCTTAAGATTTCTTATGTTCAACCTTGAATGTTTTCCCTTATATTGTCATGTTTTTTTTCGAACTTACTTAGCATACAACAACAACACAGGAAACCCACCATATTATTTTCGCAGACAAACAAACTCTAAGTCACTCCCACAAGTTGTACCACATCTAGATTACGTCATAAATCTCGTAGCGATGACGTCATCGCTACAAATCAACCATCGGTGACGTAACACTTGCGACCGATTGAATTTATGATGTGTTTCCGCAACAATATGTGGGTAGTTGAATATAAATAGGTCTGAGTCAAGTTTTATCGGGGAGATGTGTCTTGTGAGAGAGGAAATGAGATATCGTTGTCCTTGTTTTTGTTTTCAATATTTTATCTCTATTGAAATTACCTGTTATTTTTGTTTACCTACCGGTATGTATGTGTGATAAACACATACATACCATCACGCCTATTTCTTCGAAGGGTTAAGCAGAGGTGACTTATTATAGTACCCACATTTAGCCAGCTCGATATTTTTTTTTTATGTCTTTTCATATGTAACAAATGATAAACATGTAAACGGTTCAAAAAAATATTGGTTCCGAGTGGGAAACAAACTAGAAGAACTACAACAATGAACAACAACAACCCGTACAATATTAATATTACTACATCCCGTCGTAGCATAGAAGCCATTTGCTCAGATTGTGCCCCAACCAATACATAAAAGAAATTGAGAAAATATCAGTCTTAAATAATAATTTTAGAAACCAATTTCTAGATCAGTCAAGGCTCCTTGATTCAATCAAATAAATTAAATTAACATAAATTAATGGAATTTTGAAAAAAGTCTTAATGTTCTGAAATGCGAAAAAGTACAAAAAATATCTTGAGGTTTTCGCAATTAGTTTAAGAGATAATACTATAAAATAGTTTGATTGCTTTTTGCTATTTCTAGAATTACATTAGTACTATGCAGCAAAAATGAACAAAAAATTTGAAGACATGTGACATCTACCAACCCGCACTGGGCCCGCGTAGATTACAGCCCACTTCTTCTCGAAGAGAGGAGGCCTGTGTCCCAGCAGTGGGAACATTATAGGCTGATTAGATTATGCTGTGGTTGGTACTTGCTGGATATGGGCCTGTTCTAAGTTTCTCTTTATTATCAACTAGCTTTTACCCGCGACTTTTGTCACATATAATACTCCATCGTCCGTTTCTTTCAAAAGATCCTATTTTTAACAGAATTCAAAACAAGGAGGAGGTTCTCAATTCGATCGTTTTTTTTTTTAATTTTTAACTTTAATTTCGGAGGTCGGTGGCAAAAAACGAAAATACAAAACCAACGGCACCGACTACCTAAATTAAAGTTATTTTTCACTTTTTTGTGTTTTTTGGACGTCGGTTGATTTTTTTGGAAAAAAAAAATCTCCATCTCTTGACACTTGGGAGGTCAAATCTGTGTGGTCCTTTCCTCTAAAGACCATTTCACACCAATCCACGTGGTCCTCACATAATCCGACCAAGATTATATCTGGACTTTAAAAGAGACTGAGTTAGTTCGCCATCCGTTCTCAGGGACAGTCAGATAGGAAATGTCGACTCCATCTAGCTTATTTTTTTTATATTACGTGTAAAAGTGATTCCGCTATCCGATTTACAGAATAAACAATTTAATTTAATTCTCTAACGTGTTCCAAATTTCGTGTAAAAAGAAATAAAAAAACAAGGAACAAGGCACGGACTAGAAAAAAAAAGGACTCCGCGCCACGCATATCGAAAGTGCAGCACCGTGCCGATCTATACGTGTGTGTGTAAATAAGTGTCTTACTTGTGATATGTTATTCCTTGACACTTTTTCTGGGATGTAGAATTATTTTTACACCATTTTATAACACAAGAATGCATTATTTTATTTTATTACCTGACGTAAACAGTACCTACAATGACGCCGTAGTGCCGCGTAATGGCACCTTATGATGTAAAAGTGTGCGTGAGGCATGTTTGTACAAACGGTCCGGCTCATACTTATAGTGCTTCACTTTCGATACGCGTGGCGCGGAGTCCTTCTTTTTTTTCTAGTCTGTGGAACAAGGTTGTTTTTTTTTATAACCAATAAAACAAACACAATTTTAGAAAATTATTGGTATTTGCTTTTGCCCGCGGCTTCGCCCGCGTAGATGTCGGAAAATATCCCACGGGAATGTACTACCGGGATTAAAAGTACCCAGGTTATAAACTATCTGTGTGCTAAATTTCATCCATTTTTTTATATTTTTTGCTCTTTGTATTTCCTGTGCGTGTCCCAAATAAAATATTTTTCTTTCTTTTCTTTCTTTCAATGTTTTTGCAGCGCACGCCAGTAAAGCTCCCAGTCGGCATGTATTTTTCCGACATCTTCAACAATCATCATCATATTTCAGTCAATTTACACAAAATCTGAATGAATTATACACTTAAACTTACCTGATGAATCACTCCGTCCACTGGTGAAAACCGTATGAAAATCCATGCGGTAGTTTTTGAGTTTACCGCGTTCAGACAGACAGACAGACGCGGCGGGAGACTTCGTTTTATATTATGTAGTGATTCAACTAACAAAATTTTACCAGCTAAAATAATGGGCCATTTTTACTGAAACTTGAAAACTTTAACAAAGACAAAAATACATAAAATACGTAAGTTTGGACCCGAACACGTGTCTACCATCGAACATTTAAGCCCGACTCTTAAAGTTTCAAACCAGAGGCCTGTTATAATATAGACTTTTAATAGTTCTAAACTGAAAAGTTTCGGTAAAAAAACTAAAGAAATTTTTTAAACCAAAAACTTTTGCTATAAATAATGGCCTTTATCGAAATCCGATAAAATTTCGTTTTCCATTATGGTTGGAGTTGAATTATATTTAGGGATTACTGTTTTTTTATGGTTTGTGTTTCTCAGGGTCTGTTAAATTCTTACAATAAAGGTGAATTAAAAAGAGTGCAATAAAGGAGTCTCCACTCCACGTTTATTTTATTAATTAGTATTTACGTCAAGCGGGCCTAGCAGTCCTAGCACGAACACGCGGAGTAAACGAAACGTAAATTCGAACTGTTCAAAAAATGAAAATACTCGTCTTGAAAGAAAAAAAACTAGAAAGAAAAATAGTTTATTCTGCACAAACAAAACAACACACACAACACACACACACACAACACTAACACACACAACATAACAACACACACACACTCACACAACAACACAACACACAATATTATTATATATTATTAACTAAGTTTTAAGTTTAATCATATCTTTGGGTGATACTTGTCTAGCCTTCTCATGCTGATCCATGTTACTGGAGAAACTTCGACCCCTGTTACAAGGGTCGAGACCTCATACTCGTAGATGTAACGTGTATTGACGTTTTGGAAATAAAGTACTATTACTGTTACTATGACTACAGGGGAATGAGACACAGGGTGTAGAGTTCACTCATACCTCCATAGAAAAGGGAGAATCCTCTGACCAGATGGTTGGTGTGTCTGGTGGGCAACTGCCCGACGATTGACGTCGGGACGTTGTATATATGCTAGTTGCGCGGCAAATTCTGCTTGCGCGATGCAGGATTTTGCGTGACGTCAGTGTGACGCGTAGCTCGCATGTGGCGTTGTAGATGCCGCTACATGACTATTACTATACTCACTGTACTTGTCGCAAAAATTTCAACCATAGTGCTATAGGATAGTAGTATTTTAGATTCCAAAATCGTTCGAATTACGTTACGTTTAAATCGCGCGTCCGTGCTAAGAACTCAGCGTATCCTGGACGTTTAGACCTGTTTATTACCAACTCTGTCGAGTTATCTTTTCACCACGGCATGAGGTTCTATCACATAGACTCAAGTTTGCCTTGCCTTGTATGTGTAATGTTAGTCTTATTCATTGCACGTCATTCTTTCCGCAGTTTAGTCGTAGAAAATTATTAAGTCAGAAATATTTTTTAAGCTACACTTAAAAACCCAATGGTTAAACCTAACGAGGTTGCACTTAACAAGCCTGCACTGGGATTAATTTATTGAGACTGGTCCTTTTCCCCCATTATCGTAACTCTAGTCCAGTTAAGATCAACAGCGCTGCAACTCGAAGCAATTTAACTTGACTGTCTCAGGAGACATGGGACTGCCTTGAAAGCCGCTGCTAAATTAGACCAGAGAGACTTCTGATGGCATTAGAAACTAGGACATTTTTTATTTGTTTAGTTTGAAGAAGTTGCAACTGACTCTAGATGGTGCTAAAGGAAGTGGTCGTGAGTGATGAAATTATTCATCAATAACATCAAGTCTCTGATTGCGCAGTTATCTAGCCTGTTATGAGACCTTTTTATAAATTTTTGGGGTGTTACACTTACGCATGATTCAAAATTGATTTTCTCCTAAATTATTGATAGATATTTTATAGTAGCTAGGTACAAACCACATAACGCCACCTGCTACGATCCTTGTATAATAATTTTGCTTCGTCTACGTTCATATATCTGATTATACACGGACGCTGGTTGCAAGTACTACGCAGCTGAGTTTTCTGAAGAACATCAACAACACGGTCAATATATAATGTGTAAATTAATGCACATTATGACATTATGAAAGTAGTAGGAAGGGAGAGCAATGGAGGCCGAGTGGTACCGGCCCCGACTTACGAGTTGTAGGTCGTGGGTTCGAACCCAAGCAGGCGCTTTACTTTGTGTAAATATTATTTCATCACCACTGCTCTCAAAATGGTGAAGGAAAACATCGTGAGGAAACCGGCATGTCCTAGAACCAAAAAATCGAAGATATGTGACATTACCAACCCGCACTGGGTCCGCGTGGTAGATTACAGCCCACTCCCTCTCAAAGGCCTGTGAACATTATAGGCTGATTTGGATTTTATAGTGATACGAACTTAGTATTATCGAAACCATAATATTATTAAGTAGGTCTTTTCTCAGAGAACTGCAGTTTTTATTTCACGAGAAAAATGGTTTTGTTTGCGTCACTGTAAGTTATTTATTTATGCACGTGTCTCTTACTACGTGTTCTCTTTCGATTGTATCTCACCTTTTGCTTTGTTTTATCGGATGTTAAATAACGATAGACAAGTTTTTTTAAATATATTTTATTACATCTAACTTCTTGAAGTTAGCCTCAAAAAATGGAGGGTAAAGATAAGCGTTGGGCTAACTCCAAACTGTACCTACTTACTTATCACAGGCCACCACCATCAAAACCAAATTGATCACAAAACTGATTACATAATAATCGATTCTAACTATCGTGATCGGTGTACCGAGACGAAAATCAATTAGCTAACGACGATTAATCACTAGTGCAGTGCACAGCGTTATCGATTTATCACAATTCTCGATTGTCGATCAATCTAATCGACACTACATTGATTTATTTGAATTTGATAGTTGATTTCGTGACGTATTTCAGTGACATTTTGAATTTGGAATAGGAATTTTGTTTTTGGAAACCGATCAAGTCTTTGATTGATGTATCTGCTATACAATTTTAAGCTATTGTCATTGGTTGAACAAATTAGTCAGTTAGGTTGACGTATGACATTCCAAATTAGCTTGTATTACCTACTCTGCTAAAAGGATATCTTGGCGCTCGAATGACGTTGACACTGTTGGTAATCAAACTCAAACTCAAACTCAAAGCATTTATTTCAATTAAATCATTTACAGGCACTTTTGAATTGTCAAAGAGTCGGTCAGTTAGTCAGAAAGTTGAAGCTAGTTGCCCATTCCAAAACGTAGATCTCTATGGAGAAGAAATGTCACTTAAAATGTATTCAAAACCAAGATGGCGCTGTTAATTCCGTTTTTGGCCACGCACCAAAATAATCTTGTAGCGCTATATAATTATTATATCATTACAATTTTATTCAGTCTGACATTGCTTAGACAAAAAACCCTTAAAATAAAACTATGTAATTGTAGAAAATTTTTGATTCTTCTTGAAACATTCTCGAGTGAACATAAATATCGCTTTCTTTTCTTGACAGGGGTATAAAATATGAAGCTGTGATGCAAGATGGACGCCAGCACGTCCGAGTGACGTCACAAGGACGAGAGAAGCGTTCGCTATTTGTTTTTAACGTTTAAGTTTAGTGTTTTATTGTTAGTAAATACCAAGAAATACATCGCTTGCCCGCAAGAATACTGTATTAACTCTAAAAACGTACTTTTTTAAGGAGAAGCGATTAAAGTTTTTAACTAAAAATATTGTGGTATATCCATAAGATAAACAGATTTTTTAAAATTATTAATATGTATTAGTGTATACTCTATAATTATCCCTAAAGACATTACTCTATTTACCAGTATTTTTAGTCGAACTGTATTATTAAGTCAGTTAGTGCCAAATTTTGACATGATACTGTATTCTTCCGGACAAGCGACATGTCGAAGAATAGGTACGTACACAGTAACTTATGCATCATTTGTTTGTTTTAGAGTTCCTTACCATTATAGTGAAAACGCTGTTTTTTGAGTTACTGTTATATAGGCAAAAACCATTAAACTTAACTAAGAACCTACCTAGATTATCGCATTAATCTCCAAGTTAAAAAAGTAGAATCCTAACCCAATTTGAAAGCTCTTATTATCTTCCCTTTCTGTCTAACTTAATGTGCTAGTAGAAGACAGCAATCGTTTTAGTTGGTGCACAAAGAAAACGTTACCAAAAACACACTTACTTACAACATTCCTTACAGAACGCTGTACAAACCGAAATAAAGCTTTCAAAAAATAGGCATTCCATGCAAAACAATCCAGAAATATAGGTCGTAGTCTAGAATAAATACGATTCTAAATCGATAAGTCTGCAAGTTACGATTCAATCGAGAACAGATTCGCACCAAACGTATATAAGTTTCACTTAGTTCGGATTTATTCCGCTGGGGGCGTGGCGATAGCTGGAGTTACGTTAAGCTGTAGAGGGGTGATTTTGCGGTTGAATTTTTTCAGTATTAAAAAGAGGTGGTGACAAGTGCTGCCAGGTAAATGCTACCTTAAATTGGATATCCTTGTCATTAAAGATGCTTGCGGGTGCTTGTTTTCAGCAACATTCAATAAATGATACTATTTAAGCTTTCACAGATAATAAGTCGAAAACCTACACAACTAATTAAATAGCTACCGCACCGTAGGTGCTCAAAAGGGAATAAAGTTGAATATTTTTTATTGTTGCCCATTGAGCACTAGGCTATTATATTGATTGGTGCTCAAAAGCGAATACCTTTGGTGCTCTATGCATAGGTGCCCTCAAAATAGGTGCTCAAACGGGAATACTTCTTATAATACGGTAAAGAATTATTAGGTGTGCTACACACATGTCCGGGTCGGCACATTCGATTCGGCAGTATTTGTTGAACAACAAAGCCGACTCGAACCATTTGCATAAAATCCAGAATCTACTAATTGGGAGCAGACACTGGCTCCTGTAACACAGGTGTTGTTACCTAGCGCAGGAGTTAAGGCTTCACTATCTTTGTACACAATATTTATGCCAATGTAAATCTTCTATATATATAAAAATGAATCCCTATTTCTCTTGGTTGCGCCATAACTTGAGAACGACTTTACTGATTTCATCCATCTTTTCTTTTAAAGTTTTATACTACTTTATAGAAGGTTCTTACGGAAAAAAAAATAAGAAAGTTGCGACACGACGGGGTCGGTCGGGTGAACATTTCACGCGGACGAAGTCGCGGGCAGACGCTAGTCTTAAATAAATATGATGCTATGTAATTTTTTGTAACGTTCTCAAATTAAATGAAGGCACCATCCCCAATACACCATGGCATCAGTTGACATCCTATTTGTCTATAATTATCTTTTTTTGATAACCTTACATACATTACTTACTTAGTTTCTTAGTCAGGCCCGAGGTGGCCCGCTAGAGGGCCAAAACAATAGATAATCAATTGTGTCTCATTAACGATGCTTGATGAGCTAAAGATTATTTCATTGAGTTCAATCTATACCTATACTAATCCATATTTCTATACTTATATATATATTGTATGTATATTATCCATACTAATATAAAAAAAAACGAAAAAACTCGTGTCTGTATGTTACGTTTTCACGTCTAAACCATTGAACGGATTTCGATAAAATTTGGCAATTAGATAGATGGAGTTTTGGGGAAGGACATAGGCTACATTTTGTCCCGGTAGCACGTTCCCTTGGGATAATTCTCGACAGCCACGCGTGCGAAGCCGCGGACAGAAGCTAGTATATTATAATTATTTACTAAATATACATATCTATTCATTTGCCGCCCAGCTGTGCCGATTAATGCCGACCTGAATTAGTGTGTAACACGCCTTATGGGATCCGTTCATGTCCGGACAAATCTAACGACACTTCATTTGTTGAAACCAATTCAGTAGGTAATTAACGCAGTACGAGGAAACATACACAGCCTGTGATATTCCAAAAGTTTATGAATATTTAAAACCTTTCAGCATTGCTGTAGCCAGGTAAATAGCTATTCAAATACAAGTGCAATTAAAACACGTGTTTCAAAACGTAATTTTGAAAACATACTCGAAACGACTCCGTATATGAGCCAACTATTTCAATAAAATATGAAAATGGAGAAATAATTCGTAATACTGTTTGCATTGAGTCCCAAAGGAAGGTGTTTCCAATCAGGAATCAGGAACATGAAAAAACTGCACACAATATTATACTCTAGCTTTCAAAGTTTTAAGTTCAAAATCTATTGTAAGTTTCATGTGAAAATATCGCAGATAGTGCTTTCTTTTTTTGCCTGTTGACGCTTGGTTTCGTTTGAGAGAACTTTATTTTTCAAACAAATAAACGGTGGAAGATATTGAGTGGTGTCTAGAACTGGTTTCTGAGTTTTTCACACTGTGTTTACAATCAGACATTTTGTGTTGATAGTTTGTAGTAATTAATTTGATAGTTCTTTTGTTTTACAGTAAAATGTTAAACCCTATGAAATTAAATGAAACGAAATTGTTTATACAATAAGTAGGATATTGGAATCAGATTATAAAATAAAGAAAATATGCTAGTTGGAGTCGACATTTCCTATCTGACTATCCCTGAGAAGAAATGGCGAAACAAACTTGAGGGTCAAAGTCTCTTTTAAAGTCCAGACATAATCTTGTTTACAAACAAACAAACAAACAATTAAACTTCTCTAAAAGCAAACAAATCTTAAAACTGACCTTTTATTCGCGGAACCAAGTGATGCATTTAACGTAGCCGTATCGATTGCATCGTCACCACCACTCCTGCCATTAAAACGAGCCACTTTTGGACCACCACCATCATCTTCCGGCTCATTTGCCCAATTAATTACGAAACCAAATTAATCGACAGCAAATCTTTTTCTTACTTACGTACTCGTATTTATTAGCCGTCATTACAGTAATCACTATCTTCCAACACATCTTTCACACTGTCCTTCTATTATATACTTCAATATTAACTCCATCGTCAAGTACCAGGAAATCATTCACATTTCAAATTCAAATTCATTTATTAATTTTGTGAACACAGGGTAAAATTCCACAGATGTTATATAAAAAAAATGTTGGTCCATCCATACAATATCCCGCCAAAGAGCATACAAAATAGCTTAGGTAATCGAATGTCAATTAACAAAATAGTAACAAAAATAAAGTTAATACTCGTAGCTTCTTAGATGATATAAACGATAAGAATCTATATACAAATAAATAAAATTGAAGTGTTTGTTTGTAATTCCAAAATAACAACTTTTTACTTAATGCATATGACAGTATATACGGTACTTATTATTATATTTTTTTTGTCTTCTTGTTTGTTCCGTCTAATCTCCGAAACGGCTGGGCCGATTTTGACAGGACTATCACTGGCAGATGGCTGATGATATAAGGAGTAACATAGGCTACTTTTTGTCCCGATAGCACGTTCCCGTGGGATAATTTCCGACAAGCACGCGGGCGAAGCTACGGGCAGCAGCTAGTCCTTAATAAATTACTAACATGCTCACAAGTCACAAATATTTGCCTTCTGCACCATATGAGAACATTGCTCCTTAATAGCAATTCCTTACGCTTTTTGGGTCGGTTTTTTTTTTTTTGTTAAAATTGTTATTTGACTAACTTTTCTTTTTTTTTTTTTTGGTTGGGAAATCATCAAATGACCTCTCCCGCTCTGGGTGGAGCGGAAGGGCGTGTCAGACTCTCACTGACTAAAACCCACCCGTGTTCCTTCAGTTGCCTGTGCGCCAGGGCCACGGTAACTCTTTCGAACAATCCGCAGCCCCGGCAGGCATCGGTCCTATCGCACCCCGTCAATTTTGCTGACGACGCGCCGTCGACCCCGGCCTGGTCCTTACCGGAGGGCGAGCTGCCCATTGCTCGCCGTCCGCAAGCCCGCGCCTACGGTGGCCGGGAGTCGGCAATCGACTCCCGACGCCCAGGGTGTCTCCTCCTGCGGCGACTAGAGGCGCGAGGGCGCAGTGATTGCCTCTCCCTCTCGCGCTCCGCCTCCTCCTTCTAGAGCATTACTGCTTCGCAGAAGGAGGTGACGGCTTCCCATTCCCTCTCGCTCCGTACCATGGCCTGAACCAGGGCCGGACGCGAGAGGTCGCCGCCGCCGATCGCCGCCACGAGGACACGGCGGTGCTCCGCCCAAGCTGGGCAGATCTCCACCGTATGCTCCACCGTATCCTCCGGTCGATCCACACAATGATAACACCCGGGCGTTTCCTCCCGCCTTATCCGAAACAGGAACCTCCCGAAACAGCCATGTCCGGTGAGGACCTGCGTCAGGCGGAAGGTGAGGACGCCGTGGCGCCTCTGAAGCCACTCCTCAAAGAGGGGTCTTACCGCCGCAATTGTGGCGTGCCCTGTTATTTGACTACCTATATCATCGTCTCAGTATTGATTCCTGTTCTAACATAATTCTCTTTTAAACTATCCATTTATTCCCAAATGGGATTAAAAACTTCAAGTCCTCAATATATTAAATCCATCTTCAAGACCAGGAAACCATAAACGATAAGAATCCCTAATTAATTCCTGACATGCTCACAAGTCACAAATATTCGCCTCCCTCACCTTATAAGAAAATTGCTCCTTAATAGCAATTCCTTACGTAGTTCAAGTATCATTTGAGTACTCGAAGATTTTTCCCCTTTTATTTTCTCCAACTCAGGCACGTTCAGAATTCAGCAATCTATAGACATTACCCTTTAAAATTACCATTGGAATTTGTTTGACGGAATTCAGAAGAGCAATTCTGTTCGTTTTATCTCAGTTTCAATTTTCGTCTTGGAAATTCGAGGGCATCTATGCTCTTAGGAATTGTTTAACTTTAAGGCGTTGTATGAGGTTTTCGGGGAATTGTACGGAGATTAAATGTTTTTAAACGTTTTGCTGATTTGTGTGCTGGGAATTTTGGTAAAAAAAATGTTGTAACAATTTAAACGGTTTTAAAATTAATGTAGAAATAGGTAGTTCGTTTGCGTAAAATGAGTGCAAAAGCGATTTAACAAGATACTTGAAATCTACTTAATTCTCCTTCTTGGCGTCGCTGGCACGAATTTTCTCAAATTTCGTTGGCCCAAAACTTCGCCACTTCCACGGAGTCATCGGTGGCAGCACAGAGGTCACTTTGACTGCAAGTTTTGGGACACAGAAGCCAAGAAGATTCATTCATTGACACGCTTCTAGACCCACCGGTTAAGGTGATTTTTTGTCCTCACCACCTGAACTTTTGGGTCTAGAAGCATGAAAATGTTCACAAAAGTTCCTCATATAACGAAGGTGAGCACTAAGGAAGGATTCTTCAAAATTTACCCTCTCATGGGGTTGAATAGGAGACGGGCACACGGCTTGTATATACAGGGTGGCAGGGATTTTGACGCACAACCTGTTACCATGGATTCAGTTTGCACGATTCTGAACGCCCCTGCGTTGAAAATATTGGTAGGCTCTGCCATACATTTTGACCGTATAGGTATTGCATTGTCTATGAAACAGCAGATTAATTTTTTGATAACCTGCGAATAATTTCTTCGCTAGGGGGTCTAGAATAACGTGCTGAATTCATGGTGTCATTTTGTGCGTCGATATCCCTGCCACGCTGTATATTTAATTGACTGGTCTACATGAAATATAACTTTGGCTACGTACTGCGAGTTTCTGATATAATAGATCTCCATCAGAAACCCTGACCACATTCTATCATGTGAGGCGCCTGCTTGTTTACCACCTCACAACAAGATCAGCATAAATATCTTTATTAAGGAATTATTATTGCAATTCAGAATTGAGGGGCTCGTGGCTAAATAATAACAGCCGCACGGGTTGATCGAAGGTATGAGGATGGTTGCCCGTCCATTACATATCGAAGCCCGTCCGTGGTGCTTCTGAAAGTACGTTAAACCGTCGGTCCCGGCTGTCATTTGTAGATCTTTGACAGTCGTTACGGGTAGTCAGAAACCCGAAAATCTGACAACCAAGACTGGTTGTCAGATTTTCGGATTTCTGAGGTTTCGGGTTACTGGGTAATACGATCCCTTTGCAAGACTGCAAAGGGATCGTATTACCCAGTAACTGGGTTGTGGAGTCAGATAGGCAGTCGCTCCATGTAAAATACTGGTATTCAGCTGCATCTGGTTAGACTGGAAGCTGACCCCAAGATAGTTGGGAAATGGCTAGGCAAATGTTGATATTGCGATTCAGAATTAAACTGCTAACAAGACCAAAAATAAACGAAAAATTCAAGTGTTTTTCCGTAAACTTCAAAACATCTGAACAGGAAAATACACAAAAATCCTTTAAAAATACAACATCTTAACACCTTAAATTATAAAGCTAAAATTCAAGAGGCCAATTAATTATCGCATCAAGTTTTCTTTAGGTGTCCGTCGACGGCCGAAGTTTGCCGAAGACGCCCGAGTCGCTCCGAAGGATATTTATTTAGACTTAGGCCTGAGGCCCATCGTCCACGACCCTACTCAAAAGTAACGTGTTACTCAAACTCAAATCACAAACTAGTTAATAACACGGTAGCAAAAATAGAAATAGAAATCATTTATTTGCTTATAATGTCGGTATATAACTAAGATGTAATTTTTATAAATAGTCCCGAGAAAGTCGCGTTTCTACATCGTTCTTCTCCATAGGAACCTACTACGCTCTGGAATGGGCAATTAGCTTCACCTTTTTGACTGACCAACTCCTAGACAATTCAAAACTGCCTGAAATTAATGGCTTCTCGCAGGTCAACCTAGGAGGTTGTCGGCTGCTTAACCGGACATGCCTGTGGTTGCCCTAATAAATTAAGGCCCCAACCCAGGGCTTAAAAAACTTAAAAACTAGGCGACAACACGCTAAGGCACCCCCTGCGGCGTACGAATCTCGGCTTAGGGCGTCGCTGGGAGAGGGCAGCAAGGGACAGGCTGGATCGGAATTATTATTATTAGGGGACGATTTTTTTTTTTCTGTTTTATAATTTCCTGTCTCGAACAAGAGTCGGAGCGAACGTGGATTGGGGCGTCGCGGCGGGCCTCAGCGGCGAGGACGGAAGGATGGCGGTCTGTGTTAATGTATCTTTAAGGTACTGGTGGCCTTACTACTCTTCTGGAGGAGGATAGTGGCGTCGTCGGGGTCGACTAAGGTAAGCCTCGGGCGGCAAATCTTACTAATGCGGGAGGGAGTGTAGCAGGCGGCTGCTTTAATCAGGGGGTTGGGGTGTTTTATGCCGCAGTTGACGAAACGCTTTGAAAGGCATAAGTTTGAGCGTTGTGTACGGACCACCATTAAACTACTAGTGCTGTAACATTCTGGCTGCTCATTGGCGTTTGAGTAGAGTCGTGGACGACGGGCCTTCAACAGAGGCCATTCATAATAACTCGTTGGTACGACGTACTAATGTCCCGAGAAAAAGGGGTTTGAAATGATAAATGGTAAAAAACAAATTCTAAAAGAAAGCAAGAGACACAAACGAATTGACAAAAAGAATTCGGTTTACGTTTTTACAATATTTCTTTTATGTGGAATTGCCAAAATTACATACACTTTATCCTTGTTTTTTTTCGCCACAGATATTGTTTTGTTCCGTTTACATGCTTGATGTATTTCTTTCCGATTTGTGTTACTTTGATGAAATTTTTATGTTGTTCGATACGTTTGAAGAGGAATATGTCATTATATTGAACGTTTGTTATTGTTATTTGATAGAATTTTCGGTAACGTTGTCAATGGGATATTAAATTACTTGTGAAAGATTTTGGAAATAAGCTTTAATACAGCCATTGTCATGTCTACAACATGACAGTGGTTGTTGCAAAAAGAAAGGGTGTTTCAAAATAATTGGTCAAGATTATAATTTTAGGTTATCCTTATGTTCTGAGTTGAGCTGCACGATTATTCACAAATGCGTACACTGACTGGACAGGTCCACTCAATCTGTGTGGTTCTTTCCTCAAAAAACCTTTGCAGATACCAATCGACATGATCTTCACATGATCTGACCAAGAATATGTCTGGACTTTAAAAGAGACTGTGACCTCTGAGTTTGTATCGGCCTTTCTTCTCAGAGATAGTCAGATAGCAAACACCGACCTCATCTAGTTTAAAAAAAAATATCGACGTGTAAAAGTGTTGGTACAAACCTACTTACAGAAATAAAATCATTTATCATTTATCAAGAAAATATTTTGACGTTCAGTCGCCAGCACATCAAGTTACGAGTACCACAAATTGTCAAATTTTCGCATTCGATTTGGAACTTAACCATCATCATTTTAAGGTTTAAAATCGTTTGGAGAAATTTGACAGTTTCGTGTAGCTTGACCTGCTGTCGACTGTACCTTTTTTATTTAGTAGGCTCCCGTTTTTCATCTGACAATAAGCGATGCTCAGTAGCAGACCGGAGTTTGGATCTGTGCCCGGTTGATGGCAACAGGCTCGCCCCCTATTACATGGGACTTAAACATATCTGGCGAAATGTGGGTGTACTGTAGGTACACCTCTGCCTAACCCTTCGGGGAATGCAGGCGTGATGTTATGTATTAAGCGATTATGGTTGAATGAATGCACCATGCCTAGAAGGAACTTATTCATTCGAGATTTTATGACTTCCAGACTATTAGTACTTACGTTTGTATATATGTTTTAGAACGTGAATTACATCTCCATTGTAGCGTAGTGACATAATAAACTCGCGCAGGGGCGCACGCCCGCAGAGTGGTCACTTGCTTGCTGGCTCCCGAACGATGCGGACGTGTGTCCTCTGCTGTTGTACAGTGAATAGTTGTTTAATTTACCTATTTGAATACTTCCTATAACGTGGTGAACATCACATTCATTATCACACTATGTGAGATATTATTCAAATTCAAATTTTTATTGCATATCTCACGTGTGTACAAGATCTTAATAATAGTTACAAAGTTCACTTGGACCCTGTCGGGCACAACAATTTCATACAATGTGAATAGTAGCATGTACCATTAAGTAAATAGCAATTAATAGTACGTACGTCATCATTAAAAAATAGGATATATTCAGTTATCATTAAAAAACATCAAAAAGCCAATCACTAAATAATATGTCATTTTTGTGATATACTTCGTTACCACAAATCAATTAATTTCAAGTAAATACATAACAGAACAATGATAAGGTATAATTTCAAAATTAAATTCATTACAAAAATAAATATTATAATAATGTCACAGATTAAAAAAAAAACAAAAATTCTAATCAAATAATAAAAACAGGTACTAAAAATCAAATAAAAATTATTGAAATAAATGTCTAAACATGAATAAATGGTGAAAGTCATCCCATTTTGATGTCATCATAAAAAAAGACATTCAGTGTATAATAGAATTTATCGACCATTAGTGTTCTGAGCAGTTTAATAAATATTTTATAATTTTGTACATTTTTAAGTCGTTAGGTATTTTATTATAATTATATTTTAATTAATGTTACATGAGGACTTGTGGTGTGTAATTTTTACCTAATATTTTTTATAATACGAGCGTGTTTTCAAACCGTGAACGCTGTGCATTTCAGTGTGGTTGGTCTGCAATTTTAAGGTACAAATTTTGATATTGTCTAACGAATTTACAGATTTCTAGAATATAAATTGATGTCAAAGTAAGGACGTCTAGTTTCCTAAAATGCGGTTTACAACTTACGTCATTGTCAATATAAACCATTAAACTAATACTTTTTTTTCTGTACACAAACAAGTTGTTGCCACTGAACTGTTACTTCCCTGAAGAATTATACGAGTACCATAACTTAAGCCCGTATACTTATGCATAGTAAGTAGATAGGGCAGTTTTTAAATCTGTAGTTTTGTTGAGATCACATAATGCATACATAAAACTAGATAGTTTTGAATTATTTTTTGTACTTGCGCTTTCCAGGTCATATGGATATCTAAGTACCTATAGATCCAACAAAGTAAAAGTATATACCTACGCATTCCAATATGATATCGTCAAACGTAAAATTTATAGTCAAGGGTTTTGTTACAACTTTAGAGGATGTAATGGTGCCAATCAAAGTTAAAAAAAAAAAAAAAACTCCGAAAATTAGCGAAATCAGATTTTAATATACGATGAAGTTACACGTACAACGGTTGTCAGGCAAGTGAACGATGACATTGATTATTACTAATACGTGCCGCCACACCTATGCAAATTTTAATATTAAGTGTTTTTACAACTTCTTGCTATTTATTTAGACCAGGCGTTTACGCCTGAACATATTCCGGGGCGTTGAAAGGTAGCTTTCAACCGTTTAAGTCTTCAGCTGAGGGAAGTTTGCAGAGTCGCACAAAGGCGCGTCGCACGCAGCCCTTGGTGGTGAGGATGTCTGCTACTCTGGATATCCCGTCAGGTCCAGATATGAGGCGAAGTACGCGGCCCAATTTCCAAGCGAGAGGGGGCGCGTTGTCGTCAGCTAGCAGCACCATATCTCCCACGTCTAGCTTTGACGTGTTTGTCCGCCATTTTGTCCTTTGTTGTAATTCAGAAAGGTATTCCTTCTGCCATCTTTTCCAGAAATGTTGCCTCAGCTTCTCAAGGCGCTCATATCGTCGCAATTGGCTTTCCTTCACGTCTTCCAGGTTTGGTGTTGGCAGAGCGATCAGCGGTCGGCCAATGATGAAATGTCCTGGGGAGAGGGAAAGGAGGTCGTTAGGACTGGATGAGAGGGGGCACAAGGGACGGCTATTGAGGATTGCCTCCACTTGTGCGAATAAAGTAGAAAGTTCCTCGAACGTCAAGTGACATTCGCCTAAAACTCGTCGTAATAAATGTTTTGCCGACTTAACCCCGGCCTCCCACATGCCACCAAAATGAGGAGAATAAGCCGGAATGAATTTAAAATTGATAGATTGCTGACTTGCAAAATCAACTAAAGGTTCATGGTTCTGTTTGATGAATGAGCCTATTTCCTTCGCGGCAGCTACAAAATTAGTACCATTGTCACTGAATATTTCAGTTGGCTTGCCACGACGAGATATAAATCGTTTTAATGACATTATAAATGCATCCTTGGTTAAGTCACTAACTGCTTCAAGGTGTATGCATTTGTAACGAAGGCAAACAAAAAGACATAAGTAACATTTTACAATGCGACAGCCGCGTCCTTTACGGTTTACTATGTAAAATGGGCCAGCAAAGTCAAGGCCAACGGATAAAAATGGATAGTCTGGCGTTATTCGTTGAGACGGCAAGTTACCCATTTTAGGTTGTAAAGTTGTACCCTTTAAACGCCTGCAGCGTACACAGTTATTTACTGTGCGCCTCGCTAGTATCCTACCATTAATTGGCCATATCGTTTCTCTGACAGTAGCCAATAACATTTGAGGACCGGCATGCATGGTGTTAATATGTTGTCTAATAAAATAAAGTTTTGTTAAAGTATGCGCTGCATGAAGTAATATTGGATGTTTCTTTTCGAATGAATAACTGGACGCATCGATTCGTCCACCGACCCGAATTAACTTGTATTCATCTAAGAAAGGCGATAATGCTAATAACTTACTATTTTTATTTAATTGTTTACCAGTTACCAGCAGGCCGTATTCAATAGGAAACGATTGACCTTGGGCGATAATACAAAGCGAGCGGAATGACTCACGCAACTCATTAGCGGACAACGTGCCAACTCGTTTGTTATGTTTATTTTTTAAATTAAATATGAATCTAAGAACGTAAGCAAATGACCGTTCTAACCTAGATAACGATGAATATTTTTCAAAATCGATAATGGGTGACTTTATGACTATCGGATGCGCCTTTAATTCGGGTACTATTTCTAAGTCTTTTAGGTTGGATTTAGGCCATTCGGTTTCGTTATAAATTAAAAAACAAGGCCCTGTCCACCAGAGTGATATCGACGTTAGTCGCTTAGCATGCACTCCCCTTGATACTAAATCAGCGGGGTTTAAATCTGTAGGTACATATCGCCACGCTGACGATGAAGTCAATTCTTTGATTTCCGTGATACGATTAGCCACAAATATTTTTAATTTACTGACGTTACTACGTATCCAGCACAACACTACGTTTGAATCACACCAGTGTATTAGTTTGTCTGGCTTGTACCTTAATGAATCTACCACTGATTTTGCGAGTTGAGAAGCGAGTAAGGCGGCGCACAGTTCCAAACGTGGTATGGTAGTGCTTTTTAGTGGAGCTACTTTAGACTTTGCGCACAATAGTTTAACCGTGACGTCACCGTTAGCGCTGATCGTTCGCATATAAATACATGCGCCATACGCATAACTTGATGCATCACTAAACGAGTGTAATTCGATGACCTTTGGTGAGTCACCTAAAACTAACCTCGGTATGCGTAGATTGTGCAAGTATTTTATGCTTTCAGAGAAATCGATCCATTCTTCCTTTATATCTTGAGGGACAGGCTCGTCCCAGTCAAGTTTAAGTTGCCAAAGCTTTTGTAACATTATTTTTGGCCTTATTACAATGGGACCTAATATACCTAATGGGTCAAATATCTTGAACGCGTTTGACATAATAAATCGCTTAGATATAATATTATGATTAGTGTCGTGGGAAAATCCCTTTATAGGAAAGCTCAAGGTATCACTGGCAGGGGCCCAGCCCAAGCCTAGCGTGCTTGAAGACTCACTAAAAATGAGCTTGTCCTGCTCATTGATAGCGACATTATCAAATATGGACGGATGATTTGTTTTGTATTTTCTTAAATTAAAACATCCTGACCTTAATGCCTCAGATAGAGCGTTTTGAATATACTTTAATTGCTGTGGATCATTTGATCCAGTAATTAAATCATCAACATAGAAATCCTTTTGAATGATGGTGCGAAGTAGTTCATCATTCTGTTCTTGACCTACCTGCCACAAGCAACGTGTGCTAAGGTAGCTTGCACTCGCTGTGCCGTAAGTTAAAGTGTTAAGTTGAAGTGTCTGAATCGGTTTAGACTCCTCGTCTCTCCACAGAATGAGCTGCAGATGCCTATCATCTTTGTGTACGAGCACATTTCGATAGAATTTTTCTATATCGCCCGTAAGTAGGTATTTGTATTGCCTGGAGCGTAACAAAATAGAGAAAAGAGTATCTTGTACTGTGGGGCCTACCATTAATATATCATTAAGGGAACAACCAGAGGAAGATGGAGCAGACCCATCAAACACTACACGAAGTTTTGTGGATTCACTTTCCTGCTTTAAAACTGCGTGATGGCATAAATAATAATTAGGAATTAATATTTGATTATCTAACAAAGATAAATGACCTAGTTCGGCGTATTCCTTAATAAATTTATTATATTCTATTTTTAACGTATTATTACGTTTAAATCTCTTTTCTATATTTAGGAATCGCCGCTTAGCTACCTTGTAGGTATCACCTAAACAATCAACTGAATCCTTAAGAGGTAGTTTTACGCAAAATCTACCTGAGTTAGTTCTTGTGGTATGAGTAATGAAATGTTTTTCACAATAAATTTCACTTTCACTCATAATCGATTTTTTGGGTACTTCTTCTAATTCCCAAAATTTACCTAGCATTTTTTCAATACCCTGAGTACCATCGTTGTTTTTAGACACTACGCTATGGTTACAGTTTACGCTTTGATGCGGCGTTGTTGAGTTAATGGGACCGGATACTATCCAACCTAATTGCGAGTTTCGTAGCTTAGGATTATTGGTTCCCAAAGAAATCTGTTCGTTCCCTAAAATATCCCAAAATATGTCAGCGCCTATCAAAACATCTATGTCAGCAGGCTGATTGAACATAGGATCAGCCAATTGGATATTTTCTGGCAATTTTAGGGCACTAATATCGACGGGAATTCTCGGTAAACGACCCGTCAGTTCCTTTAAAACGAAGCACGAACAATTTATATTAAATTTATTATTTAATGATTGCAATATAATGTTGCAGCTTTCAGTGACATTATTTGCTTGTGAGTTGCCTATACCAATGACCTTTAGCGAGTCAATATGATGGGACTTTAAAGATAACCTTATCTTTAAGGATTCGGTTACAAAAGAAGACTGACTGCCACAGTCTAACAAAGCACGAACTTTGACCTTTTGCTGGTCAAATGGGTTCGATACCTCGACCATGGCAGTAGATAATAAAAGATAACTTGTGCTTTTATTGCAATAATTAGCTACTATCTCATCTGATTCCTCAACGTGCGCAGTCTGAGTTGTCAACGTTGGCGGACGGTGTAGCAAGCTATTATGCCTTTCGTTGCATTCAGGCTCTTGACATGACCTAAAGCGACAGCTATTAACAGCATGACCTTGTCTGAGACAGTTAATGCACAGTTTATACCTTGTCACGTCTGACATTCGCTCATCAATGCCCTTAGCCTTGAAGGCTGGGCAATCGTAGATACGATGGCAGCCGTCACAAACAATGCATGTGAAACCCTTTGGTTCCTTATGCTTAACATTACTACTAGTGCTTGCAAAAGACTTAACCGCATTACTTGGCGTCTTATTTTGACTATGTTTATGTGTTTGGTTATTGTTGGTAGTAGAACGCTGAGGCGCCTTAGAGCCCATAATATTATCAACATGATTATTATTTCGGTGTGCTGACTCGAGCACATTAGCACGATCTGTGATGAATTTAAAGAAATGCTCTAATTTCGGTCTTCCGCTTACATTACTGGTACGATACTCTTCCCATTTTAATAGAGTGTGACCATCCAACTTTGCTGATAAAATGAATATAATCAAGACATCCCAATTATCCGTTGGCTGACCTAAACTAACCAACGCACGTAAATTCTTGGTGATGTGATCGACTAAGTACCTCAAAGAACGTTCTGACTCGCGTGGAAGCTGCTTTATATTCAATAAAGAATTGAGATGATGATTAATTAATATGTCATTATTATCGTAACGATTGCAAAGCAACTTCCATGCTTCACTGTAATTCTTAGATGAGATCTCGAGATTAGAAAGGACTCGAGCTGCATCGCCTTGTAAGTATGAGTTTAAATAATAATATTTATTAATATCTGGAATACGATCATTATTGTGTATTAAACTTTCAAATGTATCTTTGAATTCAAGCCAGCGGAAATGATCACCATTAAATCGTTGAATTTGGATTTGCGGAAGCTTCAAACCTAAACTAGGATGATCTTCAGACCAGCATGTAGTATTATGAACGGAATGACGTCTTAATTCGAGTTCAGCCCTTTTAGAAAACTTGGATATTAAATTCTTAGCAGTAGCTATATTAATCACTATATCCTGTTCAATATTATCACGTTCGTCAATTTCAACATCAATGTTATCAGGATCCAGAACCTCTATTTCACTTTGCAAATCGTCGACCTTGACTGATAAAGCTTCAAACTTAGCAAGCTTTATGCTCAACTCTGTCAATTGAATTTCATTTAACTCGCTGTCGCTTGAAATACTACTGAGGTAATTTTTAAATTTAGTTATTTGTCCTTTGGCGGACGCCCTCTTCGTAAAAAGTTCTTTAAAGCGCTTACTTTCAGACATTGGAAAAAAAAGAAAAAAAAGATTGATTAATAAATGGAATGGGCTCACGTTCCTCGTTTCGGTGTCACCTGAGAAGCAGAGAAGCTGGGCGAGCACGCTCAGCCGCTAACGCTGCTAGTGAGCTGCGGAGGACTTTGACCCCGCAACCGACCCACGCGGTCTGTGATCTCGCACTCGCGGCTAGATCTGAAATAGTCGGCAAATCTCGTTTAACTTTGAGTAAAAACTAAAGCTGTTCTAATGTTCCTATTTTATTATGAACGGAACGCCAAAGACACAATAAATTAAAAGAATTTATGAACTTTATATATATATTTTTTTTGAGTTAAAAGGATAGATATTAATTGGAAATAGTAGCATATAAGTTTTAGGTATTATTAGAATCGTTTTAATTGATCGGATGCTACTTCTATATGATTGATTTCTATTGACGGTACATGAAAAAAAAATAGTTCGGTATAATTTCGCAATTAACGGAATATTTATAAAATTTGTAATACTTAATTTACTCGAATATACCTTGATTCACACAAATGGAATACAATAGTCAATATTTCAAATAGGTAAGTAATAGGAAGGATAGACAAAGGATGGACACTCAACTTTGGTACGACACGTTGACGCTCCACACGAGGTGATGCTTTAGCGGCACCACTGGCTCGGAGGCTGGCTTCTTCAATTGTCCAGACAGCAATTCCCCACACGCTGGACTCTGTGGATTTTCGATCTTCCACAGCAGGCTTCAAATCTTGAGCTTGCTGCCGCGCACGCGTTGTCGCGATGCCCCAATCCAAGTCGTTATTTCGTAGATTTTACATTAAATACTTAGTCGCGATTTTTACTAGTTCCCCTCATGGGCCACCATGTTACAACTTTAGAGGATGTAATGGTGCCAATCAAAGTTAAAAAAAAAAAAAAACTCCGAAAATTAGCGAAATCAGATTTTAATATACGATGAAGTTACACGTACAACGGTTGTCAGGCAAGTGAACGATGACATTGATTATTACTAATACGTGCCGCCACACCTATGCAAATTTTAATATTAAGTGTTTTTACAACTTCTTGCTATTTATTTAGACCAGGCGTTTACGCCTGAACAGGTTTTTTTGGAAAGGCCTGAATTGCATAATTTTGGTTTACGAGAAGTTAATTTCTAAATTGTTGTCTTTCATCGTATATTATATTATTTAGATTCTCAAGTAGGTATTGAGAGTCATTAAAGGAACTTATTAATTAAATATCATCGGCAAACAGTACTCATGATTCCGTCAGTATTTTAGGGAGGTCGTTGATATATAAATAAAAATTTACAAACACCCGACAATACTACCTTGCGGTATCGAATTATGAATGCAAAATCTATTCGAACGTATTAGGCTGAATTACCGTGTCATGATCCCGACAATTTCTACAAATTGTTCTCGGTTTTGTGAGTAGCATGCGAACCACTCGTGAGTTATTCCTCTGACGCCGATACTGTGTAGTTTGTCTAGTAATATATTACGCAGCACCTTATTATATGCCTTGGTCATGTAATTCAAGATTTTGATATAGTAATTTTTTTATTATTTAAAATGTTTTATATTTGTCGTATATGTTGCTAAAATAGTGGATATATTTTTTTCGAAAACCGCTTTGACATTCATCGAAAACATTAAAACTTTTCACAAAAGTTATAAACGCGTTTGTACATTGCTGTTTCGAAATTTTTTGGTGATGTCGGTAATAGTGCAATTGGACGGTAATTATTACGTACCTAGTATCAATAAACACACAGTATATTCCATATTTTGCTATGCTACTCAAACGTGGTACGCCGCAATTCCGAAGGAATTAGTTTGGACCAATGCAAATGTTGATGTTGTGGATATGTTTTGCCGATAGCACTATGACTAGTGAAACATACATAACTTAGACTGTAGATTTCTACTCATGTGGTTTAGGTACGAGCAGTAGGTTCGGATATATGTAGCTCACTCCGAGGTAAAATTAATCATGGTTGTAGTAAGGCAAGTCAATAATGTAACGGGCGGGAAATTGAACCTTTAAAGTATCCAGGGTGGCAGGGAAATCGACGAACAAACCATTACCATGAATTCAGCACATGATTCTAGACCCCCTAGCGTAGAAATTTTTAGTAGGTTATCAAAAAAAGTATCTGCTGTTTTATAGACAAGTGCAATACTTATGCGGTCAAAATGTACTTTTTTTATTTTTTTTTATTACGGTCCACAGTCATGCACATCATTTTTGTTCTTATAATTTTACTCGCTAAACTTTATAGTTTGATGGCGAGAAGAGCTTGTTATTTAATACATAATTTAAAAATAAAATATAGTTAAAAACTGACCTTAAAACTACTTACTAACAATGTTAATAATACATAGTAATACTACACGGTGTGAATTTATTTCTCGGTACAGGATGAGTCCTTGCAATCGAGAAATAAAATCCTTAATTTATATTTCAACATACCTTTACTTAACTTAGGGTTTTGTCTTAACATGCCTATTTTATTAAATACCTTTGGTACTACATATCTTGAAATTCTTTCCCCATAATAATTTGTTATTTTCGATTGAACTAGTCTCTTTTCTCTTACACTTCTTGTATTATATTTATTTTCAACAGGTATTTAAAAGGTTCAACACGTACTAAAAAGGTATTGGTAGTGGTAGCCATAAGGAATTTCTTAGTAACAGCCCGGAGTTTGGAAATTGGCGGTGTGATACCCCCGTGCCTCGGAAAGCACGTTAAGCCGTTGGACCTGCGCCTGATCTCTCTCAGGCCGTGTCGGATTATCGTCCCATCGGACTATGAAAGTGAGGGAAGAGAGAGTGCACCTGTGTCTGCAGTTCTGCACACACACTTGTGCACTATAATATCTCCCGCGCCGGAGGTTAGTTTTCGTTGAGATTGGCTGCCATAGCCGAAATACGTTCTGGAGGACTATATATTGAAGATTTGTATGGGACAACTGATTATTTTTTCGCGATTACGACGTTGGTCACATGGAGAAAATTTTTCAGTTTGATGCCAATGATGTTTGATGTTTGTGCCACACCCTTAAAAATATAACCACGCATTTCTGATACCCGCTGTATAAAGTAGCTTGCGAGTGTATTCCTTTTTGATTTCCACTTTTCAATACTGTAGGTACTTTATAATTTTCAATATTATTTTTGTCTTGGAATAGGCTTTTGATGAGGAGGGACAAAACGCGTGTAATTAAAGAATAGAATAGAATACTCTTTAATATGTACCCCATAAAAATTACAGATATAAATGTAGACTTTTTACAGCGATCTTTAAAAGCGATATTTTACAGACAACCTTTGGATGGATTCAAGGGAGAAGGAGAGACAATAATGCAGGTAGTCAGTGGTGTACCATTTACATATACAACAAGTACATACATACATAAAACATATACTTATCTACATATAATATATACAATAATAAACATGAAACAACAGCAAGGAAACTAAATGTAATGATGATGTTTAAGAAGAGGGGAAGTGTTTTTTAACCATAATTTTAAAAGTGGACAAAGATTGAGCACGCCTTATCGACTCGGGCAAGGCATTCCATAACCGTACTGCTTGAACTGTAAAAGACGAAGAAAGTATGTAAGAATGTATGAAAGTGAAGAAAATATGAGTTAAAAAATTATTAATATAAATGTTGATGGATGGAGAGGGAGAGGAGAACCAAAGAAAATATTGTGTGAGTGATGACAAGAAAGAGAAAGGAGTGAATGATAGAGTGATGTTTGATAGGGTATAGTGGAAGAAAAAAACGTGTTGCGCCGACCCCGAGTGAAATGAAAGGAAATGAAATTGTTTGTACTGTAAATAGGACATCGAAATCACTGTTAAACGTCATATTAAAAAATAAAAAATAAGCTAGTTGGTGTCGACATTTACTATCTGACTACCCCTGAGAAGAAATGAGGAAACAAACTCAGGCAACATGGGACAAAGGCAGGACGAATAAGAACTTTATAATATCCACATCTGAGGACCAATGAAGCTAGAATTGTATCGTTCCAATTATGCTTCATATCAAAGCTTTTGAGTTCGGTTGAAAAGTTTTTAGACAGGTTAAACACAATAAACTCCCTCAATATGGAGACAGTTGCAAAATATATGTAACAATTTATTAAACGAAAAACTAATGAAATCCTACAACATTTCCAACCAAATATAGGTCAGGAAGAAACACGTGACCATCGGAAGCTATTAAAGGTAATAGTTCTCTCCGATTGGTCCGATCTCTTAACCAATAGGCACTTAACGTTATTTATCACAGGATTCACTGCAGCGGTTTACTTTAATCAAGCTTAAAACCTAACTTCTGGACTTGAAAAGTGTTAATGCTTGGGTCAAACGTCTTTTCACTCGTACGACTATACGTCTGAACTTCGAAGTTTAAAATAACGATGTATTTAATTGAGAATGTTCATAATCGCGATGTACGGAAGTTCGAAATAATGTCATACTGAACTTCGAAGTTTGAATAGACATTCTTTCGAAGTTCCGTAAAACGCGATTATGAACATTCTCAATTAAATACATCGATATTTTAAACTTCGAAGTTCAAACGTACAGTCTCGGTGTACTGGTGGTAAGATCAATATTTCTAACCGACAAAAACATGTAAGATTACAACCACTAATAATTAGGAGACTTTTAGTGCTAGAGTAATAGTTGAGCGTTCAAAAGATAGGTCATATTTGTAACAATTTTGAAGTAGGATATAATTTGCCTATGACGTCACACTGCGAAAGGACGCGCATGCGCGTAATCCTCTATTTTTCAACTATGTGTCGAAATTCCAATTCGTATAGCACAAAAACGTGTTTAGCTAGAACAGGGATTCTTTGTCAAGAATTGACAAAGCGCGACCAGGACCTAAAGAGAAACAACAGAAATATTGGCTAAAATAGGGTTAAAAATTAATATGAAGCTGACAATAGCAAAATAATTTCAGATGTCATCTCATATCGGTCGTAAATCTGCTCAGAAATGAAAAAAAAAATCTGCTGTTTTATAGAAAAGTGAATAATCCTAATAGTAAATAACCTACGCGGCCAAAATGTACTGAACAGTGTTTTTTTATAACCGACGAAAAATTTCAACGCAGGGCGCGGTCTAGTTTTACTACTAGTAAGTTTAATTCATACAACAGTAATGCACACATCTGAATACACGGAAACTATCAATACTGCAAGTAAAATTTTGAAGATAACCCCCTACAAAGTAATGCTCATTGTCACAAATGTTCCTTACAAAATCACGGACGAGACACAGTAAGGGCTTAAAGTTCACAGCTGAGCAAAAAGGATGGTACTATTTGGCTCACACGGTTCCTTAAAACTATGTACGTATATACCCATACAATTTTTTATACCTTGGAGGTAACTGTAATATTTTTTAACCCAGCTATGGTGAGGTTATGGTTATGCTTATGAATCTACAAGGTACAAAATTACGGCACATTTCAATACCTACCCGACTAATTTGTACGCACATTTTTGCGTCACAGGAAATTCAAAATGGCGGACATTTGTTAATGTATTAAGTAGATTATGATAAGATTAAGTATTTTTATGTTTAGGAGTTTACAGAACATTAGGTATTTTCGTGGATCATTTGCCTATTGCTTACGTATTGTAGGACACAATTGGAGTCATCTATTTTTGATTTAGTGTCCAATTATTGGGTGAATACGAGGTTTATTTACACGAAAATAAATCATTCTTAAAGCCGCTGCACCACAAATTATAAGATAAAAAATCCCTAAACATTTTTAATATCAATCCAGGCCGCTCAGTGCAAACGCCATAAGAATAATATTTAAATAATATTTCCGTCATCTTGCAGCCTCTTACAATAAACACGCTTTGCATCTCGTTACCCAAGCTTTCCTACATAAATTAATTTAATTTTTATCCTTGGCTGAGGGTTTCAGCAAGCTGCAGCTGTGACAACTGTCAACGACAAATTCCTGCGGGCGAGAGGGAAAAGAGGACTCTGTTATGTATGTGACACACTGGTGGGTAGGATGGGGAATATTAATTATCTATTTATAAATGAGTTGACATGAGGAAAGAAAAAAAAATAACTTGTCAAGAAAGAGCATTCATATTACAATAGTGTAAACAGGATAAAAATAAAATAGAGAAACCAAATGATTGAATTTGCGGGCAAAAGAATTAAAAAAAATTACATATAAGGATTGAGCATTCTTATTAAAATTCTTTAGTAAAATAATAATTATAATTATTTCACATTTGCTGATTATTGGAGACAGGATATATTGGTTATTGGATTTTCCCGCATTCTAAAAACTACAATATCAAGTTAACAGTGGATAAGACAGAAAGTTTTCTTATTACTGAGTACATAAGCTGTCAAATCTTATAGTAATAGTGAGTTATGTGTTAATCAAACAACAACCGTACAGATTTGATTACATTATAATATCAGTTTTGCCCAGAGGCATCCCAAAGGATGGCAACGCACCTTTGATGCTACAAATATTTCCATAGTTGGCGGTGATCACTTACCATCATGGGCTACTTGCCTTTTGCCACTTAATAATAAAGGAAAAGATTATCTGTAAAAATCCAAAACAAAAAAAACTGTTTTATTGGCTCCATAACATCATCGACCGTCATTTCAGTTGCATAAGACTGCGTTTCGACCAACGATGAGCTGATGTGCGTACAACTAACCAATAACAGCGTTAGCTTAGTTCAAGCTTTGAAAATGAAGCGATGTTATTGGATAGTTTCACACACATCCTTACGCATCCTCGATATTTTCTGATGGAAACGCAGCCTAAGAGTTATAAAGTCAATGAACTCAAAGACTTTTATAAAAGTCCTGAAGGAAAGCATTGACTATATTTCAATTTTTCTTTTTTTTTCCATACTAGGTTTCTCATTTATTTATTTATTTATTTATTTAAACTTCTCGCACACAATAACATACAAAGGCGGACTTAATGCCTTAGGCATTCTTTACCAGTCAACCATGGGTGGTGTAGAGATAAGATGGCAGGTGCTCTGCTTAACAGAGCTGCTGCTCATTCCAAGAGTCCATGTGGCCCAATCGCCGGTGGTCTCTCAACAATGTTCAGAATTACCACTACACATTGCGGCTTCCTCTTGTTCCCGACAGTTTAGTTATCTACTTTAACTTACCACACCTTTGCTACTTCACTTCTTATCTTGAAAATAATACATTGGTTAACTAGTTTATGCCTGTGAGTTTGTTTGCGTGGAACTTTTCCATCGTTTGACAAGGATTGGGGAGATACATCCTCTATTTAAATTCCTTTCTTAGACGTCATCTACGTAACCCACCTATCCCACCTAACGCGGGGTCGGCTTCCAGTCTAACTGGGTGCAGCTGAATGCCAGTATTTTTACATAGAGCTACGCCCTATCTGACCTCTACAACCCAGTTAAGTACTGGGAACACGATACAAAATCCTTTCTAGTGTAATAATCTTCAGTGATTTAGATGGAATTGCGCTGGACACATTTGCCGCATGTCAGACGACTAATGGGCCGAACTCAAGACCCGATGGGTACATCTTAATGGCAAGCGATGTCGCAGCAGGCCCAGACGGAGATGGCGGGATGTGCTGGACTCCTTCAATAAGAACTGGCTCTTAGCAGCTTTGAATAGAGAGAAGTGGAAATAGAGTGAAAAAAGAAAGAAAGAAAAATAAAAAAGTGGAGTGGAAAGTGGAGTGGAGAGAGTGGGAGACCTTTGCCCTGCAGTGGGATATCACAGGCTTGTAATAATAATGATAGTAATATAATATTATGATTTAGGTAATGAATCTGAGTGTTTTGAAAATTAAAGAACTTCTGCTATTAATACCTATTTTTGCCGCATTGTTATGTTTTCGCTTGTGATAATGGTTTTCGGTTACAACAGGCACGTGAACTGTATTATGTACCCTGTCGATCTATTCTGTAAAAATCTCACCGTGAAAATGTAGGTGATGTGAGCTGTCATTCCATCAGCATGCTAATTACGTAACACACTATCACAATCTGAATCATTTTGAAGCCTATTACTAATCCATTGCTTCATATGTTCGAAAAATTTATCTGCTCAACAACGTAAATAACGCAATGAATGTTGTTGAACTGTCAAAATTAAACCTATTCCTACGGTTAGTGTGTTACGTAATTACCCTGCTGATGCTAGGGATTATTATTGACACTATTGACAATTACTATTAAAGGTTGAAACCATTCCTCAAATGATGCTTGAATGATGATTTACATTTTCTGCCCAATGAGGGAACATTGTAAATTAGCTAAGTAAGTCAGAGTAAATGGTGCAAAACTTGATTTATGTTAAAAATGATATTTTTACAATATAAAAATAAATACACATATGGTTTTAAAGCGTAAGCTCCACACATTAATTATTCCATGCACAACAGCAGAAAATCTGTGCAAAGCACGTATAATTTCATTAGAATTTCGAGCAATTAGCTAATTTATACGGTCCATAAAGTATAAAGTAATTATGCAGTATAACTTAAATACATTAAAAAAAGTTTATGCGCTAAACGAGATTTATGAAATTGCGACTTAAGCTAGTTAAGTTTAAATCTAGTCAAGTTGAATCGTTTTGCTATTATCTGGGAATTAACGTAGACAGGGAAAGAATTATGGGTTTTAATGCAAAAATGTTGGTGTAGGATTTGTAATAGTGTTCATATGCTTTTTTTTTTATATCATCATGTCAGCATGAATTGTACGAAAAATTGGTGAACATAATTATTATGTATTAACCTACTAGACAATCTATTTGTTCACTACCACCCTGGCTTACTAGCCAGGGTTGTTTGTAGTGAGGCTGACAACCCAAAGTAATAGGTCGGGGAAAAAGATTTTTCGTATTTTATAGGTATAAAGTTGTAGTAGGTAAAATCTCTTTGGCTGTACTGTTCATGTCTGGCTGGTTTTGATACCATTAAATAGTTAGATGACATGTAAAAAAATTAAAAGTAAAAACTATTTCCCGTCATTATTCAAGTTTTTCGGTCCGCCAAAATGAGTGAATCTAACGAAGAAATTCGATACAATTTGGAGTTGTATTACAAAAAAAGGAAAAATGAGACACAAGCCGCGAAAAAGATATGTGACTTTATGGACTTAGCGCAGTGTCAGTAAGAGTAGCACAAAGTTGGTTCAAGCGTTTTCAGTCCGGGAATTTTGATGTCAAAGATGCAGCTCGCTTTGGTTGGTCTGTTACGGATAAAGTCGATGCTATTTTTTTTTAAGTGGAGTACGGTATATTAGTAGTTACGACATAGCTGCAGAGTTAGGGGTTGACCACAACTCAGTTCTGATCTGTTTGGAAAAGTCTGGGTGTACAAAAAAGGTCTATATTTGGGTGCCACACGTGCTCTTAGTCTTGAATTTGTATATAAAATACTAAAGAACATTTCCCCGACCTGATATGTTCAGTCGACCACATGTCAGTGGTATCACTTAGACCTTGAGCTGGCTTAGCCTAGTGCGGAGTTTCAATAGAATAAGAGGTCAGTTTATACTGGCTTTGTCACCACTGGAGTGCGGCCTACTGTACGTATTTAGCATCGTCTCTTAAAAAAGTGTTTTTAATGCAACAGTGTTAGTAATTTTATTTGGCAACAGTAAAAGTTTAATTGAAGTCATGAGTGTTAAAGAGGCAGTGCAGTTTTTGCAGTCATTCCAGTCTTAAATTTTCGACGTGCAGCTGTCGTAAAAAGCGACCAAGGGTAATCAAAATAATGCAGAACAAGAGCAGTATTCTACTGTGTCTATTTGCCAAATTCACTTAAGTTTCTTGTACTTTCCTTAACTATTTATTAAAATTATTTAGGGCTCTGTATTTTCCGTACTTCATTTTTTTTATTCACTTAATTTTACGACTCTATTAATGGGTTTCTCTCCAAAGTGTGGTTAAGTTCCTTAAGTTCTGAGTTGAGCTGTAGCTCAACTCAGAACTTAAGGAACTCATTTATCAGTAATCGTGTACGATTACTGATAAATGCGTGCGCTGACTGGACAGGTCCACTCAATCTGTGTAGTTTTTCCTCAAAAGACCATTTAAGACACCAATCTACATGGTCTTCACATGATCTGACCAAGATTAAGTCTGGACTTCAAAAGAGACTGTGACCTCTGAGATAGTTTCAGCTTTTCGTCTCAGCGTAGTCAGATGGGAAACGCCGACCTCATCTAGTTTTTAAAATATGATTGGCGTGTAAAAGTGTTTGTACAAACGTACTTACGGAAATAAAATCATATATCATGTAAAGAGTTTAAATGTGCAAAGGTTAACCTATAAATGCAGGTAACTCTTTCAAAGAGAAATAACCAACATACTCGTATAAAGCATTCCCCATACCTACAATCTCCTCGCTTGTCGACAAACAACTCTCTCTTTGCACGTTTATCAGAATGTTGACCCCTTACTGCAGACTTTTTGGCGTCAGTGACGTCACTAAAGGCAAAATAAGTGTGCCAGTATTTCAGTGGCAAAGGAAAACAGTCTCTGTATAGTTTCTGTGTTCAGAATATTTGTAAAAGCGCTCATTTGCAGCTTAGAATATGTGTATGTGAGCGTACAGTGAGCGTTTACGGCGGTTGTGGTTATTTTTCTTATTTTGAGGAAAACCAAAATAAGGCGCTGTGGTGGTAGAAGAGTCAATGAACACATTGCCTGACCCATGGATTGAGCCCAGCACCCTAATTTCGTAACACATTTTCAATCACAATTCCAAATATTTTGAAAAAAATTGCTAACCTATGCTATGTTTGAAAAATTCGTAAATAACGCAATGTATGTTGTTTAACTGTCAAAATTAAAGGCACTGCCGTTGAGCGTGTGTTGCGTAATTACTTATATCCCGTAGGACTGTTTCATGGAGCTGCCATTTATAACTGATAATCAACGTCCTCCTGCCCTCATTCAATTTTTTTTATTGTAGCATGTCTTCTATTCAGTCGTCATCTCAGTCAGTATTCATCCCTTTCAAAGCTCATCGTTCACACAATCTGAAAATAATTTACTTTCAGTAATCTTAAAAAAGAACATATTTGTTTAACCCAAAAAAAGGCAAGACATTCAAATTACTTAAGAATTCAAACAAATGACAGACATGAATAAGCCCGAAAGTCAGACATTTTGAATAAGATCTCATTACACGAACAAGGTAAGTTTTAGATGGAATTAAGCTCGAGTTAATATGAAATGAAATGGGGTATCAAATAATTAAATATACATTGTTGCTCTTAATTTATAGTTTAATTTGTAGCGTGGGTATTAAACTGGCGGCCATCTTGTTTCAAGAAGTTTTGAACAATTATTAAATAGTTTCAGTTAATTCGTTCGGGTTGAAATGTTTTTGGGGATGAATTGTATTTTTGTTTTTGTAGATGCTGGCTACGGTTTTGTAACCTTTCATTGGTTTTTGTTTATGTTAAATGGGTTATAATAATTGTTGAAAGTATGACCTAGATAGGGGGTTGTATACTGTGGTATAGTAATTTTATTCTAGGTGCATCGTTTTCACATATAATTAACGTATATGTACAAAATATTGTATAACATTTTAAAAGAGTACATAACGGTGGAGTTTCTTGCCCATTCTTCTCCATACGAAACTACCTTTTGGAAGGCCCAACTAGAATCAATTCTATTTTCATGTAAATTTTGACGTTCAAAAGTCTTTAATATGCCTATTTGAAATAAATGATTTGACTTTGACTTTGGATTTTTTATAAAAAGACTCGTTGGGGGACTGCTGCCAAGTCTATGCTGATTTAAAGCTGGAAAGGAATTCCTTCGGGATTAGATACAGGTACATGAGATATTATATTTTGGAACGAAGTTCCTTATCTTACGGTACGGACTTGGCGGATGGGGGCTAGGCGAACAAAAGTGTAAGAGATCTCCGTCACGAGTTTCCGTCAAGACCCTTTCTTTTTCTTTTGTTTTTCCAATTAATTGACAAATTGACAAAAAACTACGAAAGGAACTTCGTTCCAACCGAGTGTTCCACGACACTTACGCATTTTTGGTTTAAGATTGGTAAAAGTACAGTCTCAAACTCAAGGCATTTATTTCAATTAAACCATTTACAGGCACTTTTGAATTGTCAAAGAGTCGGTCAGTTAGTCAGAAAGTTGAAGCTAGTTGCCCATTCCAAAACGTAGATCTCTATGGAGAAGAACGGGCAAGAAACTCCAAGGACACTCTTTTTAAATCAAGATATTACAAAATCCTGGGTACATTATTCTTGTTGCTTCTATGTGCGAGAACAATGAAAAAAATATATATATTAAGAAACAATTCAAAATAAAAGATTAATAATAAAAATAAACCGTGGCAGTTAAGAGATGACTAGTCTCAACTGACGGCGCCCGTTCACGAACATGACGCGTGGATCAGCACCATCCAGCTCATCCATTTTGTAGGGAACCGAATGATCCAACACACGCGCCACCAACAGTGAGACATTTAAGTGAGCACGACATATGTAGTCTCAACTGCCATGCTGTCAAGTCAACATACATAATAATTTACACCGCACATCAGTGGTACTATAGCAGTATAAGCTGGCCTCTAATTGTAATAAGACTCCTTACTACGTTAGGCCAAATAAAGGTCAAAGTGTTGTGCAGTCGACTTTCTACTAAGACTCAAACATTGCAATACCATTACGTGCAATTAGCATTTTTTGATGATCTTATAACTATGACAGTAAAAATGCCTCATTATGTTATACCTTTGTATAACAATAATGAGGCATTTTTACTGTCATAAAACAGTTAAAAAACAGTAAACTGTTTTGCTGAACAGAAAACATGGTAAAAGTATCTACTTTTACCATGTTTTCTGTTCAGCCTGCACCCTAATTGCGTAACACACTATCAATCACAATCTGAATCATTTTGAAGCCTATCGCTAATCCATTGCTTCATATGTTCGAAAAATTTGTCTGCTCCACAACGTAAATAATACAACGAATGTTGTTGAACTGTCAAAATGAAAGTTATTCCTACTGTTAGTGTGTTACGCAATTACTCCGCAGATTTACACGGTCCGATTTAATTGCCTGTGGCATAAGTAGAAGCAACAGCAATAGTTGCATCTTCTCATCATCCTTTTTCTGCCCTTGTCTCATGTCAAGTACTTGGGGCCAGCGCAACTCGGTCTCTTCTGCCATTCTCCCCTCTCAACTGTCACGCTATCATTCACTCATTCCTCACACACTCTTTCCAATCATTCATCACACAATCCATTCATCTTTTCTTTAACCTTCCTCTCCCTCTCCATCCATCAATATTTATGTTCATCACTCTTTTATTCGCATGCGTTTCCTTCCTCCTCATCATGTGCCGATACCAAGCCAAACGATTTCCTTTCAACTTTTCTACTGGCGCCGCTTTCAAACTCATTTCTTACTTGATACTTCATACTTAATAGTTGCAACGTCTAAACGGTGTTTAGTTTCTTGCCTATGGGCAAGAAACTTGCATCGTGTAAATGGGGTTTTAGTTCTCGTATTTCGCAAATAAAACCAATTCGAAGAAAAATAAAATTTTGTTTATTTGTCGTTACTAAAGTAAAGGGACGCAACCATTTAATTTCAAAACCTACTTTAATTAACCATTCCCTTTTTAGGTCTTTTTAATTAGTTACCGCCTAAATGACGCAAGGACTGTCGAAACCGCTTCGTTAGTATTTCAAAGCAATTTACTCTTATTTCACTTCTTATTAAGCTTTTTAAGTAATTGTTAGCATTATTTTTCTTTTGTTTTTAGGGTTCCGTAGTTAACAAGGAACCCTTATAGTTTTGCCATGCCCGTCTGTTCGTCCGTCTGCAGCTTAGCTCAGAGACTCTTAGTACTAGAAAGATATAATTAGGCGTGGATATACATATTAATCACGCCGATAAAGAGATATAGTAAAATCATTATTAAAAAAAATTGGGTATCTCCTGTACACGTAAAGTGGGAATGTTTTTATTTTTTCTCTTCTATCCCATAGTGTGCGGGTATCGTTGGATAGGCCGTTCAAAAATATTACGGGTCTGTGAAAACCATTTTTCGATTCAGGGATCCGTTTGCGTAAAATTAAGCTTTAAATTACTAATTTTTGTTAGAGTCAGGTGCCCCCCTGCTAGCTAAATATTTGCTTTTGGGTATGTCAAAAAATTCACGGTAGTAGTATATAACTAAATTAAAAGGAAAACTATCACAGCTAAGTAGGCTTTACAAGTTTACGAGTCATAGTCGATCAACTTACATTTGCAGTTGGAACGTATCGGAGAACATGTTTTTCAACTGCAATGTTAAGTTTGTTCTTGGGATAAATTCATCCCAACTACGGAACCCTTCATTATGCGTGGTTCGACACGCACTTGGCCGATTTTTTTATTCATAACGACAGAATATCGTACCTCTCTTTCTTTATTATAAAAAAAACAGTTCGTGCGAAAGAGATGGCAAGATAAACAAAGTACTAAGTGTTAGTGTTCACATTTTTGCGGCCAAACGATTTTATTTAGAAAATTGTAAAACAGCGTTGTTTTAATCAGGCGATTTGTATTTAAAGTCTTGGTTAAATGGCCTCAAACAACGATTACTGAAAAAATTCATGAAGGAGGCAGTTTGCATTTAGTTTTTATGGCGTAGATGGGGGAATGTTCTTCCAGGAACCTTGACCTTCCTTGCATGTGTGTTGTTTGTACCTGAATGTTGTGTGTAACAGCGAGGTTGGGTGGTACCCTTTGAAATGGTCGAGTTGAAGGTTGGTGGTTCACGTTTCAAATTCGAGGGGTTAACCAAGCCTGTGCAGTCATAGCTATGTTTATAAATGTATCTGATGGAACCTTAAATTGATTCTAAACCGTCCTAATTAATAATAATAATCATTTCCTTTCCAGCACCCTAATTGCGTAACATATTATCTATTACAATCTGAATCATTTTGAAGCCTATTGCTAATCCATTGCTTCTTATAGTCGAAAAATTTGTCTGCTCAACAAAGTAAATAACGCAATGAATTTTGTTGAACTGTCAAAATGAAAGCTATTCCTACTGTTAGTGTGTTACGCAAGTACCCCGCTGATTATAAAATCTAATTTGTTAGTACACCACTTAAACACTAGTGTTAGTAGGTGCATACATTTGGTAGATTTTGGTAATAATTAATAATAATTTCCAAATCATCAATAATAATAAGCAAATATACGTACAATGAAAAAAACAACACCAAGGCACGGTCTGAAGGCAATACTTGCCAAAACATCTCATTTTTAAATGTTTGACTGTGAATCTCCAACATGGAATTAGCAAGTGTGATCAATGCTCGTGTCTTCTTGGTTTTAAAATTGGCTTGTACCCTGCAGTGGGACAGTTACCTATTTCAATAGAATTCTGTAAAATAAGTTGAAGTGAATATACAAGGTGTTAAAAGACCCATCACATAGCCGTCAACTACGCATTCTGTACATCAAACTAAGTAATATTGCACCAAAATAAATGCTGGGAAAGGAATTTTATTTTTGGTGTGAAAATTTGCTGTTTGCGGTAGTGCGGAATGTAACACACGCAAAACATTGTGCTTATGGGTGCATGCAACGGTACAGGGGTCGTGGCGGTATTTAAAGTTGTGTTATGATTATAACATTAAAAACTTGTTTTCCTAAAGAAAAGTCAGTAAAAGTTGGAATTTTGACCCTCAATATCTCCGTAACCAGAAGGTTCCCAGATTTGGTCCAGCACATAAAATATATTACAATGACGGGAAGTACAAGTCACTCTCGGCTTCGTTAAGTGTCTTTTTACACCAATTAAGTCTAACATCTAATTCTCACATTTGTTTATCATTTGACACAACCACTATATTCCAAACTGATTCTAATTATTCACATCAGATTTACTCCTTGAACATACCAAAAAAAACCCTATCACATAAAACAATACAAAGAAAACAACACATCTACCAAAAAAAAAATAACAACTGTCAACCTTCCACGTTCTATTTTCAAATTACTATTGCAATAACCCCATAGTTCTCCTTTACGGTACCCCATAATAATAGAATGTAAATATATGAGCGCTTTATCTCTTGTTTTCGCCGTGGGTCGGGTACGGAAACGTCTCCTATTAGATAGGATTTTAAACATTAGTTGAGAAGGAAAATGTTAATAATTTTACTTAATCGTTATTGGACTTGCTTGCCTTCCGGGGTCGGTGGATGGACTTTTGGGTAGATAATTTTGTTGTATTTCTTTTTCTGTAATTGTGCTTCTAAATCCATTTGCCTGGTACAGTTTACAACTCGAGAGATTTTCAGACAGTAAATTTTAACAACACTGCCCGGCTTGGGTACCGAACCCAGAACCCCGCTGCTCAAAAAGAAAAAAAGAAAGAAAATACATTTATTTGCGGTAAACATGACCAAAGAAAAAACACACAAATACAAAAAATAACGAGTTGGGGAAAAATATGCGTCACATTCAAAACAACGACCAATTCGATCGATTCGTCTTCGATCGTTCTCAACGATCTAAGACTGTGACAGTCGACGTGCTGCCAGAGGTTCAAGTACCTACTGTCACCATCACAAATTCACAATGTTGTAAAATCGACTTGGCAAGAAACCTTTTCAACTTTTTAAGTCCATAAAGGTATATCAACAAATTGGCCTGAATCGTGATCAACATTTATGATGGGCTATGGAAACTCTTCGTGATGAGCTTACAATATAAGGCTTCGTTCGAAAATATTCTTGCTATTCCGAAACAATCAAGTGAGTAAAACAATACTAAAAAAAACAGTCAAGAGGTGTCGTGAGACACCCGTGGGGTAATTTCGTAACACACTAACAGCAGGAATAGCTTTCATTTTGACAGTTCAACAACATTCATTGCGTTATTTACGTTGTTGAGCAGACAAATTTTTCGAACATATGAAGCAATGGATTAGCAATAGGCTTCAAAATGATTCAGATTGTGATGGATAGTGGGTTACGCAATTAGGGTGCTGGTTGGATAGAAATTCCTTTCGGTTTTGCATACTTGGCAAATGAGACCTAGATCGAAAAAAGTATATCATTTTGACCGTCACGACGACGTGTCGTGACGGTGAAAATGGTTGTAAAGCATAACATACGATAAGAAACTTCGTTCCAAAAGTATTTACTGTATTTTGGAAGCTATAATTAGACACATCAAGCTATACAATTCCAGTATAACCTGATCTCGCATTGTATAGGATTTCCATACAACGAGAGGTCAGCTTATACCGTGAATTACAGGTTAATATGTAGCCGTGTGTAACATAAAAATTAAAGCTAATTTAACAAAACTTTGTAAGTTGGAACTATTTTCACCATAACTCAACAGCTCAGACGGTCGTCAAAGAAGCATTAGTCAAACACTCGTTAAATCTGTGATTACTTATATACCAAACATTACAACGTCATTAAACACAATCGCTGCTCCCGGTCACGCGCGGCGTTGCTTGTATATTGCTGAGTTTTTCTCCCGCATCCCTAATAGCGTGGTTGGGAAGCAAGCGATGTATGGGGAGTTGAGTGATTTGTGTGAGAAAGAATCTTTTTATGAAAGTAAAAAATATAAAGATCTGTTTGTCAACGAACTGACAAGTACTAATGTGCCGTTTTCATTTTTATTGAATCTTAAATCACTGCCTAAGGATGAAGGAAAGCATTGTGATAACATGTTCGTTCAGTGTACCCTCAGGGCATTCAACCTGCTGCGGATTGTTCGAAAGAGTTACCGTGGCCCTGGCGCACCGGCAACTGAAGGAACACTGGTGGGTTTTAGTCAGTAAGAGTCTGAAAAAAAAAAAAAAAAGGGCATTCAACCTCGGCGACCACCCTGCTGACTGGGAATAGAATAGAATACTCTTTATTATGTACACCATAAAAATTACAGATATAAATGTGTAGACATTTTATACAGGGTGACACAATGGGCGGTCTTATCGCTAAAAGCGATCTTTTATAGACAACCTTTGCATCCTTTGGAACCTTTGGGTCTTATTTTTACCACGGCATGAGGAGGGCTTATTTTTTCTACGGAAGACGATTGAGACGAAATACTGACGTCTTTCAGCCTGTCGCGGTCTACCGGTCGACTTGTGAAATCAATTCCCAAGCCCATAATCTGTATTTCGTATTCTGGTTCAGCTGTCAATATAAAATAGTATTAAAAAGCCGACAAACAGAGAACAAGCGTGATGATCTTTGCTCTATACTTCTACGCAATAAGATAAGATAGGTTTTCCCCCAAAGTCCTGACAAAAACACTCAAAAGCTAAGCTATTTCTGGCAATTGGGAAAAAAGTACAAATTGCGTTAAGGTGAATCCTCAGTTGTAGCCCGGGAAATTCAAATTTTCTTTGGTTTTTTGCAAATTGCAGCTCTGTTTTACGTCGTATGTTGATCAAATAGCGATCCACGACTGTAGGACTGGTATATTTACTGAATAATAATCATCAATTTCATATGAATCGTCAAACTTTGGAAATTTTGTTCCACCTAAGAATTTTCATATGATATATTCTGTTTTTTTTTTAAGTGCAATATATTTCCAAAGTTTGATCAACATACGACATAAAAAAGAGCTGCAATTTGCAAAAAAGCCAAAGAATATTTGAATTTGGCGGGCTACAGCTGAGGATTCACGTTAAGATTCGCTAATAAAATTACACCTTCCCGCTTATTTCCTAGCCAAACGCTGAAACAACGTAGCAGGCGCGCGGATCGAATGAGAAATGCGCTCATTATAGCCGACACATCTATCGAATTTGTACAGAGCTGTTCTTTTGACGCCCGACATCAAAATTGGGATGTTTATCGATGTTATTTAGAGGAGATGGTTTGGTAGTTGTAATAATGATAATTAAACATACTTATCTAATAATTGTGTGTAGCAAGTAAGCGAGTTCGTATATTTGGGGAGTCTGTTTACAAGGGATGGAAATATTGATGGAGATGTGGAAAGAAGAGTAAATGCGGGAAATAAAGTGAATGGTGCTATACATGCAATTGTGACCAACCAGTTGATGTCTAAAAAGGCACGACTTGCTGTTCACAATGGTGTGCTGGTGCCTACGCTTACATATGTGTGGAAGTGAGTGTTGGGTGTGGCAAAAGAAGCATAAAAGTAGAATAAATGCTGTGCTGTGCTGTGCTGTGGCTTTTGGCTATTTTGTATGTCTCTAAATTAATGTCGTTCATTTGTTAGGTGCGTTTTTTCTTTATTTTCTTTTCTTTCTGTGGATTTCCACAGAATTTCACACCACACGTGCTTCGGACTATGAATGATAGGCTGAAGAATGATGTGATAAGGCAACGGTGCGGTTTAAAAGAAGATGTAGTGACAAAAATTGGAAAGAGTTAGCGTAGATGGTTTGGTCATGTTGAAAGGATGAATGAAAGGTGACTAACAAAAGGTATTTATAAGGCAGATGTGAGTGGAAACGCCAGGAGGGGACGCCCTAGGAGGACATATAGTGACCTTATTGGTGACGTTCTTCAGAAAGGTCAGGTGCGTAGTACTCGCAGCCGTCTTACGTGTATGACCAGCACCCTAATTACGTAACACACTATCTATCACAATCTGAATCATTTTGAAGCCTATTGCTAATCCATTGCTTCGTAAGTTCGAAAAATTGTCTGCTCAACAACGTAAATAACGCAATGAATGTCGTTGAACTGTCAAAATGAAACCCATTCCTAGTGTTAGTGTGTTACGTAATTACCCCCCAGATTAACGTAAACGGGGCAAAAGGAGTATGTAAGGGTCGTAGCAGGTGGCGTTCTGTCGTTTCGGCCTACGCCCATGGGAAGAAGGCGTGAGTTTATGTAGGTGAATGTGTATACTTTTTACTAATATCTGGAAGTACTGATTCGATTACAAAAAATATTTTAGTGATAGAAAGCTATGCTATTGTTGGAGTCGCGGGCAGAAGATAGTTTCTAATATGGCATGAAATATGAGCTTAAAAATGAACACATAAATTTTTTTTTTTTGGCTTATTTTTGACTTAAGGGGATGCACCAAAGTAGCCCGCGAAATAAAAAATTTCTTACGTTTTTTACAATTTGCAGGTCAGTATCAGGTTGTATGTTGATTTTAATATTTTTTGCGGCCGTATCGAATATTTATATATAGAATTATAATCATAAAAATCATCACCTTCACCGTTTTGAGAGCATGAGTGATGAAATAATTTACACAAAGTAAAGCGCCTGTCTGGATTCGAACCCACGACTTACAATTCGTCAGTCCGTGTCATTATCACTGGGTCACCACTGCTCTCACGAAAGAACAGGATTTAATTATTTTCTCGTTAAAACCACTTAACTTACGAAGTATTTCATTGAAATAGAAGACGTTAAAGGTCTTCCTGAAGATATTGCCGTGTTCCATTTATTCAAACGTGTATTGCCCCCAATTAAAGTTTTCACTATTCTTTTCTGTTCGAATATTGACCTTATTGCACCAGAGAACTTATTGGCAATTATCGTAGGGAGTGCAAATGGAAGACATATTAATTATTGGGTTACAGGAGTTTTTAAAGAAGACGTTTTAAAATGGGCCAGATTTATGTACACTAACTCAAAAAAGTGAGAAATCTGTAGAATTCGGGAAAAATACAGATAAATAATTTAAATGTATACTGTTGCGGTAGTTACTTTGAAATTGAAATTGGTTATTGAAATAATTGATGTACTCGTACACAAATGTTTACAATATTAGGGCCTTAAACTAAAGGTATATTATAATTTGATTCTACCTGAACTAGGAATAAACCTGTATCTCAGGTAGGTCACTCAAGGTATACATAAAAAATATCTAAAATTCCACTTGATATTTATCAATTATTTTCATCGACTTTCATCATGGCGTCTCACCGATCTATGTAGTTACTCTATGTTTAAAAATAATGACAGTAAACCATAGATCAACCATTGATCATAGAAATAGTACTGTTAGCTGTTACAACAGCGTCAATAAACATGTCAAACGTCATTAATCAATCAAAATGACAGCTTACCGCCATGACGGGCTTTAGTTGTGGGTGCAACAAAGCCATTTTAAAGTAATTAGACAGTTGAGAACTGTTTTTGAAGGTGCAAATAAACATTTATATTTTCAAACAAAAAAAAATGTGTTTCCCTATTTTTAAGTATGGTGTACAAGCACTTGGCCCAGGCTCCATACATTTTGGAGCATCTCCTTTGGAAGTACAATTTTGGAAGAACTTGCACATTTGAGGTTAGCAGCACCGAATTTCTCTGTAGTGAATTAGTTTAATTAATATGTGATCTCGTGATTTGATTCTGCACGAGGTTGTTACCATAGATAGAATAGGTAGTTTTTTGTTTCGTGTATTTCGACATATGATACTTAAATTAAAGTCGCTTTTCTGTCCGGTATGTCGTTTTGTTCTTTTAAACTATGCAACGGATTTTGATGTGTTTTTCACCACCAATTAGAGAATTTATTACGGAAGGTTTATGTGCATAATACATTAATATTCAACTTACATATAATAAAGGAATCTCGATTTCTTGTCAAGTCCTAAAAACCGTCCGAAGCAGGGGAGGGTCGCTAGTTATAATAATAAGTTTATGTCAATTACTTGCTGCGCCCCGCGGTTTTACCCGCATAAGTCTCGATCCCGTAGGAATATCGGGATAAAAAGTATCCCATGTCCTAATCCAGGTCATGGTCTAAGCGTAAGCGGAATTTACCGCGCAACTAGCATATTTACAACGTCCTGACATCAATCGTCGGGCAGTTGCTCACCAGACACGACACTCGTCTGGTCGGAGGGTCCTCCCTTTTCTATGGAGGCATGAGTGAACTTTACACCCTGTTCCTCTTAATGCAGCGTGAGTGAACTTAAACTGCAAGTGCTGACTGTTATAAAGAACACGTAAATCAAGTGTCTTCCTCTTAAGATAGTGACTAAGAAAGACGTTATTGAACGATTTCTTAATTTTATAGTTACTTGGCAGTTTAAGTCATATTTGAATTACTTATTAGCTAATAGGCTAGATTATAATCTAAATAAAGTATTACCGACTGTGATACATTACCCATAAAAGATAATACTTTCAAATAAAATTAAAAAACCCTGACACATAAAAGAGCTGATGACCTTGAAACGACTAAACCGATTTTGTTAAAACCACCGCTAGAAAACCTGCTTTCAAATAAAAAAAAACCACATCCAAATCGGTTCACCTGTTTAAGAGTTACGGTGCCAAAGACAGATACACACACACATAGTGGTCCAACTTATAACACACCTCTTTTTGCGTCGGTGGTTAAAAATAATAAAAATTGGATACTTTATATCCCCGTAGTACGTTCCCGTGGGATAATAATTTCCGACCTCCACACGGGTGAAGCCATGGGCAAAAGATAGTATTGCACTATGAGACTCTAGTGTGTTCGTGCCATCTTTGTTTACATAGACGGACAAGGACATAGACAAACAGAGATCGGTCTACTATACCGTCTAGACTTATTATTAAACGAAAACTTCTAGAAGAAACCTGGACTTATGCAGTATAATGGTTTGAAATCACCAACCTGCACTGGGCTGGCTTGACTCATTTCTTTTCTGTATAAGAAAAGGTCTTTGCACCGCAGTTGGATAAACACGATCTTTTATATTACCTAGTAAAACTGTGGTGGGATCTATAACGCCACATACCAATTACACATTGCACGTGACGTCATGCAAATCCTACATCGCGCAAGCAGAGTTATCCGCGCGATATAGGATGGGTGATGTTATTATCGGGCTGTTGTATAATATGTTATATTATACAACAGTCCGATAATAACGAGCGGACAGAATACACCAGACACAACACTCGTCTGGTCGGTCTCGTCTGGTGGGAGGTGTTATTATCGGGCTGTGGCAGTATAATATGTTATATTATACAACAGTCCGATAATAACACGCGGACAGAATCCACCAGACACAACACTCGTCTGGTCGGTCTCGTCTGGTGGGAGGTGTTATTATCGGGCTGTGGCAGTATAATATGTTATATTACACAACAGTCCGATAATAACAAGCGGACAGAATACACCAGACACAACACTCGTCTGGTCGGAAGATCTTCCCACTTCAAAGGAGGATGAGGAACTCAATCCTCAAAAGAATATCACCATGAAGGTATTTCTATATTTTCTGTTGTGTTAATAAAACCCAATAATTAAGTCACGCGGTGGCAGTAATAAGAAGCCGAAAACAAAATAAAATGGGAAAATGTAATAATACAAACAGAATTTGAGTTGCGTGGTACAAACTCTTTGACATTTTCAAATGTTGCCAGAATTAATAATAAATGTTATGTGAAGGGTAATGTGTAGGGATCGGTCAAAAGGGCTTTAAGGGATGAGTGACATTTAATTTAAAATGACTGACTATTAAGAATTCCTGGGCTATTTACCTTCGCAAGCAGCAATGATATCTGGCTAATATTTTGGTCATTACGTGATATATTTTCGCAGTGATTCTTTGCGTTACAAAAAAAAAAGAAGGGGGGTTTAAGAATAATTGTTTGTGCTGTTATTTTTTGCAGTTAAATGTGGTTTGAGTTATTTTGATACAAATGAATAGTTGATATAGAAAAGAAAGAAGAAGGAAAGAAAATACGTTTATTTGCTGTAAACATGATGCGAAGAAAAAACACACAAATACAAAAAAGAATGAGTTGGGGGAAAATTTGCGTCACAGTCACGCAAAACGGCAATCGCTCAGCATAAAGCTACGACCCTATGCGAGACAGAGCCCCAGCGCTGGATTTTGCTGGTTATATGCACTTTCTTTTAAGTTTAAAGCGTGAAAAGTCCCAATACAGCCTTATTGCAAGAAGTCCAATTTTGTTATCGTACCACAACCAACCAACTACGTGCCAAAATTACAACATATACGGTCATAATTTTAACTGCTCCTAAAGGAATATAAATTTCAATTTTAAAATCTCCATATTGCCGCACGGTGTCGTGTTTGCAAAAATGCGGAAAATAATTCATAATGTATACATTTATTTTGCTTCCACTGTAGTTTCTGGGCCTTCGTTGTTTATGACTGAAACTTGGTACCGTTGGTATTCGCATAGTTATGCAAAGTTGCTTTAGGCTTTATTAAGCGAAATGAAACGGTCTGCATGAGTGTTTTTGTTTGTCGTTTCCTTAATGTGTTTTATTTTTAGGGGACTTGCGTTTAATCCATGCTAGCATAAGAGTAATTTACTAAGGTCTACTTTCACTAATGAAACTGAACGCGATCAACACTCCTGTAGCGGCATCTACAACGCCACATGCGAGCTATGCGTCACACTGACGTCACGCAAAATCCTGCATCGCGCAAGCAGAGTTTACCGCGCAACTAGCATATATACAACGTCCCGACATCAAAAGTCGGTAATTTGCCCGCCAGACATGACACCCGTCTGGTCGGAGCAATGACTGGAAGATCCTCCCTTTTCCATAGAGTAAGAGTGAGTTTCACTCTGTTCCTCATACCTCTGTACTCATACTCTATACTAACCGCGTTCAAGATATGTCAGTGTATTTATTGTCTTAGAATATTGACACTGACTCAAACTCAAAGCATTTATTTCAAATAAACCAATTACAGGCACTTTTGAATTGTGAAGAGGTCATTCGGTCAGAAAGATGAAGCTAGTTGCCCATTCCAAAGCGCAGTAGGTACCTATGGAGAAGAACGCGCAAGAAACTCCACAGACAGTCTTATTATATATATAAAAAATGTAAATTCATTAAAATTATTTTTTATTTTTTAATGTTATCCCTATGAAGAATAGTGTGCACGGTACCAACGGAGAGGTGGGTCATCTCTACTATCATTTTCATCTTCATTCTGGAATCCTCCAGTATAAGCTTCTTAACTTTTTCACGTTTTCTGCCGTAGAGGCAGTAACCGGGCCGCCCGAGCGAGTGTCGTCTTCAATACTCTCTCTGCCTCCTCTCATCTCTACGTGAATACATTTTTGAAGTTTTCCTTGCTTGGTAAGGAATTTAATAACAGCGCGGTGCTTGATTTTCTTCAACATTGTCACGTTAGCCATTCCAGTTGTCGTTGACTAAGGATAACTAGCAAACTAATGATCACCACTACATGAAATTTTACCTTTATACCCTTAGATAATGGCATGAATTAATTAGTGAAAGTACCCACATCATTAGTAAATCACCCTCATACCGAGAATACATTGAACACCCCTCGTACTTTCTAACTTACAGTTAAAAATTCAGGCTCCTTCAAACAGACGCGACACGCGATGCGAATCGCACGCGACACAAAGCCACCTTCACTGTGTCTTCTATCTAATATATAAAATTCTCGTGTCACAGTTTTCGTTGCCATACTCCTCCGAAACGGCTTAACCGATTTTGATGAAATTTTTTGTGCTTATCCGGTATCTATGAGAATCGGCCAACATCAATTTTTTTTTTTTTTTTTTTGGTAGGTAGGGTAGGGAGTTAGGGAGGTAGGTAGGTAGGTAGGTAGGTAGGGTAGGTAGGTAGGGTAGGTAGGTAGGTACAGTAGGTAGGTAGGGTAGGTAGGTAGGGTAGGTAGGTAGGGTAGGTAGGTAGGTAGGGTAGGTAGGTAGAGTAGGTAGGTAGGGTAGGTAGGTAGGTAGGGTAGGTAGGTAGGGTAGGTAGGTAGGGTAGGTAGGTAGGGTAGGTAGGTAGGGTAGGTAGGTAGGTAGGGTAGGTAGGTAGGGTAGGTAGGTAGGGTACGCCGTAGATAAGTACCGCAACCCGTGCGAAGCCGGGGCGGGCAGCTAGTAATCTAATAAATGTATACATATTGTAGTGTACGAGTATCTATGAATAGAGATGTAAACACTATCTCATTCACACTATGGTCTACAAAGACAAGGTCTGGCATTCCGGGAGTGACACATGCTTACGTCACTATCCAGTTGCCACTTTATTGCAATAAAACAGGAAGTATGGAAACATTTTCAGTCACCATTCCGTTAAAAAATATATATAAAGCATTTAAATTGTCGTTTCGTTTTTTCTAATCAAACGAAACAATTCAATTTAAACATATACTAACGTAATTGTTAGTTAAAACCTCATTGTTTTGTCGGATTCGCACAGGTAATAAAGGCAGTTGGGGAGTTATTATTACACGTTACTGGTAACACAGCGGTGATGACGTAGGCTTCTGTCACCCACGTGACCACTGTGTTTCGGAATGCTATACCTGGCGAAGTATATTATTATACCATGATTCACACAAGTATTGAGATAACTGCTGCCACTAATGTCATCTGTCAGTCACCACGAATGGCGGGAAAAGGTACAAAGTGGATTGGCCCTGCAAAAGAGGCTTGTTGTAATAGTAAGCCGTAATCAACAGGATTTTACACATATAAAAAACAAAACCATTTTTCGTGTATGTCTGTGACCGCTTAGTTTTTCTATACAACAAAGTAATGTTGATGCGGTTTTCAATGTACCTAATTTAGAGAATTTATTCCGGAAGAAAGGAAGAAAAGCAATGATAAGAAAAGTAATAATAAACAAAAATACAAACAAAATAGATCGAAAAGGAAGAAGAAAGGAAGGAACGGAGGGATCGGGAAGGTGTTCTGGGTATTATAAATTAATATTTAGCTTAGATATGTGGAAAATTATACTTACCCAATTTCTTATATCACACAGGCGGACGTAATTACGTCATTCGAGAGGTAGTTGCTGAAAATCAGCGCTGTTGATGATAGGTTCGTCCGAAGTCACAGCATTTTGCTGAGCAATGACCTGTTCTTGCACAAATGCGACGCACTGCTTAATTGTTCTTATTATTGTAGTTTGTTTGTTACAAAAGTAGTCATTTTTCCACACTGCAATCGGCATTTTGTTTTTGTTTTGATCGTTTGTTTGTTATCATTTGCCAGTGTTGCAACACAGAGCAATGTGTATTATCTTTAGTCTCTGGCCCTAACATCAGGTAATAGACAAAATTGTCAAACTTTTATAGCTTGAATGCGAGGTTTTTGGCTATTTTGTATGTGTGTATTAATTAATATCATTCATTTCTAAGGTGCGTTTTGTTTGTGCAGAATAAACTATTTTTCTTTCTTTCTTTCTATATCATATAGCACAGAAATCGTGATGTTTTGACGTGCTACCACAGTAGTAAATTGTACCCATGCGAAGTACGGGCGGATCACTAGTTATATGATAAAGGCTTATCTGTATTATTATGCTCAAATCAAAGGAATATGACCTTATTGACCTATATCTATCGAAAATGCCAATTTCAGGGAAGAGGGTTAAGACATTTATATCGCTCTATTAATCGTCCAATTAAATTACTAAGGTGGGTCTAGATTATGTAGGCAGTCAAAATTGAGGCTAAGTAACCATTAATTAAAACAAACTAGGCTTATCTTGGAAGATTAATGGTTATGTAATATTTAGAGTTTATAGAAGGAAATTCTGAACTAAAATGATTGTGTTTACCAAATAAGATTCTAATCTAAAGCCTCGTCTAGATATGTTCTTCTTACCCGACTTAAAAAAGGAGGAGGTTCTCTATACGATTGTATTAAAAAAAAAAGTGTTTTACCTCAGAACTTTTGTCTAGGTGAACCGATTTTAGTGATTCTTTTTATTTGAAAGTTGGTGCTTCTCTTGTAGCCCCATATAAATTTGATCAAGATCTGACCAGAAGTTTTTCAGTTATTCTCAAAGTTCAGTTATTCAGTTATTCTTAATAATTCGTATTTTTTCCACTACCTTGATGATGTTTTAATAACTTCCTGTCACTGTTATTCACATATCACGTAGTGGTATACGAATTTGTGTGGGGTAGGTACCACAACTAAAAAGTGAAAAATTATAACTTTCGTACAAAAAAAACAAAAATAACCGACTTCCAAAAAAAAAAATCACTTCAAAGTGAAAAATAACTTTAATTTCGGAAGTCGGTGGCAAAAAAGGAAAATAAAAAATCAAAGACACCGACCTCAGAAAGTGTTTTTTTTTTTGGAGGTCGGTTGTTTTGTCCGTACCGTTCCTCCGTACCGGAACCGCGTCGTGCTCCAAGAACGCTAGTTTGGACGCCGTTCGGAACGGTACGACGGTAGCGTTACGGCACCTTGGAGCGCATCGAGGATCGCCTCGATCCCTCGCGTCCCAGCTAGTGTTCTTGGCGCGACGCGGATACGGAACGGAGGAACGGTACGGACGAAAGAACATATGTGGACGCGGCTTTAGACGATTGACTGTCGAATAACTAGGCTAACCGTTTAAATTGAGAATAGAAAGTGTGTTGTATTGTGTTATTATTTATTTTTATTTTCAGCCTATGAGTACTAGGGAGACTGAGACCGCTTTGTCCCACTGCAGGGCAAATGCTTCCTTTTCTCCTTACCACTTATCTCTGTCTTGAGCTAGTGCAACGACTAGGGCTTTGCAGATAGGCGGCGCAGGCTGTTAACGATTAGGTTAATGAGAGAGAAATAAAACTAGCTAGTTAGCTTCATACCTATAATTATAATAGAACACGGTTAGGTCATAGGTTCGTCTGATCGATCGGAGCACTCAAACTTTAAGATAGGAAGGGTACCGTCATTGGTAGCTTGAGACGTAGAGGGGCTTGCCAGCACAGGCTCAGCTAGAGTCCGATCAAGTCTTCGGAAGGCCGCAATTAGGGTGCGTTGGTAGCAGGCCGTAGGACGCCGGTAGCGCGCAGTTAGGGACAGCGTGTCCATTAGAGTAGCGTGCCCGGCTTCAGCCTGGACATAGAACCCTGGAAGGCGCGTTAGAAAGCGCATATTAGTTGTGGTGCGAAAGCAGCAAGCCACATGCGATATGTCCAGCCTCATTCCCTTTTAGCGACCAAGAACGGTGTAGTGATCAGGATAGGCGGAAGCTCAACACATCACATTACAGCGGTTTACAGACAGAGAGTTTGCAAAGACAGCGTGGCACAATGACAGATGCAATATGAGGTTATGTATGTGACATGTGAGCATAAAATACAAAGAAAACAATGATTTTAGCAGATGACTCGCTATATCGCTTATAAGACACAGTGAGAGTTTGCACAGCCCGGATGGAGCAGCAATACATACATATTTCAGACCCTTGAGAACTGGATAACCTACAGCCGCGTGGTCCGACATTGACACCAGCGAAATCAGATGCTACAATCATAGGTGATGATATTAAAACAGGTTATCCAGCACAAAGGGTTTGGTATAAATACCATGTTAATGAGGAACTCACCCTAGGTTGGGGCCATAGTATGGAGCGAGAGGGAATGGGAAGCCGTCACCTCCTTCTGCGAAGCAGTAATGCTCGCGAAGGAGGAGGCGGAGCGTGTGAGGGAGAGGCAATCGTTGCGCCCTCACGCCTCTAGTCACCGCAGGAAGAGACACCCTGGGCGTCGGGAGTCGATTGCCGACTCCCGGCCACCGTAGGCGCGGGCTTGCGGACGGCGAGCAATGGGCAGCTCACGTTCCGGTAAGGACCAGGCCCGGGTCGACGGCGCATCGTGTTCCACGCGCGCCTCAAAGAGATATCAGCATCATAGACGGGGTCCGATAGGGCCGATGCCTGCCGGGGTCGCGGATTGTTCGAAAGAGTTACCGTGGCCCTGGCGCACAGGCAACTGAAGGAACACGGGTGGGTTTTAGTCAGTAAGAGTCTGACACGACCTTCCGCTCCGCCCAGAGCGGAAGAGGTCATTTGATGATTACCCACCCACAAAAAAAAGGTTGGGGCACACAGAACCCAGGGTCAGGGTGAGGGTCAGGGAATAGCTCCGCTAGCTAAGCAAGCGGAAGTTCAAATAGCCGAGTGTTCTTAGGAAATTAGTGTTGTTACATGATTTTAGTGATGAGGTTAGCAACTTACTAATTATGAAATATTTAGTATCACTCGACAATTTACGGTTGAGACTCCTCACATCGCTACACTAGTGTCGACCAATACAGTCTGTATGCGTCAAGTTAGTCCGGCCATTTTCTCCTGGGTCTTCCACAATATCGCCAGACGTTTTTTGGGACCCACATTGTAGTAAATTTAGCTTTATTGTATTAATAACTCATAAATTGTTTGCTTATTATTGAAACCAACAGTGTACCTGCTAATACCTACCTATTACCTGCTCATAATATCAAATTCATTATTAAGCAGTGACTGCTTGCTGCTTGGCTGTTTGTTTATTTATTGTTTGTCAGGTCATTCCCAGCTGCCTATTCAATTAACGATTTCTACATATGATAAGATACTTAAGATAGTAAATTTATACAACATTTATGCATTTAAAACCTTCATAAAATATCACAAACTTGTTTATTGGTTACTGCCAGTTGGTGTACATACCGAATTCGTTGTACCATTGTTCGTAGTAGTAGAGCTTACTGTGTACCGCTCGCCCCGAGGAAGTACTACCACCATTTCTATTTCTATCGGTAAGTAGCTTTGCTGTACGCCGGTTTGAAGGGTTTTGGTGCTCTTTGTTGAATTGAATTCTCATTTTTTTCTCCCTCATATTGCCCGCTTTGTTAACCCACAATCCCTTCCTAACTAATAAACGACCTGTCATTCAAGTCACACACTTTAAAACCTGCCCCCAAGCAAAGTCGGGTAAAAAAAATATTAGCCCGAACATCTTACAACCCTATTTTCAATTACGAAGGCAAGCGGCGTTCAAAATTGAGTGACAGCCCTTACAGACCAGTGACCCTCTTTTAGTATGCAGTCAAGAATTTTCCTCAGAATTTAGCTTTGAATAATTAAAGGGAAATAATTATTAAGATAACGAAGACACAATTTTGACATTGAATTTCGGGGGGTATAACAAGAAGAATGTTAAATTATATTGTTTTTGGAATTTGTGACTGGTTCGCAGAAAGGTAAGCCCCTTTGAAACGGCTACTTGAGTAATTCTCCAACGGTTAATTGTTGGTTTTGGTACCTATTACAAATTCCTTAACAGATTACCTGGCTAGTCAAAATGCCAGGAAAACCAAATGATTGTCATCACTTGTAATACCAGCAGAGGTTTTTTCAGCAACATTGCCATCCCTTAGTAACATATAGAACATCACCTTCATGCCTATGCCCCGATAGGTTAGGCAGAGGTGTAGATACCATAGGTACACCCGCCTTTCACTAGTAAAGTTTAATTCCCATGTAATAGGGGGCGAGCCTATTACCATGAACTGGGTACGCACCCAGACTCCGGACTGCTACTGAGAAATTCCAGATGGAAAATCCCAATAACACTTTGCCGGATCCGGGAATTAAAATCACTGGAACAGTAGACCAACGAGGCATCCTGGAGACAAAGCTGAAATATGCCTGTAATTACACCAACGCTCTTGAAACCGTAAAACCGCAATGCTAATTGGTGGCGTACGACTATCTATATTATTATTATTCGATTTATTTTAATGTAATTTAATTAGATTTATTTTGTTTACATTTAATTTAATTTAATTTTATTTGATCATAATTGGGATTTTATTTGATATTTTTATGTGATTACTATTAATTAATTTAATTTGATCTTATTTGGGATTTCTATTAATTTATGTTTAGCAATGGGGGTTATTTACCTGAAATAAATGAAATTTATTATTATTAATAATATATGGCCGCCCATTGTGTCACCCTGTGTAAAATGTCTACATTTATATCTGTTATTTTTTATGGTGTACATAATAAAGAGTATTCTATTCTATATGGATTAATGTATGGATACCTACTAATATTATAAATGCGAAAGTAACTGTGTCTATCTGTTACCTTTCACGTCTAAACGACTGAACGGATTTGGATGTTCGGCACCCGGATAGACCATGACCTAGGTTAGGACATAGGATACTTTTCATCCCGGTAGTACGTTCCCGTGGGATATTTTCCGACATCCACGGGGCCGAAATATCGCAAAAAAAGGAAAAAAAAACCCTTTTTCTTTATTTCTTTTTTACCGAATTGGCAGGCAGATGTATAGAACATTTTTGCAGTTATGTTTATTTGGGGTGATAATTCACAAGTTCAGGTACTGGGCCGTTCCCCAGAAATTCCTAATGGGAAAACTCAATAAAACTTTATCTTACCTTGACATCAAACCCAGTTCAAAGAAAAACAAGACAATAACTATGAGATTTCTTTACAAACCAGATATGAAAGAACTAGAACGTGATAATATCTCAATGAACTTATCCTGAAAACCTTGAAATCCGAATCTTAAATCATAATTATTCACTCGGAACGACGTTAACCCTATTAAAAATGATTGCTCGAGTTGTTCTGATGCTAAACTTGAGCGCGTAACTTAATAGACCCTTGTCAGCTGGTGTTACTTCACTTAGATAACTTTGAAGGGTCACAGATATATAGACAAGGTTGGTACTTATAGCAGTTGTTCCTTTACTTACAACATTTACATTAATTACTAGTTTTTTGGTTAAGGATTTTGAGTGAATGGAGTGCTAGCTTATTTTTTTGTCTAACGTTTTTCTTGAAATAAAAAATGAAAGAAAAAGTATTTATTAGATCTTGCACAGGAAGATACCTTAACTAAATAGTATATATGTGACTACAAAGTTCAAAGCAAGCTCACTTTGAAGTTACTGAATCAGAATGCTTGAATAGTGAGCTGACACCGACTTGGTAGCAGTTATTTTAGTTCAATCTCAGATTTGATACAATACAAACGATACAAATATACAACAACAAGTCTTACGGTTTTATTCGCAGTTGAAGGTTGCGGTTTCTGAATAATAGTAGAAACTATCTACGCCCCGCGGTTTCACCCGCATAAGTCTCGATCCTGTAGGAATATTGTGTTAAAAAGTATTGTATGTCCTTTTCCAGGTTATGTACTAATCATGTGCCAAATTTCATTCAAATCCGTTTAGCCGTTATACCGTGAAAATGTAACAAACAAACAAACTTATTTTCCCATTTATAATATTATATATACTAACTGTAGCCCGCAACATCGTCTGCGATCCAGGTTGAAAAGTAGTCTATATCCTTTCCCAGGTCATGGTCTATGTGTGTGTCAAATTTCATCCAAATCCGTTTAGCGGTTTTGGCGTGAAATCGAAACAAACACACAAATTTACTTTCGCGTTTATAATATTAGTTAGTATAGTTAGGATGTGGTTAATATAGTTAGGATGATAAAAAAAATGGTTTTGGTGTTTTCTATCTACGGGATAATATTAATTTTGTGGTGAAAAAGAGAGAAAGATTTATTCGTGGAATAAAATTGACGTCTGACAGTTCCAGTACTAACTGACAAAAAATCAAAATTTATTCTCAGGATAAGAATTATTCTAGTTACAAAAGTGTTAAATTCGCCCTAAGATGGGTAACAGGGTAACTGTAAAAGTAATTGCATAAGAGAAATTGCAAGAGTACCTATTTAAAAAGATCTTACGAAGCAGTTTGCACAGGGAACAGGAAGATATAAATGTTTATTTTTAAGTGTGTTTACTATCTTGTTAGCTTTTGTCATTTTATCAAGCAGTGAGTCGACTGCGTACCCCAGTAGATACGTAAGCTGCAAACATAATTTGGCAAAATTGGGTACTATGGATTCACCCAACGCCCACACCAGTGTATGTGCGGTGCTCCTGATCAGACTATATCCCATCTATCCGTTCACCTGGCACCCTGAAACAACGTCTCTGTCTCCGCAATAAACGTGGCCACCTACTAGGCCAAAACAATGTAATAAAAGAAACCTGAAAACTAAAAAGCGAAAAATAAAAATTATTTTACAAAAAAAAAAAACAACTGACTTCCAAAAATAACTTTAATTTCGGAAGTCGGTGGCAAAAAACGAAAATACAAAACCAAAGACACTTACGAAATTAAAATAATTTTTCACTTTTTAGTGTTTTTTTTGGAAGTCGGTTGTTTATTTTGTAAAAACGTTTTTATTTTTCACTTTTTAGTTCTGGTGCCTACCCCACATAACTTTGTATACCGCTACTTGATGTATAAATCAAGGAAAAAGGTGACAGGAAATTATTAAAACATCATCAATCTAAGTGGGAAAAAAATACGCATTATTGAGAATAACTCAAAAAAAATCTGGCCAGATCTTGGTCAAATTTATATGGGGCTACAAGAGAAGCACCAGCTTTCAAATAAAAACGAATCACTAAAATCGGTTCACCTAGACAAAAGTTCTGAGGTAAAACACTTTTTTTTTAAACACAATCGTATAGAGCACCTCCTCCTTTTTTAAGTCGGTTAAATATGTAACGTTGATACGAAAAGAAGAAGATTTTGGTCAAACGTGTGATGGTGCTTGAAGCAAGCATGGTTATGAAGGACCAATTCTTTGATTGAGAAGAAGTCTCCTTGCAATGTTGGCGGCACGGTTGGCGCAGTGGTTAAGCGATTGACTGCTGCGCTGCGTGTCGCGGGTTCGATTCCCGCACGGAACAAATATTTGTATGACCTACAAGTAGTTGTTCCGGGTCTGGCTGTTTGCGTATGTGCGTTTAAATATTAGTAAACGCACCCACAATACATTAGAAATATCTAGGGTGGGGCAACGTTTAAAAAAAAATCTGACTGTTACAGACTGTTATTTTTCCTCAACCCACTTGTAACCACTCCATTTACTGTCTACTCAATGTCCCATGTTTACCAAACGAAAGTTTGGCGAAATTCCATGAAAACAGTGAACTAGTGGTTTTTGTTAGAATCCGGAACCGACCGCGGAACCGAGGGAAAAGTTTTTATATCAACTGAGGATTATGGAACTAACCAATGACAGCCGAGACTTTGGACGGTGATAGAAAATACAATGTGTTCGGGAATTAAGTTTTAAAATTCGGTTTCCTTCGTTTCAGTTCCACTTCATCTTTTTTTTAAGTGCATTACCATGTTGTTTAATCAAAGTACCAAAATCAATCAATTGGCCTATTCTTTTCTCAACTATGTAGGGGTCGGCTTTCAGTACCAAAATCAATCCATCTGTCTAGCCTTTTCTCAACTATGTAGGGGTCGGCTTTCAGTCTAACTAGATGCAGCTGAATACCAGAATTTAACATGGAGCAATTGCCTATCTGACCTTCACAATCACACGATACCTCTTGGTAAGACTGGTTGTCAGATTTATGGGCTTCTGACTACCCGTAACGACTGTCAAAGATTTACGAATGACAGCCGGGGCCAACGGCTTAACGTGTGATGCACCCGTGCGGCTGTTATGATTTAGCCACGAGCCCCCTTAGTTTAATCAAAGTACCGTAGACAAGATAAGAAAAAGAAGTGCATTATAATTTGTTTCATTGTGATAGATCGTTTAGTTTAAAGTTATACCGATTTGTTTACACAGGGGTCACTTAATCAAACAAGAATTAAAAAAAATGCTTTTTTTTTCTTTTATGACATTTAATTATTATTTTTTCGTCGATAAAATTAAGCTTAGTTATTTCGATATGTTCACATTATGAAGATTCACACGGTATATATGTATACAATACAAATAAATAAAAATTAAGTGTCTTCATCTGGTACGCCTTCTTCGCTACGATCCTTACATACTCCTTTTGCCTCGTTAAGGGTCATACATCCGGTCATACACGCACGCCGGTTGCGTGTATTACGCACCTGACCTTTCTGAAGAACATCACCAATAAGGTCACTAAATGTCCTCCTAGGGCGTCCCCCTCCCGGCGTTTCCACTCATATCTGCCTTGTAAATACCTTTTGTTAGTTGGCTTTTATTCATCAATATCAAAAGTCATTTATTCAAACTAGGCTGAGAATCAACACTTTTTGGACGTCAAAATTACATAAGACAGTCCTCTAAAACGCTTCGCCCTTCACCACTTTCTAGTGCCTTTAGCTGGGAAGGAGAAGCGGCGCAACGAACTCCCCAGCAACACAGCTGTCTGTTCAGTTAGAACAACTGGATTCTGTACAATAGTAAGTAACTAACATTACGAAACACAAAACATTAAATTAAATTATTTGCCATAATGTCAGCTAGCACACGCCAATATACCAACATACTAAAACATTGAAAACTATACTCAAGCAGAAATAAATAATAAAAAACGTAAATAGAACTTAATACCAAAGTAGAAGCATTCAGGCATAAAGGGCTTGCCCGCTTACATATGAAATGTTACGTTACGTTCATATAGCTATAACTTGAAGTCACAAATAATAAACCAGAACCTCTGAAGTAATATAAATAAACAGTTAATTACTAATAACAATTACAAAACTATGGTCAGCAAGACGTCCTGGCACCACAAGCAGCACCCGTTCACGAGCATAACGCATAGATCATCCACTACCCCTTCGCCATATTTGAGGGAAGGAGGCAACCCGACCCCGACGCTTGCGCAAGCAGTGACATCTAAGGGAGCATGACGAAATTGCTGCCAGTTGCTCAGGCAAGAATAATATGATCAATTGTCAATGTCGCTAGCTAACCACATATTGCAATACAACTCATTAAAAAACACTGAAATGAGTAGATTATGTCAGAAATAAATAAAAATAAAATTAAACTAAATTGACTTATATTGTATATGCAAATAAAATATACAATTATATGAAGTCATGTAACCTGTCAGTAGGTAAGCTAACTCTGAAGAAAGAACATACATTGTCTTGAGTTAATCACAGCGAGCAACTATTCTTATCGTTGTTGATAGAATAGTATGCCTTTGAACAAAGGTTGGATTTTACATTAGCTTTAAATGCTTTAAAAGGCAAATCTAGCAAAGAAGAGGGAAGCCTGTTGTAAAAGGTTATACTAAGCCCAACAAATGAGTTATGAACTTTATAAAGCAGGTGAAAGGGAGCTCGTCTCGAGCATCTAAGTCCTTCTCATCATCATCATCATCTCAAACTCAAAGCATTTATTTCAAATAAACCAATTACAGCCACTTTTGAATTGTCACGGGGTCGGTCGGTCACAAAGTTGAAGCTAGTTGCCCATTCCAAAGCGTAGTAGGTACCTATGGAGAAGAACGCGCAAGAAACTCCACCGACACTCTTTTAAATCAAAATGTGTTTACAAAATATTGGTTACATCACTCATGTTGAAATTATGCATGTGAGAACGGTGCAGAACGTTAAAAGCGTCCTTAATAAAAAGGATAAGAACAATTAAAATATTAAATTAAATTGAAATAAGCCGTGGCAGCTAAGAGATGGCCAGTCCCTACTGATTGCGCCCGTTTACGAACATTACGCACGAATTAGCACCATTCAGCTCAACCATTTTAAAGGGAGTTAAATGATCTAACACATGCGCCACCATCAGCGAGACATTAGAGTAAGCTTGACATACTCTCAGCCGCTAGGGCACATCATCTCATCCAGGCTCTTAAAACAGAATAAATTGGTTTAGCTTCAAACAGTTCCATTAAAACATCTTTGTCATGTAAACTGCTCTACATCACAACCCACGCATAAAAGCTAATTAAAAATCCTTTCACAAACATAAAAGCTATAACAAATAGAGCTACATTCATACGTATTTATATTGTGTAGCATTTTCGTTTGATTCATAGTTAAACGTAATTAGTAGAATGTGATACGGCCAGAAGCGTTGCATTTAGGAAAATTATAATTAGCTATATAATATTTAGTGCTTGTATGTGAGACTCGCTTTTCTTTGCTTATGAGCAGCTTTTCTGTTTGTCTGTATGTTTGTAAAACTGGGAAATATTGAACTAGATGTTACTTTTCAAATCAAATCATCATCTTTGGATAGTCTCGTATTGTTGGTCACAAGCGATACTGCTGAGTGCGGGGTCCTGGGTTAGTTCTCCAAGTTAGGATGCAATTCAGGGATTTTCTAGACACAGCCTTTTTGTCTAATTGGCTTATCACATGAGCCGTATAGTATAACTGGTGAAATCTTGGTGTATGTAGGTAGTATAGGTACACCTCTGCTTGTTACCCTGCGAGGAAAACAGGGGTGAGGTTGAGTTATGTTTGCTTAGTTATAAAAGGATTATATTTCTAAAAGAAACAAGAGAAGGAAGAATTTCTTGACGTTTATTTTCGGAATTAAACTTTTCAGCAGATTTACGAAATATCATGGACTTTTACGAATTGCAATAAAGGCTCTTGCAGACAAGAAGACAAAGAACAATTTCTATGAAAACTTCATGGAAATTGTTCTATTAGAGTCGCGTCGCGCCTGTCTGTGGGAGCCTTAAAGTTGCTGTAAAGATTTATTTGCGTATTTTTGCGGCCAACGCGTCGCAATAAATTTAAGTGAAGCGATTCTGTCGTTTTGTCGTAGTGTTGTTTGTCGCACGTTTATGACGCAGTTTGTATGAGTGGCTTTATCGTTTGTCTGTTCTTTTCTTAATTGACTAGCCTTTGCCCGCGGCATCGCTCGCATGAATGTCGGAAAACATCCCACAAAATATCCCACGGGAACGTACTACACGTTCCCGTGGGATATTTTCCGACATCCACGGGATTAAATTATCATAAGTGTTAATCCAGGTTGTAAACTATTTGTGCTAAATTTCATTCAAATCCGTTCAGCCGTTTTTGCGTGATTGAGTAACAAACATACAAACTTTCACATTTATAATATTAAGTATTTGTAGGATTAATCAAACATCTTATTTGTCGTTCTTTGCACTTTTCAAAAAACGAAATTATTTTTGGTTGTGTCAAATAAATCATCATACATTTTTTATAGTTTTTTTTACTATTATTGATAAAGCGCGTTTGAATTCGTTTTGACTGTCGTAAATCAAAGTTAGCATACCTAATACAGTACGAATCGATCGTCAAATCGACTCCGATTGTTATCGAATAATATTTAAAAGTGGCAGGCAGAATCGAGTGTGAAACAAATACTACAATATAGTCTCTGTTGGCTGCAACAAACTAATTATCATCAGTACAGTTCTATGCTACTAAAATATTCAGTGTACTAAGGATATTAAAAACGATCAGTTTTCTCTAACTGTATTAAAATGAGAAACGAAATTGTATACAAAACAGTAATTAGGTTAATAACTAGATACGAAATTAGGAATATGAATATCCTAATTCATTCTGCTTTTAGGTTACTTGGTCAGAAGTTCAGAACTGTCTGTGTTCTGACGTTTGTAGAACTTTGCTGAATGTAAGATGTGATAAAAACATTTGGGTAGGAGGAAAACGTTTTATGAAATTAGTTTTATTTGAGGTTGAATTTTAGTAAGTCCACATTTAATAGAATACCATAAAGGATGATTTAAAGCAGTTCATGCTGCACCGTGCAGCGTCCATGTCCGGTCCGAGTTTTGGTCCCTAAAATTGAGCAGACTCGAACGCGACTCGCGCTTATGACGGTGAAATCATTCCTAAAAGTTCCTTTTCGAAGGGGGGCGCAGACCACAGACGGCAGCGTTGTTGCGGTTGACAATAACCGCAAGCGACAGTGCCGCTGTGGTCATAATTCCGAAAGTGATGTCACTCACATCAGTCTCGAGAACGGCATTTGTTAAACAAAAAAATTCGGCTTGTCCCTTTGTCTAAATATACGAATTAAACATGCAATATGCCCCCAGTAAGTTACACAGTAAGCCTCAGTAAGTTACGCAGTAAGCCCCAGTAAGTTACACAGTAACCCGCAGTAAGTTCCACAGTAAGCCCCAGTAAGTTACGCAGTAAGTCCCAGTAAGTTACACAGTAAGCCCCAGTAAGTTACGCAGTGAGCCCCAGTAAGTTACACAGTAACCCGCAGTAAGTTACACAGTAAGCACCAGTAAGTTACGCAGTAAGCTCCAGTAAGTTACACAGTAAGCCCCAGTAACTATTAAGTTTCACAGTAAGCTCCAGTAAGTTACACAGTAAGCCCCAGTAAGTTACGCAGTAAGCCCCAGTAAGTTACACAGTAAGTCCCAGTAAGTTTCACAGTAAGCCCCAGTAAGTTACACAGTAAGCCCCAGTAAGCCCCAGTAAGTTACACAGTAAGCCCCAGTAAGTTACACAGTAAGCCCCCGTAAGGTACGCAGTAAGCCCCAGTAAGTTACACAGTAAGCCCCAGTAAGTTTCACAGTAAGCCCCAGTAAGTTACACAGTAAGCCCCAGTAAGTTACACAGTAAGCCCCAGTAAGTTACACAGTAACCCCAGTAAGTTACACAGTAAGCACCAGTAAGTTACACAGTAAGCCCCCAGTAAGTTACACAGTAAGCCCCAAGGCCCCAAGGTCAGCTTTATAGAAATGGCCCAAGACGCAACTTGATGGAATGTACCATACAGCAATTGACAAAAAATCTATCAAGTGTCCCATACAAAACTTCAATACGGACATTGAAGTTTTGTATAGGACAGTTGATAATTTTGTCGCGATAACGATGTTGGTACCATAAAGAAAGCGATGGCAAAAAACAAAGATACAAAACCAAAGACATCGACTTCCGAAATTAAACTTATTTTTCTTATTGTTGTTTTTTTTAGAAGTCGGTTGTTTTTTGTATTAAACATTTCCTTTGATCACATACCTACATCTTTTTTCACGCATGGCATATAAAATGCTCTCATTGCAGCCAACCCTCCTTCAAAGTATCAGAGTTTCATATTCGTTTGCCTTCTAATAACACAAATATGTTTGCCCTCCCTAATGGAGCGAAGTTGCTTACTTTACGGGAAGGGGTTAATCGATCTGTGTTTGTTCTAAGATAATGTCTGACCTGGCTTAGAACGTAATCTGTTATATTACTTGTGTTGATTTTGAGTGTGTGTTTGGTGGTGTTTCCTTATGTAATGTTTGATGTGCTCGTGTGGGATTATACCTATGTACTAATAAAACTTTGTCATGGTGGCATGTTTTTCTGATCTGCTTCTTACGCCCCAAGTTGAGAGTTCAAACCCGGCAAGTACTAATGTGACTGTAGTGGCATCTACAACGCCACATGCGAGCTACGTGTCCACTGACGTCTTGAAAAATCCTGCATCGCGCAAGCAGAGTTTACCGCGCAACTAGCATAAATATAACAACAAGTCTGGCCGGAGGATCCTCCCTTTTCTATGAAGGAAGGTATGAGTGAACTTTACACGCTGTTCCTCATACCTCTATACAACTTTTTAAAAGTTACGGGTATTTTCTAAATTGCTCAATTTCCTTAGACACCACTGACTGACGGTGAAGGGAAACATCGTGGGAAAACCCTGGACTTCAGTTTGAAAATTCCAACCCGCTCTTTATATCCTTTATCTGTGTGTTCTGAATCTGTCTCTCTGTATGAGAAGTGGCTTTAGCCCGATACACGGGACATTACAGGCAAAAAAAAGAAAGGAAACGGCCAGTAAATAAGCTATGAATTAAAACAAATGTCACGTCAATCGGAACAGTGGTTCTCTAGTTATAAGCGCACTGAATGACAGACATACGGACGTTGCGTTTTTCAACCTTTATATTGAAAGTAAAAGAACTTAAATAATGTTTTGACTTCAAGCAGCAAAATAAGCAAATTTGGACTTCTAAATAACTGATAAATGATTTTATTTCTGTAAGTAGGTTTGTGTAAACACTTTTACATGTCAATTATATTTTAAAAACTAGATGAGGTCGGCGTTTCCTATATGAGTACTCTGAGAAGAAAAACGAACGAAGAAGAAAAACTCAGAGGTCACGGTCTCTTTTAAAGTCCAGACATAATCTGCATCAGATCATGTGAAGACCACATGTAGATTTGTGTCTGAAATGGTCTTTTGAGGAAAAACCACACAGATTGAGTGGACCTGTCCAGTCAGTGCACGCATTTGTCAGTAATCGTGCAGTTCAACTCAGATCTTAAGGAGCTCAACGATTAACACTTAACACTTTCAATGTCTTGTTAATTTCCTATTTTTGGTTAATTAAAGACTACTGAAAAAATACCTGAGGGCCTAGAAAAAGTGACATTCTATCAGCATTCTATTCTAACGATGATGGAAAAGACCCAAATGCATTGGACTGTCAGAAGCTTTTCGGTATTCTGTTGAAAGTCGTTGTAGAAATACGACACGCTTTGAAAGCTATTGTCACTTGTTTAGACAAGTTAAGCGGGTTTAGAGGGCCGATCTGTTACCTTTTCACGCCTAAACGGCTAAACGGATTTGGATAAACGCAGGTCAACAAAAGTCCATACAACTTTGATCAAACATGTACCTCAAGTTATACGTGCACCAAATCGTAGAGGACAATAGAGGAATTTGAAAATAATTGTTTTTTTATGCTTAAATAATTTAAAAGTACATAATAAATATTTTTTTATGCATATACGATTGCTTTATATTTGGTTGACACTCGGGTACCATTATATCGTAAATGTCATTCATGTGTCATTCCGTTCGTTCATGAAACAACAGTGGTTGAAGCCGACAGTAGACAGCTGTCAAAATGACAGTTAAAAAAAAAGTAAGTTGTGGTTGTGCCGATAATAGTGTACCAAAATGGCATGCTTTATGTTAAAAGTTATTTTATTCTCGACCCCGGGTAACCATAAGATTGTTAAGCTATTGCATAGCTTTTATCGCGGGCTTTGAGCGCGGCGACCGAATCAAGACATTCCGTAACGAAAACAAAACCTAACACCCCCCACTCCGCCTACCATGTAGCTCGGCCGACTCGCTCGCTCGACTCGGCTCGCTTAACGTGTATGTATATGGTACGACTGTACTTGAATTAATATTTAAAAAAAAATACTGGTTAAATAAAAAATAAATAAATCATTATAATTGCATAAGTTGATAAAAAATGCAATAGCTTTACCGCGGCAGTCCCCGAGTGCCACACGTGTTATTTTTGTTTTACTTTTAATTATAAGAACAGTGTAAGCTAGTGTATTTTATGCCACTAAGTGTACCTCGGTACTTCATTTGGGCAGATTTTGGTGACATCCTTTACACACCATGACCATGACCATGACCTGGATTAGGACATAGGATACTTTTTATTCCCATAGGACTAAATAAGTAATAAATTAAGGTAATAAAATAAGATTTGACGACTATTCTATTGGTCAAAAGTGCCCTGCACTTACCCAGTTTCCGTACCTAATTGATAGCAATTATGAGGTTCGAACATGGTGAATAATTTAATATTTCTCGTGTGAGAACCTCATGTAATGGGCTACAATCTTCATACACACATCAATATGATGTCTAATCATATAGATAGGTACTTAAATTGCCTTCAATGAAAGAAAGAAAGAAAGAAAAAGTATTTATTGGGACTCGCACAGGATTATCACAAACTAAACTAAACAGTCATAAACGTAAAAATATGAACAGAAAGTCCTGTACGAGGCCAAAAGGCCCCTATCTCAGCATGTTACTGCCACATTTAAAAATAAGAGTCGCAGCGCTGGTATTCTGATAGGGCCCGCTGCTGTGATATATTTTCAATGACATAAACTCTTAACGAAATGGTAATACTCTTGGTACTGTGACATAGGTTCTTTAGTTTGTGCATTTTAGAACATTTGGTCTTATTAGTTCTAATAGTGTAAGAGGTACCTAACATTGAAATTAACCCCTTTATTTATAAACGTTGCTTAAAGTTAAGTTATGATTAGCGCCTGTTTAACCATACATTTTGACGTTTAAATGTCTCTTATCTTTAATCATCGTTTATAAATAAACCCCTTAATGCTTTACGAAAAAGTTTATTGAAAATGACATAGTAAATTAATTTGGTCCTTGATCTTGTATATAATAAAGGTAAATAAATAGTATAGCAGTAGACAACAAGAAGTATTTTCTCTACATTTGTGGCAAAAATACGCACTTCAATTAATGTAGTGTCTTAAGATTTCAATTAAGCCAAGAAACAAATGATAAAGGCAAGTTTTATGCGAGTTGTTTTGTTTTTGAATCAAGACATATTTTACTGGAGTGGTGATAACGTTTCATAGGTAGACATCAATGTGCGCTCTTAGCATTTCTAACGTGACGATATTATCGAGGACGTGCACGTCCACGTCTATAAAATGAATGGAAATACGTGCACGTTTTACCGTTATCGTGGACGGTAATTAATAAAAGGGTCTGCATATATTTCCATACATTTTACTTCCCCGTGTTGTCGTGATACCGTGGACGTCCACGATAATATCGTCACGTTAGAAATTATAAAGCGCCCAATTTTGGCGCAACTTGAAGGTTTAAAGAACCTTGTCTTAAGTTTGTGGTTGGGAAATCAATGTGACTCGTTGAAAGTTTGTACAGTCACCGGCACATCAAGTTACCACAAACTGTCAGATTTTCTCATTCGATTTTGAACATAACCATCAACATTTTAAGGTTACAATCGTTTGAAGGAATTTGACAGTTTCGTGTAGATTGACCTGCTAGCGACTGTACATTATGAATGGTCTAAAATTCTATACAACAATCTAAATCAATATAATCAATAATCAATAATAATATAATATAATCAATTCTATTCTAATTCTACTACAAGGATATTTTGGCGCCTGAATGACAATTGACAGGGAGGCGTTGTTGGTAAACATTTGTAAAATTGACACAGAAATTGTATTAATAAAACAAGATGGCGGCACGATTCCGATTTGGCCACGCGCCGGAAGAACTTTGTAGCATTTTACAAAACAAGTATTGCAATAAATACTATTTTCACAAAGAGGTTTTTGAACGGCAAACTGATGTTATTGTTTTTTTTAAACTGTTTTCGGTTTTAGTTTTAACCTATGCAAACTTTGGGCTGAACTTTTTTGGGACGAGTTGTTTTTTCGTAAGAGTGAATGGGGTTTTTGAAACACTGGCCGGTAACAGTGATTTTATTTGTTCTTGTTTTGAATCGCCGAACTGGTAGGTTTTTGAGGTAAAAAAATATAAATATTTTTTTGATAATTATATTATTGGTAAAGAGTGAAAAGTATTAGCAAGTATCCCAGAACGATAATTTCGTCATTTGATGATTTCCCACCCAAAAAAAAATATCGCCTGTATTCCCCGAAGGGTTAGGCAGAGGTGCATCTAGATAATACACCCAGATTTCGCCAGTTATATTTTAAGTCACATGTACCTGATAGGGGGCAAACCTGTTGCCATCAACCTACTGTGATTTCAAAGCAATAAAAAAAACGAAGGAAAACTTAACGTAAGTACGTTAAGTTTTCCTTCGTTTAATATGGTTTGAAAATTTAAAAAAAATGGTACTTGATTTGCATAAAGTACGCAAGAGATACTCTGTGAGATAAATATTCTAAAAAAAATTTAAAAATAAATATGATAAATGATGTTCTTTTTAGTAGGTATTTGTGTGTTTTTCTCTGCGTCATGTTTACCGCAAATAAACTTTCTCTCTTATCTTTCTGAAAAATAAAGTATACGTTGAATACATAAGGATCTGTTATGAGCAGGGTGCACTCTCCAATTTATTCAAGTAAGTGTAACGTTCCGAAAAATATAAAGTTCTTTTAATATTCTGGTTGGTCTCCGGTAGGTACCTATTCATACTAAAATGGTAGTTTGGACGTAAAAAACGGCATATAACAGACTTCCGCGAAAAATTGTTCAATTTGCATTCGAGATTCAAAGTAAAAATGGTTTTGGCAGAAATTGACCAACGGTTTTTCGCACGAACTGAAGATTTTAATCAGGCTAGATGTATTTATAGTTCATTCCTGAAAAACCTCTATTAATCCTAACATTAGTAAATTCTATGGAACAGGTGGGCTTTTCTTTTTCTTTTCTTTTTTGTTTTTTTTGGTTTGGGTATCATCAAATGACCTCCTCCGCTCTGAGCGGAGCGGAAGGACGTGTCAGACTCTTACTGACTAAAACCCACCCGTGTTCCTTCAGTTGCCTGTGCGCCAGGGCCACGGTGACTCTTTCGAACAATCCGCGACCCCGGCAGGCATCGGCCCTTTCGGACCCCGTCAATGATGCTGACATCTCTTTGAGGCGTGCGTGGAACACGACGCGCCGTCGACCCGGGCCTGGTCCTTATCGGACGGCGAGCTGCCCATGGCTCGCCGTCCGCAAGCCCGCGCTTACGGTGACCGGGAGTCGGCAATCGATTCCCGACGCCCAGGGTGCCTCCTCTTGCGGCGACTAGGGCGTGAAGGCGCAGCGATTGCCTTCCCCTCACGCACTCTGCCTCCTCCTTCGCGAGCATTACTGCTTCGCAGAAGGAGGTGACGGCTTCCCATTCCCTCTCGCTCCGTACCATGTCCTGAACCAGGGCCGGACGCGAGTGATCGCCGCCGCCGATCTCCACCACGAGGACACGGTGGTGCTCCGCCCAACCCGGGCAGACCTTCACCGTATGCTCCACCGTGTCCTTCGGTCGATCCACACAATGATAACACCCGGACGTTTCCTCCCGCCTTATCCGAAACAGGAACTTCCCGAAACAGCCATGTCCGGTGACGACCTGCGTCAGGCGGAAGGTGAGGACGCCGTGGCGCCTCTCAAGCCACTCCTCAAAGAGGGGACTTACCGCCGCAATTGTGGCGTGCCCTGCGCTGGGCTTCGACAGTCGCACTTTCCATGCATGCTCGTGGCTAAATAATAACAGCCACACGGGTCAATCCATCAGGTTAAGCTACTCTTGCCGGGGTTGGGCTGTGGATGAGTGATCAATGATCATCTATAACATATCGAGAAGGCCCCTCCGTGCCTCGAAAAACCCGTTAAACCGCTGATGCCGGCTATATTTCGTAGATCTTTGGCGGTCGTTACGGGTAGAATATTTGGGGGAACAAATTATAACTTTATATTATTGTGGTGGATGAAAATCATCAGCGCCACAAGCAGGTCTGAAGAGGGATACGCTGATAATTAATCTAAACAATAATCTATCTAAGGTCCGTAATTCGAATCACAACTGTCATTCTTTAACAGTTGTATAAAATGACCAAAATACGGCAAAATGTCGAGGTGTGTCAAGTTGATAAACAATTGATTTGCCTGAGGAACATTGATTGAAGCACATAAGCAAACAAATTCACACTATTTTCCAAGTACATATATTTTGATATTGTAGAGTCTACAAAACTCACTTGTCTCGAATTGTACATACGTCTACATTGCAGACGTGTGTAGAACTTATTAAGTAATTTACGTCAACAATTCAACATTGGACAAATGGTGCTACTGAAAATTGGCGCCCTAAAATAACTAGGCTTTTCTCAATGCCTAATGTGCCCCTTTGTCTTGTAAAGGTCGAGAAGACAGATAAATACAGCTACGAAGTATCTGAAGATGGATTTTAAGATTGCTTAAATAAATATTTGTTTTATAGGCTAGACTGAATAATTTTGATTTCACGTCTCCTAACGTAAGGAAAGGACCCTGCACAAAATGTTAGGAAAAATCCGTACGGCTAATTTGGCAAAAATTTTGGAACAATATAGCCTGTAGCATACTGATTGAAAGTCAATAGAGGCGCAAAAAAAATAATGGCCAGTTTTGGAGATATAGGCAGCCATTTTTATGTTGAAGTCGGGAAAATGATTTTATGTTATACTTACTGCTAAAATATGAACAAAAAGCGATGCGGGCCCTATCAGAATACCAGCGCTGCGGTACTTATTTTTTTTTTTAAATATCGCAGCATTATCCTGAGATAGGAGCCTTTTTGGCCTCGCACAGGTTTTTTTACTTGTTTATTGTAGATTTTTTCAATTGTCAATTTTGTTAGTTTTAAATGCTCCTTTTTAATTTTTACTCTTTGTATTTCCTGTGCGTGTCCCAAATAAAATATTTTTCTTTCTTTGTTTTTTTATCACATCAATCACAACAAGTTCCAATACATATAAACTCTTTGTCAGTATACCTTGAAGGGGTAGGCAGAGACTTATTACTCAAATTTCGCATAGTAGACAAATCGTCCGGGCGATTTTGTTGAAACTTTAGAAATAATTATACCTAGTCTGTTTGTGTATATATCGAATATAAAAAAAAATTCGTGTGACAGTGTTTGTTATTGAACTCCTCTGAAACGGCTTGACCGATTTTTATGTTTTTTTTTGGATATTTGGTAGGTCTGAGAATAGGTCGTAAAGTATATTTCACACCGCTGCGGGTGAAGCGGGGCGCAGCTAGTAATAGATAATATTTTTAAACCGAATGTATAATTCAAATTGATTTGAGTAAAAGCGGCATTAAAATAATACCATCCTGCTGATTGGCTAATACAGGGTGGTATACATCGACGCGCAAACTGTACGCGTAAATTATTTTACGAAAAATATTTACCTACCATTTTTTTTTTTCGTTCGCCTAAATACTATAAAAAAACTATATCGCACCTCAAATCGAATACAAAAATGGACCCCATACTTTATCAGCTGTAGATAAAGATTTACAAACTCAATAAAGGGCTGGATACACGCAAACGGCTCGATCTGATTGACCAGTAAAATACTGAAATGGACGCATACATCTTACCTGCGGCCCTAGCACGGACGCGCGACGCAAACGTAACCTAAATCCGAACGATTTTTGTATCGAAAATATAACTATCCTATAGCATTTTTTTTTTTTGCGACAACCCCAATCATTATCACCAATAGATATGAATAAAGTCTTAGAACTAAGTAAATGTTATGCGCGCATCGAGTATTTTCAAATTTAAAATCGTACAAATTTACGTTACGTTTACGATCTGCGTTCGTTCTAGGCCCACTGGCCCTGCAGTCTCGACATTAGACAGCGACAAAAATCGATCGCTAAGTCGTATCGTTGTCAAATTCCTTTAATACATTTTCAACTTTATTTCGAAATCATAAGGTTGAAAATCTATTAAAGAAATTTGACATCGATTAGACTTAACGACCAATTTTTGTCGTTATATTTGTTGAGACTGCAGGGCCTGGGCCGGCAATAGTGTTTTGTTTCTAATGGGCAATATTTCCCTTTCCTTAGAAAATGGAAAAGATGTTGAATTACCAGCATCCTTAATTATTGCGTAACACACTGGCAATGACAATGCCTTCCATTTCACTAAATAATTATAAAACAAAGTCCCCCCGCCGCCTCTGTCTGTCTGTCTGAACGCGGTAAACTTAGAAACTACCGAACGGATTTTCATACGGTTTTCACCAATGGACGGAGTGATTCATGAGGTAGGTTTAAGTGCCTAATTCATTAGGTTTTTCTGTAAATTGGTTTAAATATGACGAAGATTGTTGAAGGTGTCCGAAAAAAACTTGCCGACCGGGAAGGTTTACTGGCGTGCGCCGCGTACACATTGGATGAAATTTGGCAAACAGATAGTTTACATAGGGTACGTTTAATCCTAGTAGTACGTTCCTGTGGGGTATTTTCCGACAACCACGCGGTCGAAGCCGCGGGCAAAAGCTAGTTGAAAACAAATTAAACGGTTGTTAAATTAGTCTGCTTGACAACAAGAACAAAGCAATGGATACTGTTGAATTGTTAAAATTAAAGTAGCACACGCAATTAGGGTGCTATTCGTTGTAGGTAGTTAAGTAAGGCTGACGCAGATGTGGGTGGGCAGCACCGTATTGTACAAGTCCTTTTTAATCACTTTTGTATGAACAATCGAACTAGGGATAGTGTATTTATTTTATTTCTTATTTTTTGTTACTTTTAATTTTCGTATGCTGCACTGGTTGACGTCATCAAGGCAATGCCGGCTGTCGCTGAAAACCAGCGCTGGGGCTCTGTCTTGCATAGGGTCGTAGTAATATGCTGAGTGATTGGCGTTTTGCGTGGATGTGACGCATATTTTCCCCCAACTCGTTCTTTTTTGTATTTGTGTGTTCTTTTGTGACTTCAGGCTTACGACCACTAGACCGACGAGGCCGTCGAGGATTTTATTATATCTTTTATTTTATCTTTTTATTATATCTTTTATAGACATTGATATAACTAGTTTATATCAATGGTTATAGATGTGTGTAAAGGTTGAACAAAGTTATTTCCTAAATGTCGCCTACGACAAAGAAAGAGCGCTGATGTCTGAATTACAGATATTTCATATCTAGTTCAGACAAAGATGTTCAAAATCTGCAGAGTAATTACGTAACACACTAACAGTAGGAATGGTTTTCATTTTGACAGGTCAACAACATTCATTGCGTTATTTACGTTGTTGAGCAGACAAATTTTTCGAACATATGGAGGGTTCAAAATGATTGATATTGTGATTGATAGTGTGTTACGCAATTAGGGTGCTGATCATAGAATGAAATGTCATAAAGTGTATCACCATATTATTTATTTATCTATTGCGTTCCATAATGTATGTATACATACATACATACATAATTAGCCTATAATGTTCCCACTGCTGGGACACAGGCCTCCTCTCTTTTAGAGGGAATGGGCTGATATCTACCACGCGGGCCCAGTGCGGGATGGTAGATCTCAGATGTCTTCGAATTTTTGGTTCTAGGACATGTCGGTTTCCTCACGATGTTTTTCTTCACCGTTTTGAGAGCAGTGGTGATGAAATTATTTACACAAAGTAAAGCGCCTGTCTGGGTTCGAACCCACGATCTACGACTCGTAAGTCGGGGCCCATACCACTGGGCCACCACTGCTCCTGCTAATGTATGTAAGTATTTCTTTTATTTCACACGGTATAAAGTAATAGATAATCATTTCTAAACAAAAACTTTTTCAACTCAAGCAATATGTAACGATTATTTATCGTTCACATTCTTTTCCATTTGACCCTAAAAGATCTTATCTTGAACATTTATGTTATTTCACTGTAATGCCTTGATTCATTGTTTAGGTTCTACTAAAGTAGAGTTTAAGTGTGTAAGGCTGGAGAAGGTCACATTACGTATTTGGAGTATTGGACGACTCTTCAGTAAGCTTTTAGATGTCTGGCATTAAAATAATTACTTGGTTCATGGTTAGCTATGAAGCTAAGATTACAAATAAAATTCCCACTATGTGTTGTGTTTTTTACTAGCTGCAAGTTATCATCATCCTGTCCTTGTCCCATGCTAATGCTCATGCAGACAGGCGCGACGAGACAACGCGACGCGACTCTTGTAGAACAATTTCCAATAAGTTTTCAAAGAAATTGTTCTACTGGAGTCGCGTTGTGCTGTCGCGTCGCGCCTGTTTGCATGAGCATTATGGCGACGCGAGCGGGAAAGACACGAGGTGGCAAAGTCGAAATTCGGAAAGGGCACATCAAAATCTATAAAATCACTAATTTTCAAAACTGCCGGAAAACTTTCGAAGTAGCCTCTGTATTTCGAACCAAATGACTCTACTATGATTGGTTAACTAAAATAATATCAACCAATGATAACACATTCATCTTGTGAGACTTTTCAACAGATTAGATTAAATAAGTTTTTCAGAAACCGTTGGTTTACAGCTGATTAGTGCATTTTGTAACCGTTTACCTTTCATTAGAAAATAAACCGTCAAACATTTCTTTGTTTTCCTTCACAAGATTTCTACTGTGAGGTAGAATTTTTAAATACGATGGAAACGAAAAGGTACGTAAATGCGTTCGATCCTGTGTGTTCACATTTTTGCCCAAATGACGGGTTCCTAAATTCGTGTAGGATTTTGCTTACGTTTCGAAGATTTTTAGAAAAACCTTAGCCATATTTTATGAACAGCAAAATCGAAGGAAAAATGTTGTTAGAAACTGATATTTTTGAGCAATGGTTCAAAATCTAGGCTCAGTTTGGTCGATGTAGTGATTGGTCGAAAGTAAAGCCTTTGTTCCGATGGGACTGTTGAATTTTTGAGTTCTATCGACAGCAACGTCCAATTTAGTTAGTTTTTACAGTTTTAACGAGTTTTTGGTTGTTTTCATGTCGAGTTGTAGACAGTAAAGTAACTAATGTTTAGGGACGGTTGACAATTACATGTAACCTAAATTCATGCGGACTATTTCGTACTAGATGACAAACATTTTGTAGGTCAAATACTCAGACACGAATAATTTTTAGTCATTAATGTCCTTAATATGTATTATGCGACCAAGTATTGAAATATCCTCTGCGTGTGATGACATTTGAGTTAGTTTAGTACATCCTGGGCAGTCAGACGTTTTGCAAATAATCGATTTTTAGTTAATTTGTTTCTGAATATAATTGGTCATATCGTTTTATGTTCCATTTCAGTCAGAGAGATGTTAACCATATTTCCAGTATTACAGCAAAAACTCGTCATGTGTTTTTTCAAATTGCAGTTTTTACGTTTATTTAAAACTACATTTTAACAAAGTTGCGGGATTTCAATTGAAACATTTTAAACTGTATTTAGAACTTTAAATACTTGTTTTTCGAAGTCTAAACTGCTGAGCTGAACACATTGTTGTTGAGAACTAATCTTTATTTATTATTAGATTTTGGTCGAGTTTTTGCCCACGTGAAGGTCAAAAAAATCCTTTAAATACTTCTACATTAATTCTACAATAAAAATACATATATACTTACCAATGTGCCAACTTTCATGGTGTTCGGTCAAACGGTGTTTGAGTTCACACTAGACTAACAAAATGTATTAATAATATTTAAAAACAACTCTTAACACACTACTAAAGTTTCTAATAATATAACTCAACCAAAATTCGAAAGACACGTAGCGCCATCTAGCATCCTAAAGCAATTGTGACCGTTGAAAGTTATTGCTTTTTCCCTCGGGAACAGTACTTTTTTTCTGAATGAAAAGTACTCAATGGCCTTTTCTGTACTCCTGACTTTGTATAAGCAAAATTTCATGATGATCGGTTCAGTGATTTAGGCGTGAAAAGTAACAAACAAACAGCTAACTTTCGCATTTATAATATTAGTTAGATTGTCCTTTGTCAGTTTAAAAATAACGTTTTTTTTGGCATTTGCTTTTATGTTAAACTAGCGCCTGATTTTTACGACTTGACAAAAAATCGAGACGTCTTTATTAAGTTTAATATTTTTCGTCGGTCATCAAATAAAATATCAGCTGTTTCATAGAAAAGTGCAATAGCTACGCGATCATAATGTACGGAATGTTTTTTAAAATAACCGACGTAATATTTCAACGCAGAGGTATTCAGAATCACGTACTGAATCCAAGGTTGTGCGTCGATGTTACCAGCCAGTATAACGAAAGTGAGACCTAAAAGACGGATTTAAACAAAATCCATTAAAAGGGGTTAAATAGAGAATGAAAGTTTGTACGGAATTTCGTATTTTTTGGCGATGGGAAATCCTATCGGGCACACGGCTTGTTTTATTAATAAAGAAACTGATTCTTACCAGGAAACACGCTCCAGAATTACTTTCATGTATCAAAATACTCCGATTTGCACCTTACTATATCAAAACACAGATACAAATCACCTTGTTTACGTCCCAACTTTTGAATAGCCATTGAAAATACAATATGACGCTATTCCGACTGCCAAACAGTAAGTTGTAAATAAAAACATACAGGAATACTAAAATGGTGAACGAAATTGCACATTTGCGGTTTTATTGCACTGAAAACTTGTTATGGAAACATGGAATATTTTGAGGTGAAGCAACGCTCTACTTCTATTTCTGTAGCATTACCATTTTTATCTCTACTCTATGAAGAATAGACATAATATAAACTGTTGCTACAAAAAGTGACATTTCTTTTTTCATTTTTGATATCGCGTAAATCTGTAATTTTGTCTTTCGTTTCTACGGTGGTCATGTTACGCGTGCTGGGTTCGTAGAACTATAAATGTATATCGAAAGAAATAACTGGTGTAACCCTTAACGAAGCTGAAAGTCACTGTTCTTTCCGTTATTACGATGTATTTTTGTACTAGACCATACCTGGTAACCTTCTGGTTATGGAGATCTTGAAGGACAAAGTTCATTTTTTTTGATGATTTTTTTACGAAATCTCGTTTTAAATGTTATAAATGATAAATGATTTTATTTCTGTAAGTAGGTTTGTACAAACATTTTACACCTCAATCATATTTTTTAGACTAGATTAGGTCGGCGTTTCCTATCTGTCTAGTCTTAGAAGAAAGGCCGAAACAAACTCAGAGGTCACAGTCTCTTTTAAAGTCCAGACATAATCTTGGTCAGATCATGTGAAGACCATGCACATTGGTATCTGGAATGGTCTTTTGAGGAAAGAACCACACAGATTGAGTGGCCCTGTCCAGTCAGTGTACGCTTTTGTCAGTAATCGTGCAGCTCAACTCGGGAAGTCAGGACTTAGGGAGCTCAACGATTCGACGAACAATACCAAAGAAAGGACATTTGGGTAAGCCGCATAAATTACTCAAACTGTTATAACTTAACTTTAACACTCCCACGATTCCTGTACCGTTCCATGCACCCATAAGAACAATGTTTTGCGTGCGTTACATTGCGTGAATTTTCACATCAAAAATAAAAGTGTTTTCTCAGCTATTATTTTGGCTTTAAGTTACTTAGTTTGATGTATAGAATAGTAGATGACGGCTTCGTGATGGGTCTTTTTACACCCTGTATGTATATCGAAATAAATATGTGGTAATTTATTAATATTATTTATTTATTTATTTAAACATTTATGTACACACACAAATATAAACGGACAAGAAGAAAGGAATAGAAAAGTACGTACAAAAGTGATGCTTATTTCTAAAGAAATCTCTTCCAGCATACCTGCGATAGGAGAGTATATTAAAGAGATGTAGACAACCTGTGTGCGCAATAGATATTGTCTTTTTAGTATGATGTAAAGTTCACTCAAGTGACCGCACACAGCTCCAAACAAATGGAAATGGTATTCCTTTGAGATATACACTAAATAATTTATATAGACAACCATTGCACTGACTGAAGTATACAGATTTCGGATCTTCGCCATGCATGTGCTATATCATTTGGATTGACTTCACACTACATACAACTTGGAATTTGCAGAAGTGGATACGAAACTATGAAAGTTTTGAAGGCAATAGTTTTGTGCCTCAAACAATAGCCCAGTTTCCGAAAGCCAGATGTTGTCACTGTTGTCAAATATCACGTCAGCTGTGATAGTTGGTGGACTACTAAAACTACAATCAGACAATAACGCAATATTTTACAATACAATAAAATAAACGGCTGAAAGATTGACTCTAATGGATGTGAGAACGCTTGTTATTCGTTAAAATCTGTAGACGCCAAAAAAATTAAAATTAAATAATTGGTGTCTTATAGTCTAAAAAGCGTCGAACGCTAATTAATTAACCTATAAAATGCTGATTGTCGTTTGAGAGCATTTCGGTCGCTTCCTATAACCGTCCCTTTCCCTCCCATAATGATTGAGAGACAACAAATTTTCTACGAATGACACTTTGCAACGGGATACCGCTGAAGTCACATATTTGTGGTTACGTGCGTGCGCGCGAAATTACTGGAAACTTTTCTAAATGCTATAATATAAAACTGATAAGTTATTTTATCAATTCTAAAGACTACTGGCATAAAAGAGTGTGTATCATCAGTGGTTACGTTGTGACAGCTTGTGAGAAACCCATATCTATGTACAGAATTTATTTATGTACATTATACATAACACATACATATCATCACTCCTATATTCCCCGAAGGGTTAGGCAGAGGTGTACCTATAGTACACTCGAATTTCACCAGTTATGTTAATGGAACTTAAAATTGTAAAAGGGGGCGAGCCTATTGCCATCAACCGGGCACAAATCGAGACACCGGGCTGCTACTGAGAATTTCCAGATGGAAAAACTATATACCACTTAGTCCGACTCGGGTATCGAACCTAGGACCTAAGCAGTAGCGGTTGCGAGTACTAGGCCAATGACGCAATATTTGCATGATGTAGTGGTTTATGCATGCTACCAACAACCCCACAACCCTCATCGTAAATTTTGCATACAATCTTTTAAAGCTGATTCCTATCCACCTCTCTCATTCCGAGACCCGACATCTCTCCGGTGCATTGAAATTTCTCAACGGATACGAACTTATCCGAGACTTACGGAACTAGATAGCTCAGAGATAGCCACGTTTGTACCATCTCTTCGCTCTTTGATACACTGCAGCATCCAATTAATATAGATCTTAGTTCGATTTGTCAACAGTGTATATGTAGTCTGTAAATAGATTTATTTGTGGGTTGGTAGTCTCAGTAGCGTTGTGAGGGTTAGGTTGATAGTTTGTTTCAGAGTTGGTTGTAATTTTTTCTGCAGTAATTCGGTATTTTCATGGAGAAGAGGACGAGACCAAGAAAAATAATGATGGATCAAGTTTACGCCAGAATTTTGAACAACTATAATTTATATAAGTACTAATTTATACATATAACTTTAAAAAAATATAAGAAATTCACTAGCTCACACACACATAAACATACATACCTACAAAGATTGACTAGCATTATTAAAGTAATTGGTTTCGGCTATTGAGCGTTTTAAAATGTACATAAATTACTTTAAATAAAATGAAGTAATTTTTTCAGACGTCTTTATATATCAAGTTTCAAGTTATGATTTCAAGACATTTTAAATAACTCCCTAGACGAAATAATTTTATTTTAAAACATTTTTCAGTAAACTTTAAACAATTGCAAGCGTCTCACAGTATAATCATACATCAAGTTTGGTATTGCGTCTCGAAGGACCAGCAGTCTGAAATTTAGAGATGGGACGACTATGACTTTGACCCAGCCGACTAGCCGAATAGTTGTTTGAGAAAAAGACGATCATTGCTTTCGGGCGGAGTTTCGTGTACTTCAGATGTACAAAACGGAAACTGTGATTCTAAAATAAATGTTTAATAGGTTGCGGTTCTTTATTCAGAGCTGTAGAAGCTCTCGTTCAGAATGTATTTTTTTTTATTAAATTGTATTTTTATTGTTTTATGTTTAAATATTGACTATCAAAGGAAGTGGTGCTATTTCTAGATTATATAACAAACTCTAAGGCTGATTCTAAATTTTTTTTTTTATTAACAATAGAGTTTACTAAGAAATAAAATATTTCGAAGCATTTAGCTATTTATGAGCATAGAAATATGAATAAAGTAAAGAGACTAGTTGGCGCTTTCTGCCGACTAGTTGCCGACTAGTCGCCGACGCTAAATATGGCCGGATACTCGGCTTTCCCGATTAGTCGGTACATCTCTACCGAAATTCTGAATCATTTCGAATGCAATGTGTACACGTCGGATTATGTTTAACTAGGTTAGAGGCTGCTAACTTTAGAGAGCAATGTATGTATTTAGGTAATTTTATTCGTCACTGATATGTATATATTATTTTGTTGTATTTGTCTTTGAATAATACTTTACTTTACTTTGAATAATATAACCTTAATTGGGTTTGAGTTCGGAGAATTTAGGCGATTAATTAAAACAACACGTGGCGTGGATCGATCGATCTGCGAGGTTCAGTGGCGTTGCAGGCGGTCATTATGCGGATAGATGGCCATTTTTAAAGGGGACATTTCCTTAGACGCACTTTATGCTCTTGCTGAACAGTGAACGGAACAGAACCATCACGCTCGAGTAGGTGACGCTGTATCGGGTATACGCGGCTCCCGTCGGTGAAGCTGAATCGCGTGTACTCGGCGCTAAATCGCGTATATTCGGCTCTAGTTGTAAGTTTTCACTTCTATCTTGCGGTCATAAGGACATACCCTCTTTTTTTCAAAACGAGACCTCTTCCTCCTTTGGAAAGCATGTTCGACTGTCGATCACGGTCGTCACACTACATTTTTGCCATGAAGAACACGTTAACTGTCGGTCCCAGTTATTATACTATCCCATGCCTTTATGATTTTTTTTGCAAACTGACAACCATCAAAAGAAAATATATCCCAGCCTCGAATTAAAAATCCAGCTGCCTATAGAGCCAGAAAAAAAACTAAATTAAAAACTAACGTTTAAGTAACGAACAAAACAAAAAGCTGTCTCTTACGAATTTCTGACTGATAAATTATTCTGACTTGTGTGAAATATCTAGATTTTGTACCTATTTATTTTAACATTTAATAAAAATAATAATAACAAAATAATAATAATAAAAAAATAAATAAATATATAAAAAAAAAAGAAATAAAAAATTAAAGAAAGAAATATAAATTATAATATCATAATTTTATAGTATATTTTCTATAATGAGTTGATGACACTATGATGTAGTATATTTTAATTTTTAAGTTCTAATTTGTAATGTAAATTGCTTTGAATAATGGATAAATTTATAATTATTTGTTGTTTACCTATTTATATTTGTACGCCGTTGAGGCAAAACATGACTGTGATTTAATTTAATGTAACCTCTTGCATGCCTTGTTATTGTGTATACTCATGTTTTGGACAAATCAATTATCTAAATTAAATCATCCCAAAAAAAATCCTCCTTTTTTTTTTTTTTGCATGGTGAATCATCAAATGACCTCTCCCGCTCTGGGCGGAGCGAAAGGACGTGTCAGACTCTTACTGACTAAAACCCACCCGTGTTCCTTCAGTTGCCTGTGCGCCAGGGCCACGGTAACTCTTTCGAACAATCCGCAACCCCGGCAGGCATCGGTCCTATCGGACCCCGTCAATGATGCTGACATCTCTTTGAGGCGCGCGTGGACGACCAACAAACCATCCTAACCTAACCCCAAACCCAACCTAAGGACCAAAAATTAAGCTCGCGACATTGAACAAGACCGTTTACCCTATCAGACAGACTGTGAAACCTTTAGTACTCGCAAACACGAAGACACGGAGCAAACACAACATGATTAATTAAACCATGAAGGATTAGGTCCGTTAAACGGCTGACGTTTAGTTTACTTGTATTGCTGAAGAGGGTATGAATAATATTCAGGTTGGGGTATAACAATCAGGTAAAATACATAAGCATTCTGGGTCACGATTTGTGATTGATTCGGGTTGTTTTTGAAAAGTTCACCAATGTGTCTGTCTTGCTTGGGGTCACAGCATTATGCTGAGCGATGGCCGTTTTGCATGCATATTTTCCCTCAACTTGTTCTTTTTTGTGTTTGTGTTTTTGTTTGCGTCATGTTATATAGCAAATAAGCGTATTTTTTTAAAGCTATTGCATAGCTTTTATCGCGAGCTTTGGGCGCGGCGACCGTATCAAGAAATTCCGTAACGAAAATAAAACCTAACACCCCCCACTCCGCCTACCATGTAGCTCGGCCGAGCGTTCGCTTAACGTGTATGTATATGGTACGACTCTACGAAGCTCGCACGGATCGAGACGAGCTGCTCCGTAATCGGACGAATACGTAAGCAGCTGTTTGTGAGAAAGTATATAGGTGTATAGGTATCTACCATATCTTTATAATGCCACACTCACCGCATAAAAACTAAAATAAAAATATTTTAAAAGATATTAACTTCTCATTTATTCAATAAAAGAAAAAAAATTGTTTTCTTATTGGTCACCACGCTCAAAAAGTGTAACTTGAATTAATATCAAAGAAAAAACTTGAATTAATATCAAAAAAACAAAAAACTGCATAAATAAAAAATCAATAAATAATTATAATTGCATAAGTTGATAAAAAATGCTATGCAATAGCTTTACCGCGGCAGTCTCCGAGTGCCACACGTGTTTTTTTAATGCTTTCTGTAGCGGACGACACTGAGGGTCGAAACAACTGCCTTCTAAGCCTAGAAACGTGGTTAGACTTTCAGGCTGTTAGCTACTAAAAATGAATCTATCTGCGGTCAGATTTATCAACTTAATTTCAAGTCAGTGTTAAGTCGTATTCTGTAGGAAATATACAGGGTGGCAGGGACATCGACGGATAAGCTGTTAGCATAGATTCAGTTCATGGTTCTGGACCCCACTGCGTTGAAATTTTTCAACGATGATTTAAAAAAAAATCAAAAATTACAAAAGTGCAGTACCCAAGCGGTCAATTTCTATGGAAAAGTTTTTTTTTTTAACTGCCGAAAAATTTCAACGCAGGTTGGTTCGAAATCATGTACTGAATCCATGGTAACAGCTTGCGCGCCGATGTTCTTGCCACCCTTTAGTCTAGAAAGAAAGACTTTTATGAACTAAGTACTTAAAGTGTCGTTTGAGATTTCGGGCGTGCCTTAATATCTTTTGAGTGCATTTAGCTTAAATCTTACATAGTTTTTATTCCTCAACGACGAATCACCGTTTGGTTTGGGCGGTTCTTAGAAAAACATGTTGTTTTTTGTTAAAAAAGTGGTCATTAGGATTAAGTCTTTGTTGGGAGCTAAGGGCATTTTATGAATCAAAACCTGCACCCTAATTACGTAACCCACTATCTATAACAATCTGATTCATTTTGAAGCCTATTGCTAATCCATTCCTTCATATTTTCGAAAAATTTGTCTGCTCAACAACGTAATTAACGCAATGAATGTTGTTGAACTGTCAAAATTAAACCCATTCCTACTGTTCGTGTATTACGTAATAACCCCGCTTTTTAATACAGTTTTATAGGTAACTAGCTGCGCCCCGCGGTTTCACCCGCATAACTCTCTATCCCGTCGGAATATCTAGATAAAAAGTATTCTATGTCCTAACATAGTTCATGGGCTACCCATGTGTCAAATTTCATCCAAATCCGTTAAGCCGTTTTAGCGTGAAAGTGTAACAAACAAAGAAAGTTACTTTCGCATTTATAATAATAGCTAGGATAATTAGGATTAGGAAGTTAGGAAATTACCTATAGACGTTTCTAGAGTTTACCTTGAAATATTCCACATTATTGTAGCGCAGCCTACGTGAATAGATGGATTAATGTATTGTTAACATGAGAACCACTACCACCTGTCTTGTATAACCATGGATTAAAGTAGGTACGACGCAAACGATTTGCCATCACGTGACCATTTTCAATAAAATCTGTGAAAAAATAAAACGCCTTTAAAATTTGCGAAATAGTTTCAAAAGTTGGTCCGTGTAGGTAAAGATATTTTTCCACACTAAGTTTGTCTATAGAACCAACTTCATTATTTCAGCCTTTTTGAAGTTTCTTTTTACACATACGCCTCAAAATAATCTTTTTAACTGACTGACATCGGAACCATAAAAAACAAAAAACCATCACTCATTGGCCTTTCCTATACCAACCAAAATTGACACAGGCAAAACTTTTAACCAAATCCTTTACATCCAAAACATCTGTGTACCTTCAAATACCTACGCCGGGATAAAAAAAAATATAAAGCTGTTAAGAGTAGCAAACTAAAACTAAATCGCGTACAATCCTTTGATCCTACCAATTGAAATATTTCACGTGAAGTTATTAATCACGGAATATATAGGCTCAGAAGGTTGGCTCCATACAACGAGCGGAAACGCACGCACACATAGATATGCTTCACGTACAGTGAGTGCAAGCGCACTCGCGACTGGGGTTCGTTTGAGATCGCCGCACGATCGTTTACGCGTCTATGTATGCGTGCGTTTTCGCTCGTTGTATGAAGCCGACCTTCTCTGCGTATCTATTTTGTGGTAGTAATGGTTCCATGTGTAACTGTGAATCGAACTGTTATTTACTTGATAGCGTTGTATATACAGGGTGCGAATACGCTAAGTGGATTTGCGTATCTGAGGTAGGTAGCAGAGTTATATGTGGCTTTATTTTAGAGAAATCATATCATTCTGTATTTGTATGTCACGACAAAATAGGATGCGGTTCAAATCTCATATAATATCAACTCATAATGTCAAATAAATATACTACTAGCGGCCATTGAACTCGTAAACTTAAAAAAAAACTAATCAGTTTATTCAAACATGTTGTACAGAGGCAAAAGGGGTATGTAAGGATCGTAGCAGGTGGCGTTCCGTAGTTTCTGCCTACTCCTATGATAGGAAGGCGTAAGTTTATGTGAAGTTTCCCCAATCAATTTAATTTGATCTTAAGTAGGTATAAATGTTGACACTTTCGTGGATATGATAACATAACACACAACCAAAGCGACTAAATAATGCTTATTACAGTCCCACTGCAGGGTAAAGATCTCTTCTCAGGAGGCCCCAGTATTGATCACCACGCTATCGCTAGCGCAAGATGGGTTGGCGATTCCAAACTTATATTAACTATAAGTCCAGGTTTCTTCACGATGCGTTTCCTTCACCATCGTCAGTAATGTCCAAAAATAAACTCAGAAAGTATACATTATGAATTGAAACAGTTTCATTGGTACTAGCCAAGAATTGATTCCACAATCTCGTGCATGAGGTGAGGACTTAACCACTAGGCCATCAAGACCTACTATTGCTATGCTACTATTGTACTCTTATTGAATAGATTCAGACATTCTGAATCTATTTTGGCGTTCGTTTTATGCCTGCACCCTAATTGCGCGTAACACACTATGTATTACAATCTGAATCATTTTGAAGCCTATTGCTAATCCATTGCTTCATATGTTCGAAAAAAAAATCCGCTCAATAACGCAATGAATGTTGTAGAACTGTCAAAATGAAAGCTATTCCTATAGTTAGTGTGTTACGCAATTACCCCACTATATATTTTTCAATATCTAAATACAGACGGTAGCCGATAGTGTGGGTATAAGAAAAGTTATGGATTGTGTTTTTTGTGTCTTGTCCGTTTCTATTGGACTGTGTCCTTTTTATTGGCTCTCTGTATATTGAAAGAACTGTTTTGACAGGGTTTCACAGTTCATTTAGTTGGCTGTGAAGTTGTAACGTCTGTATTGATGCCATTGTTATAGTGAAAGTCGTCCTTGAGAAAAATATCGTTTGGAAAAATACAGAATCCTCATCAATATCCTGCCTTGTATTGCATTAGTGGTTGCAAGTTTAATTGCTGAGCCTGGGGTCCCGTTTTTAATCCCTGGGTCGGGTTGTGTAATTGGGTTTCTTTTCCAATATAATATATTCAGTAACAGCTTGGGTTTGTGATCTTTTAATTAATGGCAATAACCTCGCCCCCATTGCATTCAATTTTTAAAATAACTAGCGAAATGAGACTACTACCACCCCTCTGCATACCCTGGAGAAAAATACAGGCGTGATGTTATATTTATGTACTAAGTGCTCGTTGTGAAAAAGCTCTTTCGAAGAAACGCAAAGCCAGTCATGTTTCTCCGACCGTAATTTTTGTTTAAACTACTTAAACCTAGAATTGATAGCTGATATTATAATTTTTATATAAACATTTAGAACTAGGTATACTCGTAGTGTATTTATTTTATTTCTTATTTTTTTGTAATTTTTATATTTTCGTATGCTGCACTGGTTGACCTCATCACGTCAATGCCGGGGCTCTGTCTCGCACAGGGTCGTAGCATTATGCTGAGCGATTGCCGTTTTGCGTGGATGTGACGCATATTTCCCCCAATTCGTTATTTTTTGTATTCGTTTATTTTTCGCTACGTCATGTTTACCGCAAATAACCGTATTTTCTTTCTTTTCTTGCAAGATAGCATTCCCCAAAAACCTTCATACTTCAACACAAAATTTGCTAAAAACTATCACGAACAAAATCCACGAGACGGTCTCTATAAACCTTCACTAAAAACTTCAGTGATTATTCGAATCCGTAGCTTGGGGAAACCGCTTAGCGCTCAGGTGGCACCGAATCCCCTTGACAAATAGCTTGTGAGAGAAATTTACGAACACTGCTTTTACCGACTGAAATAATACTTTGCTCGCTTTTGTTTTTACCCCGATTGCTTCAAGAATTTACTGGATATGTGACGGTTGTTGAAAGTATACGAAGAGGTTATGTAAACGTTGCTCATATTTGGTGTTTGTCACATTAAATTAAACTCATTGCTTGACATTTCATGTACACTACTACAAGAATCTTTTGGCACTCGAATGATATTGATAGGGGGGCGCTGTAGATAAATATATTTGCAATTGTTTTGTGAAATTTATTGAAAACACAAGATGGCGGCGTTAGTTCCGATTTCCGCCACGTGCCAAAAGAACCTTGTAGAGCTATAGTCGGGTTATTTTTGACTAATGATAAATAATATTTATTTCTGTAAATTGGTTAATAAAACTTGCCAAGTGCGAGTCGGAATCGCACACGAAGGGTTCCGTACCACAAGGCAAAAAACGCCGAAAAATACTCGTTCCTTGTATGGAAGCTCTTTAATTTTTACAAGCTTTTATTTAACTTGCAATGTTTGTATGTTCTGGGCAAATCATGCAAGCTGAAAAAAAACCACTCCCTACGGAGTTAAAATTTCACACGTTGATTCTGTTTCGAAGACAATGCATTTTTATGATGAATCAATAATTAATCAATCAATCAATCACAGGACTGGCTCCATACGAGAGACTGACACTGCTTTTATTGACTAAAGTAATACTTAGATCGCTTTTGGTTTTATTACTTGGATTGCTTTAAGCGTGTAAGTTAAACTGGGATGTGTGATGTGAACCTAAAGTAAATTTTTAGCTATGAAAGTATTGAAGCGGGAAATCATTTTTTTTTTTTGTAAAAACAACCCGGGATGCCAGGAACACCGGAAATACATAACTAGTCGGCTGTATAGTATGGAAGAGGCTTCTAAAAAAATAATTATTTTAAATAAAATAAACCCGGGATTCTTGGATTGCATATTTATTTAGGTGCAGATTGCAGGTGCATATTTATTTAAAATTAATGTTTAACCCCGATGCAAATATGTGTATGTAGGGTGTAAGAGTAGGGGTGGTGTGTGTTAGTTATAGTTAAGATTTTTTTCGATACAAAAGCGCATTCCATAATTATTACTAGCCAACATCGCAACTTTAGGTGAATATGCATCCGAATATCCGATCTCTAGTGATGTGACAGTCGTTGAAAGTATGTTAAGGGGAGAAGTCACATGTTTGTACAGATTCATTTAATGCTTCGCCTCGCGTTGGTCTGGTACGAATCAAAGTATAAATTTTATTTCGTTTTTATTTTGGTCTTAATTTGGTTTTTCCCCGCGCGGTGCTGTTAATTAGTGTCTCTAAAAAGAAACACTTGTTTTTTTGGATAAAAACGTCTCGATCAATATCCTAAGGTGACAGATATAATTCACGTTTGACATCTTTCTCCCACAAATAAATAACCAATAAATAAACAAATAAATAAACTCAAAGGGTTAGACAGAGGTGTACCTATAATAGTATACTCACATTTGCCAGTTATTTTTAAGTCCCATGTAATAAGTGGCAACCCTATTGGCATCAACCGGGCATAAATCCAGACTCCGGTTTGCTACTGAGATATTCCTAATAGATAAACTCAATAAAACTTTTCCCGATCTGGGAATCGAACCCAGGACCTCTAGCTCAAGAGTAGCGCTTGTTACCACCAGACCAATGAGACAGTCACAAAAATAAATCCAACAACAAATTACCTGATATATTTCAACTCAAACGAAGTAAAGAAGACCGAGTACGCCATAATAGACCACTGGAGTACACTCCATTTCCACGAAACACACGAAATTTTAATATTTTAACAGGCGAAACAGAATTATGTACATTAGGAAGCAAAGAAAACCTTTTAAATGTACATTTCGTTTGTAACAAACACACGTTTCTCGTTAGACAGTGATTGATGATGTGTATTGTTTTAAAATGCGCGGTAATGATAAGTGATATTATGATGAATGTAGGACTGTTTGGGCGGAAAAAATTGTAAATATCTTCTTTTTGTGTTTGTATCGCAGTGAAGGTTTGTTGTCAAACCTTTTTTGTGTCAGTAAATCCACATGGGTAAGGACCACCTTTCGTAAGGAATGGGAAAGGGTTTTTGTCAGGCTTGTAGCGGTATCTACATCGCCACATGCGAGCTACACGTCACACTGATGTCACGCAAAATCCTACATCGCGCAAGCAGAGTTTACCGCGTAACTAGCATATATACAACGTCCCGACATCAATCGTCGGGCAGTTGCCCACCAGACACAACACCCGTCTGAGGAGGATCCTCCCTTTTCCATAGAGTATGAGTAAACTTTACACCCTGTTCCTTATACCTCTATAGGCTCTTCCCAGCTAATCGCACTGTGTTTCCATTTTTAGTTCGGGTAGCGGGAAACGTGCATTAGTTTCTCATTTCTCTGGCAGGTACTTCAGGACCTCCGCAGTTTGGCTGATTCAAAGTCCCGTCACTCTGCTAATGTGTTTCCATTTTTTTTCCGTGTTTGTATTATTTATAACGGGTGTAAAAATACACTTACAGAAGGCGAGAGTCACTTTTACTCCCCGTCATTGTAATTTTTTTTGTACTGGACCATACTTGGAAACCTTCTGGTTACGGAGATATTGAAGATAAAATTTCCAACTTTTACGGTTTTTTTTTGACGAAAACAAGTTTTTAATGTTATTACACAACTTTAAATATCCCCACGAACTTTGTACCATTGCATGCACCCATAAGCACAATGTTTTGCGTGTGTTACATTGCGCATTACCGCAAACAAAAATTTTTACACCAAAAATAAAAGTAATTTCCCAGCAATTATTTTGGTGCAATGTTACTTACTTTGATGTACAGAATGCGTAGTTGATGGCTATGTGAAGGGGCTTTTTACACCCTGTATAACTTTCAACTCTGAGGCAAAAATCTCGTGTTTATGAAATACGTCATCTATGGATAAAATATAAACAATACTTACTTTTACGCCAAAAAATTAATAAAACTATAAGGCCTACAAACTTGAGCACGTGATCCTTAAATAACGTATGCGTCCACTAAGAAAGAGATTTTAGAAATTCCGCACCAGATGGCCTAAATCAAGTGGGCGATAACGATCACGGAAAAATTCAAAAATGGGTGGAAATGACATAAGCTACCGAAAAACATGTCAATCCTGTTGAAAGTCGTAGAAAAATATGAAACTCTTTGAAAGGAATTGTCACTTGTCTAGGTCCTCAGGTCATATGGTTGTTGAAAGTATTACGCAAGCGAAGATGCAGGAAACAGCTAGTAACGCCCTAAAATCGTTCATTATAGTTATCACGATGGCGATGATATTAATAAGAAATGAAATGAAATGAAATTTATATTTCTGTAAGTAGATCTATAAGACACTTTTACACGTCAATGTTTTAAAACTAGATGGCGCCGGCATTTCCTAGCTGACTGATCCCTGAGACGAAATGCCGAAACAAACTCAGAGGTCATGGTCTCTTTTAAAGTCCAAACATTATATTATTAGGATTTTATGTGAGTCTAAGAATGCAGGGCCATATCTGGAAGAGCCGTTTGAAGAAAGAGCCTTGCGGCTTTGAGTTAACCTGTCTCAACAGACGGCATGCATGCATCAGTCATCGTGTAGCTCAACCCATTTTAGGAAGCTCAACGACCCGTCACATGACGCTACCAGATCTGCAGGACATTTGCGTAGGCCATAGACCGAATACTCAAAACCGCCAGACAGTTATAAAGTCATGTATTCAACCTAGCCTGAATGGTACTCACATTTATAGTCAGTTTTCTCTTTAAATGCCATAAAAAATATCATAAATTATGTCACGTAACTCAATAAAAATAAAAATGATAATATTAATTCTAAATCATTTAGTATAAAATAGTTTGTTGCTTGGGGGCAAATGACGGATTGTATAGCCCGCGTAGGGTGCAGAGCTTAGCCGCTTCGAAAATTTTGGATATATGTGACTCCTACTGTAGCTTCGAGTCCAAAGTAATACTTAAGAACATAGTGGTGTCCATAAGATCCAATCCCGTCCCATTTACTAGTACATTGGTTTTCACCTGCTTAACGTTGGGTGTCAGAAAACTAATACATTAAGTATTTTTCTCGTTTAAAAGTAAATTGTTAACCCTATCCCTATATATCGTCCGTAACTGTCTGTTGTCGTTTAAGCTTAAATAAAAGTGATGTGTCATTAGCAGATAAAACTATTTCATGTCTGTTCTTTATAAGGCAAGGTAGGTCATTAATATATACGAGAAATAAAAAGGGCCAAGAATTGAGTCCTGTGGAACTCCCGTAGTGACAATAGAACCCGAGAATCGCTTGCTATTAACGTCCACTCTTTGGATCTTATCTTACTATCCAAATATAAAATAAGAAGGACCTAGGCAGTTTTTCTAACACCATGGTGATGCAATTTCCTGACCAATATATCATGAGAAACACAATCAAAAGCCTTAGACAAGTCATAAAAAATACCTAGGGCATCATGCGACTTCTCCCAGGCCACAAATATGTGCAAGAAGCTCAACACCAGCATTGGTAGTCGAGCGACCCCTTGTGAAATCTAATTGTTTACTGTTTAATAATTGGTGTTTATCAAAATGTATTTGCAATTGATCTAGCAATTTCAAAGACATTTTAATAAACATAAATTACTAGCTGTTGCCCACGACTTCGTCTGCGATCCAGGATGGAAAGTAGTTTATGTTCTTACCCAGGTCATGGTCTATCTGTGTGCCAAATTTTATCCAAATCCGTTCAGTAGTTTTTGCGTGAAAGAGAAACAAACATCCATCCATCCTCACAAGCTTTCACATTTATAATATTAGTAGGATTAAACAGTTATGATATGCGCCTCCAAAGTCCACATCAGTTTTTGCTCCACATTACATCATCCATTACCCATTCTGAAGGGACGAATAAATTAGCCTCTAAACCTTAGAGTATGTCCTTTTTGCGGTTCAACAGCCTCATATATTTTAATATAATGACGTCACAACTTGAGGTGACGTGTCTATGTGAAGGAAGCTTTTTGTATACATTTTCCTTGTACTGAAATATTCATATTGAATAGATTTGGGGTGTATGAAGAATATATGGGGAACAACGGATTGACTGCTCAAACACAGATGGCTCAGGTTTTTGTATAGATAGAGAATGTAGGTATATTTTTGGTCCTTGGTGTAGCTTTGTTTTTCCATCATAAAAAGTAAAAAAATCCGCTGGAGAAGATTTTTTTGTATACAGTTAACTAATGCTTTTACATTGAAAGACATTAAACATTGCAACTATGTAAAAGCTGCTTGAGAAAAATATGTGTATTTAAAATAAAAAAAAATGGTTGTAAGAAAAGTACCTGTATAAGTGTAGTAGTATAATTATTTTTTTCTATTTAAGTACCTATGTAGTTTTTTTTTTTACTAAAATCAACTATCAAACAAATATGCTTCAACTCTTCGAGACGAGTAGGCCGAGGTTCTTAAAAATTATTCTTAAAATAAAATCGAGTAAGTACTCGATTCAGAATCGCCTCCCAGAACTTACCTATTCTGTTACATGTCACACAAACTGCAACACACCTACCCTATCGGCTATGATACCTACTCCACTACATTACATAGACAACATGGCTTTTCCACGTTAACCAGGATACCGACCGTCGGGTAGCATGTCGAACGTAGCCGGTAAACTACGACTTGGCACCAATTTCGGTCGCACACAAAAATGTTTCAGAATACGCCGGTTTCGAAGTTACAACCTCTCTATTTAGTGTCTTATATAAGATGTTTTGAATGAATATTGTGGAATGTACCTAGATAAAGAATATGGATATACCTATTTTGGAAACTAACAAAAATTAAAATGGTTTATTATTTTAATAAGTTAGTTAAGAATTAGTAATTGGAGCCTCCTTGTAAGCAAAAAAGCCTGCGTTTGGAGATTCCGCGCTTCCTATCTTAAATAGGTATATAACAATATAAATTGTATTATTTGATTATAACACTAATTTAATTCCCGACAGAACTGTTAGTCCATTCTAATACGGGGCGAGTCTTTTGCTATTTTTGTATATAGCATAGTGCATAGTATGGCATGAATCCAGATACTGAGGAATTCCTAAAAGAAAATCTAAATTACGCTTCGATTGACCAGACGCAAGAACCCAGGACCAGGCAAGGACGCAATTCAGCAATCGCACTTTAGACCACAAGATCAACGATTCAATCACGATAAGCAGTGTTTGAAAAAGAATTGTCTGGAAAACTGATTTGGCAGATAGAAGATTGTCAGGTCACTTTCTGCTAATCTCTTAAGAGGGCGCACACCGGTCCACTAGCGCCACTCCTTTAAAAAAATATTATCTCGTCACTGAGAAGGAATTTTGAATAACAGCTCAATCAGCACCCTCGGTACGTGTGTCTAGAATTTTCTAATACCTTTTAAAAACTTTCATATGATACAAGATGCCATTGGTATCTTTTGCGATCTTTCTAAGGCATTCGATTGTGTAAACCATGTGATATTTCTGCTGAAACTAGAGCACTATCGGATTAGGAATATAGCTCTTGATTTACAAATATCATTCCTGAAACATAGAAAGGTTAAAGTTCAAGTAAACGGCATAAACTCATTAGGGTCTGAAATGGTAATGGGCGTTCCTGAAGGTTCTATATTGGGTTCATTCCTCTTTTTAGTTTACATTAACGATTTACCCCAATTACTTCAAAATCAATCAAAGATGGTGTGATTTGCAGATGACACATCATTGATCTTTAAAATAGACCGACGGTCACAAAATCTTGACGACGTGAATAGCTTTATTGTTCAGATCCAAGATTGATTTACGGTAAATAATTTGGTAGTAAATGAAAAAAAAACCAATGCATAAGATTTAAATTACCTAATGTTGGAAGTAGCGAATGTGGTATCATATTGAATGGAAGAAAACTGGAATTTATTAATCAAACGGTTTTTCTAGGAATCACGCTAGACGAGAAATTACAATGGGAACCTCATATAACATCTCTTGCGGGGCGGCTAAGCTCTGCCGCTTATGCTGTTAGAAAGATAAGACAGTTAACAGATGTGTAAGCTGCGCGTTTGGTCTATTTTAGCTGGGTTCCCTCTATCTGGCAGAATTTTGATGCTCCAAAATTTATTTGGCATAACCCACTTGGCATAATCTTCTTTAAACGAATATATATATGGCATAAAAATCATTTAATATAATTATTGTTTGGCCGAATGTTTATATGTCCGAATTTACAAAGGCATACTTTTAAGATGGCAGAATTTTATTTGGCATAATTACTTTTGGCAAAGCTTAATTTCGCATAATTTCGTTTCACATAAGGTTTATTTAGAGCGACGATTATTTGGAATAATTTCACTTGGCATATTAAGAAGATGGCAGAATATCATTTGGAATAATTTTATTAGGCATAATTATTGTCATTTCTATAAAATGTAATCAAATTCTTAACCTTAAATTAAAATTAAAATATTGTCTTAAAAAGTCAATATGTTGTACTACAAAAGTTAGTGAATTGACAGAACCGAATCGCTGCAAAACCGACTGCACGCAGTCTTGTCTGCCCTACCCCTAGAGTGTAATTTAAGCCCGCGTAGGCGCGGAGGGGCGAGGCGGCCCGCGAGCTGAGGCTGGCCGGCAAAGCCGGCCAGCAAGCCGAAGCTTCTGTGGTGAGCGTTACAACTATCTGCGACGAGAAGCTTGCGTGGGACCGCTGGAGCCCCGCAGCGCCGGAGCCGTGAGAGAAATGCTGCAAGCCTGCTGCATGTTGCATGCTTGCTTGCATGCTTGGTTGCATGCTGCATGTTTGCTTGCATGCTGCATGCTTGCTTGCATGCTGCATGCATGGTGTGTGCTTTTTTTCATGTTTGCATTCTACATGCTTGATGCATACATGCATGGTGTGTGCTTTTTTGCATATTTGCATGCTACATGCTTGATTGCCAAATTGCTTTATGCCAAAAGACGATTCTGACAGTGAACTTTCTGCAATATGATGGTTCTACTTTTTAATTATTATGGATATGAAATTTATGCCAAAAGACGATTCTGACAGTGAACTTTCTGCAATATGATGGTTCTACTTTTAATTATCATGGATATGAAATTTATGCCTAAAGATGATTCTGACTTACAAAATTATGCATTTTTAATGTATTATAAATGAGTGTATGCCAAACGATTTTCTGCGAAATGAAGTTTATGCTATGCGCTGTTATGCAAAATAATATTATGACATAAAAAGTTCTGCTATAAAGGGTAGACCCATTTTAGCTACTTCCACAGTATTATGTTGTATTTGTGTTATGTTAATGTGGGGTCGGGCTGCTGATATTGAATTCATCTTGATTTTTCAAAAGAGAGCTGTCAGAGTTATTTTTAATATACGCCACCGCGAATCTCACAGGGAACTATTCAAAAAGATTAACATCGTCTTCACATATAATTATATAATTAAGGTATACAAAATATTGTAAAACATTTAAAAAAGTAACGGTGGAGTTTCTTGCCCATTCTTCTGCATACGAAACTACATTTTGGTAGGGGCGACTAGAATCGATTCTATTTGAATGTAAATGTTGACGTTAAAAAGTGCCTTTATGCGCCTATTTGAAATAAATGCTTTGACTTCAGTTCTAACACAAATATCAAACTGTGTCAAACGTCTACCAAAAGGCCTACCTACTGTTAAAACACGACACACAAAATATTTACATAATGTCAGAGAGACATTTACGTATAAATAAAAGCCTATGTAAGACAACACCGTTCAGTATCTATAAAAGTAGGTATGTAGGTACTACTAGCAAACATCACACAAAATGTTCGGGCGAAGTAAATGCCAACGTAGGGGTCGATTATAGAAGCTTTTTAAGCGATATGTTTTAAGGAACTTTACTTTTTTATTGAAAGCATGTTTGGGAGGGGAACATATGTGGCAGATAACTTTATCAAAGTAAAGTTCTTTACCATTTTCTAATGTATCTGGTATTGGTCTGTAGCGGCATCTACTCTAAGGATCCTCCCTTTTCTATAGAGAATGAGTGAGCTTTACACCCTGTTCCTCATACCTCTATAGGTCTATTTTGTAAAAATATCACCGTGAAAACTAAGGTGAAGTGAGCGGTCCTACTATTAGTGTGTTACGTAAGTACCCCGCAGGTGTAGTTTGCGGGGTAAAAACGTAACACACTAACATTAGGAATGGCTTTCATTTTGACACTTCAACAACATTCATTGCGTTATTAACGTTGTTCAGCAGACAAATTTTTCGAACATATGAAGCAATGGATTAGCAATAGGCTTCAAAATGAATCAGATTGTGATTGATAGTTTGTTACGCAATTAGGGTGCTGTTTGTTTGTTGATTGACACTATTGACAGCTCACGTCAAGCTTACTTCGTCTAAGTTTCAACGGTGAGGTTTTTACAGAATGGATTGGCAGGTTTGTGGAACTGGATCTAAATGTTAAAGGCTCAGGCTGGGATCAAAGAAGCGTACAATACACATTCGCTAAGTAAAGCAAGCATCACATATATATATATGAACATTATTCGTTTATTAATGTTCATATTCGTATTAAACGATTGATCACATTCGCATATAGAAATATGAACATTATTTGCATAAGAATCAGACAGGACAGAACCCACCTTACCTAAAATAAAACTGTCTGTTGAAATGTTCTACGACAACAACTTCGGTAATATCAAAATATGAACATAAAACATCACTCTATTCACATAGCGAGTGATTATTTTTACGAGTAATTCAAGAATCGAACACTTTGTATGAAAATATTGACCGTGACAGTTAACAGGATGAAGAAAATTACCTTTTGTTTACTTACCAAAGTGTGAATGCAATTTTTAATAGATTGTCAGTATAGGGTAATGTTATTCGAAGGCACTCCTTTTCTTTGTGCGAAAATCTACATGTAAATCCTTTGCCTTCTCCAAGTGATGTCGATGTACCGATTTAAACCACGTTGTGGTGTTCTGAGACATAGGGTAGGCTCAAAATCTCTAGTGGTACGCACCGGTGCTACGCTTTTGGCACGTCTTAGGGGAATCTAAAGCAAATTGTCCACGACGCTACTCAAAAGTAACCTGAAGGCTTATTCTCGTACTAAAAAAACTTTGAAAATTCAAGTCGCAATCATCATCTTCTCAGCGACAAACAATGACAAAAATTTGTCTAAAGTCAAGGTAAATCTGTCAAAATTTCAAAAAAACAATCAATGTTTTTGACAGATTGAGACTGACATTACATCGAATGTAAATGTTCTTGAAAATATGGAAATTAATTATAATAATAATTCATTTATTTTCAGGCAACACAGGCCCATAGATAAGTACCTTAACTTACATATTATTATCATTAAAAAAAAACTTGTGTTAATAAATAAGACTAAAGACTATGTTACTTATTTCGCGCTAGCTTGACTTTGTGCTGTCCTGTGGTATTTGTCCGCGGAAGCGAAGGAATACCACGTCCCGCGGTCAAAAGTCTTCTTCCATGACGAGGGGCAGATAACAATTTGGCACACGCACCGTGAACGCCTTGAAGTTGACGTTGCGGTGTGACTCCAGTAAATGCACCTTCGGCGTGTGCCTTGTCTTCTGGCGCACGTACTCCATGATGTCCTCCACCTTAGTGGCGTAGTGCAGGCGGGAGATGTACACCGGAGTATTCGGCTTTGCGGCACTCAAGCTTACTTCGGACTCCGTAGGAGCATTGCCGCAGCGGTTCTTGTTAGTTTGCGATCAGCATTCCCTCCTCTGCATTGTCATGAGACCCTTATCATTATCAGAACTATTTGGCGCCTTTTCTGGCATAGGAAGGCCTATAAAGATATTTGGAGCACCAGGGGCACTCGCGGTGACGCTAGAAATCCTTTTGTAGAGGTTTCGCCAGGGCTGCAGACACTGGCAGCGGTACGGGGCGCGGAGCTGAGGGGCGCTGCGCGGTTAGCTGCGGTGACGGCCACGGGGCTGCGGGGAGCGCGAGTGCGGCGCACTGCAGGCTCAGCAATCGACGGATGCGCAGCCGCAACAAATTGCCCCAAATCGCCGAATTGCCCCGTACTTACCAACTCAAATCACCAATGAGTAGCCAGAATGTCACATCACAAGTATTTCAACGGAGGTACGTACACGACTCAATCAATCACAAATTAGTTAAAAAAGCGTTAGTAAATCGCTTGGTGTACGGACCGCCATTGAAATACCTAGAGCTGTGTCATTCTGGCTGCTCTTTTGTGATTTCAGTTTGCGACGACAGTCATCTTAGAATAGAGAAAAGTCGTGGACGACAGGCTTTAGTCGTTTGGTTCAACACCCTTTAGGTTCAAGACAGTGTTACCACTACATGTCAAAGACAAAAGCCAGCGAAACTGTATGTAATATTAATATAATTCGGGTTTTTTTTTAAATTAAGCCCCGTTATCATGATTCTAGTTTCTTGGCTGTGGCATATCAACAAAAGTAAAAGCATAAAAAAATACTTTCATCAAAAGTTCGAATTTTAATGTTGCTTCAACTTATGGTACAGTATTTTTATGTCACGAAGCGACGTGAGCTTTACTTGTGGTAACCAAGTATACAAACAGTTTCCGGCACGGTTGGCGCAGTGGTTAAGCGATTGACTGCTGTGCTGCGTGTCACGGGTTTGATTCCCGCACGGAACAAATATTTGTAAAGTCAAAGTCAAAGTCAAATCATTTATTTCAAATAGGCACATAAAAGGCACTTTTGAACGTCAAAATTTACAAAAAAAATTAATTGATTCTAGTTGCCCCTTCCAAAAGGTAGTTTCGTATGGATAAGAATGGGCAAGAAACTCCACCGTTACTCTTTTAAAATATTTTACTTACAATATTATTGAAGTTCACATTAATTATGTAATCATATGTGAAGACGATGCACCTAGAATAAAATTACTATACCACAATAGGTAAAAAGAATTAAATATAATGCAAAGGCAGGTAAATTAATTATGTGATAGATACATGGTGCTCACATATTTACAAATATTGAAAAGTAGATGATGTTTCCAAAATTTTAACAAGTAATAATTTAGTGTGTGAGTTAAAGTAGTTAAGTACATAATGTAACAATCAATGTCATAAAAATTATAAATTATACAATTAAATTAGCAACCAGATTGATTTTGTCTAGACTCTAGATTGTCCTATGGAGCAGGACCAGCATGTTTCCAAGCATTCTTATCTAGGATATAATCCTCTAATTTGTAATATGCTTGTTTACAAAGTGTACTTTTTTATGAGTTTTAAATTTTCTTTCATTTAATTGTATGACCTACAAGTACTTAGTTGTTCCTGGTCTGGCTGTTTGTGTATGTGAGTTTGAATGTTTGTAAACGCACCCACAATACAGGAGAAAATACTAGTGCGAGGCAACGTTTAAAAAAAAAAACACGCTTTGAAGGTGTGCGCGAAGACGAGTAGAGTCATACGTCACACACGCACACCCACAAACACACATACACGTCCGACTTCAACATGGTCTCGGGCGGTACTGAGAAATCATGCGCATACACACACATTCACAGTGTGCTTGTACACTCGGTAACCACAAGTAAAGCGCGCGTTGTTTCGTGAGATAACAATACTATACACCACGGGCAATAAAATCAAGAAAACCTTCTCTATACTTACTTAATTTCATGAGAAAATTAAATGATTGATTCCCGATGAGGTTACTATAAAATATTGCATCCCTGCCTACCCCTTCGGGGAATTCGGAAGTGATGATACGAATGATTGCTGAACTAATTTAAATTTTATACAAATAGTTGTTCATTACGCAACTCACTACCACTTTCTTAATTAAACACTAACTTCGAAGTAATTAAATCAATAGAACTAATTTCCTCCAATCGTCTTACATAACATAAATAGAGCAAACTACTAATTTGTGTGTAATTTCCATGTAAATATTGATTAAACTGCTTAAACAAGGGACATAAAATTTAAACTATAAGAACATGAACAAATTAAAAATAATTAAATTAATGTACAGTAACCAGCAAAAAAGTGTCAGTGACTTGCATAACCCAACCCCTTTTCCCCTCTTTTGCTTTGTAAGAGAGGTTAGGTAATGCACGACCGTACATCAAATTGGAAAAAGTTCGGCTGTTTTCGAGCTTCATCCCTGTCAGTCATACCTTGGCTAGACATTGTAATGGCAGGTGGATCAGAGCTCTAAATGAAAGGTTGCCAAGAGAAGGTGGAAGGAGAGTTGACTGACTAACAGTCAAATGGGTTGCTGACCTACCCACGACCGCGGGTAAGACCTGAGGGCCTAGATCACTAAGCATCGCTAATGAGACACAATTGATTTTCTATTGTTATGGCCTTCTAGCGGGCCACCTGGGGCCTGACTAGAGACAAAGTGACATAGTATCGGCGATAACGTTGATGGAAACGTAAAAAATGTATGGGACTGACATAAGCTACCGAAAAGCTTATGCATCAATCCTGTTGGAAGTGGTTGTAGAAATTGGAAACGCTTTGAAAGCGATTGGTACTTGTCTAGACCCTCTGGGTGTGAGTCGCAAAGACCAGGGACGCATGGCACAAAACGTGGGGGACTCAGCGGTGGGTGGAGTAAGGCTGCACCTGATGTCGCCAATGATTTTTAAGCTATTGCATAGCTTTTATCGCGGGCTTTGAGCGCGGCGACCGAATCAAGAAATTCCGTAACGAAAATAAAACCTAACACCCCCCACTCCGCCTACCATGTAGCTCGGCCGAGCGTTCGCTTAACGTGTGTGTATATGGTACGACTGTACTTGAATTAATATCAAAGAAAAAAAAATACTGCATAAATAAAAAATAAATAAATAATTATAATTGCCTAAGTTGATAAAAAATGCTATGCAATAGCTTTACCGCGGCAGTCCCCGAGTGCCACACGTGTTTTTTTTTACACTTTTTGTAACGAGAACCGAATACCTACTAAATAAAAGTGTTCAGTATTTTGAATGATGTTCACTATGTCCATTGTTTTACCAGTCTGTATAATCTCCTAAATAAGTTTTAATTACTGACTAATGAGTTAACAACTAATCTGTAGTTAATTATTAATTTATCAGTTTGCCTTTACCAGTTTCAAGTAGTAATTAAATTCCTCCATGATTTTAACATACACGTTCAACAGATCTAAAAAGTAATTGTCTTTTCCAAGAAATGAAAGTACACTATGAGTGTAACGATTAAAAACTGAAATTGTAGTTTTAATAAAATTAAAAAGCCTTTTTTCTACACTACACTGTTAATTTACGCACGAAATTAATCAAAGCTTAAATGAAAAGTTAAAGTCAAATTTCAACAAACAAATTATCTGTATTTACAGCGGGCCAAACGAGGCAAGGCCTAGAAAAAACATTACTTTTAAAATGTATGTCATTTGTCTTTTAATGAAAAGGCAAATAAACTTTTAAATTCTCTTTTTTTATTGTATTAAAAATACATTTTCTTTTTATATCAGATTGATGGACATGTACTACAGTCATTTATAAAAGTCACAATAATTCACAGTCAAAATAATTCACTTATATTATTATTTATGCAGAATTGGATGCTCGTTACTTAATCAAACGGCTGAAGGAATCTTTGAATAATACTTGCGGTCTTGTCCCAAAAAGTCTGGCGAACCAAATCGCATAGAATGAATAATCATTGTTTAATCTTAATGTTTTTCTTATTTATTTCTCATTAATCTGCAAGTGTTTACATAAGTACCTTAATACACTACAGAACGCCACCTGCTACGATCCTTACATACTCCCTTTGCTTCGTTTACGTTCATACATCTGTGGGGTAATTGCTCACATTTACAATTGCAATGCGTTTCATTTTGACAAATTGACAACATTCATTGCGTTACTTACGCTGTCGAGCAGACGAATTTTCCAAACATATGAAGCATGGGATTAGGAATTTCCTTCAAAATCTTCGGATTGTGAAAGAAAGTGTAAAACACAATTGGCGTGCTGGCCATATACGCACGCCGGTTGCGAGTACTACACACCTGACCTGTCTGCAAGTGCTTAATGCCATTTTATTAATATTTTAAATACAAACAACCAACAACCCAATGTAAATATTTATCGGCACACGTAAATCAGAAAATGATAAATGAATGTCAAAGTGTCATTACACAGAAAACACACGAAATAAAACTTTAAAATATACGCCCCATCAACACGTTGTAATGAAATAAAAATATCAACATAAATAACAATAAAAAATATCGGAATTTATGACGTGAAATAAAACAATAAGATGTTTTTGTTGGTTTAAAGGCTTTCAATATGCAATGACAAGCTTTCAATCTTACATGAAAAACTACTTTTGAAAATGTTTTTGTTTTATTAATATTGATTAGAATGAAATATTGTAGAACGTTGTAGAAAAGTTTCTGGTGAATTTTTTAGTCTGGGAAAGTCCAAGCAAAATCTATGTGTCTCTACGAAACAATAATACTTCTAATTTTTTACCCAATCCATGAAGGGGTTGTGTGATAAATCAGGGGAAACTTCAAACTACTCATAAAGTCATCTATAATTTCTCAAAACTTTCCTTTTGACATTATCTCATTCCTCTAAATCACATGCCCATACTTTGACTACTCACTGTTAGGTTCATTTATCTGTATTTTTAAAATCGACTAAACTGACATATCGATTATTGAGAACGATTATTTATGTGGCAACACCAAGCGGTCACAGTTGACTAGTGGTCTAGGAAGTCGCGATCCGGCAATCGATTCGTACGAGTATAGCAATCACTCGCGCGCGCTCAAATAGGCCACAAGTCATCTAGTAAGCGAACCAAATGAGGGGCTCGTATTTACGGGTCTCCAAACTGAAACTGCGGCCGGAGGGCGAAGCCCTGGTACCGCTGGCCACGCACACTAACGAAGGCGTCGCGATTTCCAAGATGCAAAATATTCGTCCACTTGGTTTGGAGCGAGCTACAGGTCGAACAAACTAAAGTAATTGTGTCGAGAATTCTAAATAATTATGGTGGCTGGTTGATTGCAGTTGTAAAGATTGTCGGATTGGAGTAATTAAATAATATAATCTACCTGAGGAGTTGTATTACCAAGCTACATGTTGGCAACAAAGCTTGTTAAACCTTCCTGTGATTTGATTTAATTTTTCTTTCTTTTTAGTGTTCCTGCATGTTACTAATATAGTTTTTAAGTAAGATGTAATACTAACACCCTGTGGGCCTTGATGCCTGACAGTAATATATTTTTATTTTTATTTTTTATTACACAATTTCTACACAACTTCTCTGTCAAAGTACTGAATAACAAGGTACGCCTTGGTCGAAGCAAACCAAATCCTCCTAAGCACTTTTGTACTCGCCGGGCGACCATTTCGTGCGTGACACTCCGCGTCCATTTTGTGCACTTCAATTTTGCGATGAGTAATGTTGTGCGTAAAATTTTATAGTCTGTTATTTGACAGTATTGGTACACTGTTATCGTTATTGTGTACAGACTCTGTCGTAAAAAATTATGACGATTTATTATGGTTGATATTTTTTCATCTATAATGGTATGTTTTGAAACGGCTGACTGTTTTAACGGTAATCTCGCGATAAAAATTGTGATGTGTTTGTTTTTATTTTGAAAACGGTTTGTCTTTTGTTTAATATATTATTAGATTGACCTTTTTTAGAAGGTGAAATTAAAGCTATATACCTATTATTTTAATGTACGTTTTCAAGATTCAGGACTCATTTCAGTAAATGTTTTTTTTTTCAATTTCGTGATCTCATTTTGACGGCCATATTAATGAATAAGGACTCTGAAGGCTTAGGCTTAGAAGGTTTTTATTGCCTGTCACTGTCCCGTATTTAGTTATTTTGATAAAGATAAACGAGTTGTAATGTCAACTAACAGATTTTACGTCGAAAACCTTAAAATAAAACTAACATTATGATTCAAGGATTCTAGAAAACGTATTTTAATTCAACTTTTGTAGGTACCTAGTTATATTTGCGTCCAAAAAATCACGTTTCTCGTTACCATTTTTCTCAACTTGTTTTTATTTCGTAACGACTTACATCTTCAAACCCAACAAACTCAATTAAGGAGTTAAAAGACTTACGTTTTTCTACGTAAACTACCAAAAAGTTTGTATAAGGGTGTCATCTGACTGGGCGCGTAGCCTTTTTATTGCCTTTAATTATATTTACGATTATCTCATAGTTAATTATGTATTATGGTGCACGTTTGTCTACAGCCGAGTGGCCGAGTGGCGTACAAATACTGGAAGACGAAGTTTCGGTCATCCGGCGCCGAGATTGGCGGACCATACTGTTATCATCGCGGGTGGAAATTGAATGAGGCTGGCACAGAATCGTGGGGATTGGCACAAGGAAAGAGAGGCCTATGATTAACAGTGGGTGACGTCGGTCTGTGAATGATAATCATCATCTTTTTTTCATCAACATTATTATCTTTGTTTCTTTCTCTTGTAGACAAGCGTCATCACGCTTGTCTATAACAGAAATAAATAAAGAAAGAGAGAACGAAGAAAGAAAAATATATTATTTGGGACACGCACAGGAAATCTATACATAAAAACCAAAAAAAAGGAGCATTTAAGACTATCAAAATTAACATTAAAAACAACAATAAACAAGTAAAAAATAAAAGACCTGTGCGAAGCCAAAAAGGCTCCTATCTCAGCACAATGCTGTGATATTTAAAAAAAAAACCGCCGCGCTGGTATTCTGATAGGGTCCGCTGTGATGCCACGGACACATCTACGGATATAAATCCCACTAGAGGATTTTTTTTATTAATAAAAATAGTAAAAAAATAAAGCAATAAAAATAGTTTGAATAAAAAAAACAAATAAATAAATAAAAACCAGATTATATATGACAATGAATATTAAGATCGACTCACGCCTGACGCTTCACATCACTTGTCTATGTTATAGACTATTGTTCATAACACTTAACTAGTAATCCAGTCATTTGTACTTTGCAGATTCCCATCCAGGTTGTGGTTATCAGGAAAATCACTTAATAACTTCTATCGAAGTTAAAGCCCTTTGTGGGTATTGATATTTTTCACAATTTGGGGTCATTCAAGTTAATACTGGAATGACCCCAAATAGTTTAAAAAAAAAACTAAAATTCTGCTTACGTAATCGTAAGTATAATTTTTGTAATTTTTAACCCGCCCCCTCCTATGCTTACGTAAAGATTGTTTTTTTTTTGTCTGTTCGGGTTTCTTTATTGTTATTCATGAGTTTAGAAATAAGGAAATTATAGACTATAAAGAAATTCAATGCCCATTTAATATTTAATCAAGCAAATTAATAATAGCGTATTTAAGTATTATATTCTTAACATATAAACGATACTAATATTTTTTTCTAAATATTGCTGTTGTAATCACCATCCATTTCCCCTCGTCCCCCATGTCATCAAAAATAAGTAAAGCAAAGACCCCCCCACTTCCCTTTGGTGCTTACGTAATACGTGAATGGTGCCTTTTCTATTTTATGCACTCTCTCCGTCATCTTTTTCCACGTTTTCCCAGAAATCCTACAATTGGGCTTGGCCAATTGTACTCGTATGTGAGCTGCCTTTGCAATACCTATTAGGTTTTTCACAAAACAATTTTATGTGTGTACTTGAAATACGCTATTCGAGAGGGACTCCTGGCTAAATGATAACAGCCGCACGTGTAGATCGAAGGTTAAGCTACGCTTGCCGCGGTCGGTTCGTGGATGGGTGACCATCTATTACACATCGAGACCACTCCGCGCCTCGGAAAGCACGTTAAGCCGTTGGTCCCGGCTGTCATTCGTAGATCTTTGACAGTCAGCAGAAGCCCAAAAGTCTGACAGCTAGTCTTACCAAGTCGTTTCGTTTTACCCAGTAACTGGGTTGTGGAGGTCAGACAGGCAGTCCCTTCATGTAAAATAGGTACTGATATTCAGATGCATCCGGTGAGACTGCAAGCTGACCCCAACATAGTTGGGAAAAGGCTAGGCAGATTACCTTTAAATACTTCCATTCCTTTGGGAAACCACCTTAAGAATCCTTACGAAACTAACTTGGAAAAATATTCCGAAAAACTAAGGCATACATCGCCCTTAGTTTTTTGTTTAGGCCTAAAAGTAACTTCGTGTGTATTCAGGTTTTTAGGAAACAAAAAGAAAAACAGGATACGTGTCTTGTTCATTCAGTTCTCTTAAAGAATCGGTTGTTTTTGAGAAAAGGGATAAAGTATATTATGTCAGTGTTTCTTGAAAGCGTACTTAGGTGGCATGGTTGAAAATCCTGTTTAGAGAAGTACGTAGGCCATGACTGCCTCGGTGGCCTTTTTTCTTTTTTCGTGTGGAAATCCTCATGTACGTCCCCCACCCTGGGGCAGGTGGAGGGGTCTGTCAGACTTTTACTGACTAAAACCACACGGTGTTCTTCAACTACCTTTAGCTTTAGTTCTGGAGTGCTTGCGAATTTCATCACGCTCCCCCGGCCAGGTGTTGGCCCGTATGAATTCACGCGGACCACGTCACCCGCTCTACACGGCGCGCCGCCCACTCGGGCCTTTCACTGTTCAGGCAACAAACTCCCCAAGTCTGTTGCCTGCAGGCCTCACCCTAAGGCGGCCGGAGATCGTTCTGCGCCCTCCGGCGCCCGGTGCGTCTGCTACGGATTGGAAGGGAGGTTGTATTCTCTCTCTCTCTTTCCGCCGCCTCTTTCGCGACCATCACTTCCTCACAGAAAGAGGCAACGGCGTCCCACGCGCTCTCACTTCCGATCATGGACTGGACCATGTCCGGAAGCGAAAGAGTATCCGCAGCACCAACCGCCACGATGAGGTCAAGGCGCTGCACTGCCCAAGCACGGCATTCTTCAAGGGTGTGCTGCGTCGTGTCGTCGTGCCTCGGTGGCCTAGTGTCACAAGGATGGCTGATCGTGTGGTAACTGATTCAAACTCAAACTCAAAGCATTTATTTCAATTAAACCAATTACAGGCACTTTTGTATTGTCAAGGGGTCGGTCAGTCAGAAATATGAAGCTTGAAGTTGCCCATTTCAAAGCGTAGTAGGTTCGTATGGAGAAGAATGGGCAAGAAAGTCCGTGGACACTCTTTTAAATCAAAATATTATTACAAAATATTGGTTAAGTACATCGACAAGTTGAAATTATACATGTGAGAACAAAGTAAAAGACATCCCCGTCAAAAGCGTCCATAGTAAACAATTCAAAAATATAAATTATTAGAATGAGCCGTGGCGGCTAATGCTCGGTTCCTATAAACAAAAACGGATCGTTTTGCATACCAATGCCAATGGTAGCATTTTTTACTGCCAAACCTGGCATATAAATAAATAGATCCGTAAGCTAATTTTACCTGAAAGAAAGAAAGAAATAAATACATTTTATTTGCTCGAACATGTGTATACATATAGAATTAAAATAATACGTACATGCAAGATCTTTAATAAGAGTGGCTCACGACATGTTTGTCATTTGTCATGGCGTGCAAATATTTTAGGTACAATTATTATTATATAATCAATTATTTTTAACTTTTACACTTACACATTAAACATCAGTCCCAGTTAAACAAATTTCTTATATTCAATCATTACATTATTCAATTATTTAGTATTTATTTTCTCTGTCCAATATTACAGATTATAATTATTATTACAATGACGATTTACATCACTTTTAATAGGCATTCAATTATTTATAATATAGGCATATTTAAGTTCTAAACTACTACATGACTATAATTACTATAATGTTAGTTATATTTATTTATTTATAATAATAACCATGAGTCGTTTAAAAATTCTGTAATACTATAATATGCTTTTTGTGCCAAAAACTATTTCATTGTTTGTTTAAGTTTAGGTATAGTTTGCTCTTTCCAACTTTTGGGAATAGTCTGCTCTTTCCAACTTTTGGGAAATTTGTTGTAGATAATTAGTGCAATGCAAAAAACACTTTTGCGCATAAGTGCAGTTTTTGATGTATGTACACAAAGCCTGTGGTACTTCCATAAGGGCGGGTCTACTATGCAAATCTATGAGTTCTTTGCTTCATTATTGGAAAAGATACAGGAGTCTTCATTTTACCCAATAACTGACCGTAAATTATAGGAATCGGCCATAAGAGATGACCAGTTCCTACTGATGGCGCCCGCTCACCAACATGATGAAGTTAATTTATTTACCTTCTTGCTTACTTTAAAAAGGCTTAGGTGCATTTATTTGATGTAAAAGCTTAAGCGTTCCAAACGTTTTTGTGATGTATAACTACTACATACAGCACCCTAATTACGCAATACACTATCTATCACAATCTGAATCATTTTGAAGTCTATCTATTGCTTCATATGTTCGAAAAAATTGTCTGCTCAACAACGTAAATAACGCGATGAATGTTGTTGCACGGTCAAAATGAAACCCATTCCTACTGTTAGTGTGTTACGTAATTACCCCGCAGTCCCTACTGATGGCGCCCGCTCACGAACATGACGTACTTAATTAATTTACCTTCTTGCTAACTTTAAAAAGGCTTAGATGCATTTCTTTGATGTAAAAGCTTTAGCGTTCGATAGTTTTTGTGACGTATAACTGCTACGGACTGGACTATGAATAAAATAAAAATATTGCAAATATTGCAGAGATCGAAAGAAATATAAACAAATGAACAACCAAAAATACATGCAAACTTAAAGCCTTCTTGCTTATCAAAATCCTTCTTTGTCGAACCTTCGAAATAACTTACAAAAAAAATCTATTCAATCTAACATAGAAATATAACAACCCTAGCTCTAGGGATTTACCAAACTAAGTCTAGAATTGAAATACATGGAATAAAAAGTTTGAACACCAAACGTTAGATTTGCCCATTTTCTCTATCTGTTAGTTGAGGGCTTTCTCTAGAGATAAACCTCTAGCGTCTTACAGAGGCCCTTTGATCTTGACCTTGTAGTTGTTAAAATATCGATTAGTTTGTGTAAGTTAGAACGTTTATATCTTGGCAATCTGGTTGAAATGTTTTTGAAATGAATTCAAATCAAAAGATAGACCTCACATATTGCCTTTTTTATACAACTTTTGTATTGTACCTTTTTTTTTAATCTTTATTTCTTTTGTATTTTTCTTTAGGCATAAGTCTTATTTAGGTAATTGTCCGCGACTTCGTCTGCGTGCGATCATATATCGTGCTAGCTTTTGCCCGTGCCATCGTCCGCGTCAAGGTCGAAAATTATCCTAGGGGAATCTACAACTTTGATAAAAAGTATCCTATGTTTTAACCCAGATCATGGGCATAGGGATCAATTATCAGCTGTTCCCTACTAAACTTCAATACCTTATCGATCCAAATGTATGCGACGGCTGATAACATTTTCTAGATTACGATTTTCGTCCCATGGAGAAAGTTGGGTCAGTGGGTCTTCTTAGGAATCCTAATAATAAAAAAAAAAAACTCCGAATATTTGACTAAGTCCTCTGCCCCTAAGGATACGCAAGCTGAAACATCGATAGGCACTTAGAAAAATCATTTTCTTTTTTTTTTCAAAATTTCCCAGATTATTTTTACACCGTCTCATGGTTTTTGACTAGAGCAAAAGTTTATTTCCATAAAATAATTTCATCCGAGCTACCATTTTGGAAATATACAGCGTTTTATAAAAATAAAAAAAAACACATGTGGCACTCGCGGACTGCCGCGGTAAAGCTATTGCATAGCATTTTTTATCAACTTATGCAATTATATTTTTTTATTTATGCAGTATTTCTTTTTCTTTGATATTAATTCAAGTACAGTCGTACCATATACATACACGTTAAGCGAACGCTCGGCCGAGCTACATGGTAGGCGGAGTAGGGGGTGTTAGGTTTTATTTTCGTTACGGAATTTCTCGATTCGGTCGCCGTGCTCAAAGCCCGCGATAAAAGCTATGCAATAGATTAAAAACAAAAATTGAAAGCTCCTAACTCAGAAACGGTGCGTCGTCGGGCCATGCTTCTCAGAACCTAAATGGTTTATATGGAAAAGGTCAACCCGATACTGCAATAAAGTTGGTACACAACGGAAAAAAAAATACAACGAAAAATTGGCTGTTACGAAAATATTCTAAGGTCTATTTCTCGGAAACGTGCGTATTAGAACCATCCTTCTCAGAGCCTTATTGGTGTATATGGTCAAGGTTAACCCGACACTGCAATAAATCAGAAAATTTCCGAAAGGAAAAACGGAAAAGTCTTCGCTCCATAGCGCCCCTTTTTTTTTTTTTTTTGGTTGGGATATCATCAAATTACCTCTCCAGAGCGGAAGGGCGTGTCAGACTCTTACTGACTAAAACCCACCCGTGTTCCTTCAGTTGCCTGTGCGCCAGGGCCGCGGTAACTCTTTCGAACAATCCGCAGCCCCGGCAGGCATCGGTCCTATCGGACCCCGTCAATTTTGCTGACATCTCTTTGAGGCGCGCGTGGAACACGACGCGCCGTCAACCCGGGCCTGGTCCTTACCGGACGGCGAGCTGCCCATTGCTCGCCGTCCGCAAGCCCGCGCCTACGGTGGCCGGGAGTCGGCAATCGACTCCCGACGCCCAGGGTGTCTCCTTCTGCGGCGACTAGGGGCGCGAGGGCGCAGTGATTGCCTCTCCCTCTCGCGCTCCGCCTCCTCCTTCGCGAGCATTACTGCTTCGCAGAAGGAGGTGACGGCTTCCCATTCCCTCTCGCTCCGTACCATGGCCTGAACCAGGGCCGGACGCGAGAGGTCGCCGCCGCCGATCGTCGCCACGAGGACACGGCGGTGCTCCGCCCAAGCCGGGCAGACCTCCACCGTATGCTACACCGTGTCCTCCGGTCGATCCACACAATGGTAACACCCGGGCGTTTCCTCCCGCCTTATTCGAAACAGGAACCTCCCGAAACAGCCATGTCCGGTGAGGACCTGCATCAGGCGGAAGGTGAGGACGCCGTGGCGCCTCTCAAGCCACTCCTCAAAGAGGGGTCTTACCGCCACAATTGTCCCCAAAGTCCTAAGGCTACATTCCAACCGAAAGTTTTTCAGTTTGATGGTCTGCACCTACCCTTAAGTTTGACCACACCTTTCTGCGGCACCCTGTATTAAGAGCACAGTACACGAGTAATAAAATGAATGGACTTTATCATTAAACGATCACTCGGGAGCTTTTCACCACAAACTCCTCTTGCGTCGTACCAAAACACTGCATATGCATAAGACTATCATTCAATTAGACCGCGTTCGAGACTGCATGACCTTGTTAAATATATTAATGTCATAACAGCACCACAGACTAGGTATTGAAATAGACACCGTGTTTCATATTCATAATATAAATGTCCCGCAAAAAGGTATTAAACACCTACCCTCTTATTAATGAACGTGGAGTATAGTCACACCAGCTTAATTGCGTAACACTCTATTAATCACAATCTGAATCATTTTGAAGCCTATTGCTAATCCTTAACTTCAAATGTTCGAAAAAAAAAAACTGCCGAACAACGTAACTAACTCAGTGATTGTTGTTGAACTTATAGAGGTTTGAGGAGCAGGGTGTAAAGTTCACTCATACTCTACGGAAAAGGGAGGATCTTCCGACCAAATGGGTGTCGTGTCTGGTGGGCAACTGCTCGACGATTGATATCGGAACGTTGTATATATGCTAGTTGCGCGGTAAACTCTGCTTGCGCGATGCAGGATTTTGCGTGACGTCAGTCTGACGCGTAGCTCGCTTGTGGCGTTGTAGATGCCGCTACAAACTGTCAAAATGAAAGCTATTCCTACTGTTAGTGTGTTACGCAATTACCCCGCGGCATAAATATCTAAACTTCTGTTTATATATATCTAAATATGTCGCTACATAAATTATTATAAATTAAAGTCGCTTTTCTTGTTTGATGTGTGACCGCGTTGTTCTTTCTTCTAAACTTCGCAACGAATTTTGATACGGTTTTCAATATCATTTACACAATTTTTTCTGTAAAGTTTATGTGCATAATTCACTAGCTTATGCCCGCGACATCGTCCGCCTGAAATGGTTTCACATAAAATTCGCTTGAATTTTCAGAATCTGATCATTATTTCCGAAGATAGCCCCTCACATACAATCTCACAAATTGAACCTCTTTATAATATTAGTAAACATTAATATTTAACTTAGATATAATAAAGTAATAACAATGTTTTATCAAGTCGTAAAAACCGTGCGGAGCAAGGGGCCTACTCTCTAAGTCCATCAACGAAGATATGTGCCCGTCCGTAAGTAGACCGATACTTAGTAGTGAACCCTACTCCCGCTTAGTTAACGTTTTCGGACGGGCAAAACTACACCGGGAGTATGGACAACTGTCAAATCGTGTTGTCATAAATTTTTAGTTCGGGCCTCGGAGAAATTGTATGTCCGTAAGTGATAAGTAGTAAGGAGACTCCCGTATCTTCAGCCAAAACTAAGGACTTCATGCAACGGGAGTAAGCCCCCTAGGATGGATCGCTAGTTTAAAAATAAATTGATGGTTTCAGTTTGACATAACTGTACTCTGCGTTTATTAATAAGGGAGCTAGTGTTTTTCCAAATTTATTGGGTTTGGTATTAAGTTTTTAACTGCAGCCCTCGATTCTAAAACGTAGAAATTTTACTTAGCTCGAGTTACAACGGTTAAATTATCATATGGCTGATATTTTCAGACCATTCGTTAAAAAAATTAAATTGAAAATATTGCTGATCGAATTCGACCACTGTGAATCGTTTCACAATGGTCGAATTCGATCAGCAATATTTTAGTCCTAATTATTAGATTAGATATCAGCATTTATCATCACGCTTTGTTATTTGGTATTGCATGCGTTGCATTCATACACGCGACAATTTGGACTATCCCTTTACAATCTGGCACGCGTAGCCGTTCTATACAGTATTGTACGTCACATGGCCGTTGTATAGAGTAATGTACGTATCACATCAATATTGAATTCAAAATTCGAATTCAAATTCTCTATTGCGAACTAAGTGTACAGAATTTTGAAGATGTTAACAATAGGTACGTTTTTAGAACTCTGCTGTCTATTAAGGCATTGCAATTTAAATACGTACTCAATATGATAGTTTACTTTATATTATATTAATTATAATTATTCATATTTTTTATATTATATCATACTATTCTTATAATGTATATCACATTATATTACGTGACACAATAATTTTAATATTAAGTAATTATTTTTCTCACCTGTCTGTTAGATAGTCTAGTCTGTGACAGCGAAGCAGCGCCGTTGCGGTGACTATGTTATTGGTTCCCGTAAACAATTAATCAATATATCTTGTCTCCTAAACTAGGTTGGTGTCTTTCTGTACCAGTTTGGAGATATCTATTAATGTAGGTACTGTTGAAAACCTGTAAAAAGTTTTCGAGTGGATCATCAGAATTTCATAACATCAAACCTGATTTCTGCAAAGAGTTCGGCGGAGGTCTATATAGTAAATCCAATATTTCGCCAGTTGTTTAACTGCCATTATCCCAAGTGACTGATACTGGCGGTCTTATATATTGTAATGTCAACAGTATAATTAAGGTAATAAATAGTGCACAAATTAATAAATCAATTAATAAGCAAATAAATAAAGCAAAGCAAGAAAGAAAAGAAAGAAACAAAATAAAAGAAAGAAAGAAAATTAAGTAATGAAATAAAAGAAAGAAAGAAAAAAGTAACGAAAGAAAAGAAAGAAACGAAAGAAAAGAAAAATGCTAATGGGAAAGATGTCTACTGCTGGTCATAAACCTCATAAGAATTGCTACAACGACCGATCTTGTGCTGCCTGCAATTAACGGTTTCTCAAGACCTTATATAACCAGGTCTTCGATTTTAGTCAAATATCTTGTAACCACAGCAAGGTTTTAGTCATATATCTTATCTTAATGTTGTTTACCTATTGTGTAATCTTTCAGGTTTCAAGAGAGATGGTTATAGCTATAATATCATAACGTAGTGAAGTAACATTGTTACCACATAGTTCGCAAAGGGCTTTGAGCAAAACACTGTGTGGTGTGTTGTCAACATTCCTTGGGGTTACAACTTTGTCATAGTATGCAGTTACGGTCCAGAAACTCTTTGGAGGAATTCTATTTTAGCAGTTTTTGATGGCGGGTCTTTGAAAGACTTTGAAAGGCTTAATTTCTATACAAACTTATTCACGAATCAACTTGTATCTAAATATATAATTAAAACAGTCTTCACGACTGGCTATACTTAAATGTAAAGTCAGGGAAATAAATTGTTAATAGTTAGTTAATTGTTAGTTATTGTTAGTGTAATTGTGCTGACGGAACACGGGTGAGTTTTAGTCAGTAAGAGTCTGACAAGCACTTCCGCTCCGCTCAGAGCGGGAGAGGTCATTTGATGATACCCCACCCAAAAAAAAGGGAAATAAATTGTTTAGGTATCAAATTGACACACTCACTACTAACAATTTAATTTCTCTTTTTGTTGTTTTTATTTGGCGAATACGAGGTTTTATTTTATATTAGTGTGTACTTACGTGCGTCTTATTTGTGCAGAATAAACGATTTTATTTTCTTATTTTTCTTGTTACGACGCCAGTTTGCTGTGTTAGCTAAGTACATAATTCATAAAACTGTCATAGAATAACAGTTGCAATTTGAAGGTACGATGAATTTGCTAAACAATTAATATCTCTGACTTTACGTCAAAGGCACCCTGGGCAGTCAGCTTCGCTACCAAGTTGCTGACTAGCAAATATTTTTATAAAGACATGAGCCTCATGTCGAAAAGAAAATAAACGTATTTGGATTTACGATCTATTTATTCTACACTAGGTGCGCCCTGCGGTTTCACCCGCATAAGTCTCAATTTCATAAAAATATCGGGATAAAGAGTATTCTATGTCCTAACCCAGGTCATGGTCCACCCATGTGCCAAATTTCATCCAAATTCGTTTAGTCGTTTTAGCGTGAAAGTGTAAAAAACAAAGAAAGAAACAAACTCCTTTTCGTATTTATTGACCGAGCGAGCGCGAACAAGCGTCTCCGTTTCAGCTTGGCTTGGCTTGTCTTGCTTTCGCATTTCCGGATGTCTGGCTGTTCTCCTCTACAGGTCGCATTTCTCAACCGATTCTCGTGATTTTTTTTGAGCAGAACAGAATTATAATATATAGAATGTTTTCGGCGAACTAGTTTTTTTATTTTTGAAGTGGTTTAGATAGAGGGATTGAAAAACGTTACAAAAACATATTTCAACCATTTCGTGCTCTTTGCGCGCGTTTTTTGTTTTAAGTTGTGTGGTGAACATTTATTCAGTTTTATCCTATGTAAAGACAGAATCGCGAGGTCTACAGCTCACAGAGCCACTAGTAATATTAGTTAGGATCAGGATAGTTAGGATAAACAATGTTTAGTTTTATTTTGGTAGGACCATTTGGCCCTAGGGATTTTCCAATAAACAAAGTTACAATATAACAGGTTGTAGGTCGAATTTGTTACGTTGAAGAGCAGTAATGTGAAGATGAGGCATGCATTTATTTGCCATATCAGCAAACTAGAACTAATCTGGATGTTGTGAAAGTGACTCTGAAGGCACAACCCGACACTCCGTATAATCGTACTCATATAATTGCCTGCTACTACTGCAGGGGCATCGGCTTACCTGCACACGGTTTGTGTGTAATTATTTTCTCGGTTATACATAAGCCAACCAGGAAATGGCAGTACTGCCAGATCGACTGCTGTGTTCCAGGGCACGATTCATTTGTGATGGGAGCTAGTGACGCTTCTTCACGTAGTAATATTCATTATTATTATTTGATAAGGGTGTATAATCGCTAACAGCATTTCTTCTTGAAGAAAAACAGGCTGAAATTCATAAATACAATGGAATTTTGGTTTTGCTATCAAGTTTCTAGCAACTTTACACAAAAGTAAAGTAATGATTGACGACTGATTAGCGATACATTTTTTGATATTTTAAGGTCTCTTAACGTTAAGTAACGTTTATAAATAAACCCCAACTAGCGTGTTCTTAGTTCAAAATCGAATAAATTCCCTTAATTCAGCCACTCTCACTACTTTATTACAACAGCTTTTAATACACGAACAATATATCTTCTGGTGCCGCCTCGTGATAAATGGTTCATACGTGTGACTAAATTACTCTAATTTATATGGAGACTAACATTCTTTGTTCATACGTCGGCATGTAATAAGTAGATTACTATAAGGGGGTCATGTGTTTTTATATGAATAATAACTGTGCTCTAAGACACCGTGAGGAAACCTGGAGTTTTAATAAATCATTATCGGCTTAGTCCTTTGACAACTCGTGGCATACTCATGCCTTCTCTTTATGAGAATAGGCCTTTGCCATTCAGGGATGATATACCATCTTATCAGCAGTCATGATCAGCAATACAGATATTCATAAATTCGAAATTAGAAACATTACGACTTCATTTGTTTTTAATCAATTGTTTTACAACGTTTTGGAACACATGGGAACAAAAGTTTATTTTCTTTGTCCTGATACCAACTACCGCGAGGTAGTTGCTGAAAATCAGCGCTGTTGACGATAGGTTCGTCCGAAGTCACAGCATTTTGCTGAGCAACGACCTGTTCTTACACAGATGCGACGCACGATTTTATGTTACTTGTATTTGTTGTTTGTTACATATGTAGATGTTTGTTTGTTTTTGTCATTTGCCAGTGTCGCAACGCATTACGCAATGTGTAATATTGTCTTTGGTCTTTGGACATCAAGCAATAGACAACAGTATCAAACTTTTAACGTTTTGAGTGCGAGGCTTTTGGCTACTTTTTATTAGTGCATGTATTTTGTCAACAATAGTTTTTTTTTTGTATTGTGTGTCTTGTTTGTTGAGAATAAACAATTTTTCTTTCTTTCTTTCTTTCTTTGATAGAAGACCATATACCGAGCTTAAAATACACTTAACGAAGCCGAGAGTCACTTGTAGTTCCCACCATTGTAATATTTTTTGTTTGTACTGGACCACACCTGGGAACCTTCTGGTTAAGGAGATATTGAAGGTTAAAATTTCATCTTTTACTGACGTTTTTATACGAAAACAAGTTTTTAATGTTATTATAAAACAACTTTAAATACCGCCAAGACCCCTCCGTTGCATGCTCCTATAAGCACAACATTTTGCGTGTGTTACGTTGCGCACTACCGTAAACAGCGACTTTTCACACTAAAACTAAAATTTGTTTCCCAGCAATTATTTTTGTGCTATGTTACTTAGTTTGATGTACAGAATACGTAGTTGACGGCTATGTGATGGGTCTTTTTACATCCTGTATTAATGACTTGTTACTGTAAATGAAGCAAAAGATCGCGATGGATTTCCATCCATGAAAGAATCCAGGCGGCAATTGCTAAAAGTGGGTAAAACTATTTTATGTTTTAAAGATTCCTAACACTCGAGGTGAGTAGAACTAAGAACGATGTTAGCACTCAACTCCACAACCCGACGATATCTTAAAAATCTTTAGGAGTTGCTCTACTAAAGGCCATTACTATAAATTCCCTTTAACAAACAATCAAGGCTTCAAACTACGAAGTACCCAAAATGCGAAGAATGTTTACGTAGAACAAAGTTAACAAACCTTTTGACCTGGCCTTACTAAAAAGGTAAGGAATTATACAGAGCTACCTCAATTTATCTAAATACTCTAATGAGTATCCTTATGTAAAGACATTAGATTTACGTTATGGGTCGTACACCGTCTTTATATTTCTTGTTCCTTTGAGAATCATGGTCTTAGGGATGTGACTTATTCTTCTTAAATATTATTTCGACTTTCGTCGTGTTCCAGTTCCACATAAACTATTAGATTTACGTGATTTTTGCATTAATTCATAGATAAGTTCTTACAACACAATATAACATCACGCCTTTGCATTCCTCGAAGGGGCAGGTAGAGGTGACCCACCGTTATAAGCACAACCACATTTTGAAAGTTAAGGCTCCTACAAATAGGTGCGACACGCGACGCGACACAAAGGAACCGTCTGTGGCGCGAGGAGCGGTGCCTTTAAGTCATGTGCGATTCGTGTCGCGTGTCGCGCCTGTTTGAGGGAGTCGTTATGTTTAAGTCCCAAGTAATAGAGCCGAGCATGTTGCCATGAATGAGCAAAAATCCAGACTCCGGGTAAGCTAAAATCATCCTTTGCCTAGCTTTTTCCTATCTAGGTTGGGATCGACTTCCAGTCTAACCGGGTGCAACAGAGCTGAACACCAGTATTTTACAAGGAGCGACCGCCTATTTGACCCCCACGACACAGTTACTGGGTAACAATACCCCTTGGTAATACTGGTTGTTGGACTTTCGGGCTTTCGGGCTACATAGAAAATCTTAATGGAAAAGCGCCCCCGACCCATTGTCTGGTCTGGAGATTGAACACAGAATCGTTTTTATAAAAACTCTAGCCGAAAAAACGTTGCAATCTTTTAGCCAACTCGTCACATCCCTACTCCTAAGTCACCTGTGCGAACGGTCCCTTTAATTTGGGATTTTCCAAGTGAACACACTCAGCTTTTTAGATTAAAACATCGCGTAAATTTGCGTAAGTTACGGCTAAGAATGAAAACGTTCGCGCCCGTAATTTCAAGGTTACTCCGTGCAAAAGCCATAAGCCTTGGAAATTTACGTTCAGATGAAGCCATTCAGTGAATCTTTTGGTGAAGAAATTAAACTTTTTGGGTAAATATGTTGATTGCCTGGTTATTTATTGTTTTTGAACGTTAAGATAATATATGCAACACAAATTGTTAGTATGCAAGAGATGTTAAAAGTAAAGATAAAAACAGATCATCAGATTTAGGGTTTATGCATAGAAAGGGGGGGCAAACAAACAGTTATACATAAGATCATATCAACTCACTCGCAAAACAAGTACATAATGCAAATGTGCAACTCACACCGGTGTTCACAGCATACAAAGTAGAATGTTAGTTTTGAACAAAACGAGTAAAGGAAGAAAAAAAAAACAAACAATTAATATTTGTTTACTACATAAAAATATACCTTTGCATAACTTCGATTTTCATTAAATCGATCACTTGTTTACGAATCAACGAAATTCATTAACTACTAATGTTCTAATTTGTGCGAATGAACTTTAATGACAAACACGGTATTGAATAATTTTATAGTAGACGGTGGTGGCGTCGTGTTCCACGTGCGCCTCAAAGAGATGTCAGCATCATTGACAGGGTCCGATAGGGCCGATGCCTGCCGGGGTTGCGGATTGTTCGAAAGAGTTACCGTGGCCCTGGCGCACAGGCAACTGAAGGAACACGGGTGAGTTTTAGTCAGTAAGAGTCTGACAAGCCCTGGCCTCCCCCTCCGCCCAGAGCGGGAGAAGTCATTTGATGATTTCCCACCCAAAAAAAAAAGAGTAGTCGCCGGGAACACCGAACTCTTCTAGTTTTAAAACTTAATTTATTTATGACGTGCTTGTACAAATACTTATAGAAACATAAGTAGATTATTCACTAAGGCGATAAAGCAGTGTCTTAAGTCAAGGGTACTATATTGGATCCCTAGCGCAAAGAAGGATTCTAGGGCTCCCGAGTGTAGCGAGGGAGCTCTGAGTTAACCCCTGAGCAATGTGAGGGAGTTAAAACTAGAATCCTGAGTGTAGCGAAGGATTCAATCTCGCCCAAGACGAAGACACCTTTATCCCCGAGGAGAATACTTTACTTTTCGCACTTAATGCGAGGAAATAAAAACCTATTTAATTTTCGAATTTGTAGTTAATGCAACTAACGGGGAATATCTAGTTATGTGCGGTTTCATACATAATTTTGTATAAATTCATGCAATTTCATCAAAAACACAAGAAATAATATCGTAATTATAACGCCCAACGCTAACGCTAACGTGTTATTCTGACGTGTTTAAGTGGAGGTATGCGCCACAAAAACTGATTAGCTGTTGCGATGACATGCCGCCATTACCGCCACAGACAAAGTAGAAACAGAGGTTGAGCGAGTCTACTATGAAAATTAGTCAACAATTTTAGAAAACAATTATTTTTATTTTTGTTTAACTTACTTAATTAATATACCTTCATTATTTGTTATTACACAATAATATCTCTATTAAGTGGCGTATTTTATACTTATTTTGTTCGTCGACGGCAACTAAGAACCAATGAAGTGAGAACTCTTTGGTCAAGCCTTTTGTTTTGGTAAATGATAAATGATAAATGATTTTATTTCTGTAAGTAGGTTTGTACAAACACTTTTCCACGTCAATCATATTTTAAAACTAGATGAGGTCGGCGTTTCCTATCTGACTACTCTGAGAAGAAAGGCCGAAACAAACTCAGAGGTCACAGATTAAGGTAAAGGTAAACGTTTTAATTCGATTTTTTTTTGTTGAAATTCCAAATTCAAATCACATTATATACCAGCGGGTCATAATGAAATTCAGTACAATATTATTGCCCGGGTAGAGCCTAGGGCTTTAATTACTTGATTCAGATTAGGTTTCCATGACATATAATTTGACATTTTCGAGCAGGTGGTATGAAAAATCATTTATCATTTGTATTCCAGGGTTTTATCTATATTCGCTTCAGCTATTTTCAACAAAAGAAGTGTTCTTAGACTTGTCTTGATTCAGAAGGCTGCACAAAAATAGAACGAATGTAAATGTCAATCGTTCGTTATTAACTTTGACTTGACATTATGTTATCGCACATTTGAGACGAGCGATAAAGAAAAACAACACTATTGTCTACATTTCTTTCTCATTTCTCCTTTCGCAGGTCTGCTGGAAGAAATTTATTAAGAAATAAGCAGAACCTTTGTACCAATACTTATAGGTCGTATCTGTATCTATTTTACTGTGTGTACATAAATAGAGGAGCGTCGGAACAAAAACCGATAAATCACATTTTGTAATTTTTTTTTTTTATGATGCCAATTGGTTGTTCTCGTACATATCTTGCTCCATGATCATTGTAACCCGGTCAAAAACTGATAAATCCGCTCTAAATCCGTCCGCGAAATACACAAATCTGAACATAAACCGATAAATACATCAATTATACTAATCAACGATGGCGATCAGAACAGATACCGATAAATCCCTAACATTTTTCATTGATGACTCTTTTTATTCTGTCAAAAATCGATATATCTAATTTCGATTTTCTCATGACAAAACCATAAACAATCTTAGGATAATATTAGTCTTATTTTTAAATTTGACAGGTGATATATCCTACAGTGTTTTATCAAAAACCGATATATCCAGTTGGTTTGTTCAATAACCGATATTTCCATTTTCTTTTTTTTTATAACTCAGCAGGTACCACAGTCACGAATGCAGAATTTAGGTTTCCAAACAGTGATGCTAACACCAATAGATTGATAAATTTCGTTTAACTCTAAATTAGAAAACCATAGACTTGGCCATATTTTTACATTTTTCCACAAAAAACATAAATGTGATTTATCGGTTTTTGTTCCGACGCTCTTATAATAATAAAATAAACGAATAAAAAAAACACGTGTGGCACTCGGGGACTGCCGCGGTAAAGCTATTGCATAGCATTTTTTATCACCTTATGCAATTATAATTATTTTTTATTTTTTTATTTATGCAGTATTTTTTTTTTCTGTGATATTAATTCAAGTACAAACTCAAACTCAAAGCATTTATTTCAATTAAACCATTTACAGGCACTTTTGAATTGTCAAAGAGTCGGTTAGTTAGTCAGAAAGTTGAAGCTAGTTGCCCATTCCAAAACGTAGATCTCTATGGAGAAAAACGGGCAAGAAACTCCTAGGACACTCTTTTTAAATCAAGGTATTACAAAATCCTGGGTACATTATTCTGCTTGCTTCTAATGCGAGAACAATGAAAAAAATATATAAAGAAACAATTCAAAATATAAGATTAATAATAAAAATAAGCCGTGGCAGTTAAGAGATGACCAGTCTCAACTGACGGCGCCCGTTCACGAACATGACGCGTGGATCAGCACCATCCAGCTCAACCATTGTGTAGGGAACTGAATGATCCAACACACGCGCCACCAACAGTGAGACATTTAAGTGAGCATGACATAATCTCAACTGCCATGCTGTCAAGTCAACATAATTATATAATAAACGAATCCATGGTACTCACATTTACAAAATTGAAAAATGCTTCTAAATTATACAAAATTATAGTTTGCTATGTATTTGAGCAATGAATAAAATTTTACTACATAAAAGAAAAGAATCATTAAAACACACAGTACAGTCAGTACAGTACAGTCGTACCATATACATACACGTTAAGCGAACGCTCGGCCGAGCTACATGGTAGGCGGAGTAGGGGGTGTTAGGTTTTATTTTCGTTACGGAATTTCTTGATTCGGTCGCCGCGCTCAAAGCCTGCGATAAAAGCTATGCAATAGCTTAAAAATCAACGAATATTAAATATCATAACTACAAACAGTAGTTAACAAAATAATCTCTCTCGCTGGTCTCATGGTCGCAAGAGATACTGCCGAGCATCAGGTCATGGGTTCGATTCCTACGTCGGGCAAAGTGTTATTGGGTTATTCAATCTGGAATTTCTTAGTAGCAGCCCAGAGTCTGGATTAATGGCTGTTTGATGACAAAAGGCTCACCCCCTATTATATGAGACCTAAACATAATTTTCAAAATGCGGGCGTTCTAAAAAGGTTACACATCTGCCCAACTCTTTGGGGAATACAGGCGTATTGTTATTTTATGTTAACGAATAAATTCTTTAATAAACACGTCACACTACAAATAAAGTCGTGGGCAAAGATTAACACTCAACATTAAACATAAAATAAAATCCTTTTTCCAACGCTCGGTTCGGGCGAGGGAAAAGCACTAAAAATCGGATTTCCATGTCATCCCACTATCGGTAAAAAAAAAAATCGATACGCCTAAAATTTTAGGCTTCCGTTGACCAAATGATAAAATGAAATAGCTTTCCTAGAATCAAAATGGACATTGACGCTGTGACGTAATTTAATTTTTGAGTAAAGCTTTGGTTTCCCAAGGAAGAACGAAAGAAAGAAAGAAAATACGTTTATTTGTGGTAAACATGACGTAGAGAAAAACACACAAATACAAAAAAGAAAGAGTTGGGGGAAATCGGTATACAGTCACCCAATAACGGCTGTCCAAATACAGAGCGTTTTTTGACACATTATTATCAAATACTGATTAAAAATAAAATTACAGATTTTCATGACGGCCGTTATAAGCCACTGTCGTAGGAAACATAGCTTAAGAGGACTACAGGATCTAAACGCAAATTTTATAATGCCTAAAAGTATATGATCAACTGCAGTAAACAAAATCTGAAAAATATATGATATTCTTCAGGATATATGCTAGTTAGATAGTGTGTTGAAAACATAATACAACTATATTGATACGATAGAAAAAAATCACGAAGATACCTCTAACAATTTCTTTTAACGATTAAAAACTATTCTAATGTTCATGCAATCATTCTGATTGTTTATCAGATAATTCTATAAGCAAACATATTAACGTAATAGTGTTTTAATTTTTTAGTCCAATTAACTAACAATTAACATTAGTATTTTAGTTTTTTAGTAAATAGATAATTGCTTCATATTTTGCAATAAATTACCAGCGTTGTGTCATCGTGCTTCTCTTTCTTTTCTATGCAGTCCGACGGTGACCGAGCTTTAGCTGTTATGCCCTATTACGTGAAATTTCTAGAAATTAAAAGACGTTCAAACATTATGACTATTTCGGTTTCAACCTAGATTAGGGTATTATAAAATGTTACCCGTTTTCTAGCTGAGCATGCGAACCCTGAAATATGAAACGAAAAACGGCTATTCAAAACAAAGTGCAATTAGGATACCCTACATTACCCAAATACCAACTAGATCAAAGTAAAGGAAAGAGCAGTACTTTTCCGATTAAAATTTTGGTCCCATAATATAAGTTGGAAGTGGTCGAAGTGTCTTGATGGCCTCGCTTCTCATACACGAGGATGTGGGGTCAAATACGGGCAAGTACCAATGTGACATTTTCAATTCATATGGACGTTCTGAGTTTATCTTGGGCATCGGTGAACGACAAACACCATTACGTACCTGAACTTATAGTTAATATAAGTGTGACCTTGCCAACCCGTCTTGAGCAAGCGCGGTGAAGAGACTGTAGCGGCATCTACATCGCCACATGCGAGCTACGCGTCACACCGACGTCACGCAAAATCCTGCATCGCGCAATCAGAGTTTACCGCGCAACTAGGATATATACAACGTCCCGACATCAATCGTCGGGCAGTTGCCCACCAGACATGACACCCGTCTGGTCGGAGAATCGTCCCTTTTTTAAGAATGTATGACTGAACTTTATACCCTTTTCCCCATACCTCTATAAGGCCTTTGCCCTGCAGTGGGACAATAATATGCTGGTATTAGTATTATTAGTAAGAGCTGTTTATTTGAATGAATATTATACTCTTTTAAAGCATGTCCCTTTCTCTTTTCTGTTAGCACATAATCAGCTTACACTATATTAACACAAAGATATTGTGTCCCTTGTACTCTCAGCAAATGGGACACATCCTTGAGACTTCGCTAATGTTCCTGTGTTTTAGGTGGACACTAGGAAAGTTCTCTAGTGATTATGTAAATGTAGCTGTTCTGGTAACGACTAATGTTTGTTTTGCTTTGCTTTGTGTTGGGTGAAAATGTCGTGTAGGAAATTGTTGCTTTAATTAAGCTTTAGCATAGTTCTGAAGGGATGGAACGAAGATAATTTTTGTCATCACAATCATCATCTGCCTAGCTTTTTCCCAGTTATGTTGTAGTCAGCTTCCCGTCTAACCAGATGCAGCTAAATATTTTTATCCGATTTCAAAAGAAGGAGGAGGTTCTCAATTTGACTGCATTTTTTTTTAATGTGTTATAGCTTAGAACTTTTTTTGGGGTCAACCGATTTGAATGATTATTTTTTTATTTAAAAGCTGGTGCTTTACATGTGGTTCCATTTAAATTTGATCAAGTTCTGACCAGTAGTTTTTGAGTTATCTTTAATACTGCGTATCTTTTCCACTTCGTTTATATTGATGATGTTTTAATAATTTCCTGTCACTGTTATTTACATATCAAGTAGTGGTATACGAATTTGTGTGGGATAGGTATCACAACTAAAAAATTAAAAATAATAACATTTTTCAAAAAAACAACCGACTTCAAAAAAAAAAAAACACAAAAAATCGTGAAAAATAACTTTAATTTCGGAAGTCAGTGGCCAAAAACGCGACTGCCTATCTGACCTCCACCGCCTAATTACTGGGTAACACGATAACGCGCTACTTTTCGGGCTTCTGACTATCCGTAACGACTGTCTACGAAAACGAGCTATTTTGTAATAAAGAGAAATATCTAGCATTGAGCATTAATCATCAGGTTCGCCCATAAAGTGCTTTTACTGGTGTATGTTACTGTAGTGTAGTTTCAACACGCTTATAAGTAGGTACAGTAGGTAGGGTAGGGCGGCGAGTAGGTATATGTTTTATGTATGTATGTAGTTATTGTATATGTAGGTGGTACACCACTGACTGGAGAATTGCTATGTTACGTTGTATGTTTTATTGTTAATTTTAAATGCTGATTTTTATATTTTTTATTATTAATTTTATTTTATTTTTTGTTTGGATTACCTTTTTTTTTTAAGGCACCCGACCTCTGGGGATGGAGGTCGGGGAGTGTGGGATTTTTACCTCACTAAAACCACCCCGGTGATCACCATCAGCACATAGAGGGGGTCCCGGTTCCTCTTAAAAGACCAATTCCGGAACCCCCCTGTGCAACGCCTGTAAAGCACATCCCTGGGGAGACTGTAAAGGGGCCTCCCCTGAGCCTCGCTATGTTTGGATTACCTGTGCTTGCCCCAAATTTTTTTTTCTTTTTTTCTTTCATTTTCCCTTTAATCCATCCAAAAATCCATGTCTGTAAAAGATCGCTCTTAGCGATAAGACCACCCATTGTGTCACCCTATGTAAAATGAATAGTAAGTAATTAGTAATTTATTTTCTCTCAAAAAGGTACAATTTTGGTACATAGTATATAAGTTACAGACAAATTCAAACCTTTGTGAAGAGCTGGAGTCTATACTGGGCTCGTGACCTTTATGACAGAATTCTAAATTTGTATCTGTAATCTTTATTGTGTATATAATAAACAGTATTCTATTCTCTTCTAAAGTTGGAAAATTAATTGTATATCGAAGTGACACACTGTCAATTTGCGGTGTGATAGCCATTTCAAATAACTGCCAGAGAATGACAGTTGTAATTTTAATATACGGACAATTTAAGTTGGTTGCCAATTTGCTTACTAATCAATTTCCCTGACTGCATACATAAGAACTTGAACTTCCGATTAGTTTGGAAACTTTCGACGACTCTACGTTTATTTTTAACGAATAATAAAAATATTTATTACCTAGTTCCACACTGGTTCAAACTATTCCAAACTGCTAACTAGATTTAACTAGCAAAAAAACCTGAAAAAAATATCCTGAAACTCGTTGGAAACTACAATTAAATATTCAACATGTGCCAAGGGAAAAGTTGTTGGACATTTTTACTCGTAAATATATCAATATTCTAATTTATAGGCCCAACTGGGTGGAGGGTACGAACGAGGAAAGCATCTATCAAATCGCTGTTAGGGTTCCGTAATGAGACGAAAAACCCTTATGGATTACGTATGTTCTTAAGTTACTGTTAATAAATAAAAACTTCCTTCTAGTTCCGTATAGTTTCAGTGTAAAGTATTTTTTTTTTTACTTTAGCTGTCAATTTTTGAAGATGTAATATCAGTTTTGTAGTCCTTTATAGCGACAGGCATTATATCCTTCGTGATCTAATTACTGGGTAATATCCATGTCACATTGTTTCTGGCTTCGGACTGATCACAATGACTGTAATAGAGTAGGTATTTCTTGAGCGTGGCTTGTGCGCATAGAGAATCGTGGAGTTTAACATAAACGAACTATCCCCGTGGTATTTTTATCTAAAAGCTGTTCAAAACCCATTGGCGATTTGAATCTATACTTTTGGGTTATAAAAAATGAAGTATTGAATTCTAGTTTCTAAAGAATGTACAGTCAGCAAAAGCGATAAGTATGCAGAGCCGCCGGATATAGTTGAAGTTTAGTAAGAAACCGATGAATGTTTTCGAATAAAATAAAATAAAATTAATAGAAAACAAACTGGTCATTTATCAAATTAAATTTCATTCGAAAACATTCATCGGTTTCTTACTAAACTTCAAATATACGACGACCCTGGTTACTTATAATTTTTGGTGACCGTACATTTCCAACTTTTACTTATCAGATTTTCTTAACACAAATAATGTTTGTAAACTGTTACAAATAAGGCTTTAGTTTCGAAGGCTATTTCTTTATTTAGTTTTCATGGCAATTTTAAAAAGTGGAGAGGTTACTAACCGAGAGTTTCTTAAAGGTTGTAAGAAATAAGTTCGTACAATTAACACAAAAGAAAGTTAAAGAGTTCAGAAATCAAAGATTAATGTTTAATTGAGTTCGAAGTTCGTTTTAGTCGAACAATAATCTAACCACCTAAATGATGTATTTTTATCTCTTTCATGACTCCATATTGCGGTTTTTAATTCGGATTACGCGTTAGTAATTTTTGTTTTTAAGCTATTGCATAGCTTTTATCGCGGGCTTTGAGCGCGGCGACCGAATCAAGAAATTCCGTAACGAAAATAAAACCTAACACCCCCCACCCCGCCTACCATGTAGCTCGGCCGAGCGTTCGCTTAACGTGTATGTATATGGTACGACTATACTTGGATTAATATCATAAACTGCATAAATAAAAAATAAATAAATAATTATAATTGCATAAGTTGATAAAAAATGCTATGCAATAGCTTTACCGCGGCAGTCCCCGAGTGCCACACGTGTTTTTTTTCGTTTCTTTCTTCGAAGGGTTAATAAGAGGGGTAAAGTACAGACAAATACGGTCAAGCTTATTTGAAAAATCTCATCATCTTGAAATCTCTTGTACGTCTTGCGGGTACTTACATAATTTCACTCCGCGCATACTTAACTGTTTGTCACAACACCAATTTATCTCGTCTGCTTGACGTCCGTATGTCACTGCAAAGATCCAGCGGAATATCAGCGTCAGGTATATATTTGCCTGGCACATGCTGAGCTGGACTCCCATTTGGTGCAACCTTGAGACGCACACTGCATCTCGTATATTCTTTATTTGTTTTGAAATATGTCATGTTGTCACTATATTTATTTTTATATGTTGTTCTTTTTGTATGTTGGCACTTTGTTTTTTATATTTATATTCATGTAATTTGCTATCATTTATTGTGCTTGGGTGTCTATGTATTTTGTGTTCACTGAATAAATTATTTTTCTATCTATCTATCTACGTCTGACCTCTGATTTTGTTTCGATGATTCTTCTTAAAGTAGTCGGGTAGGAAACACTGACCCCATCTAGTTTAAAAAAAATATACTCGTACGTGTATATACGTGTTATTATATACGCTATTATATACGTGTTAAAGTGTTCGTATAAAACACATGTAAAGAAACAAATGTAATTTACCATTAAATTATTTAACCCTGCAATGCATTTTATTTTACTTTATACCTATTTGTTTAATCTGTACAAATCTTTAAACCTGACTTGGTTTTCGTACGTCATTTTTGGGTGACCTCTGAAAATCAGCGCTGTGTTGTGGGTCCCCCATAGCACAGCATCATGCTGAGTGAAACGCTTCTTGTCACATCACGACGTACTGCCGCCTATTTCTGTTCTGTGCTCGTGATTATAGATCTATGTTGTTTTTTTTTATTTGAGTTAACTTATCTTTTTGTATGCACGTGTGTATGTGACAAATAAACATATTTTTCATTATTTTTCAAAGAGAGAGAGAGAGAGAGCAAAAATAATAGGAGCAACCAACGATATCTATTAAAAAAACCGCTACCAACTCGATCTCAAAACCTAAACATACAAGACAACATTCGAAAGCTACGATTGAAAACCATTATAAGGATACGATAAGGATGCTAAAAGTGTACAGACTCGATAAAATCGCCTGAAGACATGGCCTTCTAATGACCGAAAGCAAACATAATATCACTGAGAAACTGCTGGGATGCAATAGAATCGATACAGCTGCTGTATCGGTACTGTTTATGAGAATAAGTGGATTCGTGTAACGTTAAAATAATATGACCGTATAGTGACAATTCATATGTGCTTTCTGAGTTTATCTGTGACATTACTGACATCGGTGAAGGAAAACATCGTGAGGTAACCTTTTTTTTTTTGGTTGGGAAATCATCAAATGACCTCTCCCGCTCTGGGCGGAGTGGAAGGGCGTGTCAGAATTTTACTGACTAAAACCCACCCGTGTTCCTTCAGTTGCCTGTGCGCCAGGGCCACGGTAACTCTTTCCAACAATCCGCGACCCCGGCAGGTATCGGCCCTATCAGATCCTGTCAATGGTGCTGACTGCGGCGCGCGTGGAACACGACGCACCGTCAACCCGGGCCTGGTCTTTACCGGACGGAGAGCTGCCCATTGCTCGCCGTCCGCAAGCCCGCGTCTACGGTGGCCGGGAGTCGGCAATCGACTCCCGACGCCCAGGGTATCTTCTCCTGCGGCGACTAGGGGCGCGAGGGCGCAGCTATTGCCTCTGCCTCATGCGCTCCGCCTCCTCCTTCGCGAGCATTATTGCTTCGCAGAAGGAGGTGACGGCTTCTCATTCCCTCTCGCTCCGTACCATGGTCTGAACTAGGGCCGGACGCGAGAGGTCGCCGCCGCCGATCGCCGCCACGAGGACACGGCGGTGCTCCGCCCAAGCCGGACAGACCTCCACCGTATGCTTCACCGTGTTACAGTTTGGGACAATAATAATCTGGTATTATTATGTTGTTGTGACTTACTTGAGAAATATTTATGACTTCTTTGCAATTCTTCTTACAATGAATGTCATTGCAGAAAAATTTTGCTTATCAAAAACAGAAGTGCTAAACTTAAAAAAAATCTAGAACAAAATTAATTGCCAGTCAAGTGAAGCTTAAAACAGGTCGAATATGTCTTAAGCGAAGGAGGTATATTACAAAAAAAAATATGCAGGAATATAATGATACGTATTTAGTGATGATGATGACTAACAATGATTTAGGAGAAAACAAATTAAATCATCCATTGACAGTATATCACTTTGCCTACTTACCCTGGACACTTATAACATAATTGAACCTTTTCAATTATTTGTCAAAGTTGTCAAAAAGGGTTTATAATTAATACTGTTTCGGTACTGACTCGTTCCAATTTATTTCGTTTATTTTATTCTGAGAATAATTGAGGTATTTCAGGTAGTCCTGTTTTTTACTAGTATTTGGGTCAACTAGGTTCGAATGCTGGGTTAGACAGTTGTTTCAAAGTTAGGCGTAGAAAAATTCTGTATTTAAAAAATATATTTGTAGCCTTTTTTAACGTTACTTATTTTTTAACAAAAATTGTTTTTAAAATTAATAAAACGATTTTAGCTTTAGTTTTCATCATCAGTGAAGTGAAACATGATCTTGTTAGATATGACTGCTTTATTTATATGTAAGGTGTGCGTACAAAATATTATTATCTAATTACCTTCAATGTATAATAATAATATACAACAATCAGATCAGGCCCTGCAGTCTCGACAAAAATCGGACGTTAAGTCTAATCGATGTCAAATTTCTTTAATAGATTTTCAACCTTATACTTTGGAAATAAAGTTGAAAATCGATTAAAGGAATTTGACAACGATACGACTTAGCGACCGATTTTTGTCGCTGTCTAATGTCGAGACTGCAGGGGCAGCTTTGTAATTCCATTGGTAATATTGTATTGTTACCAGAACACTACATAAGTGAACAAACTTTAAATTCAATAGCACGACGGGAAGTAACTCAAAAATCGATTACAAAATTTAACAGTTAGAAGGAAAAAAGAAAATCGTTACACAAAAACCGGCCAAGTGCTTGTCGGACTCGCGCACGAAAGGTTCAATACCATTATCTATAAAAACGGCAAAAAAATCATCTCTGTTATATGGGAGCCCCCTTAAATATGAATTTTATTCTGTTTTTAAGTATTTGTTGTTATAGCGGCAACAGAAATACATCAATTGTGTGAAAATTTCAACTGTCTAACTATCACGGTTCATGAGATTCAGCCTGGTGACAGATGGCCAGACAGACGAACGGATAGCGGAGTCTTAGTAATAGGGTCCCATTTTACCCTTTAAGTACGGAACCCTAAAAGAGCGCGAGTAAATATAAATAATGTTTACGTACAACTCAATCAATCTGCCAAGTCATTTCCTAACTATTTTGGGGTCAGCTTCCAGTCTAAATGAATGCAGCTAAAAGTGAATACCATTATTTTAAATGGAACGACTGCCTATCTGACCTCCAAAACCCAGTTACTGAGTAACACGATACCCCTTGGTAAGACAGTCATCTTGAAACACATCGGAAACTCATTAAAAAATCCAAACAATTAATAAGGAAAATAATTGCTTTACAAACTTAGGTTCATCAACTCTTGAAGAACTCTCTGAGGTTGGCACTTCTGTTAATTGTCTATGCAATTACTAAAGTTATTGAACTTATGTTGGAATTTGCAGACCAACTTCAAGCGCCCGTTTGATCTATTCGTGGTAGTTTTCAAAATGCAACTCTATGTATAAGAATTATGCCCGCCTGCACTCAAGTCAGCTAAGTTAGAGCTTAACTAGAAAACTCTTAAATTAACATAAAATCACGCCTGTATTACCCGAAGGGGTAGGCAGAGGCGTACCTTTAGTACAGCCCACATTTTGCCAGTTATGTTTAAGTCTCATGTAATAGGGGGCGAGCCTATTGCCATCAACTGAGCACCCGTCCAGACTCCGGATTGATCCAGATTCCTGATGACAAAACCCAATAACACTTTGCATGAATCGAACCCAGCACCCTAATTACGTAACACACTATCACAATCTTTTGAAGCCTATTGCTAATCCATTGCTTCATATGTTCGAAAAATTTGTCTGTTCAACAGCGTAAATAACGCAATGAATGTTATTGAACTGTCAAAATGAAACCCATTCCTACTGATAGTGTGTTACGTAATTACCCCGCTGGACCTCATGCTTAACAGGAGCAACGACGCAGTCTCTTAAATTAAGTCTATCCTAAATATCAAATACTTTTGACAGACAGCCTCATAAGTTTGGTGTAACGCGTTTTTATTGGCTTATTGCGTCCTAGAGAGTTAGGCATCATGAGAACAAAGGCGTGGTCAAGGTTTAGTGCAGACGGGCGTTAGTGTCATATCATCCAAATGTTAGTCTGTCAGACTGTCACAGAACTTTTTATTAGTATGGATACATAATCAGGAATGTTCCCACTACTGGAATTCAAGCCTCTTCTTTGTAAGAGGGAGTGGCCCGTAATCCACCACGCGGACCAAGTGTGGATGGGGTAAGTAATAGATGATATAACAACTAAATCTCTAATATTAACAACATACTCGTATAACAACGGAATCTATAATTTTATTTAATATAGCGATTAGTTAATATAATGAACGTATGATATAATTTTATAATAACTAATTTTTATAAGCATAACATACATTAAATATAACATCGTTTGACATAACATACATTAAATATAAAATCGTTTGACATACCACTCAAAAGATATAAAACTTATTTGGTCTAATATGATGAAAACGCCTACTTAAAACCACAAACCAAAATTGTATAGACACGGGTTAGTTTATTTAGTAATTTCTGAGTGGTTTAAAAAAAAAATAACCACGAAGGCTAAGGCTTCTATCCTAACCTATCCGAGTCGGGGTACTCTGAGTCGGGGTGTTAACCATAATGACGTTTTTTATATATATTAAACGTTAGACCTAATGATTTTCGATAAAATAAACAATATACATATTAAACGTTAGACCAAATGATTTTCGATTACATAAACGTTATATCAAACAACGTTATACTAATTAAGTTTTAGAATAAATAAATGATATATCTAAAGAAATTATATCAACAGTTGGTATATCTCGCGTTGATTATATCTTATGAACGATAATAAAATGAAATTAGACCAAATGAGTTTATACGTTATGAGACGCACCCGTGTGGATGGCATAGACAAATACTTGGTATTTTAATGTTTTTTGCTACTCCAGTAATTAATTTTGTTGGGAAAAGTTAGAATAATTATGTAGTTTCTTTTCAATAGGTAAATAAATCTCATTAATACTGGCGATTAGCTTTAAAAGGTGGTTTCGGAATCAGCAGAAACTTTTGAAATAATCAAAGAAATTACGGGTTATTACTTTGTAATGACTTATTTCTGAGCGCTTTTCATTTCCTATTTACTTTTGACATGTTAAACGTAGAATGTCACAAGCTTACAGTAAAATAAAAACTAATACATACCAAATAAAAATTTGACCTACCTTTACTGTTTATTTGTAACTAACTTGGATTGTGCAAAGTTGTTATAATATATTGATTTGGCAAATAAATTGTTTTTTTTATTAACTTTTTTTGTAGCTTACTTTTAAAATCTGTTTAGTCATTTGCTAGAACATTTTTCAGTCTAACAGAAATCGATTCTTCAGAAAAAAAAAACTTGTACTGGACACTAGTTGACCAGGTGTAATTGAAATTAGGCACTATGAATCTCAGAGACATGTATTGATTATGACTAAGTACCCATCCTTTTTTAGGGTTCCGTACCCAAAAGGTAAAACGGGACTCTATTACTAAGACTCCGCTGTCCATCCGTCTGTCTTTACGTCTGTCACCAGGCTGTATCTCATGAACCGTGATAGTTAGACAGTTGAAATTTTCACAGTTGATGTATTTCTGTTGTCGCTATAATAACAAATACTAAAAAACGGAATAAAATAAATATTTAAGGGGGCTCTCATACAACAGACATGTTTTTTTTTTTTTGCCGTTTTTGTAGATAATGGTACGGAACCCTTCGTGCCCGAGTCCGACTCGCACTTGGCCGCTTTTTTTATAACGATTTCGATTTTAATTTTCCATCTGACTTTTAAATCTTGAAATCGATTTTTGAGCTACTTCTCGTCATGCTATTGAGTTTAAAGTTTGTACACTTATGTAGTTCTGGTAACAATACAATATTACCAATGGAATTACAAAGCTGATCTAATTGTTGTATATTAATATTATACATTGAAGGTAATTAGATAATAATTTTTTGTACGCACACTGAACATCCACCCTTAACAAAAGTCACGTAAGGTTTTTTATATTAAATTATTAAGCTACTAATGGCGGTTGATATTAATTTTATTTAAAAAAAAACGAACGAAATGAATAAACTTTTATCAATTTAAAACAAATACAATTATTAGACTTAAAATATACTTCCTGATTTAAATAACACATACAAAATAAACACATAAAACAATATTAGAAAAAGATGTTATCACGATGGCTGCTTGAGACGGAGTGAGGGGCGAGTACCGGCCGCACCCTCCTTTTATAGACGTCACCGCACGGTAGTTTTAAAATAACGTATAAACGCTAATACGGCCTCTCCTGACGTGTGGTTGTCCTCAGCCACATTGTCCAGATGATGGTCCTTGTTCGCTGCAGTCACGATCTTCGGCAACTAGACTCAGGCAACGCGAAGGGCTCATGTCTTCAATAGCTGCATCAGTAATTGATGGACCCTGGTGCGTGTCTGCATCTCCACGACTTGAGTGGTCTTCACAGCTAGTTGCACTGGTAGACGGTGCTGCGAGACTATCCTCTTCAGCTAAAAATGAGAGAATAGCACTTATAAGTGACATCCTTATTACTTAATCTAAACACATGTCTGTTGTAATTAAATACAACACATCTAGACGGAGGCACCCAGTTAGCTCGTCTTGGCAGAGACATCTCAATGCCCTTATAAATAAACTGAGACGGAGGCACCCAGTTAGCACGTCTCGGCAGAGCCATCGCTCAATGCCCTTAGTAATTATGCATGTAAACAGACGGAGGCACCCAGTTAGCACGTCTCGGCAGAGCCATCGCTCAATGCCTTTAGTCATTATGCATGTAAACAGACGGAGGCACCCAGTTAGCACGTCTAGGCAGAGCCATCGCTCAATGCCCTTATAGTCATAATACATGTACACAGACGGAGGCACCCAGTTAGCACGTCTCGGCAGAGCCATTGCTCAATGCCCTTATAGTCATAATGCATGTGAACAGACGGAGGCACCCAGTTAGCACGTCTCGGCAGAGCCATCGCTCAATGCTCTTAGTCATTATGCATGTAAACAGACGGAGGCACCCAGTTAGCACGTCTCGGCAGAGCCATCGCTCAATGCCCTTAGTAATTATGCATGTAAACAGACGGAGGCACCCAGTTAGCACGTCTCGGCAGAGCCATCGCTCAATGCCCTTATAGTCATAATACATGTAAACAGACGGAGGCACCCAGTTAGCACGTCTCGGCAGAGCCATCGCTCAATGCCCTTACAATCATTATGCATGTAAAGTAAACGGACGGAGGCACCCAGTTAGCACGTCTCGGCAGAGCCATCGCTCAATGCCCTTAAATAGAAAAGTAAATATAAAAATCTACTTACTATCAAAGAACGTGGCACACGACTCGGGGGTCCACTCTCCTCGCCAAGCAACGATGTGCTCGGCGGCAGCCTGAGTGACTTTGCGAACCACTTAACAGCTGTAGCTTGTATCGATTGTGGGGAAGGGTTTTCACCACACGATATGGCCCTCGCATTCCCGAGTCCAGCTTGCCTGTAACTTGAGAAGTTTTTATAACAAACACATTATCATTTAGGTTGTACGCACGCTTGACCTTCCGATTCCTATTAACGTATTCGTCTTGTTTAAGTCTATTCTGGTCAAGCAGTTCGCTAGCGCGCTGTCTTTGTAACTCTCTTAAACCCTCGCGATTTGGTCGCACGTCATCAACAGCGACATCGCGAATAAGTGATCTTATGACTGGCGTGACTGCTTCAACACCAATAAGCAACTGTAAAGGTGAGATCCGAGTGGTCTTGTGTTTAGTGCAGTTGATAACAAGCTGCATTTTCCACAAAGAATCTGACCATTTACTCTCTGGTTTAGATGCCTCTATGCGTAACATATTGAGCAAAGTACGACAGTAGCGTTCGACCTGACCGTTTTCACTATGCATCTCAGGTGTTACAAAATGAATTGCGCTACCCATTTCAGAAACCCAACCCTGAAAACTAGCACTCTCAAACATTCGTCCTCTATCACACACAATAAGTTTGGGAGTGCCAAATAGGGAAACTGCGTTTGAAAACATTTGTTTTAATTCGTTGGAATCTTGCCTTTTTATCGAATAAAACAAACAATACTTAGAGTAGGCATCTACAATAAGAAGTACATACTTTTTCTCATTTGAAATAGGCAGTGGACCTAGTACGTCCATGTGGACCGTGTTAAATGGGGTATCTGGCTTATGCCATGATGAAATCGGGTAATAAGGAGCCCTAGGAACTTTCTTAGAGGAAAGGCAAATCAAACAATGACCTACGTATTTCCTTACAAAGGCATACAGCCCTGGGAACCAAAAATGACGCAGAATTAAATCAATGGTCTTATCCGCACATATATGTGCATGCTGGTCATGGAAAACTCTTAAGAGACTTAATCGGTGTCCTTTGGGAATGAAGCATAGTAGCTTTGACTCCTGGCCCGTGGGGGTGTATTTATAATACAGCAGATCGTTACGAACAACATACCGGGAAGAGTCTAGTTCGTTATTGTTAACTTTATCAATCAACGTACGAGTTTCCTCGTCAGCAGATTGAGCAATCTGTGCCCAGTTTTTCGGCCTAGTTATTTGAAGGACATCAACAGGATTTCGGCTTAGATAATCGGCTTGCTGCATCATAACGCCCTTTCTATATTCTATCGTAAAGTTGAAATCCTGCATGTATATCCACCAACGCGCAACACGTGGTAAAAGATCTTTTTTACGTTCCGTTAGTTTAAGCGCGTTACAGTCCGTCACAATTTTAAACGAAATACCCAACAAATAGTGGCGAAAATGTTGTAAAGCTTTAATTATCGCGAGCGTCTCAAGCTCATAGGAATGATATCGTGGTTCGGCGCCTTGCGTAGTTTTACTAAAGTACGCCACTACGCGGCGTTTACCGTTTTCATGCACCTGAATAAGAACCGCGCCGTAACCGATAGAACTCGCGTCTGTATGCAACTCAGTTGGTAATAATGGGTCAAAAATAGCAAGCACAGGTTCACTTGTTAGACAACGGACTAAGTACTTACGCGAGTTTTCTTGTTCTTCGCCCCAGTGAAATTTAACATTACTCCGTGTTAAACTAGCAATGGGCGCTGTCTTAGATGCATAGCCGGGTATGTAGCGGCGGAAATACCCTGCCAACCCGAGTAGCTGGCGAACCTGTTTTACGTTTGTGGGCACAGGGGAGTCAATAGAACCTTAATTTTTTGTTCGCTCGGTCTAACCTGACCCTCAGAGATAGTTCGACCTAGGTACTCAACCTCTGTAGCCACAAATGTGCTTTTCTTTAAGTTAATAGAAAACCCCGCAGAAGTAAGTGTTTGTAATATCTCGCGTACGTTCTCGATTGCTTCATCGATAGAAGACGCCATCAATAACACGTCATCAATAAATATTAGGTCTTTACCTATGAAATTGCCGTTCTGCAGTACTGGCCATTTCAAATCAAAATAATTTTTGTTTGGCTATGAATTCTAATTTCAAATTAATTTTATTTTAAAAACATGGATTTTTTTTTCTAAAAGTAGTCATTTCTTTATTGATTAGTGTTACATTTTCATCGCATTTCAATCTTTTTCGTCATCATGGATACGTTAAAAATTCGAGTAATTATGGAATATGAGTACCGTCGTGGCAGCAACGCGGCACAAGCGGCACGCAACATCAACGACGTTTACGGAGCTAACTCTACAAACCAACGCACCACCTGTTATTGGTTTGCTCGCTTCCGTTCTGGAAATTTCGACCTGAAAAATGAACCTCGCGGTCGTCCGAAGACTTTGGTCGACAATGACGAATTAAAGGCGATTGTGGAAGCTGATGATACACAATCTACGGCTGAATTAGCAGCAGCTTTCGACGTTAGCGTCAAAACAATATTGGTCCATTTGCGTCAAATTGGCAAGGTAAAAAAGCTTGACAAATGGGTGCCCCACGAACTCAATGATCGCCAGCGCGAAGTACGCGTCGAGACGTGCCTTGCACTGCTCAACAGACACACAAATGAAGGAATTTTGAACCGCATTGTTACCTGCGATGAAAAATGGATTCTGTTTGATAACCGTAAGCGCTCAGCAAGTTGGTTGGATCCTGGTTCAGCACCTAAACAATGCCCTAAACGAAAACTTACCCCTAGAAAAGTGATGGTCACTGTTTGGTGGTCTAGCGCCGGTGTGATTCATCACAGCTTCTTACCAAACGGGGTGAGCATTACTGCAGATGTGTACTGTGAAGAACTGAACACAATGATGGAGAAGCTGGCGCATCTCCAACCAGCATTGGTCAATCGCTCGTCTCCGCTGCTCCTGCACGACAACGCGCGACCTCATACTGCACAGCAGACGGTCTCCAAGTTGCAAGAACTGGGGTTGGAAGCTCTCCGTCATCCGCCCTACTCACCAGACCTTGCGCCTACAGACTACTACTTTTTCCAGAATTTGGATAACTTCTTGGCGGGAAAAAAATTTAATACCCGAGAGGCAGTACAAAATGCCTTTGAAGAATTTGTTGCCTCCCGTCCAGCTGATTTCTTTAAGAAGGGCATCAATAAACTGCCACTGCGATGGCAAAGATGCATTGATTGCATGGGTGATTACTTCGATTAATACAAATAAAAAATTCATGAAAAAAATTCGTTTAAATTTTTTCATACAAAACGGCAATTTCATAGGTAAAGACCTATTATGAGGGCTTTACCGGACTCTATCAGTGATTTAAGCGTATTTGTGATTATACGTTGATATACGACCGGCGCGTTCGCGAGACCAAACGGCATTTTTAAATATTCGTAGTGACCTTCGGGGGTCACGAAAGCGGTCTTCGCTACAGAGTCGCTATCCAACCTAATTTGGTAGAAGCCTGTCGCCATGTCTAAACAGCTGAAGTACTTGCTCTTACCAAGGCGATCAATATGATCTTCTATCAAGGGTAATGGATAGCGATCTTTCACGGTAACCGCGTTCAACGCGCGGTAATCAAAGCACATGCGATCTTTTCCGTCTTTTTTCTTGACAAGAATAATCGGACTTGCGTATGGAGAGTTGGACTCGCGTATTATTTTCTTGTCTAGCAAGTCTTTTACGATATCACGCACTTTAAATTTTTCGTCGATTGAAAGCCTGTAAGGCCTATAACAAATCGGTGTCTCACTCGTCAACTCAATGCGCATATTACCAGTTGTGACTGTTGTTAGAGCAGTCCCAATAATAAAGAATTCCTTAAACTGATTTACGACTGACATTAATTTTTCACGATCGCTACCTTCAAGCGGTGTGTTAACCGAAAACTCTTCATTTGAGTTGATGAGCAATACAGTTTGACCAACAGAACTAGGAATTCGAGTTATACGTTGCTCATTGTTTGCGCGTATATACGTTACCCCCTCGCGGTTCAAAACATCTGTTCCTATTAGTACTGGCACGTTTAGGCATTTTAGGGGAACAACAAAAAGATCCACCTCTAATGAGATGTCGCAAAATTCTATAACTAATGTTACGCGGCTATTACATTCAATATTTTGATCACCTATTCCACGTAATACTTGATATGTGGGTAGTCGGGTACACTTAAAATATTTTAGCACCGATTCTGAAATAAGTGAAACGCGCGATCCGCTGTCTATGAGTACGTCGGTAGGTATACCTTGTATAACGGCCGTTGTGACGTCACTGTCTGTTGATGCGCCTTTCAATTCGAAACAAAAATTAACGTTGTTTTTATTACGCGTTTCAGATCTTTGTTTGGCAAAACAGACAGAGGCGTCATGGCCTGGCTTTTTACAAAATGAACACGCCCCATTAGGTTTCTTATTAATTGTTTCAGTTGATACATCGGATTTAACAGTTTTCGATTGTTTCGGGCACGCGCGCTGCAAGTGACCCACACTACCGTAAGAGAAACACGTTATTTCGCGATTTATATTATTATGTGGACGTTTTCGAGAGTTTCGGTCAAACTGTTTACTTTGGGAAGATCTCACAGAGGTTACAGAAGAGATGGGTTTCGGTTTAGTATAAATAGAAAAGAATTCAACAAGATCTTTGGTCGTTAAATGAGCGTTAATCGCAGCGGCACGTATTTGTGCGTCAGTTATACCACGTATGACAATCGCGACCGTTAAATCATCGCTTAACCCTCTAACAATGTTTAGTCTCAAGACGGAGCGCCTAGCATATTCTGCATACGTGGAATACTTGTCGGAATTAGTACTCATGACGTCAAACAAAATATTTGCAACATCAATTCTTCGTGAGCAAAGCGGCTTAAATTCGATCTTAAAGTTAGACCAGGTACGGTCGTTTGTGACCCAGTCGTTTAACCAACTACGAGCATCTCCCTTCAGGCAGTTAGCAATCCATGATAAACACTCGTTGTCGTCCCATCTATTAATATAACGTGCCCTTTCAACCTCTTCACACCAAGAATCGATATCATGTATGCTGGGATCGAAGTTAGAAATGTAATATTGGTTGGATCTGACCTTGGTTAACGCACTCAATGCTCCAATGAGGCGATCTGTAGCATCCAGGGACGTCGAAGTACTTGCAAGTGATTCTCCAACGATGCTGGTGTTCGACTCAGGCACCGCTGATTGTGGCTCCTGTGGCGAGGACGCAACGATCTGCCCAGGCGCCACAATGGCACGTGCTTCCGGAGCCGTTGACGCCGACACGTTGCTAGTTGCGGGTAGGCTGGTGTTTTCTAGCGCGGTCAGGCGCGCCAGAATAGCTCCAAGGGTTTCTTGGAGTTCGGTAGCATCACTATTTTGATCGCGCCTATTTCTACCTCTACTACGAGTGGTAGCTCTTTCGGACATGATTCAAAAGCTTTTCGCACGACACAGTAAGATAAGATAGGCAATGGAGCCTATCCCACTTCTGATAATGGCGGTTGATATTAATTTTATTTAAAAAAAAACGAACGAAATGAATAAACTTTTATCAATTTAAAACAAATACAATTATTAGACTTGACGGCGCGACACATGACATTTGGCGTTTGCTGTCAACGTCGGAACAGAATAGCAGCATGACAGATGTCAGCTGTCATTCTAGCGGAACGTCACTGGTGGGAGCGAGGCGGCCATCTTGGTCACTTTGGAATCGAGAGCCGCCAACGCACCACGCGCTCGACGGATCGCTAAATACCGACGCCATCTTCTACCTTTTTTTGTTTCATTTGTTATAATATAATAGTCAGTGATTAGTTAAAGTGTGATTGAATATTATTTTGTTAATTAAGGAATAAATCATTGGAAGATTAATTATTTGAGACTTTTTTTGGAGCATCTGACCCACGTGAAGATGGAAAATTCCGATATAGGCCATCCTGAGTCTATATCAGAAGTGGGATCCCATGAGCAACAAACGGGGAACACGCAACCTGCTGAAATCATCTCTGCGACGAGAATATTGTCGAATATGGAGGCGATGTTCGCCCGGGTATTTGCGATGTCGCAACCATCAACTCCTGTAAGTACCAGCACTATAAAACTAATCGAATTTGATCCTGACAATTCCGAAGCTGACATTGAAGGCTGGTGTAACGTCACTGAAGTTATAGTGCAGGAGAAACATCTTGGAGGCGTTAATCTGCTGATGGCACTTACTAACGCGCTTAAAGGTCGCGCAGCAACCCACTTGACCAAAATGAACCTTAAGGAATTAACATGGGCTGCTGTTAAAGAAACATTGCTAGCTAGATTTGCTAAGCCCAGACTAATGCAGGATCATTTCGATGACATTTTACGATTTCAAATTAGTGTCAAAGAAACCGCATCAGAGTCTGCAATGCGCTTATGGAACCTGATGGAGCGGATACCAAAAACTGACTTACCTGAGGAAGTTATCACTGGATAATTTGATACGTAGAGAGTTGACAGCACATGTGATAACTACTCGTGCTCAATTATTTCGGATTCTTAATGGCATATCACTAACGCGACGGTTGGACGTCAGTGATGGAAATCAAGACCCCGATGCTAAGAGATCTCGAATGACAGATTCTAGATTCCCTGGAAAGTGTCATTGGTGTGGCCTGTCAGGACATCGACAGGTTGACTGTTGGAAGCGAAAGGAGGACTCCAAATCATCGAAGTCCCAAGTTCCATCAAGTTCTACAAATAATCAAGACAAGCCGTCTATATCCTGCTACACGTGTGGAAAATCTGGTCACACGTCTACAGCTTGTCCAGAAAAAAAGAATGGAGGGAGGTCGGAGAGGAAGGAAGTCAACCTTTGTGATCATCGACTTTCTAGATCTACGTTGGAGACATCAGCTGGTGAGAGATTTCCATTTTTATTCGATAGCGGATCATCTTGCTCCCTTTTAACTGAAAGTTTTCGCTGTCAATTTCCGGGTACTGTACGCAATAATCTAGTTTATCTTACTGGTATCGGAGGTGATGACGTAAAATGCACTTGCCAAATTATAAGTACTGTAAAAATTGGAGATGTCTCGGTTGACCTTATGTTTCACGTCGTTCCTGATTCAGTAATTTCTGTACCAATTATTGTAGGTAGAGATATCTTAGACAAAGGTTTTTGCGTGAAAATTGATAACGACAAACTCTTGTTTATGACCAAAGAGCGAACTAACTTTTGCGAAACGAAATCGGTAGTTTTTGATATTTCTTCTATCGATACCGACTTAGAAGGAGAAGATAAAATGTTGCTGTCAAAAATAATTAGCAAATATTCAGATTATTTCATAGACGGTATACCTACTAGGCGCGTTACTACAGGGCAATTGAGCATTAAATTGATAGATCCTCATAAAATAGTTCGGAGGTCGCCTTATCGACTAGCACCTATAGAGAAACAAATAGTCCGCGAAAAAATACAACAACTATTAGATGCTGGTATCATTCGTGAGAGTTCTTCCCCTTTTGCGAGTCCGATACTCCTGGTAAAGAAAAAGGACAATACCGATAGAATGTGCGTAGATTATCGGTAACTCAATTCCAACACACAACCCGAACACTATCCCTTGCCTTGCATCGAGGAACAGATAGACCAGCTCAGTGGCGCCAACTACTTTTCTTCATTAGACATGGCTAGCGGATTTCACCAAATTTTAATTCACCCTGATTCAATTGAGATGACTGCATTCGTGACTCCGGAAGGCCAATACGAGTACCTTGCGATGCCCTTCGGTTTGCGCAACGCTCCTTCTGTTTACCAGCGATGTATTACAAAAGCACTGCAACACCTTAATGACAGGCCTCTCATTTATATAGACGACGTTCTGTGTTATTCCTCCAATATTTCGCAGGGTTTGGACCGCCTAGATGAGGCCTTACAAGCCCTGACTGCAGCAGGCTTTTCATTTAATCTTCAAAAGTGTAAATTCATGAAACAAAAAGTAGACTATCTAGGTTATTCTTTGCAATCTGGCGAAATTAGACCTAATACCCGCAAAATTCAGGCATTAGTTGAAGCACCATCACCATGTACAGCTACTCAGGTACGTCAGTTTCTCGGGCTCGCGTCATATTTTAGGAAATTTATACCCGGGTTTACAAATGTTGTTGGACCGTTGTACCCTTTAACTAAACTGAAAGGACCTATTAATTGGACTGACAAACATGAGGATATCCGTAGAAATGTAGTTAAAATACTTACTTCGGAACCAGTTTTAACGATCTTTAATCCTGATTTGCCGGTCGAGTTGCACACAGACGCGAGCGCCGAAGGTTATGGCGCAATCCTTATACAGAGAAAGGATAACTTACCCCATGTTGTGGAGTACTTTAGCCGGCGTACATCTGAGGTAGAATCTCGATACCACTCGTACGAATTAGAGACCTTGGCCGTCGTACGAGCGGTAGAACATTTTCGGCATTATTTATACGGCCGACATTTTGTAGTCTACACTGATTGTAATTCGCTCAAAGCATCGAAATCCAAGGTTGATCTGACGCCTCGCGTGCATCGTTGGTGGGCTTTCCTACAAGCCTTCGATTTTGAGATCATATACCGTGAAGGCCGTAGTATGGAACATGCTGATTTCTTTTCCCGTAATCTCCAGTCGGATGCTGGCGCGCCTTCGACCCCCCAAATCCCTACTACTAAACGTGTTGAGTTTGTTGAGTTACATCAAGGATGGCTTTCAGTTGAACAAAAACGCGATAGCGAAATCCAAGACTTGATCACTAAACATAACAATAGTGATTTTCCGGAAGCGGTAGCACACACCTACGATGTTAGGGATGGTATCCTGTATAGAAAGATTGGGCGCAACAAAATTATTTCTTGGTTACCGGTCGTTCCACGCTCCTTGATTTGGACACTTATCAACCACGTCCATAACGAAATTCAACACCTTGGTAGTGATAAGACGCTAGATAAACTCTACGAACAATACTGGTTTCCGCAAATGTCTAAATGCGTGCGTAAATTTATTGATTCTTGTATAGTTTGCAAAGCATCGAAGGGACCATCGGGCGCTCAACCCGTTCAGTTACACTCAATCCCAAAACTGTCTGTGCCATGGCACACAATCCATATAGATTTTACCGGGAAACTTAGTGGTAAGAGCGACCGAAAAGTGTATTGTTCGGTGATAATAGACGCGTTTACTAAGTATGTTCTACTAGAGCACACAATATCATTAGATGCAAGTAGCGCAGTGCGAGCTCTAGAAAGGGCTGTTTGTCTTTTTGGGGCTCCTACACGCGTTATTGCTGATCAGGGCCGATGCTATATTAGTAGTGAATTTAGAAACTTTTGCAATAATTATAAAATTGATCTGCATTTTATTGCAACCGGTTCGAGCAGGGCTAACGGACAAGTTGAGCGAGTAATGCGAACATTAAAAAGCTTGCTCACGCTAGTTGAAAATGACCCTAATAAGACATGGCGCGATGAGTTAGGCAATATCCAACTTGCGCTTAATAGTACAAAATCGGCCGTTACTAGGTACTCACCCACAGAACTTATGTTAGGGATTCGTGCACAATCGTTAGGTATGTCTAAGCTAAACTTGGAGGTTAATGGTCAACAAGATCGTTTAGACCTCGATACTATACGGGAAGATGCGTCAGCTAATATTGAAAAAGCGGCTAAATCTGAGGTAGTTCGATTTAATCGGGGCCGCGCAAAAATAAAACCGTTTACAAAAGGTGAATTTGTGTTCCTTAAAAATAGTGAACGGAGTCAAACCAAATTGGATAGGAAGTTTAGGGGTCCATTTGTCATAACTATGGTACTAGACAATGATCGGTATGAATTAAAAAGTTTAGGTGGTAGTTCTCGTCGAATATACAAGTATGCCCACGAGAATTTGCGCTCAGTACCCCAAGGACATGATGGATTGCTTGAAATGACAACTAACCTTTTGAATTATGACGAGGCCGAGACGGCGCTAGAAGATGTAACTTCTAATAGAGATGACGCATTACTTTCAAACGACTGTGATACTTTGACCGTATGCTCGGATACTATTTCCGCCGACTCCCGGACAATATCAGCCGGCTCAGACACTCTCAGTGTACACTCTGATCCAGAGACATGGGATATACAAAATGAAATAGAAATTTATGCTGAACAAGATAACCTGCAATTATAGGTATACCATTACGTTTTTATGTTATGTATGTGTTTGCTTAAGCTGTCGATCCTGGTGGATAGTGACATCCGGGTTCGCTGAACGAGAAAGGATTCACTAGTCCAGCCCAGATGTAAGGTAGTTTATCCTGGTCACAGTGTGTAGTCTGGGCCAGAAGTAATGAAGGTTGTCTATCCTGGTCGAGGTGTGTCGTCCGGGCCGTACCTGAAGGGCTCGGTTGAAGGGATGCACTCGCTCGGTCCAGATGTATTGCGTTGGTTGACTGGTCGAAGGGACAGTGTCGTTCGGGCCAGACCCATGTGGGTTGGTTGAAGGGACACGCTCGTCCGGTCCATGTTTTTTTGGTAGTGAACGTCTGATAATGAGTCGGTCGCAGGGACAGTGCCGTCCGGTCCATGCCATTGAAGCTGGTCGAAGGGACACACTTGTCTAGACCCTGCTGTGAACCGGTCGAAGGGACAGTGCCGTCCGGTCCATGCCATTGGGGCTGGTCGAAGGGACACACTTGTCTAGACCCTGTCTGTGAACCGGTCGAAGGGACAGTGCCGTCCGGTCCATGCCATTGGGGCTGGTCGAAGGGACACACTTGTGCGGTCCGGGTTATGTTTGGGTAACATAACGGGATTGTGAGATGTCATCCGGTCCATTACTCATGATGGTCGAAGGGATACATGCTTTCATATCCTGCTTATGTAGTATGTTAGGATAAGTGCTATGCTGTTTTTCAGGCTGGACGAGCAAATAATCAAATAATGAAATTGCCTGTTTTAAGGACAACGTTAGATCTACGCCCGAGGACGGTCGAATGTCAGTCCGGCCGTGACGGCGCGACACATGACATTTGGCGTTTGCTGTCAACGTCGGAACAGAATAGCAGCATGACAGATGTCAGCTGTCATTCTAGCGGAACGTCACTGGTGGGAGCGAGGCGGCCATCTTGGTCACTTTGGAATCGAGAGCCGCCAACGCACCACGCGCTCGACGGATCGCTAAATACCGACGCCATCTTCTACCTTTTTTTGTTTCATTTGTTATAATATAATAGTCAGTGATTAGTTAAAGTGTGATTGAATATTATTTTGTTAATTAAGGAATAAATCATTGGAAGATTAATTATTTGAGACTTTTTTTGGAGCATCTGACCCACGTGAAGATGGAAAATTCCGATATAGGCCATCCTGAGTCTATAGACTTAAAATATACTTCCTGATTTAAATAACACATACAAAATAAACACATAAAACAATATTAGAAAAAGATGTTATCACGATGGCTGCTTGAGACGGAGTGAGGGGCGAGTACCGGCCGCACCCTCCTTTTATAGACGTCACCGCACGGTAGTTTTAAAATAACGTATAAACGCTAATACTACATTATATTATCTTGCATTATTAAGCTTCAGATGCCATACTTTTTTTTTTTTTTTTGGTTGGGAAATCATCAAATGACCTCTCCCGCTCTGGGCGGAGCGGAAGGGCGTGTCAGACTCTTACTGACTAAAACCCACCCGTGTTCCTTCAGTTGCCTGTGCGCCAGGGCCACGGTAACTCTTTCGAACAATCCGCAGCCCCGGCAGGCATCGGTCCTATCGGACCCCGTCAATTTTGCTGACATCTCTTTGCGGCGCGCGTGGAACACGACGCGCCGTCGACCCGGGCCTGGTCCTTACCGGACGGCGAGCTGCCCATTGCTCGCCGTCCGCAAGCCCGCGCCTACGGTGGCCGGGAGTCGGCAATCGACTCCCGACGCCCAGGGTGTCTCCTCCTCCTGCGGCGGCTAGGGCGCGAGGGCGTAGAGACTGCCTCTCTCTTTCGCGCTCCGCCTCCTCCTTCGCGAGCATTACTGCTTCGCAGAAGGAGGTTACGGCTTCCCATTCCCTCTCGCTCCGTACCATGGCCTGAACCAAGGCCGGACGCGAGAGGTCGCCGCCGCCGATCGCCGCCACGAGGACACGGCGGTGCTCCGCCCAATCAGATGCCATACTAAGGCTTAATAAAAAAATATGAGACCAAATAATGTAACATGTGAAACCACGGATCGTGCCTATTCTATTTAAATGTGAATAAATGAATATGAATACAGACGTAAGGTATTTATTGATTTTCTCTGAGGTATCCTTTAAACTTTGTTGATCAATCGATTGTTCTAATTCATTACCATCCACACTTCCATACAATCACGCCTAAGCGGCTGTTTGTTTGTTACGCTTTCACGCTAAAACGGCTGAACGGATTTGGATGAACTTTGGCACACAGGTAGATCGTGACCAGGTTTAGGACATAAAATACTTTTTATCACGGTAATATGTGCCCGTGGGATAATTTCCTACCTCCACGCGGGCAAAGCCGCTAGCAAAAGCTAGTCATCTCTATCTCAGCCATAAGACTTCCGCTGCTGGGCATAGGACTCTCCCAAGACGCCACAATGACCAGTCTTACTCCACCAGCATCCTGCGGATTCCCGCGACCTTCACCAGTTCGTCCTATTTATCAATTCTAATTATATTATACAGGGTGTCCCAGAAATCGACCGACATTCTGTAGGTATAGCTACACAAACTTTTAAAAAAAATTGGGGAAAAAATCTAGTAATAGTGAATTTATGTTGAATTTGTTAGGTTATAAGGAGAATCAAAGGTAATTACGGATAGAGTTAATGAAATTTTGATGGAAAAAGTTATTTATAAAAAAAAAACACGTGTGGCACTCGGGGACTGCCGCGGTAAAGCTATTGCATAGCATTTTTTATCAACTTATGCAATTATAATTATTTATTTATGCTGTATTTATGCAGTATTTTTTTTTCTTTGATATTAATTCAAGTACAGTCGTACCATATACATACCCGTTAAGCGAACACTCGGCCGAGCTACATGGTAAGCGGAGTGGGGGATGTTAGGTTTTATTTTCGTTACGGAATTTCTTGATTCGGTCGTCGCGCTCAAAGCCCGCGATAAAAGCTATGGAATAGCTTAAAAATATTTTATTTACACATGAGAGTCAAAAGAATGATGCAAGGCGATTTTTTTTCTTTTTAAAATCTGAGATAACTCGGAAACTATAAGATTTTGCGGGACATATTCAAATTCAAATTCAAATTCAAATTTATTTATTTGCAAAAACACGTGTAGATAATTTACATTGTATGCTCATTATAGGTGTTAAGATATATCTTTGCCTCAACATGTTTGACCATGGCTGGTGTACAAATTAGGTCGAAAGACCATAAGATTTCATCACAATTAAAATACAAAGAATAATAATACAAATAAATCAACAATTAAAATCAAAATAAAAAAAATAAAAATTAAATTGGTAAATAGTCAAGCGATTCAAAATTAATAGAATAAATTTAAATTGTATTTTCAGAGCGATTTGTCATTTAAAAATTCATCAATATTATAATATGCTTTTTCCGTCAGTATTTTTTTAAATGTTTTCTTAAACTGGTCTGTGTTTAGATGTTTTAGGCATTTAGGGATATTATTATAAATTATCGGCGCTCTGCACACAACACTTTTATAAAGTAGCGCTGTCTTAGATGGCTGAACATGAAGTTTACTGTTATCCCGGCGATTTCGTATTACAATGTCCGATATTCGAGGAAACAAATGGGGGTTTTTTCTTACAAATAAGGCGATCTCTAAAATATAAAGTGACGGCAGTGTGAGTATCTTATGCTTAGTAAAAAATGGTTTACAGCTCTCCGTACTTTGGAGACCGAACATAGCACGTATGCATCGCTTTTGCATTTTGAATGCCATTTCTTTATTTGATGAGTTGCCCCAAAAGATAATGCCATATCTGAGGACAGATTCAACAAGTCCATAATAAGCCGAGAGTAATACATCCGTGTTGATAGTTGGAGCAAGTTGGTACAAAGCATATGCTTGACTGCTGATTTTCTTACATAGTACGTCAATGTGTTCATTCCAATTTAGCTTACTGTCAATAATTAAGCCGAGAAAACGGGCATTTGATACTTTATTTATATTTTTATTATCATGAATTAAATTTACATTTTGTGGATTATGCAGTCTTTGTCCAAAGTGCATTATATTTGTTTTAGATAAATTTATTTTTAAATTATTATTATCAAGCCAAGAAATTATAGATGTCAGAGAATTATTTATGTCAGATTTATAATTATTTATGTCCTTACATGCAATTGAAACGGTACTGTCATCAGCAAATAATGTCATAGGTTGAGTCGTTGCCTTTGGCAAGTCGTTGATGTAGATAATAAACAAAGGCGGCCCGAGCACACTACCTTGAGGGACACCGTATGTAACGGTTTTCCTGACGGAGCTGAAAGTTTCTTCTTTTTTTGTTTTAGGATTCACTTTAGTTATTTCAGTTATCTGTTGTCGATTCGTTAAATAGGAACCAATTAATTCCAAAATATTGCCTCTTATGCCATATGCGTCAAGCTTACTGATAAGTATATTATGATCCACATAATCAAAAGCCTGAGACATATCGCAATAAATAGCACAAACTGGCACTGTTTTGTCAACGTGGCTGATAACATTTTGGATAAATTCATAAATAGCCATATTTGTGGTTTTATTTTGTCGAAAGCCTTTTTGTTCATTGCACAATAATTTATTTTTTTCTAGGTATGAATTTAGTTCGCCATAAAGATATTTTTCAAAGATTTTAGAAAATACTGACAATAATGCAATAGGCCTATAATTCACCATTAACTCTTTGCATTCTTTTTTAAATAAAGGTTTTATAACTGATAGTTTAAGAACCTGTGGAAATATTCCAGTTGATATCGATAAGTTCAGAATGTGACTCAGGTGATGGCATATATCCTCATTTACTGCTTTAACTATTTTAGTGGAAATACCATCATATCCTACACTGTTGGTATTTTTAAGACTGTTTATAATTTTAGTAATCTGGTAAGGTGAACTTGGTGCAAGAAACATTGAGTTTAATGGGGGATTAATTAAAGATGTTACATTTTTTCCGGCATCCGGAAGGGGTTTGATTTTTTCTACAAAATAAGTATTAAATGCGTTCGCTATGTCTGTTGGGTTATTAAGGATGTTGTTTTCATCAATTTTTATATTGTCAATAGATTCTTTTGGGGTGTTAAGTCTCGTTTTGTTTATAATCCGCCACGCTGTTTTTGTTTTATTATGAGACGTTATTATTTTGTAGTTATTTTGTGCACGTTTTGTTAGTTTTATAATTTTCTTAAATAACTGACAGTAATTTAAGTACTTTAATTTGTTATCTTTTGTTGAGTTTAACCTGAACTTCCATAGCAAATCCTTTTTCTTTCGACTGCAAATTTTTACACCACGTGATACCCACTTTGGTTTATGATTAACTTTGATTAAATATTGAGTTTGAGGAAAACAAAGGTTGTAGAAAAGTTTAAAATCATCTATAAAGTGCTGATAAGCCGTGTTAGGGTCATCAGTGAGGTAAATTTCCGAAAAAGACAAGCTCTTAATATACAATCCAAATTTATCAATATTTTCTAAGCTATAGTCACGTTTCATTGTACGCCAGTAATGCAATGTCAGATTTTTTTTAACAGGAACCTTAATTAGTTGGGCGGTATGGTCCGACAGACCTAATTCCAAAATTTGACATTTACAACCTTTTTTAAAATTATGTGCAAAATTATCTAAACAAGTTCGACTGGCGAATCTGGTCGGTTCATGTAAAGCCAGTTTTAAATTATAATTTAACAGTAAACATTCAAAATCTAATGTTACATTATTGCGTTTTAAAATATCTATATTAAAATCACCAGTAATTATAATATTTTTACAGTTCAATTTGGTAATATAAGTCAGAAATTTGTCCAGTTTATGCAAGAATGTATACAAATTATTTGGTTTGGGTACCCTATATATACAAACGATTATTATTTTATAGTCAAGAAGTTCCACTGCACAACCTTCTAATATACATTCAATACAAAAATTGCGGATTTCGGGAATTTTCCTGAATTTATGCTCTTTTTTAAGTAAGATACATGTTCCACCTCTTTTACTATTTGTTCGACTGTAAGATGAAGCCAAACTGTAATTTTGTAGGTATAAATTTGACTCAAATCCTGCCATCATAAAGTGCTCAGAAATACAAATAACGTCCACAATTTTGTTACTGTCTGCAAGTTCATCTAAATTTACACACAATGCATCAGATTTGTTAACTAAACCTGCAATATTCTGATGTAGGATATTAATATATTTCTCAGAGAAAAAACTGGTTGTTGGTTTCTTTTTTATTGATTTCTGGAGAGTTTATAATAATGTCCGGTTCAGTATGTATTCTACTATTATTCGATATTTTATCGAACTGACCAAATGTGCACAAATCAATTACAATTCTATTCATAATGCCGTCATATATACATTTCATTCCAGGTATTTTAATTCTTCCTGTTGTGTTGGAGAACATGTCTAGTGATAGCTCACTGTTACTGTCAAATAGGTAGGCATAGTCATTATTTTGTAGGTCAAAATGAAGCACATTATTGAACATCTCCACTTTAAAATTGTAAACAAGTGCTCCAGTTATATATGTCGGTAAGCAGATAATATTATTGGTGTGGGCCACCTTCTGTAACGATTCCCTTAACATATTTATCATGTCAATGTTATTTCTCTCAGATCTTATGTCATTTTCTCCCACACAAATTATACAGTAATCATTATCGGTAAAGTCTTTCAATTTATTTTCTATGTTGTATAATAGTTCCTTTATAGTTCCATTTGGTATAGAATAATGGCAATAATCGAAGAAGTCGGAGAAGACGTCTTCAATGAGAGATAAGTGCCCTGCAGGTTTGGTACCACTGCTTAGAATGCATAATTTATTCTTTTGTTTGGCTCTCGCAAAGATATCAGCCAGCTCTTTTTTACTATGTTGAGGTTTGTTACTATTGATAGATATAGATGAGTGAACCTCTTTTGAATTGTTTGCTGTCTGCGTATGGGCGTGGCAAGAAGTTTGAGTTTCTTTGTCAAGCATAATCGTGGGGGTTTGGGGATTGTGATCACCAGATGGTTCAGGTGGATCATCATTCATATTGTCGTTTGGAGAACTCTTCACAGTTTTGCTATGAACCAATATTTTGGTTTTTCGTACAGATTTCGGTGTCCTGCTTTTCCTCTCAGGTGATAAGCACATTTGTTTATAGGCATTTATAGTTTTTGCTGATTTTTGAAGATCCGATTTGAGACGAAAATTTTCACTGTTTAGGTTCTCTATTTCTAGATGAGCGCTTTGTAGTTGCGTCGTAAGTAGTTTAACTTGTTCACTCAAATCATTTATTTCTCCACTATTGTCATGCAAGCTGTCTGGAATGCTCATCATAGTAGTGTCGAATAAGTTTTTGTTACTGCTACTTGTCATGTTAGTTAGATCGTTTAACGAGCTGGTTCGACAGATTTTACGAAAGGTAATGTTGTTACTTTCGTGATCCATTTTAAATAGATTTATCGTCACCGTAGCGCCCTCTATCGATTTTTGCTGGTATCACTGCTGACCTGTACGGATTGTGGTTCTTGGTACAGTTTTTCTACTCGTGTGTTGCGAGTGCGATAGTTTTTGTTAAATTGTTTAAGAATAAGAATCTTACAAAAAGACAATCAATAGGTAGGGATCGAACTCGCGACACCTTGTTCCGACACTTAGTCGGCACGTAACCCCACTTAGCCACGGCTGCGTTATGTCTGGTGGTGAAATTATGGTATAGTTCCTAGGGAGATTTGGTTACAAATATAGTGAGTCCGTTACTGTGACTCTTTCGTTGGAATTTTTTTTTGGTGTACTGTTTGACGAACAATAGTCACTTTTGCCGACACAAAACGTACACTTCGAAGGATTTTTATAGCACAAATTATATTATTTTGATGATTAGATCGTTTAGTTAGAGTTTATTATTGTTTTTTTAGTTCGTGATAGTTTTTTAAACACTGTAGTGACTATTTATGTTTGATAACACTTCCACACGTGTACTGTTACTTTAGACACTGAATAACATAAGATTTTAAATATATCATTGCGTTTTACTATTATTTAATTTAAAAAATTACGGAGCTTCTCAAATATGAGTGTTAGTCAGGCAGCGCCCGTCTACCCTCTCGTACGTTATTTTATTTTGGGAGGGCTTGACCAAAGCTATCACCACCTCGACCGACCACCGAGCCACCACCGACCACCTGTCGGTCGATTTCTGGGACAACCTGTATTTATTACTACCCATTTTGTCACCCTATGTAAAATTTCTATATTTCTATCTGTTATTTTTATGGTGTACATAATAAAGAGTATTCTGTTCTATTCTTATAAACACAAAGATTCCAAAATTAGAACTCTCCATATACATAGCACCACATACTTAACATCAACACATTGTAAAAAGTACGCATGCCCCGGGTACGGAAACGACGAGCAATTACACCCAACTTTTAGGCAAATGAGGACTGACATTCATTCATTTGAACTTCATTTGGTACGGCTGACAAGCGTTTATTTTAGGGCCCCAGCAATTCCGTTTTAGGGAATGACTTGACATTTGAAGGGTTACCCCCGAAAATCTGTTTTGTTTACTTTAATTGGGGAATCGGGTAGCCCTTTTAATTTTACGGAAACTGACTAAAAGGCAAATAAAATAGTGTTTGGGGATGTTTGTTAGGGTAAGGTGATTCCTGCGTAATTTAAGATAGGTTGAAAGTTGTGAATTTGTGAATTGGTTGTAGTTTTGAGTATGAATGTTGCGTCGTTCTATTGAGTGACGTAAGAGGTGACTTTGGGGTGTCATACAGGGCGCTTTATTTATGTAGATTGTTTTGTTTAAGTTACATTATGTAAATGTCTGTTGATTACAAGCTATTATTTTTATAGAAATTAAGTAAAATCATCATTACTGTGTTCTAGTTTAAAATTACAGGCTCATGAAATGTGTCTATTTTGGTTTCTGAAATACTGTTAATTAATGCTGTGAAACTTACTGAAACGGCTGCATGTTTTGTGGCTGACTATCACAATTAACATTGAAACATAGTGACTTCACAGCAGATTATTTGAATGTTTTAATTTTAAATAAGTCAGTAATTAGAAATTGCAATGAGAATGGTGGAATTTACATTTAAAGTATAAACTATTAGGGACTTTATTAACACATAATATACAAAGAATGAGAACCACCAGTTCAGTTCATATTAATGTTTAAAATTCTTCAACTGTGATTTAACAGTCTTTTTTAATGTTTTTTTTTTCCAAATATCCATGACATTAATTATTCTTCATATTAAATCGCAATTTCCATTTATAGAATGGACCCATTTATAATGGGATTATTGAATACCTTTTGTCTTTGAATTAGAATAAAAATAAAACTCACTAAAACAAAATGTTCTTTAGTTTTGGTTGTTTCATGTATTTTATTTGAAACCTTTATTTTGCTAAAAATGTTTCTCAATGCCTTCAAAATCTTCTCACCGATTACTTCGGAATTCTCAACGATTTTAAAACTGGTTACCGTTTTTTTTTTTGGGTCGGAAATCATCAAATGACCTCTCCCGCTCTGGGCGGAGCGGAAGGGCGTCTCTGCTGACTAAAACCAACCCATATTCCTTCAGTTGCCTGTGCGCCAGGGCCCCGGTAACTCTTTCGAAAAATCCGCGACCCCGGCAGGCATCGGCCGTTTCGGACCCCGTCAATGATTTGAGGCGCGCGTGGAACACGACGCGCTGTCGACCCGGGCCTGGTCCTTGCCGGACGGTGAGCTGCCCGTTGCTCGCCGTCCGCAAGCACGCGCCTACGGTGGCCGGGAGTCGGCAATCGAACCAAACCAACCGAACCAAATCGAATGCGTGACTCCTTCAATCAATCCGTCTGACCTTTTCTCAACTATGTTGAGGTCGACTTCCAGTCTAACCGGATGCAGCTCAATACCAGTATTTTACATGGAGCGACTGTCTATGTGACCTCCACAATCCAGTTACTGAGTATCACGATACCCTTTGGTAAGACTGGTTGTCAGACTTTTGGGCTTCTGATTACCTGTAACGACTGTCAAAGATCTACGAATGACAGCCGGGACAAACGGCTTAACGTGCTTTCCGAGACACGGAGGGGTCTCGATATGTAATAGATGGTCACTCATCCACGAACCGACCGCAGTAAAACTAGCTTTAACCTTTGATATACCAGTGCGGCTGTTATCATTTATCCACAAACCCGTCAATGCGTCAATCAATCAATCAATCAACGCAGCCTATCGCAGTCCACTGCTGGACATTGGCCTCTCCCATGCTGCGCCACAACACCCTGTCCTCCGTCTTCCGCATCTAGTCTGTCCCAGTCACCTTTTTGAGGTCGTCGGTACGCTTGCCGATACGCGGTCGCCACTCCAGGACTCGTCTGCTCCACTGGCCATCGGTCCTCCGACAAACATGGCCAGCCCACTGCCACTTCAGCTTGCTTACTCTGCAAGCAATATCGGTAACTCCTGTCCGTCAATGTGTGACTCGTTACAATGATGTTTACAAATGTTGCTATACTCGAAATTTTATAAAGAGGTTAATATCACGTAGTAGAAAAACTTCAGTTGAACATAATCGATTTTGTTCAAGCTCTAATATTGTAAGTTTGTAATGGTCTTACCTAAAGACGTCTTTATTTTGGGATTTCTTCCCAGTTGTTGGTTTACGTAGGAACAATCGTGTTGGAAATCTTAAAGTAATGATTATGTACTAGATAGTATAAAGTTTAAAAGCTCGGCGGTGGCGAGGTGTGGAAGGTTCTTCTGTTTTACCTGACTGTCCCAGAAGGGGGGTTATGCTTTTCGAGGATACATGTATGTATGTTATAAGTATCAGTATCATATCATTTTTTGTTTTGTTTGTTTGTTGTCATTTGCCAGTGTCGCAAGTTCGCAACGTATTACGCAACGTGTCTCAGTTCTGAGCAACGTGTATTATTGTCTTTGGTTTTGATCTGCCCTGACATCAAGTAATGGACAACATTGTCAAACTTTTAACGTTTTGAATACAAGGCTTTTGGTTACTTTTTATTAGTATATGTACTTTGTATTTTTTTTTGTAATGTTTATGAAGAAAAAACAATTTTTCTTTCTTTTCTGTTTTTTTAAGTCTCTGCGTACTTGTGAGGCTACAGCGTATACCTAATAAGTATCTTCATTCTGATGTAACTATTTCAAAATAATATAGATGATGAACATGACGATACCTGTTAACAGTCAGTGTTCTCTCGTGCAGAGATGATGCTGTTTGTAGCATCAGGTCATCATTAACAAAAGCATTGTATGTGTTGTTATCAGAATGGAACGTATTTTGAATTTGTTAATTATATCAAAGGGTTGGACCAATGACCCATATACGATATGGAACACGGAGAACCAGCATCTCTAATTTTGTACAACACACACTCAATTCAAATTCAATCATAATTCGAGGGTTTTGAAGAAAATTCCTAATCCATTGCTTCATAGGTTTGAAAAAATCGTCTGTTCAACAACATAAATAACGTAGTGAACGTGGCTGAACTGTCAAAATTAAAGGCAATGCGATCAATTGCCTTTTAATGTGTTACGTAATTACCCCGCAGGTGTTCTAACGCAACGTGGGAGTGCCCTTATCCAGTAGTGGACTGCGATAAGCTGAGCTGTGTCAAGATAAAGCTGTTAAAAATTTGCTATCAAGAATTCCGATGAATTCATAACAAGTACTGAGCAGAGTTCAGCAGTGGTGGCCCGGTGGTATCGGCCCTGATTTACGAGCTGTAGGTCGTGGGTTCGTACTCAGGCAGGCGCTTTACTTTATGTAAATAATTTCATTACCACTGCTCTCAAAATGGTGAAGGAAAACATAGTGAGGAAACCGGCATCTCCTAGAACCAAAAATTCGAAGACATGCGACATATTCCAACCCGCACTGGACTCACGAGGTACAGCCCACTCCCTCTCGAAGAGTGGAGGCCTGTGTTCCAGCAGTGGGAACATTATAGGCTGATTATGCATAACAAGTGACACATAAAGATAGCTTTTAAAAAACTCGTATTACAAACATTTTCAGTTACAAAAAAAACTACAAGTCGAACCTTCCTTTTCAACATTCAAAATAACCTTAATCGTCAGATTCGCGAAAGAAATTGCATGAAGACTTCACGTTCTCATAAATTTGTCTGTGAAGCATTTCTCTCGCACACTCGGTAATATGAAGTGACAGGGCTTTGCCGGATATAGAAAGCAGTGCCATATAATTTGTTCGAGAAAATGTACCGTTGCCTCGCATAATTTTGAAAAGAGATAAAATTGTGGAAAGTGACTTGTTTGTTGCGAGGGCCTCGGTTTTCATAAGCATATCTATGACAGTGGTCTGAACTTCTGAAGCTGAAAGACTACCATTGGGATATTAGGCCAAAATTACGGTTCACTCCCTCCCACTCCTCGCCACTCACACTCGCAGATAAGAGGTCTAAGTGCCGATAGTAGAACATCTTTGGAATGATTGTCTTTACCCTGTATTTGCGATGTGGAAGTCAGACTACAGCTGTCATTTAATCAAAAATATTGTGAATGGACACCGTGTGGTGGAATTAGAAGATGTGCATCATTTAAAAAGTGGGTTGCATTGAAAAGAGTCTCTACGCATGGCAATATTCTTGGGCAGACCAACCTTGATGGTTGCTGGACGATAGTAGGGTGGCGATTTAATCACCTGCACCCTTCAAGAGGTGATTCTACCCGCCGCGCGTCATACTAAACAAATTTCGCTATGACAATAATATCAGATTCCCGAAAAAAAAACCTATACAACAACAGTAGACAGACGAAAGATAGATAGAGTAAATACTCTTTATAACGTACACCATGAGCATTACAGATATAAATGTATAAATTTTACATAGGATGACACAATGGGCGGTCTTATCGCAAAAGCGATCTTTTAAAGACAACCTTTGGATGGATTAAGGGAGAAAGGAGAGACCATACTGCATGTAGTCTGTCGTGTCCCATTTACACACAGGGTTAGTTTTTAAAGACCTGCCAAATTTAAGGATGTGGTACAGACCATCAGACTGGACAATTTTCTCCATGTGACCAACATCGTAATTGCGAAAAAAAAATCTGCCGTCCTGCCTATTAGGTCAAGTAGGTATTGAAGTTTTATAAGGGACAGTTGATAAATTTTTCGGAATTTCGATGTTGGTCCCATTGAGAAAATTGTTCAGTTTGATGCTCTGTACCCCCCCTTAAATATGACCACACTTTTCTGATACATGCTGTAAAGAACTGATGGTCTATTACCATCAGTTCTTGCTGTATGTTTTTTTGAGTCAGAAAACACAGAGATGGTCTGCGGCCTCTGCTAGAGGTGACATTGTCAGCGCTTTCCATACAAACCAAGCGTGTCACGGTATGTGGGACAGTTGAAAAATTTTTCGCGATTACGATATTGGTCTCAAGGAGAAAGTTGCTCGGTTTGATGGTCTGTACCACACCTTTAAATATGATAGGTCTTTGAAAACTAACCCTGTATACAATCCATACATAAAACATACAGGGTGGCAGGGACATTGACGAGCAACCTGTTACCATGGATTCAGTTCATGATTTTACACGCCCCGTTTTGAAATTGTTCGACGGTTATTTAAAAAAACGGCCAAGTGCGAGTCGGACTCGCGCACGAAGGTTTCCGTACCATTATCTATAAAAACGGCGAAAAAATCATGTCTGTTGTATGGGAGCCCCCTTAAATATTTATTTTATTGTTTTTTTTGTATTTGTTGCTATAGCGGCAACAGAAATACATCATCTGTGAAATTTCAACCGTCTAACTATCACGGTTTATGAGATACAGCCTGGTGACAGACGGACAGACAGACGGACGGACAGCGGAGTCTTAGTAATAGAGTCCCGTTTTACCCTTTGGGTACGGAACCCTAAAAAAAATACCATTTACCCCTTACCTTATCGATATGGGCAAGGAATTCCATAACCGTACTGCTTGAACTGTGAAAGATTTATCATAGAAACTGGTGGAATGCACTCTAGTCTCAAGTTTTCCGACGACTAGATATATATTATGTGTGTCATAGGGAAATTGAAACGTTCTTTAAGATAAGAGGGGGGCTATTTCGATGCATCTAAGAAAAGTATATTTTTTTCTACAAATTGGATATGAGTTTCTTAGGAAAAGTTGTTCAGTAGGACGGGTAGAATTTCCCCCTTGACGAATGCAGGTGACTAAATCGACACCCTGTATATTTAACAATGCGCTGGTTCTATGGCAGAATTAATAATAATTTTAGTTTTCAATGTTCATAATTTCATTCAACCGCAATATGTGACAAATCAGATTATATCACAACCAAATCCGGAATCAAACAAATCTTCAATTCCCAAAATGGAACTCACTCACCTACTCAAATCATCGTCGCTGTCATAAACCGACAATTTTCCACAGCCTTATCAACAAGTATATGAAATTGTATGTAGTAAATGACCGAAAACAGTTAACCTTTAAACATATAACGGAGTGTGTTACGCCATAAAAAGACATTTTATGAGAGACTTGAGGGTCGTAAAATGAAGGGTTACGTGTCTTTGATCTGATGTTACAGCTTAGGATACGTTCTATTAGCGAAGCGAAGCGAGGCGATGCGATGGGAAAAGAAAACGTAAAAAAAAATCGTGTAAATCCTATCCTACTCTCATTCCAATTCTCCCTATGTAAAGTTACTAAGGTTTACACAGGTTTGAATTAACCTAGATCAGGCGGGTCTCTACCTTATATTGTAATTCCGAATCATCATTACTTGCACCTGTAATACAATTTTAGTTTTAGTTTACTTTTAGGCACTATAACTGTATGGAACATATTACTACTGTTGGCTAAATGTACATTTTGTAAATGTTTTATTCAATAATAATAATAATTATTATCATATAAGGACTAGCACCCTAATTGCGTCGTAACACACTATCTATCACAATTTGAATCATTTTAAAGGATATGTCTAAATCATTACTTCACATGTTCGAAAAATTTGTCTGCTTAACAACGTAAATAACGCAATGAATGTTGTTGAACTGTCAAAATGAATGCTATTCCTACTGTCAGTGTGTTACGCAATTACCCCGCAGGTTTTAATAAAGGAGTCCAGCTCATTCCGCCATCTCTGTTTGGGCTTGCTGCGATGATGCTTGCGATTTAGAGGGAGCTATAAGTTGTGTCTTCGGCTTCTCTAGAATACTACAAAGCTATTCCGAACGCCTTGTTAAGTTCAATTTGGAACCTTTACATGCTCATCGCAAACAGCAAGACTTAATAAGCCTGCATAAGATCCTACATTCCAAGCTGGACTCTTCAGCTCTGCTGTCCCTCATAAACATCAATAGTAGGTACTCGTATAACACCTGAATACACTGAACACTTTTGCATTTCGGGGCCTAGACAAAGTAACATTCGATTAGCGATGACGCTAGTAGAAAAGCCAAAAAATGTATGGGGTTGACATAAGCTATCGAAATATCACGTGATCATAAGTCAACGAATAGAAATTACCTAGACAATGTTAACATCATCATTCGATTCTATGAAAGGAATCGACAGCGTCGAACGATTACTTCCATAGACATGCATAGTCAACTGGCACTTTTTGACAAGCGTTATCGCTAGTTTTCGATTCGTATGATGGAAACATTAGCGAAAGCGTTAGCGATTGTAGAAATATAAACGCTCCGAAACTAATGCCATTTGTCTAGGCCCTCTGGTCTTTACAAATAACACTTCACATTACAACCCTATCTTTAGAATGACGTCGTCGTCGTCGTGTGTCGTCGACTTTACAACGAAATTTAAAAAGACGATAATAGTATTGACATCTTCGATAATCGTGCCGCTGCTTTCAAAAGACACGTATGTACTCTATCTTTTTAATTAATACTGTAACGCTTTAAGTACCTTTTTCTTTAAATAATGTAACTTTGTGTCAATTATGTACTTTAGTACCTGGCCTGTTTGGTCTCCTACACATTCCCTGCTTAAGTAGAAGTGTGTCTGAGGGCGTCTTGCCCAGACTTTGTAGCTGTAATTTTTGTGAACTAAGTTTTTAGTGTAGTTGATATCATTACTATTGTTATTGCTAGTCATGTTGTGCGATTACGCTTTGAGTTATAATCAGGTTCAAACCTATAATGTGAATCGAGTGATATACTCTTACTTGTTGTAGTTGCCTTGTGAATAAATAAATAAATGAATAAATATACTATGGTTGTCTGAAATTCGGCAGATGTGTCTCGTCCCAATTCCATTTCAACGTAGCAGTTTTCCAAGAACATCAGATATATGATGTTGTATTGATTGACATGAAAATTTCATTTCTACATTTCTGTCTGGGTATGATTCAGTGAGCATCACACTTCATAAAGCATCACGTGATGTACTGACATATGTCAGAACTCGGTAACGCAAGAGACGAAACTCATGCTCTGTATCCGACTGCACTCATGCATTGGTATAGTGTCATCATCGTCTTCATTTCAGCAGTCCACTGCTGGACATAGGCCTTTCCCGAGCACCGCCACTTCGACCGTTTCTGTGCTTCTCGCATCCAGCGGATTCGTGCAGCCTTGACCTGGTCATCGGTCCACCTTGTGGGAGGCTTTCCAACGCTACGTCTCCCGGTACGCGGTCACCAACCAAGAACCTTTCGGCCCCATCGGCCAACTCTGTTAAAGTGAAAGAAAAACATTTTAGAAGGTGGGTAGCCTGTAGAAGTAGAGCTCAAGGGAGCTCTGTGAAAGAGCTCGCCCAGTACTAACACCATGTCTAAACTCAGCCACAAATAGGAAAATTCAAAATCAAAACGAACGAAGTCACAGGAAAAGCGCTATTGTCTTATAGCATAGCTTCTGACAGTGAGTACCGCGACTCTGATCCGATGTCAGTACTAAACGGCATGAATATGAGATTTGGGAGTTTATCGGATTTGAAAACACGCGAGCATCATTCTAAAAACCACAACAAAATTGAGTTTGGTCGTAAAACTGTTTAATATGTTGCGAATTTGAAATTTGTAAATAAACATTTTGAAACTTTCCGTTTTGTATAAAACTACAGATAGTATTAGTTTTTTTTTAATCCGTCCTATATTGTCCCACTGCTGGGCAAAGGTCTCCCCTTTAGCTTTCTATTGTTCTTTGTGCGTTGCCTTCTCCTACCACTCTCCCGTAGACGCATCTAAGTCGTAAACATATCAGATGTTATCAAAATATCAAAATCAAAAACCAAATATTTTATTTCACATAATAACCTACATGGGCACTTATGAAACCTCAGAAGCTAAGTGCACAGTTCCAATTGGTCGTTTCCTATGGAGAAGAGCTGGCAAGATAAACTACGGTTGCTCTTTTAAAAATAAGGGGCTTTTACAATGTTTTCAAATTACAGTGTTAATAGGTATGGGAGGACAGTGTAGGCCTGTCAACAAGTCGGCCGGGGGTTGCGGAAGATTTGTACGTTCCCGCGACCCCCGGCGTAGGTGTGGGACGGAACACCGGGGTGGTTTTTAGTCAGTAAGAGTCTGACAGACCCCTCCGCCCCCCCAGGGCGGGGGACATCCATGAGGACTTTCCAACCCGGAACAAAAAAAAAAAAAAAAGGCCTGTCAACAAGTAACAGGTACTCAACAAAGTAGACAAAGGTCTACAAATCTACAGTCTACAAGTTAGGCCTTCAACGTTCTCACATTCACGAAATATAGAAGAATCTATATAAAAAATAAGTAAAATAATTAAAATAAAAGCCTATTTAAACCAAATGACATGACAACTGTAACAAATCTGAATAAAAATCCTGTTTACAAAAGCCTTTAGTAAAGAATTTAAATAAGAATTGGACGTATATAATGTCAAATAATGAGAAGATTATGTCAAAGAAGAATGTAAGAGACAAAAAAATCAATCAAGAGACACATTCATATTTTATTGTTCTAAGATGATCCGTGACCGTGTTTCCGAGTTTCTTGCCGCCTCTTCTCCATAGGAAACGACCAACTACCTACCTTCTGACGTTTCATAAGTGTCCATGTAGGTATAAGTCAAATAAAATATTTAGATTTTGACCTCTGCGTGTAATTACCTACCTGATAAATAGGGCATCCGTTTGAATTCAGAACTAGTCATATAGTCCCGAACAGTAAAGAGATAATCGTTGATTTTTAAGCTATGGTCCAATCGAGTATGCCGCACGTTTGCGTTAGGTCTAAAGTACCTACACAAGTTTACCCCTATGTCACGAGCCGCACGTATTATTAATATTATTACGATAACAGAAGGATTATTTGGCCAAAACCTGCCGAGATTCGTTCAAGCGGCACAAAGAATTATTGAAGGTCTGGAATTGTAGATTTGTTATGTTATAATATGCTTAAAGGTCTTATACGAGTAGCTTAGGAACTTATCGCATTGCCTTGGATGTGTCTTTGAAGGTGTTATATTGTTGTTTTTCTATATTATTCGCACACGCGCTTGACTTATAATATAACTATCAGAACACACAGAAGCCAGTAACCTGCACCCCGATTGCGTAACACACTTTCTTTCACAATCCAAACGAGTTTGAAGAAAATTCCTAATCAATTGCTCCAAATGGGTATTAAATTCTTCTGCTCGACAACGTAAATAACGCAATGAATGTTGTCGAATTGTCTAAGTTAAAGGCATTGCAATTTGCTAGAGTGTTACACAATTACCCCGCTGTTCTCCTTACCCGTAGCCTAATTGCGTAACACGTATCTATCACAGTCTGAATCATTTTGAAGCCTATTGCTTATCCGTTGCTTCATACGTTCGAAAAATTTGTCCGCTCAACAACGTAAATAACGCAATGAATATTGTTGAACTGTCAAAATGAAAGCTATTCCTACTGTTAGTGTGTTACGAAATGACCCCGCAGTTCTCAATAACCGCTAAATAAATTGTCCCACTACCCTAACGATACCCATGTGTTTCAAGATGGTCTATTTATAGCCAAAACAATAGCCATTAGAGCCCATCGAAAACCATAATCAATGTTTTGAGTAAAACATAAAATCTAATCATCGTCTGCTGCTAACAAGTGGGTAGTAATGGTACCTATATCGACCCAAAACCACAATTATATTCCATTAGAGGGTACTTGAAACTTGTAGAGGATGACAAGATGGTGTTGGGTTATTATTCTGGCTGTAAGGTATAATTAAAGCGGGGCTCGTGGCTAAATGATTACAGCCATACGGACCGATCGAAGGTTAAGCTACGCTTGCTGCGGTCGGTTCGTGGATGGGTGACCATCCATTACATTACGAGACCCCTCCGAGCATCGGAAAGGACGTTACGCCGTTGGCCCCGGTTGTCTATCGTTACGGGTAGTGAGAAGCCCAAATTCTGACGACCAGTCTTACTAAAGGGGTATCGTGTTACCCAGTAATTGGGTTGTGGAGGTCAGATACGCAGTCGCTCCATGTAAAATATTGGTATTCAGCTGCATCCGATTAGACTGGGAGCTAACTCCAACATAGTTGGGAAAAGGCTTCAGTAAGAGTCTGACACGCCCATCCGCTCCGCTCAGAGCAGAAGAAGTCATTAATTTGATGACGTCGGGAACCCAAAAAAAGAAAAAGTAGATTGAAGGTACAATAATTAAAGAAAAAGTGTCATTCTATTAGCGATAACGATGATGGAGAAGTCAAAAATGTATGGAACTGACATGAATTTTGAAACACTAACAAATTAAAAATATTGACAGCTTGCTTAACAATGTGTAATTGCTATTGACTTGTCATCGAGAAACGATATGTAACAGTACACTAAATTTTTCTTGTTACCCACAAAAAATGTTATTTTTTTTGCATAGACTACTTAATAGATTTACGAATACCTGCTGTTCTTCATAAGTTCGTGTATATTTAGTATTAAGATTAACTTGTATTTCTCATGTTATATGAATTGTATTCTTTTTGAGAAATAAATGTTTTAAACCGTATAAGCTACCGTAAAAGCATCAATTATGTCAAAAATGTTGACAAACTCTGTGGAAATACGAAACGCTTTGAAAGCGATTGCCACGGTAGTTTCATATAAATCTGTCCGATTGGGTTAATTATTAAGTGTTTTTGTAAGTAGAATAGGAGCCTTAAGGAAAACCAAGAAGACCTATATTCAATCAAGGCCTATTTCTCGGTCTTCTATTCTTAAAAAAACACGTGTGGCACTCGGGGACTGCCGCGGTGAAGCTATTGCATATAATTTTTTATCAACTTATGCAATTATAATTATTTATTTATTTATGCAGTATTTTTTTTTCTTTGATATTAATTCAAGTACAGTCGTACCATATACATACACGTTAAGCGAACGCTCGGCCGAGCTACATGGTAGGCGTGGGGGGTGTTAGGTTTTATTTTCGTTACGGAATTTCTTGATTCGGTCGCCGCGCTCAAAGCCCGCGATAAAAGCTATGCAATAGCTTAAAAAAAAACTACATATTTATCTGTTATTTTTATGGTGTACATAATAAAGAGTATTATATTCTATTAGGTTTATTTTGAAAACAAACACATAATATTCTGACATACTATTAAGCCGAAGTAATATGAATTACAAATTGAAACAAAACATTACATTCAAAATCGAGATAGCACTCATTAGAATTGACATTACAAAGTCAAAGTTAATTTTAATGAATCCTACTATACAGGGTGGCAGGGACATTGAAGCACAACTTGTTACCATGGAGTCAGTACATGATTCTGGACCCCGCTGTGTTGAAATTTTTCGTCGGTTATTAAAAAATAATTGCTGTTCTATACATTTTGACCGCGTAGGTATTGCACTTTTGTAGGAAACATCAGACTTTTTAAATAAACTACGAAAAATTTCAACGCAATGGCGTTAAGAATCATGTATTGAATCCATAGTAACAGTTCGATCTCTAGCGTCCGGCCCTGGTTCAGGCCATGGTACGGAGCGAGAGGTAATTGGAAGCCGTCACCTCCTTCTGCGAAGCAGTAATGCTCGCGAAGGAGGAGGCGGAGCGCGAGAGGGAGAGGCAATCACTGCTCTCTCGCGCCCCTAGTCGCCGCAGGAGGAGACACCCTGGGGTCAGGAGTCGATTGCCGACTCCCGGCCACCGTAGGCGCGGGCTTGCGGACGGCGAGCAATGGGCAGCTCGCCGTCCGGTAAGGACCAGGCCCGGGTCGACGGCGCGTCGTGTTCCACGCGCGCCTCAAAGAGATGTCAGCACAATTGACGGAGTCCGATAGGGCCGATGCCTGCCGGGGTCGCGGATTGTTCGAAAGAGTTACCGTGGCCCTGGCGCACAGGCAACGGAAGGAACACGGGTGGGTTTTAGTCAGTAAGAGTCTGACACGCCCTTCCGCTCCGCTCAGAGCGGGAGAGGTCATTTGATGATTTCCCACACAAAAAAAAATGGTAACAGTTTCTGCATCGATATCCCTACCACCCTATATTTTATACTATAAATGTGAAAATTTGTATGTTTGGATGTTATTTACTCAATCACATAAAAATGGCTAAACGAATTTGGATGAAATTTGGCACACAGGTAGTTAATAACCTGGTAGTACGTTCTGGCAGTAAATTCCGACGCCCACGCGGGCAAAGCCGCGGGCTAAACCTAGTTTGAAATAAGTTGAATAGAACGCAATGTGTTTATTTGTGCCAAATTTCATCCAAATCAGTTTAGCCGGTCTTGCGTAATTCAGTAACAAACATCCAAACATCTTATTATCCAAACATACAAATTTTCACATTTATAATATTATACATATAATTAATAATAGGTCGGAGAAAAAGTTTTTTCGTATTTTATAAGTATAAAGTTGTAGCAAAATCTCTTTGGCTGTACTATTTGAATCTGTCTGGTTTTGATACCATTAAATAGATGACATGTAAAAAAAATAAAAATAAAATGTAAAAACGATTTCCCGCCATTTTTCAATTGTTTTTCTGTCCACCATAATGAGTGAATGTAACGAAGAAATTCGATAAGTACATTTTGAAGTTTTATCACAAAGAAGGAAAAACTGCGACACAAGCGACGAAAAAAATATGAGACGTTTATGGAAGTCCATAACTGCGTTAAGTAACGCAGTGTCAGTAAGAGTAGCACAAAGTTAGTTCAACCGTTTTCATTATTTTGATGTCAAAGATGCAGCTCGCTTTGGTCGTCTTATCACGGTAAAAGTCGATGCCAATACTGAAAAAGTAGAGCAAGGCCGGTTGTATATTAGTAGTTACGACATAGCTGAAGAGTAAGGGGTTGACCACAAAACAGTTTTGACACATTTGAAAAAGTCTGGGTGTACATAAAAGCTCGATATTTGGGTGCAACACGAGCTCTTAGTCTTGAATTTGTATATAAAATACGAAAAAACTTTTTCCCCGACCTGATATATAAGTAGGACTAAGCTTTATTGACATGTTGACGTTCAAAAGTGCCTTATAAGTGCCTAATTGAAATAAATGCTTTGACTTTGATTATTTACTGAGATGAGACACTTATTGCCAGCCGCAGGCGCAGGTTAACCGCCCCTAATATCTGACCAACCTAGGCACGGACCTCTTCGGCTGTAGGCAAAATCCGCCGCCATCGACCTGCCACGAACACAGACTTCGGGCTGCTACTAAGTAATTCTTGATACCGAATAACCTATTGTCTGATCTAGGGATCAAACCAGACCTTATGGCCAGTAGTCTCGCTTGTGCCCACTACCACACGAAGCAATCAAAATGGAAAAAAGTATATGAAATTCGCTTTAATTTCCGTAATGGATGGTACTCACTACGAGCATTTGCATCGCGATTTGTTTTTGTAAACATTCATTCGCGATACGAACAGTTTAGTGAGTACAAAGCTACAAGGTTCTTTTCGCGCGCGGGCAAAATTGGAACTAGCGCCGCCATCTTATTTTCTCAATACAATATTTCTGTAACAATTTCACAATTTTATCAGCAACGCCCGCCTGTTAGTGTCATTCAGGCGCCAAAATATCCTCTACGCGAATCGAAACGTGAAAAACAAATTCTAATCGTTATGCTCGCGAACGAATGTTCGTTTCGCGAATGAATTTTCGCGAACAAATTCGTAAAGCGAATGCTTGCGGTGAATAACTTAAAATAATAACTACGGAACTTGTAATCTAATACTATCGTCTCTTAAAAATATGTTTTTACGATCTTCACTTTTTATTTTACGTCTTTGTTTTCTTGCTGTCATGAACCTTGTCTAGACTAACGCTAGAATGGACACGGATCATATTACTGAGTAGCACTTAGGAAGGTTATTTTATTAGGTAATTCTGTTGGCTATTGTTTTAAGTAGGTAGATTACGAGAGGGTACACAATGAATAGATAAAGTACCTACTGTTATTATCTTCCTATTGATAATGAAAACATATGATAAATGATAAAAGATTTTATTTCTGTAAGTAGGTTTAGACAAACCCTTTTACAAACCAATCATATTTTAAAACTAGATGAGGACGGCGTTATATGATTACTCTGAGAAGAAAGGTTGAATCAAACTCAGAGGTCACAGTCTCTTTTAAAGTCCAGACATAATCTTGGTCAGATCATGTGAAGACCATGTAGATTTGTGTTTGGAATGGTCTTCTGATAAAGACTACAAAACATTCTAGAATGTCACGCTAACACAAGAACACAACTACCAACTCAAACGTACCTCAAATACAGCTCAAAATTAAAACTATCCCACGTCCTACATACCACAAGAGAATACCCAAGTTTACTCCTATTTACTGCACTCAGAGATGTCACCTTTAAACCTGCAGCTTGCCACTTTACTAGTCAAATTGGTATGTGAATAAATTAAAAGTTACATCGTCTCACCTTCCAAGTAATTTTCTTGGACTAAGTTAACTTTTCATGGATTACGTGATGACTTTCGCGATTGCTTTTCTTGTTGTAATGGCTGTTGTCAAGGGCACTCTGTGAAGCTATGATTTTTTTATGTATTTTTGGGCAAGTTAAGGCCGTCACATACTTTATAGACTCATTTACTCGAGTTGAAGTATCTTAAACATTGAAATGTGAACTTTATGTCGTGTTACGTAGAAAACAGTCGTTACGAGTAAGGGTATCGTATCACCCAGTAACTGGGTTGTAGAGGTCAGATGTAAAATACTGGTATTCAGCTGCATTCGGTTAGACTGGAAGCTGACCCCAACATTCTTGAGAAATGGCTCGGCAGATGCTGATGACGTTCAGTAGAATAATATGTGAAATTAATGATTTTATGTCGCATGGACGCGCGTTGCCCGCGCGTGTAAGATAAAGATAAGATAAAGATATTTTATTTTGCAAATATTGGTACAGTACATGGTGTTAAAGGGAATAGGTTCAGCCATATTTTACCAGTAAGCATGCAAAAGTTACAAAATTACTAATCCACTTAAATAATCAACTAAACTAAAACAAACTACACAAAAATAAACAATAATAAAGTTCACAAATACTAAACATTATAAACAGCCTAAGTTTCAAATTTTTTTTTCACTCAAGAATTCTGTTACGCTATAGTATGCTTTGACTGTCAAGAAGCTTCGAAGCCTTTTTTTTAATAACAATAGCGGCAATTCTTTCCAACTTTTGGGTATTTTATCATATTTGACCGGAGCCATGCAGTAAACACTTTTGCGCATTAGTGCTGTCGTAGCGGACTGATGACACAGTAGGGTAATGTCGCGTCTATTACGTGGAACTACATCGGTAAGACGTTTAAAATGCTTTGGGTTGAACTTAACAAACACAGCTACTTCTAGAATGTACAAACATGGTAGTGTCAGTATTTTATACTGTTTGAACTATGGCATGCAACCATCGGTAGTTTGAAGCTTAAACATTGCCTGTAAGCATCTTTTTTGAGCCTTAAAAGCTGTTTCGTATTCGGTTGAGTTACCCCAAAATATTATTCCATATCGTAGGTGTGATTCTGCTATACCGTAGTAAGCAGTAAGGAGTGCATCTGTGTATATTATGGATGGAATCTACCTACATTCTTTTCAGATCACCCATGGCCCACAAAAATGCCAAACGTTGGACCTACGATGCACACTTTTCAATCCCAAGTTGACATCGCGTTTTCAACTCGCGGGGAACGCGTTGCCTGCGCGTCGCTGTGTTTTGATGGTTACTCCAATATTTGCCGTCCAGCTGTAGGCATAAGCATTTTATAGAAGACCTGAACCAAAGAATGGAGTGAGACAGTGTCTGTGTTGTGTTGAGTTGGTATATTGAACAAAGGTCTTCACGCATTTGTTAGATTGAGCTTATAAGTGAGACCATTATTACAGCTGCTGCGCATGAGGGCCTGGGTGTGATTCCCAGGTCGGGCACTGTTATTGGGTTTGTCCATTAGGAATTTCTCAGTAGCAGCACAGATTAGGACAGATACTTCACTCGTTCAAGGTCACGCGCTAACGTACAGACCTACGGCTCACGTCCACCCGGTCGGACAAAATCTAGTCGGTTGTCACGCGCCTGTTCGAGAGTACGTACCGCAACCGCGCCTATAATAATATTGATAATGGCTAAATCTCGTGCATATTGCAGTGTAGACGGCTGGCAAAATAAAACGACCAACAGAAGTTTATCTTTTTTTAGAAAAGAATTAAAAACATTATTTTTGAATAATTTTGAAAAAACATTAACTAGCCGGCCAGGAAGCAGCCTGTATGACATGCTAAAAGAAGCGAAATTTACACATTTATGTACATGTTTTCCTAACTTGTTAAAGTTATTTGTTAGATTTAGAATTTTTACGACGATTAGTTTTAATAATCGAAATTTACGGGAGGATAAAAAGTTCATTGACCATTATATTAAAGTGAGGCATTTATGATTAATAACTAAAATTTCGTTTCCATGGTAAAAAACACTGTTTTCTTAGTCTCACAAAAGAATGGGTATTCTTTTGTGTAATCATTTCTTAGCATAGACGGCCCTAGCGTTGTGTTCAATGACGCACGTGATCGCCCGACATCACGGCAGACGACGTAGATACTCTCGGGCGTGCGCGTACGGTACATTTTAGCGCGCACGACCGCCTTTAAAATTTTTGTAGGTAATTATAGCGTTAGGTATCAATCTTTTTCTATGGAGTGAACTGTCCTGCACCCTAATTACGTAACACACTATCTATCACAATCTGAATCATTTTGAAGCCTATTGCTAATCCATTGGTTCATATGTTCGAAAAATTTGTCTGCTCAACAACGTAAATAGCGCAATGAATGTTGTTGAACTGTCAAAATGAAACCCATTCCTACTGATAGTGTGTTACGTAATTACCCCGCTGATCTGTGGTAGCAGCCCGGAGTCTGGATTTGTGCCCGGTTGATGGCAATAGGTTCGCTCCTTATCACATGGCATTTAAACATAACTGGCGATATGTCGGTCTATCTACTATAGGCACACCTCTTCCTATCCTTTGGGGGAAACAAGGCTTGATGTTATGTAATTAATGTTAGAACTTATTTATTCATAAAGATACAAAGGCTGACAGTAGGGTAATATTGGGCATTCTATGCCACTGTCGGCAAGTAGCTCGGCTAGTGCGCCTCGCTACGCGCCAGTGGCATAGTATGCCCAATATTGAACGATCGACTCAACTGTAGAGTAAATTACTGTACTCACCTAGAGATCTTGCGAGTTATACCACTGGCCGCCAGTAGCTGGGCGAGTTCGCATTGCTACATGACTGTAGCGTAGAAAACCGAATAATGAACGATCGCTTCCATACCTATTCTCCTCAACCAATGATCTTGCGAGTCTATCATCGCTCTAACGATCGCTCTATCGCAAAAAAGATTGCGGTACTGTTTCAGTTTATAAATATTAATGTAACAAATACATTTACTCATTGCCAATCAGTTTGTTTCCAAGTGTAATCATGAAGTTTGTAAAGCAACCACAATCGCTGCATGTTAAAACAATCTGCGAGGATGTTTGTAAGACTAGTTTTCGTCATGGAGAATTGTTGCCTAACTCAGTTCGATGTATCATTTGCGGACCATCCAATTGTGGAAAAACCAATTTTTTGATTGGTCTACTCATACACGAAAATGGATTAAGATTTGAAAATGTTTATGTTTATTCGAAAACTCTGTACCAACCCAAATACATTTTTTTAGAAAAAGTTTTACAACGAGTGCCAGGTATTTCACTCCAGAAATATCATGGAAATGAGGAAGTGCTAAGAGTTCAAGACGCAAAACCTAACTCTGTGATAATATTTGATGATGTTGCTTGCGAAAATCAAGATAGCATGCGTGATTATTTTGCAATGGGAAGACACAAGTTCATCGATTGTTTTTATCTAAATCAAACTTATAGTAAAATCCCTAAGCAGTTAGTAAGAGACAACGCGAACTTAATCATACTTTTTAAACAAGATGACATTAATTTGCGTCATATTTATGAAGAACATGTCAACACTGATATGACATGGACTGAATTTCGTGAAATGTGTTCCAAAATATGGAATGAGCCCTTCAATTATGTAGTAATTAATAAAGATTGTTTAAAAAATAAAGGATGTTATAGAAACAAATTTGACACCTTTGTAGTCTTTGATTAAGAATATGGTTATTTAAGTCCGTTACCTTCGATATATTATTATTCTTCAGACATCGCTTAATCAATCACTATCGGTTCGTTTTTTGCAATGGAAAAATCGCTAAAAAGACAAATAGTAGTTGCCGTCGACGCTGTTAAGAAAAAAGTACGAAAAATGAGAGATGTTGAGATTAACAATCAGCAAACACTAGAATCCGTTTTCAAGCCTGTAACAGAACCACTGAACCAGATTGCTAATGTCAGTAAGCAGACTTCTTTCCTGTGTCCTACAAAAAATGAAGAACTGCCGTTTATCGATAAAACTTTGCAGAATGAAGAAGCCAATGATAACAAAGACAATACAGACGAATATGAATCTGATATCGAAAGTGACTCTTCATATAAATCATTAGTTGAAAACAACCCAAGTCGCGACACGTCATCCTGGTCAGTTTCCTCAGAAGCACTGTCAGATATTCCTTTTGGTGTCAGAGTAGAGAACGGGAAATTGATGTTAGGTTCTGCTCGTATAACGATCAGCGATGAGTATATCACTGTAGCTGGACGCAAATACCGAAATACGTCTGGTTTGAAACAGTTGTTATTGAAGAAGAACGTAGATTTAAGCATGGTTACAGAGAGTGACATGCAGCATTATAAGTCAATGCTACTTAATACAAACGCACATCGACGAGACTATGAGCCGGATAAACCAATAAAAAGTAATAAAGGTCAAAAGTATATGCAAGTTATTAAGCCTATTTTCAAACTACAAAGTACAATTCAGACCCCTCAATCAAAGGGAAAAGGGCTACCCTTGACAAAAATGTGGAAGAAAAAGGTCGATTTTGTATATTGGGACGATCCGAATGAACTGGTGGATAGGTTAAAATTATTAATTGCATCTCGAGATGCTGGTAACACAGGATTAGATAATGAAATTATATCTATTATTGAAGAATTACGTGAAAGTAAAATTATAAATAAATAAAACATCTATGTATTTAAAAATGTAAGTTCATTTTATTTTAAACCTCACAACACAATACACCTTAAACATGAACGTAGATAAATTCGGACATTATATTCATAAAAGAATGCGATTATCAGAGTTATTTGAAATCAATGAAAGAACATTATTAAAATCAGAAAACGGAGATTTTGATTTAAAAACATCAAGACTGAGAGGAATTAAAAATCCAGTAGAAGCTGCCGATGCAGTGAACAAGGATTATGTAGATCGATTAAGTGCTAATATGATAAAAGAATTTAATACAATTATTGGTACATTGCGTTCTCAAATCATGAAAGATGCAAAGGGTACTGTTCAAACTACTTTAAAAGCCGAGATACCTGCGATAGTAAGTCATTTGCAAGATAAGTTTTATACTAAAGCAGAGGTTGATAAATTACTTCAAAAAACTCAGTAATGGCAAAACAGCAAATTGTTAATGAAATACATAAAGCAGCACGAAGAAATTTCCTTAGACGTCCTGTCATTCTAAAGGGAATTGATGACTTGTGGCAAGCTGATCTGATGGACATGCAAAACCTAAAGAAATATAATAAAGGTTACAATTACATTTTAGTGGTGATTGACTGCTCAAAGTATGCTTGGACAGAGCCATTAAAAACAAAAAATAAACTTGATGTTACTCATGCATTTCAACAAATATTGATTAACAGCAAACGCAAACCTGATAATTTACAAACGGATATGGGAACAGAGTTTTATAACAACTCATTTCAGATGCTTATGAAGTCATACAATATTAACCATTACTCATCATTTTCTACCAAAAAAGCTTCGATTGTAGAGCGGTTGATTAAAACTATTAAAAATAAATTATATAAATATTTTAGTCTGAATGGAAACTATAAATGGTTAGGTTTACCGTTACAAGTAACATTAAAGATATATAACAACACAAAACATCGAACAATTAGAGTTAAACCAATCGAAGTGAATAAAGCTAATATGTCAGTTATAGAAGAAAATATAAAAAAATCATTTAAACGTGCACCTATTTGTAGAAAACCTAAGTTTAAAGTGGGTGATTTTGTTCGGATCAGTAAATACAAACACCAGTTTGAGAAAGGTTATACACCTAATTGGTCAAGTGAAATATTTACCATAAAAAATATTAATTTTACCATACCTGTAACATATCATTTAGAAGATCAGCGAAAGCAAGCTATATTGGGAACCTTTTACGAACAAGAACTTCAAAAATCGAAATATCCTGGGGTTTATTTGATAGAAAGAGTTTTAAAAAGAAAAGGATCAAAAATTTTCGTGAAATGGTTGGGTCTAAACAATGAAGAAAACAGTTGGATTGACAAAACTGCAATCGTAGGTTAAAATAATATTAATATAAACATTATTTTTGCACTATTTCCATCATTACAATTCGGACAATGCAAGGTGGTGAACTGGTTAATACAATAATTAATAATCTACCGTTCGAACTTCATTTGCCTGGTTATAATTATTGCGGACCAGGAACAAAACTCGAGAAACGATTACAACGAGGTGATCGCGGTGTGAATAAGCTAGACGAAGCTTGTATGCATCACGACATTGCCTATGCAAACCATACAGACTTACCCAATCGCCACAAAGCCGATTTACAACTATTAAATATGGCTAAACAAAGACTTAAGTCGAAAGATGCTGGAAAAGGTGAAAAACTGAGTTCATGGATAGTGAGCAAAGTTATGAAAGCCAAACTGAAATCTGGTTCCGGCGTTAAAACGTTTAAATGTTTCGTGTCAAAAATAAGATCAACGATCAAGAAACTGAACCCAAAGGATAGCAAAACATTAATCAACGTTGCTTACGCAGCGGCAAAAAAATTATTTCCAAAAATCTCAAAAATTCGAGTACCGCGAGTGATACCATTACCAAAGACTGGAGGAATTCTACCTTTAATCCCAATTTTTGCTGGTTTATCGGCTTTAGGTACTTTAGCTGGTGGTGCAGCGGGTATTGCAAAAACTGTTAACGATTACAAAGCTGGTCAGCAAAATTTGCAAGAAACAGTACGACACAATAAGGCTATGGAGTCTTTAAAGTTAGGCAAGGGTTTATACATTAAGTCACATAAAAATGGTAAAGGTTTATTTATAAAATCTTCAAAAAACTAAGAAACAAGCTACCTAATCGTCCTCTAACTAATGTAGATATCCAAAAGGATGCACGTAACATCCCCTACTTTCGAGGAGTCTACATGAAGGATCAATTACCAAGGATGCCAAAACGGATTGAATGTGGTGTCGTTAACTTGGATAATTATAAGAATGTTGGGACACATTGGGTAGCTTATATTAAAGTTAACAACTATTGTGAATATTTTGATAGCTTTGGGGATTTGAAACCTCCATTGGAACTAATGCGATATTTTAAGAAATGTAATGTTTTTTATAACTATACTAGATATCAGAAATTTAACACAGAAAACTGTGGACACTTATGTTTAGAATATCTAAGGACTTTTTGGAATAAAAACGTATAAAAATTATGATTTTCTTTTATTTCAACCATTTACAAGATGTCACTCACATTGTCAATAACTGGAAACTCGTCAACTTTATCTACGTACTATCCTGACACATTGCAACTAAATGAACGGTATGAATGTGCCTTATTGCATTTCTCAACATTTAATTCTATTCCAAACATTGATAAAACGAATAATAAGTTCTATTATGGCTCTAACAAAGTTATTGAAATACCAGAAGGCACCTACGAATTGCAAGATATTAATGATTACTTAAAATCTAAAATTGAAGATGCATCAATTAAACTCCAGTGCAATAACAATACATTAAAAACTACTGTATTCTGTACAAAAAACATACATTTTAATAAAGAAGATACTATCAGAAAATTATTAGGTTTTAATAAGCAGATCTTGGAACCAAATAAATGGCATGTATCACAGTTTCCAGTCAACATTTTACCTACGACAGTGATCAGGATCGAATGTGATATCGTAAGCGGCTCGTATACAAACGGAAAACCGAGTCACATAATTCACGAATTCGCACTTAACGTACCCCCTGGCTATAGGATTATAGAAATTCCGAAAAACGCAATATACTTTCCAATCAACCAAAATAACATAAGCTGCATACATATCCGGTTGTTAGATATAAATAACCGCTTAATAAATCTACGTGGTGAAGAAGTGCAGCTGTATTTACATCTTAGAAGAAAAAAATGATTGATTACAATAAATATGTGCATCAACAAATTCAAAATATCAGTCCCGCTCAAGCACCCAACCTAATAAGAGCTCGCCGTAAGAAGAAAATAAAATTAACTAAAGACAACAAGGCATTTCTCAAAGTGATCGGTTTGCTAAAATGAATATCTTAGACGTTTTATCCGCTCCGACTTATGATAATACGGTTGAAGGAATTGAATTTCATTCTTACAAGCCCTATGTAACTAGTTTCAATAGAAACGATGAAATTCGCATACCTATTAACCAACAGGACTTGTACATCCTTCCATCAGCGAGTACTTTGTATTTGGAAGGATCCGTTATCGTTAGCAAAAAGGACATGAAAGATAAAGCCACTAGTGTTCATTTCACGAATAATGCTCTACTCTACTTGTTTCAAGATATAAGGTACGAGCTAAATGGAGTGGAAATTGATAGAATAAAAAATGCTGGCGTAACTACCACCATGAAATCGTTAATATCAATGAATGAGAATGAATCAAAGACATCGAATTCGTGGGGCTGGAATATCGATGGTACAAAAAACATTAACGGAGGTAATTTTTCTGCTTCTATACCACTCTGTAACATCATCGGTTTCGCAGAGGATTTCAAGAAAGTCGTGATAAATAGTAGGCACGAACTGATATTGCTACGAAGTAACACTAACCTGAATGCTGTAAAACTTAACACCGGTGAAATTGTAGAAGACGTTCAGATAAATAAAATCATTTGGCGCGTACCACACGTTAAAGTGTCTGACAAAGAGAAAATAAATTTGCTGAAACTATTAGAATAAGATCGACCACTCCAGATGATATTCAGAAATTGGGATCTGTACGAATATCCGGCTTTACCTAAAACTACAAAACATACCTGGTCAATCAAAACATCCTCGCAAATAGAGAAACCAAGATATATTATTATGGGACTACAGACAAATAGAAAAAACAATGGCAGTTCTGATATGTCTCAATTTGATCATTGTCATGTTCGTGATGTTAGAGTGTACCTCAACTCTACTTACTTCCCATATGAAAACCTAAATGTGAGTTTCGCGAATAACAGAATCGCTTTATTATACGAGCAATACATCAGATTTCAACAGTCTTATTACGGGCGTCGACCGGAGCCCTTATTAAGTGAAAAACAATTTAAAGATTTGGCGCCACTATTTGTCATCGATTGCTCTAGACAAGCTGATAATGTAAAGACAGGTCCTATTGTGGACGTAAGAGTGGAAATTGAGAGTGATTCGGAAATACCAGATCAAACTTCTGCGTATTGTCTTATATTGAACGACTGTATTATTGAATATAAACCTTTAAGTAATACTGTGAGAAAAATATCATGAATCCGAATACTGTCATTGTAGATGTTCAAGGGTTTAAAGACCTGTACAATAACTTTATAATAAAAGAGTTAGCTTTTGCTACCCGTGATTATACCCAAACATTTTTAATAAAACCACCATACTTGTTTAAACACTTAACAAGTGACGAAAAGAGGCAAGTTAAATGGTTGGAAAGAAACAGAGGCATTTATTGGAACGAAGGGTATATCGACTATAGAGAATTTCGTCGTATAATCGCTCTCTATCTAGAAAATAAGGAAATCGTTGTTAATGGTTTGGAGAAAGTAAAGTGGATAAAGGAACTTTGTGAGAACTGTAAAGTATCAGACCTTGTGACCGAAAAATGTCCTAACTTCTTTATTTTACATAAAACATACTGTGAAGGAAAAACTAATCTAAATTGTAATAATCATTTAAAGCATTGTGCTCTTAAAAATGTGTTATGTATAAGAAAGTATTTAAAGTTATAAATGTGTACCTACTTTTAAGGTTTCATGAATAAAAAATAATTTGTATAGTAAAACTGCTTTTATTTTGTTAAACATCCAACACATCTTCAAATAAAACAATCTACTTTAAAACTAAATAAAACAGCGTAATACTCGTAAGTATTTACCTAAACAAGTGCTTACGCAACCAGTTAAAAACTAAAAATCACTATCTATTAAAGATTTAGATATTTTTTTAACTAAACATTCAGTTTCGTCCATAACATTGTCGATAGCGTCTTTAACAATGTATTGAGCACTTATAATAACGTTCTCACTGTCACTGTCACTGGTTTGCGGATTGCTATTGCACAGATCTACGACTGATATTTTAATTAATTTGATCCCTCGTCGCTGTAATCGGCTCATCACAAAAGATTTAGTTGGATTTTGCTTCTTCGACTTTTCCCTGCATCGTTGTTTTGATTTCTTTTCTTTCGTCACTTGTTTGCTGTGCTCGGGTTCGTTGTGAAGCGTTTCGGAGAATCCTTCATAAGGATTTTGAGCGTACTGGCTGAACATAATATCGGATTCTGTAATCTGGAAAGAAATAGACACTCATTAATTGTAAACTTAAACGTAGACGTTGATATAGTGGTGCATAAACGAATTGTCAGCGGGTCAAAATATTCATAGCAGATTCACTAATAACTGTGAGCAAAATTGCTGCGAATTCAATCGCTAGTTACTAAACAATATAAAAATAAATTGGGAAACTTACCGATGACATGCTCGCGAAAAGTACAAAACTGTGTGCTTAGTACAAGTACTCAAGATGAGTATTATTTGGTAAATGGCAAAAAAAAAAACCATTGCAATCATTCACAATTTAGATTAGAATGTTAACTAAGCATTTGTGAGGGCAATGCACTGTTGTGTATTTGTAGTAGGTATTTTGTATGATCAGCGTTATGCAATTGACGTAAACATGGCTCTTCGTTATTTGTATAATCAGTCTTATTGTATTACGTACAAAATACATTTTACCTCTGACAAATGAACGATTCAAGTTTCAACATGCACTTATTGAATCTTGGTCGGGTTTCATTTTATTTAACCAACTACAAAAAGGAGGATGATGTTTTAAAACATAAATTAAACAAGTAGTCATAATCATTCACATTTTATTTATATTTTTACATTAACTTAGGTTTTTAAAACTATGAATTATATATAACTTACATTAAAAAGTTACCTAGGTATATTTTTAAGAACTATATTAAGATTAGGATATTACTTATGTTACATAAATTATATTCGAACTCTATTACTAATTAGCTTAATCTTAAAATTAATTTTCGCTCTTTAAAATAAGTGAGTGACCCCAGGCTCGCGTTGATATTCGATCTACAGATATTGATCGTTTATCATCATTTCGAGATAAGGCAATTTTGTTGACACTCTTAGTAAATATTTCGTGCTTTATGGATTTAAACATAATATTTTTTCTACGAATAATTCCACCATCTAATAAAATATTTTCATAATCTGATATATTTAAGTCTCTTACTACACTTGATTTTACTCCTTTTGCTTTTTTAATGATTTTATCGACTGTTTTTATTGAGTAAAGTTTTGACCTCAAACCAACAAAATCTGAGATATATTTTCCTCCCATTTCGTCTTTGAACAAACCTGGAACTTTTTTGTTCATGATTGGTATGTTAAAATCATTTTTATCATCATAGTTACTGGTGTCGAAATATTGCAAAAAATTATACTTCAAGTCACGATAAAAATCAAACGTGAATATTTTATAGACAAACGAATCAGTATCTGTATAACACAGCTGCACTCGGTCTTCATAAAAAGGTTTTACAATATTGTAATGAAAGTCATATGTAAGTCTTAGAAAGTTCTAATACAGTGAATCCAATATAAATAGGTTTGTCTAAAATAATTTGGTCAGGTTTCATTTGTATTGCAACTAAGTTTTCAGTTAGAATAGAAGCGCTATGGAAATAGGGGTTGGCTACAAGTCTCTCGGCGGATATAAATTTCTTAGTTCGATTAGATTGATCGCACCATTGATTAACTAAATGAACGGTTACTCTATTTTCAGTATTTTCTAATGTCTTACCAAAAACACTGTTGTTTAACAACTTAAAAAAGTCTTGTTCGAAAGAACTTTTTGCCTTTTGTCTTAATCGAGTGTTTAATTCTATGTACTGTTTTAAATAGGGACTTTGTCTGAAAGTAATAGCTTTATGAACTTTACGTAATATTAAACCATGTTCTAAACACTTTTTTAAATGAACATAATGTATTACGTAGTTGTACTTATTATGCAAATTTGCAACTAGTTTCTTCGTTTTACCTCCTGGAGGTATACATTTCTCAGGACAAAATGGTAAATCATTGTGGTGTTTGTGTAAATGTTCAGGATAAAAAAGATCGACCTCTAATATAAAGCCCCACTCAGAGTTATTCTCGACATTTTCAACACGAAAATTGTTTAATTCATTTTCATTAAGAAATCTAAAACTAGAATACGGTAAATACTGACACATGCTAAAGCCGTATAGGTTATTACAGTCTAGATATACTATGAAACTCTGAGGCTGTGATGCATTATATTCCGGCATGTATCTGTGATTTGCTTTTGCATACCGATGGGAACACATGCACAAACCCCCTCGTATACCGCTTTGAATCATTCTGACGATAGCTAAATCCGAAATCAGTTCTAACTGAACACCTGTTTTTAGCAACATTGCATCGAACGATAAACTGGGTGCAGTTATGTAAAAGGCAGGATCGAGTTTGTAATATTGTTTACATGTTTTCCGAAACTTTTGAAATATGTCTGTCAACAAAAGCACGTCTGTTTTTAAGTATAGATCTGTATACTCGCCTAGGTCATTAATATTGAATTCAGCCCAAACATTCTGAGCATGATTATAATCTTCATCGCTAATACCTTCGTTAGTCAAAGAATTATGGAAATAATATTTAGATGGTAATGACTTTTGATCGTAACATTTCCAATCTTTCATATAGTCATATGGGTACACACCTTTACGAGTCAGCAAACTAAATTGTGTTTCATCAGTAAAAATCGATTTAAGGTTAACAAAATCGTCTACTTGCAATGTTTTAGCAAGTTTGTCTAAACTAGTTCCTAAAAAGTTGAAGGAATCTAAAAACCTTATTTGTATAAACTCGTTGTGAGCAATAGGAATAAACTTTGTAAACGCTATATATTTTTCCTTAGTCTTGGGTATTATTTTAATTTGTCCTGGAATTTCGCCTAACTTTTTAATAAATAAATGACAATCGTATCCGGTTAAGTTATGAAAAAATATTGGGATGAATTTTGGTACTTTGTGTTGTAGGTTGCAGTGTCGATGTGCTGCACCTCGGTACCGGCCTGTAATATGACAGTGATCCCTTACTCTATCGGTCAACAGTAAATTTTCACAAAGGTAGCACTTAACAGCGCGTTTGAAATCAAGAGCATCTATTTCTGTGAATATGATAGGCTCGCTTTTAGTTAGAATTCTGTGTATTGCTTTAGCATCTTCAGTCAGTAAATGTATAAATTTTGAAACACAATCTTTTCCGCGATAACTTCTATAGCCATCAACCCTATCGTTAAATGATGACACTACATTATAGGCAAACGCAGCCGCCACGTGCCGATGTGAGTATGACGTGTTAGCGGTGTTGAATTCATCGCCGGAAATCGGTTCGAGTATCGTTTCGAAATCGGCATATATGACGAAAGGAATGTTTTGTTTTCTATCATAATTTTTGAATTTTAAAAATGTTCCTTTTTCTGGTAATACTGTGGCAATCCCTCCACACAGATGTGATTCAATTCGGCTGCGCGTGGGAAAAAACAATAAGCACGTTTCGCAGAAGTACAGTTTTCCATGATGTTTGGTTATCTGATTTCTGACTAGACGAGGTAAATCATTGATAAGACAATAATGAGTATTAGAATTATTTTCTAACAACAATAGATGGATGCTCTTACATTTATGATTCGATGTTGAATACAAAGGTCCAATGATAGTCTTATCATTTTTTAAACCATACACGTAAATATTCAAAAACGGATTATTCTTCTCAAAGACAGCTATGTCCGAAAATGTTATCGGATATGTCAAACCATCAATATTCAAAACATCCCGGAAGTAGGGATAAGATGAAACTCTGTCGGGATGTTGGTTAGTGGGGTACAGAGCCGCCACTACGCACCATAAAAAGCAATACTCGTCATTGTTACGAATATTCAAACAAGCTTTTTTATTTTTTATACATTTTGGTAAAGTTATAAATTTAGATCCGCCGAGAGGTTGATATTTGTTAATATTTATTTCTACATGAGAATTGCTCGAAAATGTCCAACCACTATCTCTCTCCTGAAACTCTTCAATTTTCTTTAACAGTAAATCAATCGTTGCTTTATATATTGAATCAAAATCGTAATTAAAATTAATAGTAATGTTTTTTGTGGCGAAGGATTTCATTTCCTTTTGATCATTTTTAAACATAAGAAAAAAAGAAAAAAGTTCGAAATTTATTTTCACAGCTTTATGTTTCAATAATGATCGGTTTATTAGAATTTTAACTTGTTCACTAATATTAATGAGAAACATTTCCGGAAAATTATTTATTTCTTCGCCAGTTGCGATGATCTTGTAACTAACGATTCGTTTTTTAAACGCAGAATTAATAATTGCGACATTGTCAAAAACAGTGGTCGCACTATTGTTTTTATGAACATTACTACGTAAATGACCAGACCATCGACGATTATCTACAAATAAGTTGCAAACCGAACAGTGGGGCATTATTTTACTAATTGAAAATAATTATCTCTCAATATAGACGCTAAACTCGAAATGAAACGATCTTACCCACGTATACCGATTAATGAACAATCGAAGTAAGTGTAGTGTGACAGAATTATCAAATTGTTTAATCTGGACCAGGTCTGCATACGTCTTCAAGTTTGATGATTACTTATTCATCAACCAGTGCATCTGATTAGGTATCAATGTGTGTCTGAAAAAAAGAAAGATCGGTTAGTACCTATTTTTTGTTAAAATCAACAATATTTTAAACGAAAATACGAAACATATTCACCTTCTTGTAAATTACTTAATGTTGTACATAAATGTTCCAATCTGGACCAGGTCTGCATACGTCTTCAAGTTTGATGATTACTTATTCATCAACCAGTGCATCTGATTAGGTATCAATGTGTGTCTGAAAAAAAGAAAGATCGGTTAGTACCTATTTTTTTGTTAAAATCAACAATATTTTAAACGAAAATACGAAACATATTCACCTTCTTGTAAATTACTTAATGTTGTACATAAATGTTCCAATTTGGACCAGGTCTGCATACGTCTTCAAGTTTGATGATTACTTATTCATCAACCAGTGCATCTGATTAGGTATCAATGTGTGTCTGAAAAAAAGAAAGATCGGTTAGTACCTATTTTTTGTTAAAATCAACAATATTTTAAACGAAAATACGAAACATATTCACCTTCTTGTAAATTACTTAATGTTGTACATAAATGTTCCAATCTGGACCAGGTCTGCATGCGTCTTCAAGTTTGATGATTACTTATTCATCAACCAGTGCATCTGATTAGGTATCAATGTGTGTCTGAAAAAAAGAAAGATCGGTTAGTACCTATTTTTTGTTAAAATCAACAATATTTTAAACGAAAATACGGAACTTATTCACCTTCTTGTAAATTACTTAATGTTGTACATAAATGTTCCAATTTGATGTAGTTCAAATGTGTGGGTGTATTCAGATCACAATACTAAACGTCAGGTACTAGCTTCGGGAGATTATAAGACTGTAGGTATTTAGACATTCGCTGTGAATCTATATATTTTTTAAAGGATTTACACTCCGTCACGCGGCGTAGCTTTGAGATAATGGCAAATTAGTTTTTAGTTTTTGACTTTTAAACGTTACTAACTAACGAAGTATTCGTTATTGACTACCTAGTCATACGATCAATTTCCGAAAAATAAATAAATTATTGGATTGAAATAATTGTTATTGCGTAAAACATTACACGTGTAACCTTGTTTCTTTTTTTCGTTAGCTAAGTTGCATTCGCAACAGTAAGCTATTTTAACCAAGGTTGCCACGCATACATATTAAGGTATGGATAAGCATCAGAAACTAGGTACACTATCACAAAATAAATAAAATGTAGTTATATACTACATTTTATTTGGTTTCTAACCTTAAGAATAGAATTTAAAATTAAGTTGATTTAAAATTTGTTACAGTTACAAGTTAACTTATTTTCTGTACCTACTTCACTCGAGCATAAAAGTATTACAAGTAAAACTTGGATGTATAACATGATAAATACTAATCTTATGATTGTCTCTAGGTTGCCAAATAATTAAATTACTTGCAAGAATATTCCCTATTATCGTTATTGATAACTTATCTACTGGTTAACGTTTTGTCAACCCTAAGTCGGTTCGCTGTGTCGTCATTCGATGCTACCTGAAACATCCTTAGTCTACACTTTTCGATGAATTACCATCGAAGATGTTTATATCTATACACCGTAAGGACTATTTCTGCTTGCAGCGCTCGGGCACTACAGAATCGGGGCGGTAACAGTTGTGGTAAACTGCTTACATATGAAGTTCTTCGATACTACCTATAATGCGTCTAAGGAAAAAAGTTGTTTTACACAGCATTATATGAACGGTTGCAGTCATTTTTAACATAGTGAATTAACGTTCGTTTTCCGTTTATAAGCTACATGTTTTCGAAGTACTCGGTACAAACTAACTGAAGTCTACAAGTGTGGAAGTAATCTTCAAGAAGTGTTCTGCGATCCTGCTGCGTTATCCTATCAATATCAAGTGTTGATAGCTAACCGCTGCCTGCTGCCGTCAATCACTACACCTGTCAGCCTACCATATCGATTGGACATAATTGGAAAATGTAAGTATAAAACATTCCACTCGATACATAGTTCAGAGATCTGACCCGATGTACTAATTGTACGTAATCCTTATGTTTGACTATTATTTTGTTGTATCTTTATTTCAGGTCTGAGTCTGAGTGCGAGTACTTTCAACAAGCTCCGATCACCGATCAGAAAACCAAACGCAGCCGCAAACCGTCTGCAGACAACAATAGGAAACGCAAGTCGCACCCACCATCAACGAATTTAATTCGTACGAGGTAAACAAACTATTCAATAATTTAGTTCGCCAAACCAGTTTAAAATTATCAGTCATTTTTATTCGTACGTCTCTCATGTTCTGCAGGTACCTATTTTGACTGAGTGTATTTTTTTCCTGTGCGTATCTAAATGGTAAATGTAACCTGTAAGTGTATGATGAACTAATAGAACCTTTCGTTGTTGTTTCAGTAAAAAAACCAATACTGATAATGATGTATTCGGTATCAGTAACAACTACGGGTCTGACACCGTGCCAAAAGACGATTCATCGAGTACATGTCTATCATCATTCTTCGTTAACCGAGTCGCCAACGGCTGCGAGCGGCGAGCAGCGAGCATCAACGGAGAGTACTACATCGACTGCAAGGTGTACAAGGCTGACGACGCGCGTCACACCGACTCCCTGGAGCTGTGGAAGAAGGCGCTTGTGCGACTCAAGTTCCAGACCGACGAGGATTCGTGTCAGTGGCGAAAACTACAAGAGTTCGTGCGCTCGGTAGATACTTTATTCCTCGAAAAACCAATGTTTTACGAAAAATAAACCAAATATAACATGTACCTTGTTTATTATGCAGATCCAGTTCAAAGCAGTGAGTTAATAAGTCGTTTCTAATATTGAGACGCATGTCAAAAGCACCAAGTCGTTTCCACCCACGAAGCGCATTACAAAAAACCAAGTCGTTTCTAATATTGAGACGCATGTCAAAAACACCAAGTCGTTTCCATTGTTGAAGCGCATTACAAAAACCAACAAGTCGTTTCTAATACTGAGACGCATGTCAAAAACACCAAGTCGTTTCGATTGTTGAAGCGCATTACAAAAACCAACAAGTCGTTTCTAATATTGAGACGCATGTCAAAAACACCAAGTCGTTTTCACCCACGAAGCGCATTACAAAAACCAAGTCGTTTCTAATACTGAAATGCATGACCAAATCACCAAGTCGTTTCCACCGTTGAAGCGCATATCAAAAACCAACAAGTCGTTTCTAATACTGAAATGCATGACCAAATCGGCAAGTCGTTTCCACCGTTGAAGCGCATATCAAAATCATCAAGTCGTTTCTAACCACGAAACGCATTTCATAATGACTAAATTAAATCTTAATCATTGATCGTGTCGATAGTTGTCACCACTGTCCGAAGCGAAGCAAACTCGTCTAGCTACTGGCGGCCAGTCGTATAACTCGCATGATCTTTGTATGAGTACAGTAATACCAATCGTTTCTAATACTGAACGTGCCAAATTCATCAAGTCGTTTCTATTGCTGAAGCGCATTACAAAAACCAACAAGTCGTTTCCACCATTTGAAGCGCATATCACTAATCATCAAGTCGTTTCTAACAACGAAACGCATGTCGAAATGATCCATACCATCGTTCGCAGCGAGGTGAACTCGCCCAGCTACTGACGGCCAGTGGTATAACTCACATGATCTGCAGGTGAGTACAGTAATATACTACACAGTCGAGTCGATCGTTCAATATTGGGCATACTATGCCACTGGCGCGTAGCGAGGCGCACTAGCCGAGCTACTTGCCGACAGTGGTATAGAATGCCCAATATTACCCTACTGCTGACTTCGTTCAGGATTCTTTACAGGCTAATCAAGTATTTGAGTCTTATAGAATCAAAAGCGGCACTCTGACGTTTTAATGAAAATCGAGTTATATATAGGGCAACATCAAAATATTAAAATATTTTTGGTCATCTGATAACTACGTATCAAAAACAGCAATTTAGAATCAAAAATTCGATTTTAAAAACCCTATTACTATAATATACAGCAATATACTGACGATGAGTTTCAAAAACAGCAATTTGTAAGTTTCAGCCAATCACAAGCGTTCTTTTGGTCGTGCGTCAAAACGACGTCCGAGTTGTTTTTGTTGTGAGTTTTGTGCGTGTATTCTATTGATTTATAATAAAAATAAAGTTCAAAAGTTAGTTAAAAGATAAAAAGACTGAACATGGATGTGCACCCCACACGTGTAAATAATAATTAATGTTTAATTCTAGTGACAGCCCTAGTTACGTTTTACTATGGTACAAACCAAAGACAGCAAACCTTAAAGGTTGTGGTCTTTGATTTGTATCTAGCCAAGAACAAAAGTAGCAATCTGATATTTGCTTCTAATCAAATCCAGCAATGTTTGAAATTCAGTATCAAAAACAGCAATCTGTAAAATTCATTCAATTATTATTAATTTAATTTTAAAATAATCTACTGAATGTGATATTTAATTGAAATAAGAATCTCAGATTTAATAATATACTTCACATGTGATTAACTTGTGAATTTGATTAAAGAGTGATATATATTTTTTTTTTATTACCACAATTTGGTGAAAAGTGAAATTGCTGCTTTTGATTCTATACGACTCATTTGATGTCAGCTTTTATTAGAAAATTGGGTAATGGAACACAAAAATCTCAGGTTCATTGTGAAAGAATAAATCTCAATACGGACGAAAAAAATTCTTTGTAAACTAATTTCAGGAAAGATAACGTTGCGCAGGTAATTAAGGCGGTACCCTGAGCAAAATAACCTTGAGCATTCGTTCCCTCTTTGCCGCACCCCACCTCTACAATACTTCGCAAAACTTTAGTAGCGCCTTCTGGCGAACAACTTACGACTACAAGTACAATCCACAGTCCTTAGAATTCACAGACACGGCATTAAATAAAATAAAAATCTTTCTATGAATTAAAAAACGTTGCGCATAAATAATGTTGATAATGAATTCAGTGACTATATAGGTACTAACGTCCATGAATACTTTCAACTTTTGGAAGGAATAACGAAACGACGATGCACTTCATGCGACTTTCTCTCTAACAAAAATTTCTTATAACAAAATAGGGGTCAAAATCAAAATTCAAGATGGCGCCTCCAAAAATTTGCAAATTTTTCGTCATGGGTGTCGTTTCCATGGTTTTCGAGGGAGCTGACAACGATCATGGGGTTAAAATCAAAATTCAAGATGGCCCTATCTAGAAAAAGGCGATAGTTTTTTAGTTAACTGGTAGAAATCGACACGTAAGAAAAAAGCCGTATGCCTCCTCCATGCGACTTTCTCTCTCTCTCGCTGCTTCTTTCTATTATATACAAGTGTATGTGCGCGAATATCGAGATTTGAGCAGACGAGCATTTTGTGCGGCCGGTTGTTTATCCTAAATACTAAACTAAACTTCGTTCCCGATGGGGGCACACGTTTTTATACACATAATATACAACTATTCATGGTGCTCTATAATAAACATTATGTGGTGTTTATTTTTTAGATTTAAGGTGTTATTCAGACAGTGATAAAAGTATAAAAACTATAAATAAACAAAATGTAAATTTTATTATCATTTATTATTTTAAAGTAGGTACCTTTGTACAAATTATTCTTAATTTAACTATTTCTAGTTTACAGATCCCTAAATAGGTTTTCTCTTTCTGCAGCCTGATTCATGGATTCTTCTCTACATTTATGTAAAAAAACTTTTACCTCTTTATAATATTAGTATAGATCGCTATAATGTGTCTTATTTGTACAGAAGTGAGGATAAAAACCAGTGCGGCAATGCCAGCCCGCGCCGCCGCCGCCGCGGCCTTTAGAGATGAAAACACTTGCATAGGAAATTGATCTGTTTTGCTATATAAATAAGGAGCATAATCGTTTTTACGAAAAAAAAGTACTTGGAAGTTCAATTTTTTTTGCACATACGATTGTGCTCCTTATTTATATGATGACATGGATCGATTTCCTATGCAAGTATTTTTGGTGTGTTCGGTTATGTTTAAGTACATAAATAGTAAAATAAAACGCATTCGCAAGGGTAATGAACACTCACTTTCACACAGAGGGTGTATAATAGACGGCACGGTTGGCGCAGTGGTTAAGCGATTGACTGCTGCGCTGCGTGTCGCGGGTTCGATTCCCGCACGGAACAAATATTTGTATGACCTACAAGTAGTTGTTCCGGGTCTGGCTGTTTGTGTATGTGAGTTTTAAATGTTTGTAAAAGCACCCACAATACAGGAGAAATTTCTAGTGTGGGGCAACGTCTTTTTTTTTTTAAAAAGAAAAGAAAAGAAAGAAGAAAGAATAGGAATGTGCTACATTTTATGAAATGAAAGTTCTGTATAAGTCGCCAATTAAAATTTGTATGACATGTAATAAAATTGCACTTTAGCATGCTAAAAAGAAAAGGATTATATAAGTAGAATACTCACTCATTATTGCTTATTTCCATCGGTTGTATAAAAATAACCAAAGTGATGCACTTCTAATAGATACTTCTAATCTATTAGAGGTGCATCACTTTGGTTATTTTTAAGCTATTGCATAGCTTTTATCGCGGGCTTTGAGCGCGGCGACCGAATCAAGAAATTCCGTAACGAAAATAAAACCTAACAACCCCCACTCCGCCTACCATGTAGCTCGGCCGAGCGTTCGCGTAACGTGAATGTATATGGTACGACTGTACTTGAATTAATAACAAAGAAAAAAAAATACTGCATAAATAAAAAATAAATAAATAATTATAATTGCATAAGTTGATAAAAAATGCTATGCAATAGCTTTACCGCGGCAGTCCCCGAGTGCCACAAGTGTTTTTTTTTTATCTAAAAAGATTATTTATTTTAAAATACACTGAAATCAATACAATATGACAAGCATTGAACCACGTAAGTACTGAATCAATGTGAATGTTCTTGTCTGTAGTTTCATAACTCTATGGCATAACACAAAAAAAAAAACAAAGCAAACATTATACAAATATTACTATCTACGGATAATGTGACGTGTCACGTGATCGAGCGCTGACAAACGATACGTGTTTCACCCTCGAGACCTTTCGGCACACTGAATCCCGGTACGGGGCGCATGTGAATACGCACAGATTTTAGTATAAAATCTTTATAAAATAAAATTTTAGTCTTTTGAAAAAAAAAATTGCTATAAAATGTTCTTTATTAAATTGTCTATCCATTAGTGTCAGTAGCAAAATTAAATAATGTTTACTTTACGAGGATAAGCATGAAATCGATATTTTTTTCTCATTTTTATGGTTTCGTTGAAAGGAGATTAATGAAGCATAGACTCCTTTAAAAAAAAAAAGCAATGGACAGTTTTGGAGTCAAGATTATGTAGAAATTTAATGTATTTTTATTATTTGATATTTCTTTTTAAATAACAAGTTGATAGATCCTAAACACTGCACAAAAAGCGGCTTGCGCGGCGTTTTGCTCGGGGGGACGCCTTAAGCAGTATTGAGGCTCCTTCAAACATCGAGTCACGCGGCGCGACACAGAGGCACCGCCTGTCGCGCGACGAGCGGTGCCTTTGTGTCGCATGCGATAGGCGTCGCGTGTCGCGCCTGTTTGAAGAAGCCTTTATTAGGAGCTTAAGAGCCTTTTTCGTGGACTTGAGGTTGCAGAATCAAAACCTGGTGTATTTGACATTTGTGATATAATTTTAGAATCAAACTAAAAGCAATTGCAATTGTTTGTTTAAATGTTTGTTAACGCACCCACAATACAGGAGAAATTCCTAGTGTGGGGCAAAGTTTAAAAAAAAACAACTTTTTTGATGAAACCAAATACAGGCACTTTTAAAAAAACAGACCGTACGAAGCTAGACTTCTGAATCTCCCAGACTAACGCTAAAGTGCTTCTTATTAATAATGATTCGGTGCTCCGTGTCCTCATAGCAAACTCTTTTGCACACTCCATTAGCCTTATTCTTTTATAACAAAAAGATTTTAGGTCGTTACATAATTCTGATAAATACCTATCATCATATATCCGGATTTTCTCTAGTTTTATCGATAAGCTTTGGGGCGTGTTGATAAATTGCTGACATGACGTCTAAGAGCACCATTACTGAAAATCATAATAAATTAAAGTTACCAACGAAGTACCTATATAAGTAAAGTTTTTATGTTTGTAAAGCCTCTTTTACATGACGCAATTTTCTTGCCTGTGGCATACAATAAAATTGAAGCATCAAATGACTTACATCATCTAAAACTAAACGATAAAAATATTAAAAAAAAATATATATATACTGAACTCTATAGACCAAAGATTTGTAATGATGTAATAACACACATATTTTTGGGCGCTTACATTGCTAACGCTGGCTAGACCTTACGAGATAGATCAGAACAATGTACTACGGAATTGTATATCTTAAAAAGGTCTACAGAAAAGTTCCAGATGGTTTATGTCTATCTCATAAGTATAACCCACAGTAACCATTTTTATCTTTTATATATTACTAAAAAAGTATGGGTTATTTACGAAGCTATTTTAAACAATACAGTATTAATCCTTATTCAATTAAATACGTTAGATACGTTGTGCATTTAATGTAGATCAAATTTGCCCTTTACAGTATATCATTAAAATTAATATTTTAGAAGCTATCACAGATTTAAAAGTGAAACATCTAACAATGGTCGTCCACTTTGGGTATCATTGCTTAGACGATGCAACTTTATAAAAGTTCATAAAAGTTACTTTATATAAAAGTTGCACCGTCTAACACTATTGTAAAAAACAATAAAATTAAATTAAATATTAACGTGTACATCAAGCTTAAGTTACCTTTCATGGTTTGGTTCGATTTGTTCTGTTCGGTTTTGTTCGGTTCGGTTTTGTTTTGATTTGTTTTGCTCGGTTGGTAATAAACAATATTTTTAAGACTTTGTCCCATGCACAAACGCCCAAACTCTTAAAATTATCTTACCATACAAATATTTCATCATTCAGCCAACAGCTAAATTCATACATTTGACAACATAAAACTAAAGTGTTACAAGAATCTTTTGGAGTTTCAATGACGTTGACAGGGGGCGTTGTTGCTAAAAATTTGTGTAATGAGGGTTTTCATGAAAATTCACGCCACCAGTTGGCGCCACTTTGAGAGGTCTTCCTTTTCGACAATGAATATAAAATATATGATGACGTTCATCATTCGTTTCATTCATTCGTTCAGCATTCAGTCACGACTAAAGAAAATAAAGGCGCTTTGACGATTACTTTTTGTTTACGTTTGTATAGTCTTATTTTATTTTATATTTTTAAATGCTGTGACCACACTGACATTTTTACTATATTTTTTTTTGTAATTCTAGTGGTCTGCCATTTATTTTTGTTTTTTTATTTGGAATTGTAAACCTTTGCATGCCCACGTACGGTAAAATATGGAGAACTTTATTATAAAAACACGTATGTACTTACTATACGCATGTTTGCAAAGAAATAAATGATTTGATTTGATTTGAAAATTTTGACAGGTGCCCGGACCTGACGTCTCTGTGCTGCCACCTAGTGAACGTCATTTCAGAAAACCCACATTGTATTGCAAAACTAATATGGCGGCGTTAGTTCCGATTTTAGCCACGCGCCAAAAGATCCTTGTAAAGCTATGTTAAGTTCCATTTTTAAATCCACATGTCAGTTGACGCTCAAAAGGTTCTAGCACTCTCAAATGATACCTTAACATTAATACGGACCTAACACAAACCGCTCCTCATTATAATTCTCTATGGTCGGTCCAAGTTTTGAGAAGTCACGTTAACCCTGTAATGCTGTTAATAATTTAAGCGAAGGTCGAGCGCGTCATTTAGCAAACAGCGCTTTGAATGCTAATTTATTAAGACATCTTGGGGCTGATGGCTCGTCATGACGGTACTTAAGGGTTGGTTCTGGATGCTTTGAAAGCGGAAAGCGGGTGCGGTCTTCAAGGCCCTACGGTTTTAAGAACATGGTAGGTATGTTATAAACTAGTGTTGTAGTCGGTCAGTTTTAAATCAAGATTGTATTGTATAGTCCTCCAGACCGTATTTCGGCCATTGCGGCCAATCTCAATGGAGATTAGCCTTCAGCGCGGGAGACATTACAGTGCACAAGTGTGTGCGCAGACACACATGCACTCTCTCTTCCCTCATTTTGAGATTGTACACTGAGGGCAGTTTTTACCAATGAAGCAGAACGTGATCAACACATTTAAACGGCGTTTAAGAGCTGTCATTGTTATCACTGTTGTAGTATATGCAGTATATTAAAACTAACATAGATTAGCTTTCTAGAGTATTCTAGAAAGATACTCTAGCAAGAGAGTCCGAGAAGAGTGTCCTAAGCCAGTATTGGTTAAGGACAATCTTCTTAGGCTCTCTAAGGTTCTGTTGTCACTAAACTGACTGTTTTGTCTGACAGATAAAGTCAGGGAAATTCATTGTTTAATAAATTTACTATCAACAAACTGTCATTCTTTGAAAGTTGTATGAATTGGCTATAACACGGAAAATTTGACGTAGTGTCTCAATTTGATAAACAATTAATTTCCCTGACTACAAAACCATTCGAAAATCTTAATTGATAAATTCACTCCCGCCACTTTACGATTTGATTAAATGTCAATCATTTCAGCTAATCGTATCGTGGTGAATATTGAATGTTAATCAATAATAAATTGCAGACCCCCCACAGTTTTGCAATTTAAATTAGAATCCAAAACATGTTTGTCAGAGCAATTCTGTTTGACAATGCATTAAAACTTCTATTTCGAAGACATTGTATCTTGCCTGACTGTCGTGTTTGTGTAGTGGTTGCTAATTTGACTACTGAGCGTGAGGTGCTGGGTTCAATTCCCAGGTAGGGCAAATTTTTATTGAGTTTTTCCTTCAGGAATTTCGCAGTAGCAGCCCGGAATCTTAATATTTGCCCGGTTGATAGCAATAAGCTCGCGCCCTGTTACATGGGACTTAAACATAACTGGCGAAATGTGGGTTTATTATCGATGTAAAGGGTCCGTCCGTAAACACCGTCTTGACGAAGCCGAGGACCACTTGTACTCCCCGTTATTGTAATTTTTTTTTTTTGTTCTCGACTATACCTGGGGACCTTCTGGTTACGGAGATATTGAAGGTCAAACTTCCAACTTTTACTGATTTTTTTTTTACGAAAACAAGTTTTTAATGTTATAAGTTATAATAACACAACTTTAAATACCCCGACGACCCCTGTATCGCTGCATGCACCCATAAGCGCAATGTTTTGCGTGTGTTACATTGCGCACTACCGCAAACAGCAAATTTTCACACCAAAAATAAAAGTAATTTCCCAACAATTATTTTTGTGGTATGTTACTTAGTTTGATGTACGGAATGCGTAGTTGACGGTATAGAGGCATGAGGAACAGGGTGTAAAGTTCACTCATACTCTAAGGAAAAGGGAGGATCGGCCGACCAGACGGGTGTCGTGTCTGGTGGGCAACTGCCCAACGATTGATGTCGGGATGTTGTACATATGCTAGTTGCGCGGTAAACTCTGCTTGCGCGATGCAGGATTTTGCGTAACGTCAGTCTGACGCGTAGCTCGCATGTGGCGTTGCAGATGCCGCTACAACGGCTATGTGATGGGCCTTTTTACACCCTGTATGTAGGTTCACCTCTGCTAACCCTTTGGGGATTAAAGGCGTGATGTTATGTTATATGTTATGTTATGTGTATCTAGCAGAGATCTCCAAAATGCTGAATCATAGCAAACATGAATAATTCTAAATATATTTTCTAATTATATTTTTGACGTTCAAAAGTGCCTTTTATGTGCCTATTTGAAATAAATCATTTGACTTTGACTTTGAATACCTATGGTCGAAACGTTCTCTCACTTTCTGCTGATTTGCGAACATATAAGAACTTATAATAATATTATTTGCTTACATTCCAACAAAGTAGTGAATCAGCTGACCCCTCGTGGCAGGCTTTCAAATAACGTTTAGGCCAGGTCTGCCAGTAAATTATATTTGTTAAAATGTTGCAAATATTTTGCATTGACAAAATACCGATAAAGAAAGATGAATATGATATCTAACTATCAGAAATTTCGCTGAGCTCTCTGGAATCCTTACCTATTAATTCTCTGATCAGCAAATCTTATGTCAGCATAAACTTTAAATTGAATAGGTTTTCAGAAAACGAGGGGAAAGCAACTTGAGTAATACTGTAAGAATATATTGACATGAATATTTACTTTGTAAAATAGTATATTATTTTAATTATTGTGAATGTAAAGACTATGTAGATCATTGTTTTTTTTTTCTTTCTTAATTAGTTTTAATCATAGTCTGGCAGTTTGAGTAATTTATGCGGCCTACCCAAATGTCCTTTCTTTGGTATTGTTCGTCGAATCGTTGAGCTCCTTAAGTTTTGAGTTGAGCTGCACGATTATTGACAAATGCGTGCACTGACTGGACAGGTCCACTCATTCTGTGTGGTATTTTTTCCTAAAAAGACCATTTCAGACTCAAATCTACATGGTCTTCATATGATCTGACCAAGATTATGTCTGGACTTTAAAAGAGACTGTGACCTCTGAGTTTGTTTCGGCCTTTCTTCTCAGAGTAGTCAGATAGGAAACGCCGACCTCATATAGTTTTAAAATATGATTGACGTGTAAAAGTGTTTCTACAAACCTACTTACAGAAATAAAATCATTTATCATTAAGAATTGTTAAAAATCTGGGTACATTGTTATACAAGGGGCTAAAATGACCCATTAAATACGAGGTAGTTTTACTCCCAAGCTTTAGCGAGGAAGTAAATAGAAACCGAGTTATAATGGGTTTTTAGGGCCGTGTGTTACAATCTACTTTTCACTACGATTGCGAGAAAATAAAATAATTCAATATATATTAAAAATAAATTACGGCCACCAATTCAATTTGCAATTAAAGAAAAATTCTAAAAAATTCGCGCCAATGGCTTTTTTATTTCTTCTGTAGGCGCAACGCAATGCACGCATTCTACCGAAGAAATCTCCGTTTTCGTTTTTGTAGGCTCTATAGTAACATTTTCCCCTAGAGGAAAATATGCTATTTTATCCCAGTTCTGGTACGCTAGTTCTATTATACTATTCATGCTTGAATAACAAAAAAACATAATTGAATATAAATAAATATCGAATAAATAGAAACAAAATACAAATAAAACTTCAAACAATAATAAACTAGTTTATATCTAAACAATTGTTTTGGTAGTTGAAGACAACAATACTAATGTTAAGTTATAGACTAACATTAAAACAACTATTGGATTTGAACACTGTTTATAAACGAACTAGACTGGTTATAAATGAAAAGAAAATAGCGATACAATAAAACATCAAAAGAAAATTATTTTGTCCAAAAGCATTGTTCTGACAACATTGTTAGATGAAAAGTTTCGGCAAAAACTATATAAAAATGGCGACTTTTCAAAAGTCATTGTACTGTTACGGGACCTTATAGTTAACGTATATTTGATCTCCTTTTGTGTAATTACAGAAGTGAGTATGGCAGCTAAAGTAATGCTAAATTAAAGTTTGAAATTTTCTCAACTTCAAATTCTCATATCAGAAACTGGTACCTTAATTGCGTAACACACTATCAATCACAATCTGAATCATTTTGAAGGATATTGCTAATCCATTGCTTCATATGTTAGAAAAATTTGGTCTGCTCAACAACGTAAATAACTCAATGAATATTGTTGAACTGTCAAAATGAAAGCCATTCCTACTGTTAGTGTGTTATGCAATTACCTCGCTGGTGTAATTCACAAACGAAACTGACGGCAAGATAATATAGCAATTTCGTGTTCCAGAAAAGAGTTTTCACTAACTTTGCTGACTGGCATATAATCTTTTCACCAAGTCATGCCTTGTTCTAGTACGGCGTGTGCCGACACGAAACAAGAAAACTTTTAGCAGTCAGTGTTGCTCAATGCAGTTATACAAAAGTCTGGTGCACCGTAGTCCTAGAGTCAAAACATATACACACGATCCTGCGTCGCATCGTGGCTACGTCGTAAAGATTCATGAAATGACGTCGCATCTTGGTACGATGCTCGGCACGTCGTCTACAGGTCTATTCCGTAACAATCTCACCGTGAAATCTTAAGTGAAGTGAGCTTCAGGTGAACTGTCATTCCAACAAACGATCTATTCTGTAAAAATCTCATCGTGAGAACTTAGGTGAAGTGAGGTTTACCATCCGTCCGGATTTTTCCAGACATGTCCGACTTTATGGCTCCCCGTCGGGAGTTTGTCCGGACTTTTTGGCTTAAAGGGATTTTAATTAGGAATTATAAAAATAATAATTAATACTGAAATAGAAAGATTAAAAAGTAAAATGTCCGGAGCTCTTTGCAAATGTCCGGCTTTTTGTCAGAACTTTTCATATTTCGAAATGGGAACCCTAGGTGAAGTGAACGGTCAATAGTATGGATCCCTGGCATCAAGTGGAATGACAGCTCACTTCACCTAAGTTCTCACGGTGAGATTTTTACAGAATAGGTCGGCTGGTCATGAAAACTACGTGTATGTACGTACTATAGGGCCAAATCACATACACACGATACGACGTCGCATCGTAGCATGTTGCGACTTCGTGTAGTGAATTTTTACGATGCACGTCATAGATTTTCACGACACGACATCGCAACTTACCACGATGCCACGTCGTATCGTGCAGGCCCATCGTCCAAGATACTACTCAAAAGTAACGTGTTACAAACTGAAGTTACCAATGAGTAGCCAGTATATCAGCACTATATTCTAATGGTCCGTACACGACGCAATCAATCACCAATTAGTTAGTACCTAAGTCGCGTCGTGTACGGACCGCCATTGAAATACTAGTGCTGTGACATACTGGATACTGTTTGGTGATTTGAGTATATGTAGTAGCTTTGGAGTAGCGTCATGGACGATGGACCTTAATATACGTCTTGTTTAGTACAGTACCCAGCCCATGTGGCACATCGAGGTCCAGAAAAAGTTCAACTTTGTCAAATACTGTATTTGTCATTTCAATTCCAGTGTAATGTTGTTTTGTATTTTAAATTAATCCAAACTGTCTATCCAATTAATTAATTTTCAAATTAATTGAGGATAATAAGCTGGCACCAACGCCAGGCTGACAACAACATTCTACCATAATAAATCTTCTCACAATATCAGTATTTTTTCCCCTCCCGTCACTTTTGTCATTGACAAGACTTCACAAGACCAATCAACTCCCAGCCCCCACATTTTCAAAAGTTATATAGGACCCTGATCTCTACGCAGGATATGAGGCGATAAGGGCGTCACATGATGTCAAATATCGAAATCTTAATATTACTTTGAAAATGTTAAAAGCTTATTCTGATAAATCTTTGCTCATGTCGCTGTAGGAAATTAGATTAGAGTTTGATTCATTTTCTCGCTTTAATGTTGTTTCTGTCTTTTTGGGGGCCATTTTTTATAAGTAGAACGGAGTTTATCGTGTGTAATTTATCATTATTAGTGATGGGTCCGACTTAAAAGGGCTTTTTTTTTGTTTGGGGTATCAAAACCCACCGGTGTTCCTTAAGGTGCCTGTGTGGCAGGGCCACGGTAACCTTTTCGGACAATCCCGCGACCCTGGCAGGCATCGGCCCAGACGGACCCCGTCAGTTAGTGCTGACATCTCTTTGAGGCGCGCGTGGAACACAACCCGCCGTCGACCTAGGCCTGGTCCTTACCGGACGGCGAGCTACCCATTGCTCACCGTCCGCAAGCCCGCTCCTACGGTGGCCGGGAATCGGCTATCGACTCCCGACGCCCAAGGAGTCTCCTGCGGCGACTAGGGGCGTGAGGGCGCAAAAATTTACTTAAAAGGGCCTGCGATGTTATTCTATAAAAATCTAACCGTGATAACTTAGGTGGACAGAGCTTGAAGTGAGCTGTCATTATTTTACCGGATGCTAGAGATTAACACTACTGACAGCACTACTGCTTTTCGAATACGAAGTTGCAAATTCAAACCTGGAAACAATCAATTTGATCTCTTTTTTTCTTTCTATGTGCTAATAAAGATCTTGCACATCACTAATGAGGTCACTGTTGATCTTGTGTTTGTCTTCACCGTTATTCTGATAACAGTGAAGACAAACATAGCAAGAAAATCTGGACTTTAGATCCATGATTCTAAATCGCCTAAACGCAGAGGGCATGTATAGCAGGTGCAGAGAACAATGCGCGTTCCTTCTCTATATGAGAAGAGGCCTTTGTCATGTAATGATACAGTCAGAGACCTGTCTAATTTTAATAACAAATCTGTCTTTCACTTTTAATAATAATATAATAGCCAAAAGAACTTCAACTTCAACTTAACTTTCTCTTTTACCGACATTAAAAACTCGACAGAATCCTAATTTAGCTCAGCTAAAAGAGTCCCTTGAAGGTCAAAAATCTCTTGAACTCACAACAAAGTTGTTCACGAAATTCTCATAGTTATTCCGTAATTTCACTCCAAATTATTTGGCTTCGAATTCGGCTAAATGTTGAAATATTACTAGTTAATTGGAATGAAGTTTCAACAACTTCCCATAAAGGCCCCTTAGAGTGTGTTCAGACGAGAAACGATAAAATGCGCGTTTGGAGTGTGTTAACTTTTCGAGCTGTGTATATTACAAGTGTATGTAAAGTTTCTCTGGTTTTATTCCGACGTAAATTAATACCGGTAATAAATACATCTAAAAGCAGATTTTTATTTTCTAACGTTTCTTATTTACAGCTTATTTTCAGGCTCTTTTAATTTAATGCAATTAATTATATTTAAAATATCAAATAATTTACGTCTGACCAAAAGCAAAATATCGTCTCCGTTTTAGAACAAGGCAACTTAAAGGCATGCGGCAATCACTTTCAAAGCGTTTCGTTTTTCTAGAACTGCTTTCGAGAGGACTGACTTATGCTTTTCGGTAGCTTATGTCAATCAAAAATAATTTTGACTTTTCCGTCATCGTTACCACTGATAGAATGTCACTTTGTCTAGGCCCTCTGATGAAGAATCAATCAAGTGTATGTGTGAGTGTGCTTGTTTTCTCGGTACAAGCAAATATCAATACAGTATCTGGAACAGTTTGACTACAAACATAGGCGAACTTGAACATGATGGCGACTTCCTAGGGATTTTGGACACGCCTGTGTATTGAAGAGTTCAAACTAATTTGTAAAATCAACACTGTCCAAACAGTTGAAGGTATAGCTGTGTTATGTTGTCGTCCATTGTTCGTCAGAACTGACCTTACAGTTAAGGTAGTGGAATACTATATTGTTTCCCAAATAGGAACTCACCCTTAAATAAATACAAATTGAATATTCATTACATAATAACGTTGTATCGGAATTTAATTAAAGGATTTTATTTCATGATTAATTCTGTAAATTATTTCATTCTGTATATTTCCGATTGGATTTATGAAGTAATACAAATAGTAAGAAATAATTGATGATTAATTAAGGTTTTGTTCGTTTAAAACTTGCCTTAGCAAGCGATTTTCATTGTGTAACTACGATACTTTGTAGGTAAGAAATGTCAACTGAACTGTGAATCAACTTAATTAAAATGACTACAAACATGAACAGAAAATCTAGGAAGGCAGGCATTTTTTGAGGCAAAGTATTAATAATACCATTGTTGATAATCTTAGCCAATAGTCATTGTCAGCGATGTGGATAAAAATTATAAGCGTTTTCTGGATAAAACGTAAGTCTATCTTATCCTGGCCCTGCAGTCTCGACATTAGATAGCGACAAAAAGCTGTCGCTAAGTCGTATCGATGTCAAATTCCTTTAATAGATTTTCAACCTTATGCTTTGGAAATAAAGTTGAAAATCTATTGAAGGAATATAACATCGATACGACTTAGCGACAGATTTTTGTCGCTATCTAATGTCGAGACTGCCGGCCCAGCTTTTGGTAGTTACCGTTCAAGGCTTACAGTATAGTTTTATTCTACAAAACACTTTATACAATTTTTAACAAATACTTTCAATTTTATGACATACATAAATACCTACAGTCGAGACCAACCAAACGAATGACTTGGCAATATTTCGCTTCGTCTCTCGTTCGTTTCCTGAGCAATTCTATACGTTGATATCTTTAATTTCCTCATTCGACCGTCCACGGGTCACTTTCGTTTTAAAAGGTTACACTCGCTATTTGTGTTAGAGTCAGGTTGAAATATGATTTTCAGCCGAAACCGTAACCGAATATTCGGCCCCTCTTCTAGTTTCGGCGAAACCGGGACTTGTTTAATTAAGTTATTTATGTGAATTCACATTATGCCTGAAAATTATTGTTTTTTTATGACATTGTAACTTAGGTACTATTCAATGAAGCTCCGAGTTATCATCATGGGGTTCAGGGTTCAATTCCTACGTCAGGTGAAGTGTTAATGTCCAACCCATCAGATGACTAGACCAAGAGGCAGTCTTTACTTATCCATCATAACCGTCAGCTAATGAACGCTTATTTCTGCAGAACCGCAGTTTCGGCCTCTGCTTGGTCTAAACCAAAACAGTAACCGAAACCGGCCTTTTTGGCCGAAAATGACCAAAACCGTAACCGAAACCAAAACTTCGGTAGATCTCTACTTTCTGTACTTACAAGCTTTATACATTTGTGCTTTATATATTTGATGAACGTAAGGGAAATTGGTCTTTTACATTCTCATCATCTTTTATTCAGAATGTTGGTCTTGTTTCGTGTGCTTGATGTCAATATTGATTATATGTGAAGCGATGAGACCACTGCTTTTGAACCTTTTTTCTTTTGTTTTATTCGAAGCTAAGCTTTTGATTTTGGAAACTGGGTCATCTCATATAATTTTGGGCAAAATTTACCAATGAGACTGAACGCGATAAGCGCATTTGACGCGCGTTCGAGAGCTGCCAGTATCATCATTGTTGTGGGCACTGACAGCTCTTAAACGCGGTTTAGGTGTGCTGACAGCGTTCAATTTCATTGATGAAATTCGCCATTAGTATACGAAGCACCGGAAAAGATTGAAGTTAGTTGAGTTATTAATAAAAAAATAAAAGCGTCCTTTTTCTAGACACCAAGTAACCTTTGTCAAAATCCAGTTCAGTAGTTTGACCTTAAATCAAGTACCCATCCCATTTGATTATAATAACTTAGTGAAAATTTTCATACCATCATTCATGACTTACTAAGCTCTTCAACGATGAATAAATCTGAATACCCATTATACACCGGCCTCATAAACTTCTAGCTCAAGATTTGATTACATAAACCGGTCTACTTCATAAACGAGCTCGAGTATCATTACACGATCTACCCGCAAAAGCTTTGGCCCTAAAATCAACTTTAAAATATACAGTTTGTTGAAAAGATTAGCTCTATCATCCAAAGCCTTGAGACTCTCGAATCTCGAAGAATTTTTAAGAAACACTTTCGCAAAATTGTTCGGAAACGCGAGCCGTGTCAGAAAATTTACATTTTATTAATCTTCGAATGAGGAGAATCTTTGGCTGGATGGAAAAGAGAAAAAAAAAACAATATGAAAGCTCGGCTGAGAAGATTGGAACCTTCCTCTTTCATTGATGAAATTTTGCAAAAGGGATTCTATAAAATTAAAGTTGATGTTTCGTAGAAAGAGGGAAGGCGATGTCGGGATTCAAAATCTTGGTCGAATATTTTACTTCAGGTGTGATCACATAATTTTTAAAGTCTACCATTTTATAATGGCAAGTATGTTACTTTCTCAGTGCCGATTTTGACTTTGATGAAGGGTCGCCGAACAATTTTAATATTGAGAGATAAAATGTGAAGTATTAAGTAGGTACATCATACATCACATTTTCCTCTGAATTAATTTGAATTAAAACCAAGTTCATCTAAATGTTTCTGACAGGTTATGCCTGTATGTGACTTAGTATGTCAACTGCGTTGCTCCGTCCAATGCAATGTTATAAATAATTCATAGGGAAAATGGCGGAAAGTTGCTCTCATAATGTAAAGTTTCAGTTCCTGTTTTTCATTTGTTGGGTTCTAGTTTCTTGGGTTTAGTTTTGGGCCAAATTTATTTAGTAAACTAGTCTTATGTTGTATCATTGACTCGAAAAGAAGATGTATGTTTCACACTTAAACATATTTTCCATCCGTTCCACTGCCAGTCTCAGCCACCTTCCTCACAACAAAACTCACATAATCTATAACATTCTATAATGAGTTCCACGTAATCCTCTAAACACCAACGTTTGAGCTTATCATAAACTTAGCTAATTAAACTTTGGGCCCAACTGAGGTCCTTGGGGTGTCCCCCGTGAGCACACAAAATATATAGGTACAGAAGGCCGACTACATACAACAAGCGAAAGCAGGCGTACGCACACATAGACGCGTACACACGGCGCGGGCGATCTCAAACAAATGCCAGTTGCGAGTGCGCATGCACTTGCTGTACGTAGACGCGTGTCTTTGTGTGCGTGCGTTTTCACTCGATGTATGGAGCCGTCCTTCGGTGCTTATCCATTATGTAGTGAGCCTATGTTTATACAGAGTGATTTGTAATTTGACGTATTCCTTCCGGGGCGTGATAGTGTGACCCATTTGCAACAATTAAGCACCTCATAAAGCCTAGGCGAAAATTCATGGGATTCGCGAAAAATTTACTTAATTATGTATTTTTGAAAATTGAATTGAGAAATAGATTTTAAATCTCGAATTCTAAGCGGAAGTGAGTTCCACAATCTTACAGCATGCACACAGAAGGAATAAAAATAGTAGCTTGTTTTATGAGGATGTGATTTAAGGAAGGATCTAATGTGTGATCTAGACGGTGCTTTGCTAAGACCAGCGTAAGAAAGCTCGCCGTCCGGTAAGGACCAGGCCCGGGTCGACGGCACGTTGTGTTCAACGAGCCTCAAAGAGATGTCAGCATAATTGGCGGGGTCCGATAGGGCCGATGCCTGCCGGGGTCGCGGATTGTTCGAAAGAGTTACCGTGGCTCTGGCGCACAGGCAACAGAAGGAACACGGGCTGGTTTTAGTCAGTAAGAGTCTGACAAGCCCACCCGCTCCGCCCAGAGTGGGAGAGGTCATTTGTAGATTTCCTAACCCAAAAAAAAAGCCAGCGAAAGAAAAACGCTCACGCAGCTAGGAATGATAAGACGAGTTTTGTAAGATGTTGAAGAAGAGACATAAAATCTCAATGTTCCTGCGAAAGCGGATCGGTAGCCACTTGAGTTTCTTGCGAAGGTGAGAAACATGGTCATACTTTCGCAGAACGAAAACAAAGCGAATGCACAAGTATTGCAAGCGCTCAAGCCTGTTTATTTGTTTTAGTTAAATTGTTGCTTGTTTAAGGACTTTTACTTAAACAAAAATACTCGTATGCTAATTTGAGTTGTCATGTGTCTAAGAGCTTAGTTTTGTAATTTATCAATGTAGCGGCAGTTTAAAAAAAATGCCATCACGCTTGTTTCCCCGAATCGGTAAGCAGAGGTGTACAGAAACCCCGTATTTTACCAGCTATGTTTAAATCCCATGTAATGGGGCGAACCGTTTTCCATCAATCGAGCTCAAATCCAGAATCCGGGCTGCTACTGTGAAATTCCTTATGGAAAACTCCATAACACTTTGCCCTACTTGGAAATGGAACCCCCTGCTCAGCAGCCGTGCTTTTGACGACTAGGCCGATGAGACAGTTAAATAATATTGTCATTTCTCGGGGATTTTTCGAGCTAGATTTGTCGTTTCTCAATTGTTTAGTCTCCTATAGAGATTCAGTGGGCCTAGCACAAACGCACAAATTAAATATGACGTTAATTCGAACGATTTCAAAATTGCAAAACTGGTTGTGCACGTAATATTATTATTTACTTAGTTTTAAGACTTTATTCAAATCTATGGGTTATAGTAATTGTGCGTAAGTATATCATTTAAAGCAAAAACTATAGGATAATTGTGTTTTAGATTCAATAATCGTTCTTATTTACGTTACGTTTACGTCCCACGTTCATCCCAGGACGTCTAAATGGTTACCTGGCCTTCAAAAGTTGCAGTGGTTGAAAATTAGTGTGGCAAGCATGACCCCAAAACATATTTTCACAAAAACAACAGTAGGTATATTGTTTTGCCAAAAAAATCCGTTTCTCCATCTTCGTGTTCGTCATCCTCTGCTCCCTTTCATTGTGTAATGGCACATAATTTATATATGATTGATCACCCTCCCGTTACTCATATCTAAATACCGCTCCATATTTTGTTAACACAATAAAATCATTACAATATTTTTTGTCGTATAAAATAAACCCATTATTTTTGTTGGAATACAAATCATTGTTTTTGTTGAAATATATTACTTTCTGGATAAATTGTAGCTGTTACTTTTAGTCTTTCTTTTTATTGTGTCGATGCTTAGTTGCTAAGGGCGAATTTCATCAATGAAACTCAACGCGTTTGGACGTGCTGATCGTGTTCAGTCTCATTAGTGAATTTCGCTCTAATAAGGCATGTAAATGACGTCAATGGTCTTATTAGGGTCCTCTGTGGTATGAAGCTCAAGGAATAAAAGAGTCAAAGAGGGAATAATTAAGATCATGGAGCAATTGATTGATACAGTATTTAGCCCGATTGGATTTGCACTGACGAACTTGAAAAGTTTTTGAGTGTTTCAATTACGGGGTTTTCAGTAGAAGCCCGGAAGAATATCTACCAGAATAATGGAAATAAGCCCATTCAAGCACATGGGATTTTAATACTCGATACTTTATTGCATTCCACAATGTATTTGCTTAGCGGGTAAACATTTATTTGAAACAATCGCGGACCCTGTCGGGCACAGAAAAAGAAATGTAGTAGGCAGAGATGAGGACTTATCGTTTATCTACCTATTGAGTCGTTTATCTTTTGTTTTTCTTATTTATAACGGTACTGGCGAAATGTGGATGTACTCCACATCTATGCCTACCTTAAAAGCTATCCTTTTCATCACTAACTACAAAGCGTCTTTTTATCTTGACCTTGACTTTACCACCACCACAGCATTTCAAAAATCACTCGACGGAAGACTATTTCAGACCCCAATCTACATGGTCCTCAAAAATTATGTCCAAGTTTTTATACACATATTGACATTGATGAATTTTATTTAAACAATGACATAAGTATTTACTTTGTAAATAATTATATTATTTTAATTATTGTGAGTGTGACGATTATGTGGGTCATTTCGCATTTTTTTCTCAGTTGGTTTTAATCATGATCTGGCAGTTTAAATAATTTATGCGGCCTACCCAAATGTCCTTTTTGTGGCATTGTTCGTCAAATCGTTAAGCTCCTTAGGTTCTGAGTTGAGCTGCATGATTTATAACAAATGCGTGCACTGACTGGACAGGTCGACTCAATCTGTGTGCTTCTTTCATCAAAAGACCATTTTAGATACCAATCTACATTTTCTTCACATGATCAAACAAAGATTATGTCTGGACTTTAAAAGAGACTGTGACCTCTGAGTTTGTTCCGGCCTTTTTTTTCAGAGTGGTTAGATAGAAAACGCCGATCTCATCTAGTTTAAAAATTATGATTGACGTGTAAAAGTTTAGTGTTAGTACACACCTACTTACAGAAATAACATAATTTATCATTTACACTACAGTCGTCATCACCTCATAATATCTGCCTATAAATCTAATATATAAAATTCTCGTGTCACAGTTTTCGTTGCCATACTCCTCCGAAACGGCTTAACCGATTTTGATGAAATTTTTTGTGCTTATCCGGTATCTATGAGAATCGGCCAACATCAATTTTTTTTTTTTTTTTTTTTTTTTTTTTTTTTTTTTTTTTGTAGGTAGGATAGGGAGTTAGGTAGGTAGGGTAGGTAGGTAGGGTAGGTAGGTAGGTAGGGTAGGTAGGTAGGGTAGGTAGGTAGGGTAGGTAGGTAGGGTAGGTAGGTAGGGTAGGTAGGGTAGGTAGGTAGGTAGGTAGGGTAGGTAGGTAGGTAGGTAGGGTAGGTAGGTAGGGTAGGTAGGGTAGGTAGGTAGGGTAGGTAGGGTAGGTAGGTAGGGTAGGTAGGTAGGGTAGGTAGGTAGGTAGGGTAGGTAGGTAGGGTAGGTAGGTAGGGTACGCCGTAGATAAGTACCGCAACCCGTGCGAAGCCGGGGCGGGCAGCTAGTAAGTAGTATAAAATAGAGTCGCTCTTCATTACTGTATCTGTGTGATCGCTTATTTCTTCTAAACTACGCAACGGATTTTGATTTAGTTTTCACCATCATTTAGAGGATTTATTTCGGAAGGTTTATGTGTATCATTAATATTAAACTTAAATATAATACTAACATTACGAGGTTTTGTCAAGTCGTAATGTCCGTGTGAAGCAGGAGCGGGTCGCTAGTTTTCCTAATATTTCTAAAAATCCTACACCAAAACTGACTGTTAGCGACGCGCTCATATTTTTTAGATTATTAGTTAGTATAGCATAGCATATATGGATAATAGTATAGATGTATGGGCCGCTGGACCCCCACCCAACACGGCGGCAGTTCAGTCCGTGCGAGCACTGCAAGCGGGTGCACTTGTTCGTGATTACCTGGTTTTGTTAATTTATCCGTGTTGTAGCGGTATCTACATCGCCACATGCGACCTATACGTCACAATGACGTCACACAAGATCCTGCATCGCGCAAGCAGAGATTACCACGCAACTAGCATATATACAACATCCCGACATCAACCGTCGGGCAGTTGCCCACCAGACACGACACCCGTCTGGTCGGAGGATCCTCCCTTTTCTATAGAGTATGAGTGAACTTTACACCCTGTTCCTCATACCTCTATAGTGTCTTTATCAAAATATAAGTTGTCTGATCTACTATCTCGTTTCACTTCGCGGATTACCACCTACTAAATCTACACTGACTATTCAAATGCTATAAATAATCTCAATCCAACATCTTATGTGACATGAAGACCATTACGTCAACAGAACAGTAATATCTATTTATTGTATTGAAATAACATGAGAAGGAAGAAACATGGCGGCCGTTATAATGTTTGTCTCGCGCCTGATTTAGAGCCGAAAATATATGGGAATATGTTTGTGGAAGACTATATTGTAATGTATGGTATTCCTTATAGAGAAATTGGAAATTATGGGCTAGGCTAGTTGGTATAATGCTATGTTAGGATTTTTTTTTTTTGGATCGTTGCAGGTGTAATTGTTTTATTTTAGTATGATTTACATGCCTCATTGATAAACAAACTTTTACAATAATTTTGCCATAGAAGCGTATGATCACTTAACGAAAACGTTGCGGTTAATCGCTTTTGGACGTTGTCACTTTAAACAATTTAGTGTGGCCGCACACCGGCGCCAAACTCTACACGCACCCTACATTTACGTCGCCACAATTACTGCCCTACATTTTAGCTTCGAACAAATGTATTGTGTATACGCACATTGGACGCAAAGTTGTGACGCAGCTTTCGGAATGTCAACATCATCGTCCAATGATACAAATTTCTTGACGTGACAATTAATGAGAAAAAAGAGGTCTTGTGGGTTCACCCGTTTAATCATGTCGGTAAGTTCAAAATTTCGCAATAATTACGATTCGACGAAGAAAAGTTTAATTTTTATTATCGAATATCTCAAAACACATACATGATTGTATAATATAGGGTTTCTTTCAACCTCTGCAATAGACTCTTGTCAACGTAAAATTCAATGTTGTCTTTCATTTTTGCAAATCATCGCGCCACAAAATACGAATGTGAATGAAACGATATTGAATTCGTGTAACGCGGCAGACGTCTCGCTACAAACTGCAACCACTCCAAATGTATCCTTGGTGTGCGTGCACATAGACGGATGCGTTAAATATGTTGCGTTTCAAATGTGGCGCCACAATTGTCGTAATACAAGTGTCTGTCTGATGTGCGGCCTACCTAAGTTGTAAAAAAATTGCTGTACTTCGTTGACGTGTCACATTTTAGATTGCTCCATTTGGATAATTTAATTTAATGTTTTGTGTTTCATAATGTTAATTACTTCCCAGACTATTGTATACTCGTAGAATCAAGTTATTCTAACTTAACAGATAGTTGTGCTACTGTTGAGTTTGTTTCGCTACTTCTACCCAGCTAAAGGCGTTTTGGGAGACTGTCTCATGTAATTTTCACGTTAAAAAACAGCTGATTCTCAGCCTAGTTTGAATATATGACTTTTAATTTTGATTTTTGCATCGTATAATTATGACAAGCTTAATGGCAATATTCTGAGTACGGTTTTCAAGAGAAATCAAATAACCAATGTTCAAGTGTTTGGTATTTTTATAACCAGAATATTAACGTGATTACACTTAAACAGACAGCATATTAATGAATAATTAGGGTAACGAATAAATAGGATCGGAAAGGATACGAACGGATGCGTCGACAGCCGATCGCGTCTGGCAGGATGTCGACGCATTCGATTGGCTCCATACCGTCGCTTGCGAACGCATCCGTTTCTGCGCTTAGTCAAGAAGTTTCATTGCTACCGTGTTGACGTGTTCTAATTTTTGAAAATGGTTGAACTTGAAATAGTCTTGTTGGCTATTAGAAGGCATTAGAAGAAGAAGAAAATAATCATAAAACACAGAAGAGGAAAAGAAAGATACGACAACAGGCGAACGGAGCCGATCGCACGTCGCAGCATACTTTCGGCTACGATCGCGTGTCGCATAAGACGCCCGTGGTCAAGCTGCTGTGCGCGGCTTGGTAATATAGACTTTTAATACTGTGTACACGATTTAACATCGTTTAAAGATTGTGAAATCTGTTCCGATCCGATGCGATGCGATCCATTTGGTGGAAATCATCCTTAAGCCTCTTATTCATTAGCTTGCCTTTATTTGTGCCGACAAAAGTATCTTTAGTTTTTATGTTGTTAAAATATTATATTTGAGTGACGTTAAAATTTTTGACAGGTTTTTATAGCGCACTTTATAAAATGAAAACGGCAAAATTAAAAGCAGCACCCTAATTGCGTAACACACTTTCAATCGCAATCCGAGGCTTTTGAAGGATTTGCCTAATCCATTGCTTCATAAAACACGTTTCATGTATGTAGACCCCCTTTCATTTTTAACTTATTTTTACAGATTTACACACTCTGTGAAAATTTTAACTGTCTACCTATTACGGTTCATGAGATACAACCCGCTGACAGACAGACAGATGGACGGACCCTAAATATAAGTCTGCTAAACTGTCAAAATGAAAGAAATTGCGATCGATCTCTTGCTATTTTATGTGTGTTACGCAATTACCCTGCAGGACTATAAAGCTTGGTTTACAGTAGTTTTTTTTTTAAATACATATTTATTAGCGTTTCAGAATATAGGCCTTGTTTCAGTAGCAATTTTCGTAAAACAGTTTAATTAAAATGTATACCAATAATTTTATTCGAAATATAAATTATACTTTTGGTGAAACAAAAATTGTTAATTCATAGCTTTATGAAGTTTGTCGAATAAATATGTTATTAAACATGCCATTTCCATTTATGTTTTGGCACTGGCACACGCTAAAACTTTTGTTTTTAAATTATTAGGTAACATCATGAAAGTGTGCTGCAGTTTGCAACATTACAAAATAACTGAAAAAGTATTTGTTTATTTTAATATTATGAATTGAAAAGAAAAAATATTTATTTCGTCTACAGACAACTGACTACTTAATGTTGAATAATTTCAATATAAAAAAAAATGTCACCGTTTCATTCTGAACACCGTTAGTTTAATCTACCTCGCGAGATTGAAAACTATCGATAAATTGTGAACTGTACCATACTGCTTACAATATAACGTATTAATTTTCGATAGTTTATAATCTATCCATGTCAAACCGTCAAATTGTGAACGAACCTGCAGTTACCGACAGGGTTTACAATGTGTCCGACTTTATCATCCGTAAAATTGTGAACCATCCCTGATTTGTCGGTCTTGGCGGTAGCCGAATTGGTCGCAGTAACTAAGCCAGGGCACCTTGACCAAATGTGTTAGATTAGGTTGGAACTGTGGACAGCCACGTGCGAGCCGAGCGAGCGAAGCGAGCGGTGCTGCGGTAGCGGCCTGCGAGCGCTATTTCCAAGTTGGTCACAGTTACTTGTCTAGTATTAGCGTAAAGTGCGATCCGTCGCATACAAGTCTAATACCAGTTCACAATTAAAATTAAATAAATGATAAATGATTTTATTTCTGTAAGTAGGTTTGTACAAAGACTTTTACACGTCAATCATATTTGTTTAACTAGATGAGGTCGGCGTTTCCTATCTGACTACTCTGAGAAGAAAGGCCGAAACAAACTCAGAGCTCACAGTCTCTTTCAAAGTCCAGACATAACCTTGGTCAGGTCATGCGAAGACCATGCAGATTGGTATCTGAAATGGTCTTTTGAGGAAAGAACCACACAGATTGAGTGGACTTGTCCAGTCAGTGCACGCATTTGTCAGTAATCGTGCAGCTCGACTCAGGAAGTCAGGACTTAAGGAAAAGACTTAATAAAAAAACCTTGTGTTAAATTGTAAATGGTTTGTTGCGGTACACAATTTTTCGATGGTTTATAATCTCGCGAGATAGATTGTAAACTAACGATGCTCATAATTATACGGTATATGTGCCGGACCCTTCACTTAGGATCGTGATTAGACATAGTGTCCGATATACGTACTGTGGGCGCAGAATTGGGACACGGGTGAACTAGAGAAATAATTCCTTATTAGAATGTCCACACTGGTCATTGTTAAAAAATCAATTATAAGGATATTACCTACAAAACTATTCAAACTCAAAGCATTTATTTCAAATAAACCAATTACAAGCACTTTTGAATTGTCAAGGGGTCGGTCAGTCAGAAAGATAAAGCTAGTTGCCCATTCCAAAGCGTAGTAGGTACCTATGGAGAAGAACGTGCAAAAAACTCCACAGACGCTCTTTTAAATCAAAACATGGTTACAAAATATTGGTTACATCATTCATGTTGAAGTTTGCATGTGAAAACAATGCAGAACGTGAAAAGCGTCCGTAATAAAGAGACAAAAAAAATTAAAATATTAAATTAAATTAAAATAAGACGTGGCAGCTAATACTCAGAACTTAAAAAGGAAACACTGAGTTACAAGGCCGGTATGTGTCGCGACCACGTCTCGACGATCGCTGTCGATTCATGGTCCATATCGACACCATACCCCTGACTCCATACAACGCCAGACAAAGGCGTTTGTGTCTCGTATTTAAGTGCAAACTCATCACAACAGATCTGACATGTGGTTAACCTTCATATAATCTTTTCTTTATTTTCTTAACTTATTAAAAGAAATTCAACATTATAAAATTAAAATGTTAAATTTTGCCAATGTAATACAAAAACCCTATTCATATAAAAGAAATTTAAAAAAATGTCTTGGTATGTACCTATTAAATGAAATTTTAACATCATTGTTCGCCGGCTTGACTACTTACGTACATAATTTAAAGTAATCTCTTGATGTTAAATAAAATAAAAATACTGCTTTATTTTCAGAACTTATTAAAAGTCTTAATCATGTAGAAATGGTTTAAAACAAGAATACTGAAAATGTAATTAGTTTTTTTTTCTTTGTAAAACATTTTTGTTTAGTTTATGTTATTCTTCTTTAAGGATTGTAAAACAAGATTACATTCAGAGACTTTTTTTCCATATAAAACACTAGCGTTTACCCGCGGCTTCGCCCGCATGTTGGATGGAAATTATTCCGTGGAATCGTACTATCGCGATAAAACGTATCCTATGTTCTAACTCAGCACCCTAATTACCTAACACACTATCTATCGCAATCTGAATCATTTTGAAGCCTATTGCTCATCCATTGCTTCATATGTTCGAAAAATTTGTTTGCTCAACTACGTAAATAAGGCAATGAATGTTGTTGAACTGTCAAAATGAAACCCATTCCTACTGTTAGTGTGTTACGTAATTACCCCGCAGGTTATAGTCTAACCGTGTGGCAAATTTCATCCAAATCGGTTCAGCCGTTAAGGCGTAAAAAGGTAACAGACAGACAAGGTTACTTTCAAATTTATGATGTTAGTGTGGATAATATAGATTACCCTACCTTCCTTTTGTGTTTTCCATCAGGCGTGATCGAGGTCAAGAGCAGGCTCGTTCAGTAAATACAAAGATAAAAATAAAATTGATCTTTATGTTGTGGTGAAGGCAGACTACGTCTAAACGAATAAAGAATAATGAATGAATGAATGAATGAATAACTTGTACAGTCAGCCTCAAAAAGATGTTGTATCCATCGACAAGAAAGACAGATAGGAAACGCCGACCTCATCTAGTTTAAAAATCATGATCGACGTGTAAAAGTGTTTGTACAAACCTACTTACAGAAATAAAATCATTTATCATTTATCAAGAACTCTTATTTTTTTCGTTTCTTTTTTTTTCTTTGTTCTTTCTTCTTCTTAGCGTGTCGATGCCAATCTAAATGGACTCGGCCCAGAATTCGGCTATTTGTTTGGCGCCACCGGTAGCATCGATTAATTCTTGTAACATGCAGACAAAAGGACACGCAGGACACGATGTTAAGTGTCTTATCGTTTGTGGACAGCACCACATTTACACCACAGAGCAGAGCGGTCATCTATGAATCTTTGTTCTTTAATTTTGTATCGATGTGTAGCCACAGAATAGTCTTCTTTTTCTTCTTTAGGAGTTTTGGTTTCCGCACTTAGTCCTTCAGGTGGACCATTGTGCGTGTCCACAGAACAGTACATATTGGGTACTTAATTGGAATTGGACACATTAATACAGGTTCATTAAACACAAATTGTAGACAATCAATTGAAATTTTGTCGATGTACCTATTCATTAAGAAAGAAAAGAAAGAAAGAATATCATTTAATTGGCAAGAGTTCGTGAGACAAAAGATACAAATAAAAAAAAACAAATACATATACGTTTTTCTGTTTGATGTCTGTCTGTGTCTGTGTGTGTGTATCTATATGAGGCTGATTGTAATTGTTACGTTTATTACCATATTTTGTTTATTTTTTCATTTTTTAATCTGGTGCTTCACATGTGGTCCCTTTTAAATTTGATCAAGTTCTGACCTACTGGTCAAATCTTGTTAAAACTACTGTTTTTGAGTTATTCTTAATACTGCGTATTTTTTCCACTTAGTTAAATATTGATGATGTTTTAATAATTTCCTGTCACAGTTATTTACATATCAAATAGTGGTTTACGAATGTGTGTAGGGCAGGTACCACAACTAAAAAGTGTAAAATAAAATCATTTTTATAACAAAAAAACCGATTTCCAAAAAAACACAAAGTCGGTGACCAAAAATGAAAATACAAAACCAAAGACTTCCGAAATTAAAGTTATTTTTCACGTTTTTTAGTGCTTTTTTTGGAAGTCGGTTGTTTTTTGTAAAAAATAAAAATTTATGAACTTTGTCTGAACTTTGCCTACTCTGTGAAGTTCTATTATACATTATACACTAAATCTAACTTAGCACAGCAGACGCATAAAAAGCGTTATCGTCCAGTATAATTCGCGAATTAAACAAATCCACTAAATTCATTGCCGGAGTTTAATAATGACGTACTTTGTTGGTTTAAAACCAGTTTTGAGTACTTTGACCGAAGTATTTATATTTTATACGCAATATAAACCGGACCAGTTCATTGTTAGAGAGGTCCTGGGCATTGTTAAATTATTATAAAAATTATAAGGATATGTTTGTTGAACGGTTTATAAAAGAACTTGATCAATGCCACCGATTTATAAGGTCTGTTCCTCATAAATCGGGTCCTTAAACCTATGTCTTGTTTTTAATATACCCCAAGCTACGTCTAGATATTATGTTCTTTTGCCCGTACCGTTCCTCCGTTCCGTATCCGCGTCGTGATCCAAGAACGCTAGTTTGGACGCCGTTCGGAACGGTACGGCGCTTCGGAACGCATCGAGGTACGCCCCGATCCCTCGCGTCCAAACTAGCGTTCTTGGATCGCGACGCGGATACGGCACGGAGGAACGGTACGGACAAAAGAACATATCTGGACGCAGCTTAACACAACATGACGTCCAAATTCTACAATGTTTTCTATAATAATTTCTTACGTGTTGATATTATCGTGGACGTCCGCGGCATCACGATGACACGGGGTATTTGTATGGAAATATATAAAGACGCTTTGAGATAATCCGCTATGACGTTATAACGTGCACGTATTTTCATACATTTTATGGACGTGGACGTCTAAGATAATATCGTCACTTTAGAAATTAAAAAGCGAACAATGGGTTAGGCATAAAGAAAAAAGAAAAAAGAAAGAAAATTTGTTTATTCTGCACAAACAAAACGCACCTAACAAATGAACGACATTAATTTAGAGACACATACAAAATAGCCAAAAGCCTCGCATTCAAGTTGTAAAAGTTGTTAAGACCACTATGCGGGGGTTGCATGGACGCTGAGTAAACCGTTGCGCATGTGCTCTTTGAATGCACAGGCGTCACCCAGATTAGGACAGAAAACCTCGGGGTACCCAGATCCTACACAGATATTCTCAGCAGAACGGGAGACATAATCAACTTCTGGAGGGAGGTGGGCTGGTTAGAATAACCACCAACGGCCGCCATGGCCCACGCACAATGGTCCACCTGAAGGAGTAAGTGCGGAAACTAAACCCTAAAGAAGAAGAAGAATGGGTTAAGCAGACCTTTGCTTAACCTAATTGTGCGCTTCTATAATTTTAATTCTAATTTAATTCTAAGCACCTGCTTAGTGCAGCGACATTTCGCCAGTAATGTTTCAGTACCGTGTAATCACGGTACTGAAACATTACTCCTTCTAAGGAGACGAGCCACTAGCCTTCAACCAGGCACCTATCCAGACTCCGGGCTGCTCATTAAACTTGACTAAATGACGGATTTTCATGTGGTGTTTTTACCATCATTTAGAGAATTATATACCGGAAGTTTTATGCGTATGATACATTAAAATTAAAGTTAGATATCATATAAGACAATAAAGAACCCTCGATATTTTGTCAAGTCGTAAAAACCGTGGGTTTCTTGTACAGTATACAATACATCTTCCCTAATCTTTAAAAATATAAGCAACAATAAAATAAAACGTACCGAAAGGAGCTACCATCCAAAATTAGTAAAATTTCCCACTTTACATATTAAGCAGTCCCTTTGAAGTGTACATTATGAAGGGAGCAACGAATTTACTTTTCAAAAACCCCAGAGAGGATGTTTTAATGGCGTCCAAATATAATATTAAATGTTACTTACTGTTTCTGTCACAATTTCAAGGTGACTGGTCGTTTTGTAGTTAATTTGTCTGTTGAAACAATGCTAACTACAGTAATGATACAATGTTAAAGTGCAGGAGCTCATTGCGAAGCCGTTCGTACAGGAAGTTCAGTCTAACAAACTATTTGGTATACTGCCGTGCTAGGGCAGTACACTGCATCTACAAAAGAAAAAAAAAAACAGACATCGCCATTTTCTGTTTTGGGATCGAAGTTCCTTAACGTGGCTTGCGGCAGGAGTTGACTGGTAGAAATCGTCACGCTGAAAAAGCGTTATGCCCTCTCCATGCAACTTTCTCTCTGTCTCTTTCTATTATATACGAATGTGTGTGTGCGTGCGAGTATCGCATAAGGAACTTCGTGCCTGACGGGGCTCCCCCGACCGCACACGTTTTTTGTTTTGGGAAATTGGCCATAAAATCTTTTTGTGTCGTATTTCTGTTAATTTTGGATGTTTATAATTCGATTAGTATACAAAGCAGCCATGGAGAGATTTTTTTGTTCAAAAATTGACTGGACATGTAAAGTGGATGAACACAATTGATAAAATAGGCAAAACACTGTCTTTAGCATCTCTAGAACTCGGTTTCTTTGGGGATTGTTATGACAAAACACCGTATTCATAGAAAGTGGGCGACTGAAAAATTTGTTTTGTCATTGCACGGTATACAGGCATCTAACTTGGAACTGCTTCACAACAATATTGTGAGTGTGCTAAATAGTCAATTATTTTGCATCACCCTCTTAAGTTTGCTATAAGCTCAAAGAGTAATTACGCACACATTACAAATAAAAATTAGCAGTGTTGTGAAAAGATGAATGTTTTTGCCTGTATACCAAATAGGTTGTTCGACTGTACTACAACCGTACCTATTTTTGTAGTCAAGTAACTTTGCTATATTTCAGTTTCAAGGGTACGGTGTCAGAGTAATTACAGGTACTTGAGATATTCAGTTTTGTGTCCGAAATGGCAACGGCTTCTGGTATTGTAGACTTCCTTTGGCGACTTTTCAGGTGGTTGTCAACTTGTTTGCTAATTCACACTAATATTATAATTCTGAAAGTAACTCTGTCTGTCTGTCTGTTACATTTTCACGCCTTATCGGCTGAACGGATTTCGATGAAAGGGACACTTTGGTGGACTTGACCTTTAACATTTTGTATCCCGGTAGTACGTTCCCGTGGCATAATTTCTAATGTCCACGCGGGTGTGGCCGCGTGCAAAATCTAATAAACAGCTAAGGCCTAAAATAGTGACTATTTAATTCATAATAAAATCCCAAAGATAGAAGATTCATCTTCACAAAATAATACTCAAAGAAACCGCAAAAAATTAATCCAAGAAAAAAAGAAAGAAATTCTTAGAATCTTTTCCAATCTCGAGACCGGTTAATAGCAATTGAGTTTAAGCAATTCTTTGAAGAGTTCGTTACACTATTGATTTTGAGGATAATGCTCGCAAACACTTCGTTACGAAGAAGGTTCTATTTATATCCATCTAGGTACCTTAGTGGAGCGACATACCAGCCGAAATTACGCGACAGAAATTCAGCCCGCGCCTGCAATGCTTTTTAGAGTAACAGCAACACACCTGCCGAAAATTACACGGTGTTTTAACGTAAACATAAAAATCAGTCTCCGCGTAAAAATCGGTCGGTCGGGGTTTCAACCCTCTTTGCATTTTCTTTGTTTTGCGTAGGTAATTTTCGACATGGTGTGTCATACCATTCGAAAACGTCAAACCATACATTTCAGTGGCTTGTCACGAATGTGCGGAGGAAACGTAACGTAAATTCGAACGATTTTTAAATTGGAAATACTCGTTTTGCATATGTTATTTACTTAGTTTTAAGACTTTATTCTTATATATGAGAGATATTTATCATGGATGTGGTGAAAATTTGAACAAAAATGAATAGAATAGAATAGAATACTCTTTATTATGTACACCATAAAAATTACAAATATAAATGTAGACATTTTACACAGGGTGACACAATGGGCGGTCTTGTCGCTAAAAGCGATCTTTTACAACAAGATAGTTGTATTTTTGATAAAAAAATCGTACGAATTCACGTTACGTTAACTCCGCGCGTTCGTGCTTGGGCTTCTGCGCAGAATTACGCGACGTAATTTTCGGCAGATGTGTCTCTAGATTATGATACAATCTTAGCAGAACACACCTCAATGGATCAAATTCGACGTGATCCGAATACCCCGACGGGAATTTTGAGTGAACGTGATGGTTATTTTAATAGAATTCGAATCTGGTTCTAGGGTAATTAGATCCTTTAGAACAAATCTAGGTAAAACTTATGCTTAGATTCAGTTGCTTATTTAAATGGTACAACAATACGGGCAGGTTTATTACTATCGGGATTCTGTGAAAACTTTAGTTCAGCTAAGCTTCGATTTACTCCGGAATCGAGCTAATTTTTTACCACTATTCTCTAAGCTTAAATTCGGCTTTGGTTTTGTATATTTAGGTAAAAATTTCACCAATTAAATTAGAGTTATCATCAAACCAGTCTGGATTTGGAAAAAAAGAGCAATTAGTAAAAACATTTAGATTTTTATAAAACATTTGCGAAGCATGTGTGGTGTGACTATGATTGATAGGCTGAGGAATGATGTGATAAGACAACGGTGTGGTTTAAAAGAAGATGTAGTAACAAAAATTTAAAAGAGTATGCTTTGATGGTTTGGTCATGTTGAGAGGATGAATGAACGGCGACTAACAATAGTTATTTGTGCAACAAGAGAGCAAAGTCGTTTTTTGCTGCGAGTGCTGATTTTGAATCCTGAGTGTGGCGAGGGATTCAAAGGCACGAGATGCAAAAAACTTTGCTCTCGTGTAACACACATAACTTTTCACTTCAGCAGCGAGGACACTTTAGGAGATAAAATAATAAACAGGAATAGATTGAAATAACTATTTATTGTGAATCAAAATAGCAGCTCCGTCTCCGAAAAACTGCTTGCGCCCTTTGTAAGTCTCCATTCATTGAAGACATGGTATGCTTTCAGATATTTCTCCCGAGACTTCTCAGGTAGGACATTTAATTCTGCATTAATAACTTATTGTTTTAACTCTTCCGGTGTTAAAATACTGTTCTCGTCGCTAGTTTCACTCATATTTTCTGATTATTTTAATATTTTTTAACTTATTCAACTCTTTACGCCAGCCACGCTCTTTTATTTAAATTAAGGCGTGTTCGGAAATAGCACCAATGATATTTTATTATTCAAAATATATTACGTAACATTATTGAAACTAGAAATAAATATTTACATAAATATATCAGTTTTATTTGCAGTAAATACTTATTTTCGTTTAAATACAACAATAAGTTAAAAATTCAATAAGTTACATTAAAAGACATAATTATCTTTTTGCAAAATTTCTTTAGTTAGTACGAAATTCCGAACGTGTTTGTCTTTGAGGTCGAATTCAAAATCGGAACTTCGAAAGGGCTGGTCTTTGTCTCTCTCTCTTTCTAATGGCGGGAAAGAGATAGGGTGTGAATGTTTCGAATTGTATGATTAACCCAAAACTGAATAAGACATTCGCGGCTTTCTGAAAAAAAAAAAAAGAAAGTTACTTGGTCTCACTCAGTGGGCAAAATCGCATTTTGCTCACTGATTTCAGGCAGCAAAACCTACATGTTTGAGCTACTGAAGTGAAAAAGGTATTTACAAGGCAGATTGAATAAAAGTCATTTATGCAAACTAGGCTGAGAATCAGCACTTTTGAACATCAAAATTACATAAGACAGTCCCCCAAAACGCCTGATGCCCTTCACCACTTTCTAGTGCTTTAGCTGGAAAGAAGAAGTGGCGCAACAAACTCCCCAGCAGCAACAGCTGTCTGTTCAGTTAGAACAACTGGATTCTATGCAATTGTAAGACATTAACATTACGATTGTTATTTAACAAACTTCAATTACTTCAAGTTGCTTCACTGATGCATCGAACGCGGGTCAGTAACAATAGTATTCTGAAATTAGTGGCGGAGAGTCCCTACTTCCCTGTTCTGAGGCATTTTGTGGAGAGAAAGAAAGAAAGAAAGAAAGAAAAAGTATTTATTGAGACTCGCACAGGATTATCAGATACTAAACTAAACACACATAAAAATAAAATAAAAACATAAAAATAATAAAATAAAAACAAAATGTAAAATGAAAATAACAACAGTAAGTCCTGTACGAGGCCAAAAGGCCCCTATCTCAGCATGATGCTGCGACATTCAGGAAAAATAAATGTCGCAGCGCTGGTATTCTGATAGGGCCCGCTGCTGTGATGTCACGGACAGATACAGAAATAAATAATAAATTTAAATAAAATAAAATTTGCTATTTATTTATAATCCGCATGTCAGCACCCGACGTAACATCAATTACTTGTCTGTGCATTTAGTGTCTGTGGCACTCAAATGGCGTCGAGAGGATGGTCAAGTAGGTAGCTGATCTCTTGCTTAATCGTTCTCTGCGCAACCTGCCTCGGAGACTTAATTCTTTATGTGTTGCCGGTGTTGATTGTGTTTTGTATTACTAACATTAATTATAAGCTATTTTTTCAGTAACAAGATGGCTTATATTGTTGTCCGAAAATAATAAAAAAATAAAAATAAAAATCTTTTAAAACAACACGCCGTCTAAATTATTCTATACCCTAACGCTTAGTCCAACCCGATATCCCTTTAAAAAACCAAAACACATACACCCATTCGTAATCCGATTCTTTTTACCTACGAACAAAATTAAATGGATACTGTATTCGACCAGACGTGATTTGCCAAATCCGACGAGGGAAATGACGAATGGGTAGCAAAATCATACAATAAGGAAACGAACCGAAATCCGGGAGGTTTTTATCCCTATATCTCTTTGTGAAAGGCGGTCTGTATAAATTAATTTGGGTTTTTGTTCAGCATTTAGATCTTGCTAATGGTATCCGGAATTCGGCGCTGATTTTGGAATTGTATTGTGTGAAGGGCTTAGGATAAAGGGTGTATTTGGTGGTGTTGATTTGTTTTTCACCCGACTGCGGTGAAACCCAAAAGAAGGTAAATAATCTACGTTACCTAACGAAATACCAAAATGGACAAAAACATGGTAACCACTAACCACGTTGAGTAGGAGATACGAAATTAGTACCGAAACTTCAAAATCGTACCTATGTTACGCGTAGCGTAAAGTAGCCACAAAATGAAAGCGGAGAGGAGTTTGGCGTAGCGTATGTCATGCATGTAGCATCATAGCCTTCGTAGTGTATCGTAGCATTTGAATCGTAGCCTATGCGCTGCAGTATAGCGTAACGTACGCCGCGTAGCGCAATTTCAACGCGTTGCGCACAAATTCCATAGCATAACGTTCAAATTCGGTGTCAATGCTCTGGAGTGTAGCGTAGCAAACACTACTCGTAGCATCATTAACGCACATATGATGCAGAAAAATTCTAATGTGAAGCAAAAAAGACAAAAGAGCGACATACTTTACAGTAATCTTTAAAATCTCAGTCGGCATGAAGGAACGTACAGTCACAGCCGTAATGCTTACCTGACTTATTCGCAAAAAACCCGCATAATTTTTCCTCTGGGCCGTGTCAAAGGACAGTGCTCAATCACCTGCCGACTGCGGTTGGGCTAGTAGAAGAGCGGGAATGTAACCTTAATTTATGTAAACTAAATAAACTGCAGGATATTGCACGGTAAAGACTCTTGTATACTTTAGAACGACCTTTACGTTTTTCTTTTCCCTAACTCAGTAACTTCATATTGGTCAATGTCCGGTTTTGCGCCTGCAAAATAGTGCTAATCGAACGAGTCCGTTACCTTCCGCGGATTTAACGTGACTTCTCTTTATAAACACATGTCCCTGTCATTTCAAAGCTAATGAAGTGAGAGGACAATATACAATTCAAGTAGTTACAAGGTATGAAAAAGGGCATAACACTAAAGCCTCCGCATTTTCAATGGCCCCGCAACTGATTCGACTGCATCTGCCGGTGACAAATGAACGCGGTTTTTTAAGCACGTTGAACATATCCGCATTTCGCAAATAGCATTACCTCATAAACACCTTACTGTTCTCAACATAAGGTCTAATTTCGGTTGTGCAGCAACATTAGATATTTTTGCGCCAAAACGCGAGATAGAATGAGAGGGCATAATGTAGGGTGTTTAAGTTATGTAGCGCTAAGTAAAGGTCTTTTATTATATTTTTTTGGCATTTACCGCGATTTTTGTGTGAGAATTAAAAATGGTGCGAGAAAAAGTTTCTTGCTCTGTTTTTTTGTCGAAAGGTAAGTGAATTGTTAAAGCCCTTTGTGGCCCATAGTTTTTTTTGTTGTTAGAATTTTGTGGAGAAGAAAAGTTTAATTTAGTAAATAGGCTGGATAATACTAGGTTTTGTTTTATTTACAGGATTTTCGTTTCTTTGTTGTTTGTCATTTCGCTGTATATAGTACGTTATAAATAGTTATTTTTCTCTCTGAATCGGGTCTCGAGACCTACATTCATTTTGTAAATGGTGGAAAAGAAGAAGATGGTTTAAGCAGAACAATAGCTATCCTTAAGTTTATTGTCCATCTAAATTTCTGTTTTACCCCCAAACAAGAAAAAACCTATAATAGTCTAGAACACATTTTTACCAAAAAAGTCGAACAAAAGGTGCGTAAAGTGTGTCTTTGATAAGCAGACAATACATTACATAGACTCAGTAGTCTACTCGTATTTGTAATGTATTGTCTGCTTATCAAAGACACACGTCTACGTCTCCGTGCGTATACGTCATTCGTGACGTAGTGCGAGTAACCGTTCACACAATTTAACCAATCAAATGGCTTGAATCTAATTTTAAGTAATGCTTGAGTATTGAGTGACGTTCTGTAATACGGGTCTTAGTTTCTATGGATAGGGTTGACAATGTCGCCACTACCAGCAGCCGCCGAGGCGTCTCCGTGCTCTGTGACTCAAACTCGAAGCATTTATTTCAAATTAGCTTTTGCCCGTGGCATCGTCCGCGTGGATGTCAGAAATTATCCCACGGGTATGTACTACCGGGATGAAAAGTATCCTCCGTGTTAATCCAGGTTATAAACTATCTGTGTTCCAAATATCTGTGTTCTAAATCCGTTCAGTAGTTTTTGCGTGAAAGAGTAACAAACATCCATCCATCTATCCATCTATCCATCCTCACAAACTTTCACGTTTATAATATTAGTAGGATTAACTCATTACAGGCACTTTTGAATTGTCAAGGGGTCGGTCAGTCAGAAAGATGAAGCTAATTGCCCATTCCAAAGCGTAGTAGGTACCTATGGAGAAGAACGGGCAAGAAACTCCACGGACACTCTTTTAAATCAAAATATTGTTACAAAAAAAATGGTTTCATCATTCATTTTGTTGAAATTATACATCTGATAACGATGTAGATAGACGTGCAAGTCAAAATCTTCTGTAATAAAAATATAAAAACGATTCAAACACTAAAATAAGCCGTGGCAGCTAAGAGATGACCCGTCCCAACTGACGGCGCCCGTTCACGAAAAAGACTTATGGATCAACACCATTCAGCTCAACCAGTTTGAAGAGAACTTAATGATCCAAGGCACACGCCACCACCAGCGAGACATTTGAGTGAGCATAACATACTCCAAGCCGCCAGGGTACATTCAAGTCAATGAAAGAGGAACCCAGTAAAGGGTAGCTTTATAGTAGGTACATAGTGCTCACACAATTGTACTGAGAGAGTGAATTTATACAATGCAATGATAGTTTTTACAATCTTCAGCAGCTCCAACAATATTTTCTATAGCCAATCAATTAGTATATGTGCCCCTGTGGACCAGGACCAGCGTTGAGCCAAGCATCTTTGTCAGCGATGTAATCCCCCAACTTATAATATGTTTGACTGCATATGGTGCGTTTTATACAAGATTAAAATTTCATTTCATTTAGTTGGAGTATGTGGCGAGATATTTTATTGTAACATTTAAAACAGTCCTCATGAAGGATGAGTCTACTTTTGCCAGTCTGAAACCTGGTTGAACTATTTAGTCCATTTTACTAGTCCTATAGTTGTCTTTTACCTCTTTTACTGAAAAGATTTTATTTTTTTCCTAACGTACTCATGATATTTTCATAGATATATTGACAAGGTACCGTCATGATGTTAATATCTTTAAACAGTTCCCTCAGAGACCTTCGTTTTTTTTTTGGTGGGAAATCTTTAAATGAACTCGTCCGCTCTGGGTGGCGAGAGAGTCGCGCCTGCGGAGGCAATATACTGCTCTGATGGCTCTTTTCTGCAGAATAAAAATAACAATCAAAACAACAAGAACAGATGGTGATAGACCAAGCATACAGCATTAGTTCTTTACGGCAAAAAATTATCAACTATCCCATACAAAACTTCAATACCTACTCGACAAAAATGTATGAAACAGCTGATTAGTTTTTCGTGATTATGATGTTGGTTCCATGGAGAAAGTAGTTCGACGGCACTGTTGGCGCAGTGGTTAAGCGATTGACTGTTGCGCTGCGTGTCGCGGGTTCGATTCCCGTACGGAACAAATATTTGTATGACCTACAAGTAGTTGTTCCGGGTCTGGCTGTTTGTGTATGTGAGTTTAAATGTTTGTAAACGCACCCACAATACAGGAGAAATTCCTAGAGTGAGGAAACGTTTAAAAAAGATAACAGTTCAGTTTGGTGGTCTATACCACCAAACTGTGTCAAAAATTGTCAGAAACGCCGATGGCATATAAATATGGCGCAAAGGCTAACTTACAACGCACTTTTAGGAACCCTAAAGTATAGTAGTTTACTGCTTTAGATATAATTCGCGACTTGGTGATTCACTTGAAGAGACAACTTGTTACTTTGGAGAAATTCCGACGACTACAAAAATATTGGCATTTATGCCCCCCTTTTATCCACTCTATTAATTAGGGCAAGTAGCGGGTGCAGGTCAGTCGTTTTTCCCCGTTACCCAATCACATGCACGTATAATTAATACTCTTAAGAGGCTTACAACAGCTAAAGCGCGGTCACTGTCGGACTGCATAGAAAAGAAAGAGAAGCGCGATGACACAACGCTGGTAATTTATTGCAAAATATGAAGCAATTATCTATTTACAAAAAATCTATTGATTGGATTAAAAAATTAAAACACTATTACGTTAGTATGTTGCTTGTAGAATAATCTGACAAAAAATCAGAATGATTTAATGCATAGTGGTATGGTTTTTAATCGTTAAAAGAAATTTTTAGAGGTATCTTCGTGATTTTTTTCTATCGTATCAAATTAGTTGTATTATGTTTTCAACACACTATCTAACTAGCAAATATCCTGAAGAATAACATATATTTTTCTGATTTTGTTTAGTGCAGTGGATCATATACTTTTAGGCATTATAAAACTTACGTTTAGGTCCTGTAGCCCCCTTAAATATGATGACACCTTTCTGATATGCACCGTACAGGTACATTTCCTTTCTCAAGCCTTCCTTTCACGGTTAACGACCTACTCTCAGTTTATATAACTATAACAATGCTGAAAACATGGTTCGCCATTTTTGCGCGGAAAAAGATCGCTGTAAGTCTACCGAATAAAAACGACATGTTTTCGCCATTTGTTTTCTTGTGGGTACAGACAGCGTTAGAATATGGGGACGAGCAGCTCGTTCAGAATGATCTGACAGCCGTCAGTGACAATAATGTCAAAAACATGTCGAAAATTTAGAAAAAACTTGATGGATTTTTGACAGATTGAGACTGAGATTAAAATGCAATTCAAGAATTATTGGAAGTTACAAAGATAAAATAAATCAAGGGGTGTTTAAGAATGAACGTTTTTCACGTGCAATTGGTAAGTATATTACAAAAAAAGTTTAAATTGTTTCTAATAATAATGTATGCATGTGTTTATGTGTATGTATGTATGTATGTGTATGTGTAATGTAGCTACTTTCATTTTAAATCCTCATTGTATTTTATTTACACACAGTAGGTATAGGTAAGACAATTAGTATAGACAGTACGATAGTAATATTTCGGGGCTGACTACAAGCACGGATCAAACTAACGAATACTTTCTCACGTTTCTGTTGTCTTATTGTATGACTATAAAAGTAAACGGCCTATGTCGCGGTTGAAATTTGAAACTGTGTTGTTTACGAAACTTCTTGTTGTGTCGAATTTATTGGTTTAACTTATAACGGACTAGCTTCTGCCCGCGGCTTCGCTCGCGTGGATGTCGGAAACGTGCTACCGGGACAAACAGTATCCTATGTCCTTCCCCAGGATTCCACCTATCTCCTTGCTAAATTTTATAGAAATCCGTTCAGTGGTTCAGGCGTGAGAAGGTAACATACAAGGCTACCACAGACAGGCGCGACGCGACAGCGCTACACAAAGGCACCGCTCGTCGCGCGACACGCGGTGCCTTTGTGTTGGGCGTCGCGTCGCGCCAGTGTGCACGAGCCTATAGAGTTAGTTCCGAATTTATAATATTAGAATGGATGTGAAAAAAATTACTTTTCATGAGTAACATTTCGGGCGAAGTCACGGGAAAAAGCTATTAGGTACTTAAGTATAGTCAGTCACACAAAAAAGCTCAAGTCACAGTTTACATCTTGTCGCCTACAATTCTAGCTGCCGATTAAAATAGCATTTGCTTTAGCAAAACAAATTCAGTGTTTTTGTTTTTGAATTGGGCACAATTAAAATCGATTGGTTAGTCGAGCCATGAATGCATACAAAATAGATTGACAAACTCACTTCCTAATTTCTATTGTAATTACTTACCAGTTATTTTCCAAAAAATCTTTTCTGTCAACACTCGCTACAACACTAGTCCACAAGTATCTGCTACAGACAAATGTCGTGAACAAGACTTGGAATTAATTTGCTGTATATTAAATGAGCACCATTCTTCTACAGGGACCTAAATCAGACAGTGGTCGATCGGATTAACCGGTGAGTTACGGCAACCGCCGTCCGCAATGTATTTGACCCAAGTTCGCTGATATTTTTTGGCGAAATAATACTTAGAATTTACATAACATAACACCACGCCTTGTTTCCGCGAAGGGTTGGGCAGAGGTGTACTTTTTTTTTTTTTGGTTTGGAAATCATCATGACCTCTCCCGCTCTGGGCGGAGCGGAAGGGCGTGTCAGACTCTTACTGACTAAAACCCACCCGTGTTCCTTCAGTTGCCTGTGCGCCAGGGCCACGGTAACTCTTCCGAACAATCCGCGACCCCGGCAGTCATCGGTCCTATCGGACCCCGTCAATGGTGCTGACATCTCTTTGTGTCGCGCGTGGAACACGACGCGCCGTCGACAGAGTGAGGTGAGGTGTAGAATAGAATAGAATAGAATAGAATACTCTTTATTATGTACACCATAAAAATAACAGATATAAATGCAGACATTTTACACAGGGTGACACAATGGCGGTCTTATCGCTAAAAGCGATCTTTTACAGACAACCTTTGGATGGATTCAAGGGAGAAGGAGAGACAATAATGCAGGTATTCAGTGGTGTACCACTTACATATACAACAAATACATACATACATAAAACATATACTTATCTACATATAATATATACAATAATAAACATGAAACAAGAGCAAGGAAACTAAATTTAATGATGATGTTTAAGAAGAGAACTGGCGAAATATGGGTGTACTATAGGTACTTCCTGTACCTATAGTACACCCATATTTCGCCAGTTATGTTTAAGTCCCATGTAACAGGGGGCGAGCATATTGCCATCAACCGGGTACCAATCCAGACTCTGGGCTGCTACTGAGTAATTCCTGATAGAAAAACCCAATAACACTTTGCCCGACCTGGGAATCGAACCCAGGACCTCATGCTCAGCAGTAGCACTCGCGATCATAATTCAAGGAGGAATTAGGTATTTCTTTTAATTTAAATTTTGTAATGATTTTTTAAAGAGGATTGGGGCCAGAAATATGGTTAGTTTTGTGCTATGTTGACTTAAATTATTTAGGGAAAATTTTACCAAACTTTATACCCAGTACAAGTTCTGTCGTGGAAAGTTATTTTAATTTTTGACAAAAAACTATTCGACATCAATTATTTATGGGCCCGCGAAGTGGAATAAGGCCCACTCTCTCTTGCGGAGAGTAGGCCTGTATCCCAGTAGTGGGCCGGTTATAGGCTGATTAATAAATTATTCTTATGCTAGGTAGACACTCACGCGTTCGAGCGGCGGACCCACATTCCGGTTGACCGTCCACGCTCGCGCTGCTGAAATATGACCTCAATGCGCATTGTGACCTTAGCGATAAAAACAGTTCTTGTGGACAAACTACAAAAGATATACCAATAGAAAAATATGTGTAGGATAGCTGAAGCTTTGAAGTAAGTGTTTATATATTTAGATCAACAGATATTTTCAATTTTATTTCCAATAATACGAATAAAAAGGTTAAACTTGCAACAGTTCAATTTTTATTTATTTGAAAATTTAAATCCAAATTGAATAAAATGTTTTTTAGATTGTATTATTTTAAGACGTACAATAAAAACAAGATTAAATGCTCTTAAAAATTATATATTAAACTCAATATTTGAAGTAGTCTATCATGTGGAAAAAATCGAATCAAATTCACAACTCATAGATTCTGATCGAGCCGCGAGCTATTTGCATGATATCTAACATTATACCAAGATGGCCGCTCGATAACGTTTCGTATAGACGGGTTTCAGGGCAATTTAAAAATAAAAGTAAGTATATTTTATCGTGCCCATACCTTTAAATAAATGCAATGAAAGCTGAAATAAATTCACACTCCAAGGTGAAAACAAAATAACCACCACAAAAAAGGACAAAATAATATTTAAGTCTTGTAGATTTCCGTCCGTACACGACCTTATTTTGCACTATACGAAACCGTCCGTGGGGAGTAAACTACCCATAAGACTATTGATCACAATCATTAATTGATTAAGATTCTATAATTATTGCATGTTTTTTTACTAAAAAGGATGCAAGTAATCTGTAAAATAATATAACTTTGTATATCAACTACTCTTTTCACAAAATATTCTTATTTTGATATGTTTTAAAGTAAATAAAGACGTGCATTGCTCTAGTGCAAGTAATAGACTTTTTTCAAAGGTGAATTAAAACAATTTCCGAATTTCAATAGTACAGGACTGTTCCAAAGTACAATAATACAATCGTTTTAGATTGTTTTTATGCACAATACTAGTATAAATAAACAGTATTAATAAAATACTTACGACATAATCTCGGAACACAATAACACTCACGCGCACTGTTACTCAACTGAAACAATTTTTTTACTCGTTTTGGCTAGAATTGTGATGCTATTTTCCTATTGCACTAGAATGTATTGAACAACTTGGTGTATAGATATTTGCGATTTTTTGCCGTATTTCAACACAGTGAGCAATTCTTTTGAAGTAGTTTTTCTGGTGATGTTACTACCCGGGACCATCAACCACACCTCTATCTTGGAGAGTATAATACCCGTGGACAGGTGAGGGGGTAGGTATAAAAGTTTGGTCGAATTCGCCCTCACTAGAATTAATTTAATCGACGTTCTAAAATCTTGGATTTCACAGACGGTAAAAAAGCTACGTGACTTAAAACTTCAACACCTGCACCCTTATTGCGTAACAGTCTTTGAATCAAAATCTCAATCATTTTGAAAGATATTGCTAATCCATTGTTTCATATGTTCGAAATATTTGTCTGCTCAACAACGTAAATAACGAAATTAATGGTGTTGAACTGTCAAAATGAAAGCCATTGCTACTGTTAGGCCCACTTGCGCATTTAGTTGGGTTAAATGAATAAATAGAGTTTGTAAACTTGGAGTTAAATAATTAACATTTTAACTCTTATTATACGTTGTGCCACTAAAAAGTAACACCGGGTTTGTTAACCTGGCATTAGTGTTTTTTGAGTTGGGAAAGTTGCAGGACAATCGACGGAACAAATAATTGTAATGTCTGTGCCCTAGTGTGTAATCCGACTAAAAATGAATTAACGAACAATGAACGGAAATTGTATACCCATCTCTTTTAAACTACACTACGATACATTTAATACTTTCTTGTCTTTGAATTTTATAACTTGACATTTCATTTTAATCGTCTTGTATGTGGTTTCCATGGAGATTTAGTTTATTGATTGATGAAAACGTCAGATGTTTTAAGTTTTTAACAATTTGTATTTATTTTTATATGAGTTCATAAATACATTGCCGGCTGATGTAATATCGAATGTTCACTGACTACAACGTCGATCAATGTTAAATACAGAAGGAGTTATCAGCGGTACCCCATAACGTCAATTTATTTTGACATTACTAGCACTAATCCAGAGTTTAGCGACTTAACTCGCCCACATCGATCGGTGGGTTTAATATTTATAAGTTTAACCGTAGTTTTACCCCTAACTCTTAGTGGCGTAAGATGAATTATTTGATTAACCCTGAGTTCGTTGTTAACTCAGAGTTATTTAGGATAGCTCATGAGCACGCCAGTTGACCTTAATGTGTTACGCAATTACCCCGTGGGAGTCTGTTACTTTGTGAACGTGGTAATCAATGCTCGTTTTTTTTAGTATGCGAAGTGGGGCATTTACATGCCTGCGTAGTTCAGGGATTTCAAAAAGCCAGTTTTCCGAAACTTAATCCAAATTTCCTTACAATATTTTCTATGTACATGAGTATTTTCATTTAACAACAATCTATGCTGTACAAACAACGTTAAAAAACTCACATTGCTACAGCCGGAACCGACAACCAGCTACTCAAAAATTCGGTTTTAAAACCTCTGACTGAGAGCTCCCAAGTTTATTCTACATACAAGCCGCAGCGTTCCACACAGCCTCAACGAAGGCGGGAAGCTTAAGTTGTTCCACGAAGCGTGTGCAAAGCCTAGGTCTAATAGTTAAACATCTAACGTGAACGAAACCACACGAAACTTTCAATTTACGACTAACTTTGCTGTGTTAACTAATATTGTTGTTTCGACTTTGTCGTTGTACGCATATGTACGAGTAGCTCTGTATACTCCGATATAGCGTTGTAGTTCCTTGCAAATAATTGTAGTGCTGTTCTCTAAACATCGTTTTGAAAGCTTAATGCAGTTTACAGTTGACGTGCACATGGTACAAATCTACTTGATAAACATTCATTCGTTCATTCACTGACAGACTATTGTTTTTTTTTGTTTTTTGTTTAGTATGTCATCAAATGACCTCTCCCACTCTGGGCGGAGCGGAAGGGCGTGTCAGACTCTTACTGACTAAAACCCACCCGTGTTCCTTCAATTGCCGGTGCGCCAGGGCCACGGTAACTCTTTCGAACAATCCGCGACCCTGGCCGGCGTTGACCCTTTCGGACGTCAATGATGCTGACATCTCTTTGAGGCGCGCGTAGAACACGAAGCGCCGTCAGTCCTTACCAGACGGCGAGCTGCCCATTACGCGCCGCGTAATGCCGCATAGGCGTCCGCGCCTTTGGTAGTATGGTAGAGTCGGCAATCGACTCCCGACGCCCAAGGTGGCTCCTCCTGCAAGCATCGTTTGCATAAGAGTTCCATAAAAAGGGTTAAATTTTCAGGTTAAATAAGCTGGCGAAACTTCACAGACGTTATGGGTATCGATTGCTAAATATGGTAAAATTAAAATAAAAACGATTTAATGTTTTATTTTGTGGAGTCAACGACCGCTGGTAGTCGAGTTGAGGAAATCGGTTATCTTTTATTTCATCGTGTTCAGATATCGATAACGATTAAGTGTGTGACGTTTAGAAAAAATAAATATATATTTCAAGTTTCTACGCTAACTGTGGTCGATGACCCCACAAAAAAGTCGTCAAATTAATTTACTTTTTGTTTTAAGTATCGTGTTAAGATATTGATACTTATCATGTCTGCGGAGTTTCGCTAGCTAATTTAATTTGACCCTGTACAGCGAAAGTGAGCACTACAATACGATAAAAAAAGAACAAATTACGTATTCAAATTAAATAGGGGATGAACGTTTGTACGGAAGTTCGTCATTATTGCCGATGGGTAAACCCATCAGATTCTTGCTCTGTCTCACCAACTCACACTGGGCTTGCAGAGAAGAAGCAGGCTGCTTCTCTGCAAACCTGGATTAGCCTGTAATGTTCCCACTGCTGGGAAACAGGTGAGCACACATCACATTACATTATAGCACAACAGCATAGCAACTAGCATTATTGGGAACATTATGGGCTGATTATGGTTGGAGCCTTAAGCCACTTCAATTCACCAATAAGCAGGCTAGGTGTATCACCAAAATGAAATGTGGTATGTTTGAGGTTTTAAAAGCGTTATGTCTATTTATTTATCTATTAAAACTTTCAGCACAAGTAAAAAAATACTCTACAAAGACGGACTAAATCCCTGAGGCATTTTGTACCAGTCTACCTTAGGGTGATGCAGAGACAAAACATGGCAGTTGCAACATACGGGATAGATAGCTCGGAAATAACTATAAAACACAAGAATAAATAATAAAACATATATACATATAAACAAAATAAACTTTGTCAGGAGAAATAACGATAGGCAAAGGAGAAAACGAATCCAGCAATTCAGCGCTGGGATGATTCTGCCAACTTCTTACGAATATGTTCACGTGCCTTCACTTTAAAAGATAACCGACTGGTTGCCGTCCTGATGTTCAGAGGGAGCGAATTCTAAAGAAAGACCGCCTGGACACAGAAAGAAGAGTGATTGAAACCAGAGCGATGAGAAGATATTTATCCGAATTAAATTAATTTAAGCTAAGCGAAGCTAATTTCGATATATTTTTTAATAAAAATGTACGAGAATATTCAATATTTTTACCTAATTTGTCACTATCCAGCTTAAAATTGCTGGAAGCCTAAAAAGGCAAAAAGATAAGTTCTAAACGTGCACGGGCGTCGGATGACACATGCAATTTGTTGAAACAATCGATAGTGGTAGTCGTGTCGAAAACGCAGAACTGTGTATGGCCCTCCGATGAATTGAATCTACGGGCTCAGGTAGAACTATGTGTGTGTGATCAGGGCTTTACCTATGTATGTTTGGGGTTGGCTCTTGGACTAACTGGCTGATTTGAAAAGTAATCATAACTCATTTGTCGTGCAAATCAATTGAAAAATTGAAAAGAGAACCTATGCTTAGACTGATGGTTTGGTCATGTTGAGAGGATGAATGAAAGTCGGCTAATAAAAAGAACTAGGCTACCGAATTGCTTCGCACGACTTGAAAAATCATCGACATTTCTTTCGTATAGTTATATAATTTTAATATTATTATATATATAATATATTATATTATTTTATTTTATTAATATTATTTGTTTTTTTTATTTTGTTTTTATTTTTATGTATTTTTTTTTCGTTTTATACACATAAACCTTCCTGAATAAATTCTCTAATTGATGGTGAAAACTGCATCCACATCCGTTGCGTAGTTTTGAAGAGCAACGCAGTCACACAGGCAGACATGAAAAGCGAATTTATACTATGTATAGATATAGACGTTGACATGATTTTTTGTTTGTAATGTAAATGAAAAGAGAACCTATACTTAGACTGATGGTTTGGTCATGTTGCGAGGATGAATAAAACCGATTTACGAAAGGAATTATTTTATAAAAGCGGTTAGTGGAATTGCTGGGAGGAATTTATTGCTGACTAGTGACCTGTCCCTGCTTCGGGGCAATGGCAACATGTCAAAAAATTTAGATTTCTATGCTTTATGTAAGTTTAATATAAAACAGACAGCCAGGAATAGCTAAACTATGAACACTCAGTTCTTCAATAATATCAGGTGCATACTTAGATAAACTTAAAGCGAAAGATACGTTACTTGATCACAGCGCGTGGTCCTACTGAACCAAGTCCAGTAGACACAGTTGCACTCAGTCACACGCGGACCATCGTCTGAACAGTGCATGTCAATACATCTCAATAATTTTAGTTTTTGTATATAGATACGCATCAAAATGCAGGCTCTTGTGTATTTAATAAGTGTTCTTATCACTCAGGAAACAAAAAATAAGACTCAAGGGATTACTTTTCACGCGTAAGTACAGCCAAAAATATTAATTTGTTGAAAATTATAATTTTATTTATTGTTTTCTTCGCCATTTTTGTGAGAGTGAGATAGATAACAGAAAACAGGCGTGAGAGAAACGATGCAACGCATCGCGTGACTCTCGCTAACGGTACCTTAAGGTTATTCATAATTGTAAACATTCAGCGGCTAACGCGGTTACGCTCGCACGACTGTGTTGGGTCCTATCTCTGTCCTTGTCTATTTGTAACTGTAAGTATGCAACTGTGATCACAGATGTGTGAGTTTTGTTGCATGTAGTTTTGCACCGAGCCCAGGTTTAGTGATTGCGATGTTAGAGCGTACCGTATCCTCCGTTTTTAAGTTTATCTAAGGGTGCGTAATAGATATTTGCAACCAGCGCGCGTGTTGAACGTGAACGACGCTAACGGAGTGTGTAAGAATCGTAGCACGTGGCGTTGTATCGTCGTTCCATCTGCCCATTCACACGGGAAAATGCTATGAGTTATTATATTAACTAGATGTTGCCCGCGACTTCAACAGCGTGTATTTTGTGTTTCATAATTTTTAATACAAATAATATCCAGGATGAAAGTAGTCTATGTCCTTTCCTAGGCTACCTATCTGTCAAACAAAACGATCGGTTTAGGCGTGAAAATGTAGATAGAGGTGGATGGAGTTACTTTCGCATTCATAATATTAGTATGGATTGCTGTGTGATTAACACAAAATAATACTACAAGCATAATAGCGTTGTATACAACAAAATCGGCGGAAAACTTAAAAATCTAAACAACTATCAATTAAGAAAACAATTATTCACTGGCTAGAAAATTATGAGTATGAGGAAACAGACAATCGGAGGCGTTACATGCTAAATACCAGTGACATTCACCACACACCACACACATACACACCCCACACACAAACACACCCCTCACTCATACTCACCCTCACTCTCCAAAGAAATCAGTAGTAAGAAAAATAAATGTTATTAGTTTTATTCTCTTTTATATTTGTAAACCTACCTTTTAATGCATGCCATAACTATAAAATATCAAATTTTTGTCTATCGCGCTTCTTTATCATATTCCTTGTAAATTGAGAGGTCTGGCTCATGTGATAGAAGAACTCCTAGTACAAGAGCCAGGGCTATACTTGCACTGATGTTTGTGCTTGAAGTGAAAATAAATTAATAATAATATATTATATCCTGTTCGCTAGATAAACTCCTTAACCGTCAAGTTATTACTGATTCAAGGAACGCTTTATATTACATAAACTAATCAGCTCTTTCCTGGAATTCTGTTATTGCGAAGTGATTCGATTTGTTTGTTGTGTGTAAACAGATTTGCTTTGATTATTATCAAGTTGTGTTACTTATTATATTACACTGTTTGAGGGCTAATAGACTAGCTTTTGCGTGCGGCTTCGCCCGCAAGGTGGTCGGAAACTATCCCACAGGAACGTACTTAGGTTTAAATAATTTTTATCTATAATATAAAAATGAATCGCAAAATGTGTTGGTAAGCGCATAACTCAACAACGCCTGGACCAATTTGGCAAATTCTTTTTTTTAAATGTTCGTTGAAATTCAAAGATGGTTTTTACGGCGAGAAAAATTCGAATAATTGCCGGAAAAACCCTAAAAACAGCCCTTTTCTTTTTCCCATACAAACGTTTTCTAACTAAAACGAGCTTTATTGCTATTGTATAAAGTTCATATTGAATTACAAGCAGTCAATGTTGTTTAAACAATGTAGGTATGTTCCTAACGTCAAAGAGTCAATTTGCACTTTATTACCTCTGTTCTGAGAAAGTTCAAATTCAATCATATCTATCAAAACAGTGTGCATTGGAGCACAGATAAACAAAAAAGAAAAAGAAAACGAAATCGAATAGTTCAATTTGGTCGGTTTCGCGATATTATTTCATTTGTTTTACTTTAAAATGCATCAGTTTTCAAGTCATTACATCAGTCAAACAAAAACAGCGTTACCAAAAGTGTTTTATTATTTTAATTTTTTAACTATATTATGTATTTTAATTTTATATTTCAACAATGTTATTAAAACAAAATCTATTTACAGGTTCTGAAACGAACAAAAAAGTCAGTTCAATGAACTATTATTCATACCGCCTAATGATTCGGGAAAACGAAGACAATCACATATTGAAATGTCGGCGATTATATCACAAATATATTGTTGACATGTATTTCAAAATTGAAACGGAGAGATTAACATTCATCAGGTTGAATCAGACCAAACTCCGATCTGAAGAGTATATTCACCTTCGAGATGCGATTAATACTGATGGAAATGCACAGAATGTTGGTCGGATGACTATTCTTCCAGCAACATACATCGGAAGCCCTCGACATATGCATGAATATGCTCAAGATGCCATGTCGTATGTTCGTCATTATGGTACAGCAGATTTGTTCATCACATTTACATGCAATCCACAATGGATAGAAATCAAGCAGGAGTTATTCCCTGGGCAATCACCCATTGATCGTCATGATATAACAGCAAGAGTCTTTAGACAAAAATTGAAATCTTTAATGGATTTCATCGTAAAACATTATGTGTTTGGTTAGACACGCTGCTGGATGTATTCTGTGGAGTGGCAGAAACGAGGATTGCCACATGCACACATTTTGATTTGGTTGGTTGAAAAGATAAGGCCAAATGAAGTTGATGCAGTGATATCAGCAGAAATCCCTAATGTACAAGTAGATCCTGGATTGCATGAGGTAGTTATCAAAAATATGATACATGGTCCCTGTGGAACTCTTAATCCAAATTCACCATGTATGATAGATGGTAAATGTTCAAAACGATATCCACGGACATTAATATCGGAAACAATTACTGGTAATGACGGTTATCCACTGTATCGTCGACGATCGACAGCAGATAATGGAAGATCAACAATTGTCAAATTAAGTCAACAAGATATTGAAATAGATAATCGTTGGATTGTTCCATATTCACCCATTTTATCAAAGACCTTCAAAGCACACATCAACGTAGAATCTTGCCATTCAGTGAAATCTATTAAATACATTTGCAAATATGTAACCAAAGGGAGTGATATGGCTGTAATTGGAATTGGTGGAGAGAATTCCAATGATGAAGTTACACAATACCAAATGGGCCGCTATGTTAGTAGTAATGAAGCAGTATGGCGAATATTTTCTTTTCCTATTCATGAGAGACACCCTTCTGTTGTTCACTTAGCTGTGCATTTAGAAAATGGACAAAGAGTGTATTTTACAGCACAGAACGCAGTACAAAGAGCTGCTCAGCCACCATCTACTACATTAACCAGTTTTTTTGAGACATGCCAAAACGATGATTTTGCACAAACATTGCTATATTCTGAAATGCCAAAATATTATACTTGGAATCAATCCTCGAGGGGATTTATAAGACGGAAACAAGGGAAACAAGTTCAAAGATACCCAGATGTGTATTCCACCGATGCCATTGGTCGAATTTATTCAGTACATCCAAGCAATGATGAATGTTTTTATTTACGACTGCTATTAGTCAATGTACGTGGCCCAACATCATTCCAACATTTACGAACTGTTGATGGTGAATTGTGTGGATCTTACAGGGAAGCCTGTCAACGTTTGCAATTGCTAGAAAATGACGCTCATTGGGATCAAACTCTCAATGATGCTGTAATATCATCACACGCTCATCAAATACAAACATTGTTTTCTATAATCATATCTACATGCTTCCCATCAAACCCAATTGATTTGTGGATCAAGTACAAAGATAATATGTGTGATGATATTTTGTATCAAATACGAAATAGAATGGGAAATCCAAATATACAAATCAGTGAAGAAATTTACAACGAAGCATTGATTTCAATTGAGGACATGTGCTTGATGATGTCAAACAAACTATTCATTCAATTAGGCCTGGCCGCGCCCAATCGTCCAATGCATGATGCTTTTAACCAAGAGTTGAATCGAGAAAAAATGTATGATCTCAACACTTTAAAAGAATTAATTCAAACGAATCTTCCACTGTTGAATGAACAACAGAAGTATGTATTTGAAAATCTTATGAAAGTAATAAATGATGAAACTGGAGGGATTTACTTCTTAGATGCACCTGTTGGTACAGGAAACACATTTTTGATTTCATTAATATTAGCAACGATTCGCTCACAAAATAAAATTGCACTTGCACTCGCTTTGTCGGGAATCGCAGCAACTTTGCTTGAAGGTGGTCGAACAGCCCATTCAGCATTAAAATTGCCATTAAATATGCAAAGCAATGAAACTCCGACGTGCAACATTTCTAAGAACTCTGCAATGGCAAAGGTCTTGCAGCAATGTAAATTAATTATTTGGGATGAATGCACGATGGCACATAAAAAATCTTTGGAGGCTTTAGACAGAACATTAAAAGATATACGGAGCAATCATAACCAATTTGGTGGTGCAATGATTTTATTAGCAGGAGATTTTCGTCAAACATTGCCAGTGATTCCACGATCAACACCAGCTGATGAACTCAATGCATGTCTAAAGTTCTCCAATTTGTGGAAACATGTCAAAGTACTTCATTTAAGCAAGAATATGCGTGTCGAATTACAAAATGACCAATCTGGAAACATATTCTCTAAACAACTCATTGACATTGGTAATGGCAAATTTCCTATAGACATGTTGACTGGCTGCATTAACATTCCTCAAAGTTTTTGTCAGTTAACTCGATCAAAAGATGAACTTATTCAGAAGGTGTTTCCAGATGTTTCTCAAAATTACAGAAACCATGATTGGTTGAGAGAACGAGCTATATTGGCTGCAAAAAACATAGATGTAAATGAATTAAATTTAAAAATACAAGAACAAATTACAGGCGAATCGAGGATATATAAATCAGTTGATTCGGCTACTAACCAAGATGATGTAGTGAACTATCCACCAACATTTTTAAACTCGCTGGATTTGCCAGGATTGCCACCTCACAATCTTCAATTAAAGGTTGGATCGGTAGTTATAATGTTGCGAAATATCAACCAACCGCGTCTTTGCAACGGCACACGGTTAGCGATAAAAAAAATACTAAACAACGTGATAGAAGCAACTATACTGAAAGGAAAGTATAAAGGAGAAGACGTACTCATACCGTGCATCCCAATGATTCCGAATGATGTGCCGTTTGACTTTAAACGACTACAGTTTCCAGTTCGGCTTGCTTTTGCTATGACCATAAACAAGTCCCAGGGGCAATCATTAAGTGTTTGTGGTATTAATCTGGAAAACCCATGTTTCTCACATGGTCAATTGTATGTTGCCTGTTCCCGTGTTGGAAAACCATCCGATTTGTTTGTCTATGCGCCAGATAATCAAACAAAAAACATCGTATATCACAAAGCACTACAATGAAAATAAAACTGATTTTTGTTAATAATTATGATTCATATGATTAACTATAAAGAGATTACTTATTTTTAAATGCTTATATATGTTTTATTTAATTATATTTCTTATTCACAACGCCCTATCACCAGGGTGACAGTTCTGTTCATGAGATTTTTTTTCCCCGACTATAAAATATGTAGGAACAAAAAAATGACACATTACAAATCATTTTGACAGGCTATATTTGGCAGTACGAAGTCTGCCGGGTCAGCTAGTTTCTCATAAGAACATGATACAGTACACTTAAATGAGATTTAACTTTTAACATAAATAATCGTTGCCTAATATTTCTGGGATAAAAGTGTCCCATGTCCTAACCCAGGTAATGGTCTATCCATGCGCCAAATTTTTTCCAAAGGACCAGTGCAGAGTGTGGTTTTGTGCCCAGTATTTGATAGTAGGCTCGCCCCTATTATATATGACTTGAACAAAACTGACGAAATATTGATGTAGGTATAGCCAACCTCGTAATTGCTATACTACTTTTGATAACAACTCCCAGTAAATTGGAAAAATTCCCAAAATCTGTCACACCTTAAATTTTATGACTTGCAAGTGCCATTCAACCTTATCCAACTAAAATCCTTTTATCACACTGAGCTTTAGTTTTATTCCATTCGTCCAACCACTAATACATATAGTCCATTTTCATCGCCTTCATTTTTGGTCCTTCGATCCGGCTCGAAGGACCAAAAAAGAGGGTAAGGTTAAGCAGTTACGAGATCGACTACACTAACCTCTGCCTATATCTTTGAGGAATACATGCGAGATGATATTACAATATTATAAAAACAATATCATGAATTTGAGTGCCCATAATCTCCTTGTTTATACACTTGTTCGGTGATAAAGACTTTTCTCATAGACATTATTTGAGATTAACGCTCCATAACTGTCTTTAGGATTGACTGCTTTCAAATTCTTTTGTGTGGGAAGATAACAAAGTTGCTTTTTGTTATGTTGTGTTATGGCCACGAAGTTAGAATTAAAGTGGCTTATAAACTGAGTGAATTACAATTTCTACGGAAGAGCACGCTATGAGATCAAAAGAGCGAAACAGCTCTCTGTCGCTGAAACGGTACATTTTACTAGACATATCATGAGAAATTGATTGATATATCACCTGTTAAAGGATTGATTCCATTTATTTGTCTGGGTGTTTGTATTTTGAGTAAGTGTAAATGCATTCAGACTACGATAACTGAGAAGTAGGTACCAAGGGACATCCATTCTTTAAGGACCAATATGACCAGTTTGTGGGTTTGTTGTGAAACAAAGCCTTTCAAATCGACTGGTTGGTCTATTCTATTAATACAACTTTTTTACTATCAGGCAATTATCACCATAACTATTATTATTGCCAAATAGTAATAAAAGGCATGCATACTGATAAGATTATTACAGATACAGGAGTCTTTCCTACTTTGACCCTTAGGTTGGCAAAGCATCGGGAATCCTTTCAGTTCAACCTATCCTTATATAATTATCTACGTAATCTTATAAAGGTATCCTTATACAATTTTTTTGTGTGTAAATGACCAAGATCGAGAACTCGCAACCTTCTTGGCCCCACTAAACAGTTTACCTCAATAACCGCACTTTCTTTAATTCTACTAACACCTCAGCGACTGAGACTAATAGCGAGCAATAATCATTACGCGCCAAACGCTCGCTGAAACCGAGTTCAGTTTTCGTCAAAAACTATGAGGGTGGGTTCCATGAACTACAACCACCTTTTCATATGAATTTCCTGCTGAAATCATTGCTTACGGTAAGGAAGATATCATGAGAAAACTTTGGCTTCAATTAACTTAAATTTCCGATATTGAAGGAGGAATCGTGGTTATTAATAAGCTAAGATAAATATCTACTATAGACCGTCTACTGCTAAGTAGGATGAGCACGGAGAGGTTTGCCAGCTACGCAATCGTGCGTAGCGTGGCCGTGGGCCGCAGTGGACGATCCCATCTATAGTTTTATATCTAGCCCTTTTATAGGTACTATATCAGTGGGTTAGCCGTGAGCTTCTGTGGAACGGCGCCTTAAGAGGGCACACACGGGTCCACTAGCGCCACTCCTTTAAAATATTATCTCGTGGCTGAGAAGGAATTTTGAATAACGGCTCAATAAGCACCCTCGGTAAGTGTGTCTAGAATTTTCTAATACCTTTTATAAACTTAATCGATCGTCGATCTAATGAAAAGCGGCCACATTCCTCTAGATCGTGTTTTGTTGCTTCGTGTCTCAATATGAAAGTTTATAAAAGGTGTTAGAAAAATTCTAGACACACTTAACGGGGTGCTTATTGAGCCGTTATTCAAAATTCCTTCTCAGTCACGAGATAATATTTTTTTAAAGGAGTGGCGCTAGTGGACCGGTGAGCGTCAACTTAATGCTTGCCCCTTTTTCACACGAGGAGTAGATATTTTCGCATCGCCCATGCTTTATCCAACGTGGATATATGTATACATATTATATATTGAAGTCACTTTTCATGTCTGTATTTGTGACCGTGTAATTCTTCTAAACGACGCAATGGATTTTGATGCGGTTTTCAACATCATTAAGAAATTTTAATCTGGAAAGTTCATGTGTATAATAAACATTTATATCAAACTTACTTAAAATAGAAACGATGTTTTGTTAAGTCGTAAAAAACGTACGAAGCAGGGGCGGGTCGCTAGTTGTTTTATGATCTGGACGCACCTTAGGAACTAACATAATATTATAGCCGTTAGCGTTATTGTTATTATTAAGATAAGACTGAGGCTTATCTTGTTGTTTGTGTTGATAGTTTTGTTAACAGTTTAGGCGCTTTAGTGATCTCAACTTTAAAGACTAAGTGTTAAAGTTTATGTTATCTTACAGGTTGCTTTGTAATTTCCAGTTTCTCTATTTATCGTGTTACCATGAGATATTCGGAATAAGATCAAGGATGTAAGCTATGGTGGAAAGATTTGTGAATCAGCAAGTTTAGTAGTGGGCGTTACAGCAGACTCTCCAGGGTGCTCCGGACTTACTTAAGTATCGTCATTGGTGGCGGTGTAGATAATATTTTATTCACTTCTTCTTTCTGTTTTCTTCTTTTCTTCTTCTTCTTTTATTACACTGTAGCGGCATCTACAAATGCCACGAAAAATCCTGCATCGCGCAAGCGGAGTTTACCGTGCAACTAGCATATATAAAACGTCCCGATATCAATCGTCGGGCAGTTGCCAACCAGGTACGACACTCGTCTGGTCGGAGGATCCTTCCTACTTTATAGAGGATGAGTGAACTTTACACTCTGTTTATAATACCTGTATAACACCAATGAGGTATATGTACGACTTATTGAGATCTACAATAATTAGTTAAAAAAAAAAAAATAAAAAAAAAAAAAAAGCTGTTTATTTCAATTAAAATACAGTTTATACAATTCTTAACTTAATCTTAAACAAAAATAGAAAAGATTTTACAGTTAAGGAGTTGCTATTTGCTTACAATTCATTAAATGTCGCTTGAATATGTTATAGGTTATAGTAGTAGTAGTTATACCTACATATGAAACCATTCATAAAGATAACAATTTTATGGAGAATCGTCGATTCGAAAACGATTTAAACCATCATCATTCTGTTGTCCATAATCCAAATTTACTTGGGGTCGGCGTATGTCTTCTTCTATGGAGGTATGAGGAACAGGGTGTAAAGCCCACTCTTACCCTATGGAAAAGGCAGGATCCTCCGATCAGGCGGGTGTTGCGTCCGGTGGGCAACTGCCCAACGTTTGATGTCGGGACGTTGTATATATGCTAGTTGCGCGGTAAACTCTGCTTGCGCGATACAGGATTTTGCGTGACGTCAGGGTGAAGTGTAGCTCGCATGTGGCGCTGTAGATGCCGCTACACTTCCACACTTCTCTATTAGTCATCATCTAGGTAGTCACTTCTTTCTCGCCATATCATCTTTCACACATTCCATTTACCGTCCAGAACTTTCTTGACGATATTTTCCTCATTCCTCCGCGTCACATACCCAAACCATGACAACCGATTTCACAACTTTTCACTCATCGGTACCATTAAACGATGGAAACTAATCAATATAACGGCGCAGGGTAGTCTTTACCAGAAGTGGTTATCGTAGTTTTGGTTCAGTAGCTTCAATATCATTTGGATTGTGGTGGAACATGGTAGTTCGTCGTGGACGTGGTACGACAGCAGCTGGGGAGCTGCAGTCAGGAGTGACATCATCTCTGTTAACAGAACAGAGCCGCCACGAAACCAATCGATGAGACGCTCTGCTAGAATGACTATCACCAGCCAGTGTCACTCTTAAGGTGGACGCGCACCTCGACACGTCGCAGGAGCCGTACGTACCGCAGTCATCATTATCATACAGCATTTTACTGAGATGCGGGTCGTTCGGCACGGATAGGTGTGCGACGTTGCATACTATTTCTTCTATAGATTTATAAAATACGATGACTGTGGCACGTACGGCTCCTGCGGAGCGTCTAGGCGTGCGTCCACCTTTATCCGACCTTTTCGATGATTAACGAGTTAGCGCCATTTGCTGGGCCGTAAAATAAAATATATTTTTACAACCAAAGTTAAACTAACAAACTGGATTTCGAGCAAAGCCCACACACAACCATTTTTCAGATAGATTTTTGAGATAAAGTTAATTTGTAGCTTCGCCTTGGCAGCTTACAAAACTTATTTACACTTCTTCGAACAAAATATGGTCCAAGCCTTTCAAAGTTATCTGGCAACAAAATAAATAAATATAGCCCAAAGGCTATCTCTTAGAACATTATTCTTTGTCTCTGGACAAGAAAATATAACGCTGGTAGAAAAATTATGGGGAAAAATACGCTAAGTTCCGTTGTAATTTCGCTAAGTATATCAATGAGTATGAGCACATAAATAATCGAGATACAGTTTTGTTTATTTACTTGATAAATAGTATGAGGAAATATTTAACTGATCCTCCAAAAACTTTTTCCGATTCTAATGATGGACACTTTTTTTAATGACTGAGTCTCTTTTTAACTTTCTCGCCTTTTTTCAGAGTTGGTCGCAGTAACTAAGCTAGGGCACCCCGACCAATTGGGTTCGGTTTAATACTCAATACTCAATTCTTTATTGCATTCCATATGTATTACATAGACGGTCTAACAAAGTAAAAGATCAATTTGGACCCTGTCGGGCACAGCAAAATTAGGTGTGAGGAAGAGGGCTAAGCAGCAATTCTAGCAATTAAATATTATTATAAATTATGAGATGAGTTTAATTGGGTATATAATTATGTGTATATATATGACGGAGAAGGTTTGTCGCTCTCGTTATTATCAGCCATATTTTAACTACGGTGGGCGTACTTTGGGTAATGTTAGTTATTGCGCAATAGAAAACCGTTAACAGTTCAAATTAAATTATAATTTATGATCAAATGAATCACACTAGCGAATCACACACTGTAGGTACACGACACAACTATACGGAACGCGCGACAGTTTCTAAACCTGTTCACTGCTTAACCGTCAATAACAAAGTGCTTTACTCTGGTCAAGCGTTAGCGTTATAGACTCGTTCGAGCGCCACCTGGTGGCGCTGGCGTCCCGATTAGTCAAAGTCAAAGGATTGATTTAATGTATTTCCGATATATATGTTATTAGTTTTGTGTATATAGGTATAGTGTTTTAGTTATTTTAATTTTATGTATTGCATAAGAATAATGTAGGTAATTATTTAGAAATTCAGGGTTAGGTAATGATTATTACTGGTATTAAAATTGCAGTTCCATCAATGATTGGCTGTCGTCACCAATTTTGATTCTAGGTATACAAAGTTATCCTAACTTATAAACTATAAATGCGAAAGCAAGTTTGTTTGTTTTTTACACTTTCACGCTAAAACGGCTGAACGGATTGGGATGAAATTTGGCACATGGATAGACCATGACCTTGAAAAGGACACAGGTTTCTTTTATCCTGGTTTGCAGACGAAGACGCGGGCAACAGCAATCCTTTGGGGCACCTTTATGCTCTCTAAGGCTCAGTCGTTTAGGCTGTGCATAGTCCATTACTTACAAAACTTCTTTATAATTGTATCTCTATGCACGTTTTCAGTAATACTAAGCGAAAGCTAAATATAATGCCTAAATATTATTGCACGTTGGATTTTGTATAGGCATAAAATTTTGCTGTTACCTAGTGTTAGTGAAAACGCGCATAAGTGTTTTTTTACTAGCCTGGCCAAGACTGCTTTTGTATGATTTAAGTCAACCGAAGTTCGACATTATTCTTCGATTTTAAAAAGTAAGTAGGTTTCTGCAAACTTATTGTGTAACACACTATCAATCACACTCTGAATCATTTTGAAGGATATTGCTCATTCATTGCTTCATATGTTCGAAAAATTTGTCTGCTCAGCAACATAAATAACCCAATGAATGTTGGTGGACTGTCAAAATAAAAGCCATTCCCACTGTCAGTGTGTTACGCAATAACTCGCTGGAGGAATTCTATGGAAAATAAAAGATAGAGATGATGTTTTAAGAATTATAGTTTACTGCTAACTCCCAGTTTTCTAATAAACGAACTAGATTTTATGAAGCACCTATAGCCCAAACCTACAAAAAAAAAAACACGTGTGGCACTCGGGGACTGCCGCGGTAAAGCTATTGCATAGCATTTTTTATCAACTTATGCAATTATAATTATTTATTTATGCAGTATTTTTTTTTCTTTGATATTAATTCAAGTACAGTCGTACCATATACATAGACGTTAAGCGAACGCTCGGCCGAGCTACATGGTAGGCGGAGTGGGGGGTGTTAGGTTTTATTTTCGTTACGGAATTTCTTGATTCGGTCGCCGCGCTCAAAGCCCGCGTTAAAAGCTATGCAATAGCTTAAAAAAAAAAACAAGGAAGATTCACCCATAATTGTATTACCGCTTTTCCATATATTTTTTTTTATCAAAACAGGAACAAAATTAAAATTCTCTTCGTGCATTCGAAACACGAAATGTTTACTTGTAATTAATCTCAAACGCACGGTTACTGTTTCTGTCACGTTTGTATCACTCGCATTTTTTGTCACGTTTGTCATGTTTCTGTCACGTTTATATTACTCTCATAATGTTTTGAATGTGCTTTTATTTTTATTGCATGACTCTTAATATCTCTAGGGACATATTTTTGACACTTCCGTCTGACTATTTATAAACGTTTGGAATTATTATGATTGTTAAAAGAAAGAAGAGATTGTTTTTGCCAAAGGATTTACTGGTGTACTTCTAAAATTGGACACTAATACTACTAAACAACTTCTTGCTATGAGATTAGAAGAACAATATTTTAATATGTCTACCATTTTACACTCACACACACAAATAAAGTCTTGAAAATGAATTGTTAAGCAAATTGACTCCCAACTTAAATTGTCCGTATATTCAAATCACAACTGTCATTCTTTGACAGTTGTATGTAACGGCTATTACATGAAAAATTTACGTAGTGTGTTAATTTGCTGAACAATTCATTTCCCTGACTACAAAAGTACATCCAATGAAGTAAGAACCAAACCACAAACAAAATAAATTAAATTACACAATTAGAGTAAAATACACACATAATTTAGCTTTTCTATTTTTTATTTTATTAAAACAGAAATAAAATTAAAATTCTCCTCGTGCATCAGAAACGCGAAATATTAATTGTAATTAATCTCAAACGCACAATAACTGTTTCTGTCACGTTTATAGTATTCGCATGTTTTGTTTCTCTTGAGACACATTTTCTTGACACTTCCGTCTCACTATTTATAAAAGTTTGCAGTTAATAAGATTCTTGAAGAAAAAGAGAGATTGTTTGTTGCAGATGTTTCCTTTGTGTACTTATAAAGCTGCATGTTTTCTTAGAAAGTATATATCACTAAACTGATACTGCATTTCTGATATTGGAAAGACCAAATTTTAATATTCCTACGCTTTTAATCCTCAAGTAAAATCAAGGATCAATTCTGTATTCTGCATTCCGAAAAAAACTATCACATTAAATTGTCCGTGTATTCAAATCAAAACGGTCATTCTTTGACAGTTGTATGAAATGGTAAATCGATTTCGGGTGTCAATTTGATTAAAAATTCATTTCCCTGACTGTACATGAATATTGAACAGTCTCCAAGAACATAATGTAAATAAAAATACTATCACAACAGCTAATCTGTAAACTCCTAGTACTCTTTAAAATTCATACTCATTACATTTTAGAACACAACATAAAAATAAAACTTGGTCCTTAGCTCCGCTTAATTTTCTTATTCAAAACCGACTTCAACAGCCGAAGGAGGGATAACGAATGTCCTACAAAAAGGGCCATAAAGGACCAGATTAATGGATCAAATGGCCAGTCATTAAGTACAGTTAACAGGATCCACAGTGTCACGGGTTCGAGTGTATTTGTTCCGGAATAAATTTTCTTTGCGGATGAGCTGAACTGAGCTTGACATACGGGCGAGAGATTGTAAGAGAGACAACGATTAGGGAATTAAGCTGGGTACCTATTGTTAAAATGTACTAACAAAAATGATACTTGATTATGAAAGTTTAAGAAGTATGATAATTTTTTTTTTTTATTTTTTTTTTTATTTGTCATCTCTTAACTGCCACGGCTTATTTTTATTATTAATCTTATATTTTGAATTGTTTCTTTATATATATTTTTTTTCATTGTTCTCGCATATAGAAGCAACAAGAATAATGTACCCAGGATTTTGTAATATCTTGATTTAAAAATAGTGTCCTTGGAGTTTCTTGCCCGTTCTTCTCCATAGAGATCTACGTTTTGGAATGGGCAACTACCTTCAACTTTCTGACTAACTGACCGACTCTTTGACAATTCAAAAGTGCCTGTAAATGGTTTAATTGAAATAAATGCTTTGAGTGTGAGTTTGAGTTTGAAGAAAATATACTGTTTTTAAATTATATACCATTCATTGTCCCCATTCGAGGCCAATTTATGTGAAATTTCTATTTATGAAAAACTATTTTCTGCCCACGACTTCGCCCGCGTAAAGTTTCTTGGTTTAGCATAAAGTATAATATCTTATCTTACTTCTAACTAATATTATAATTGTGAAAGTTTGTGAGGATGGATGGATGGATTGATGTTTGTTACTCTTTCACGCAAAAACTACTGAACGGATTACGATGGAATTTGGAAAACAGATAGTTTAAAACCTGGATTAACACGTAGAGTAACCTGGATTAATACTTTTATCGCGGTAGTACATTCCCGTGGGATAATTCCGACCTCCACGCGGGCGAAGCCGCGGGTTGAAGCCAGTCCTGCTTAATTATGCACTCAGCAGTGTAGCTTTATATCAGTGAAAGATTTTTTGTGTTCGGGTCACTACTATGGTGATCAAAAATCTTCGTTATGGGTGTCACCCATGATGAAAAATTTGAAAGTTTTCACGGCTGCCATCTTTTTTTTATTTTTTATTTTTTTGGATGGGAAATCATCAAATGACCTCTCCCACTCTGGGCGAAGCGGAAGGGCGTGTCAGACTCTTACTGACTAAAACCCACCCGTGTTCCTTCAGTTGCCTGTGCGCCAGGGCCACGGTAACTCTTTCGAACAATCCGCAGCCCCGGCAGGCATCGGTCCTATCGGACCCCGTCAATTTTGCTGACATCTCTTTGAGGCGGCTGCCATCTTGGATTTTCATTTAAAGGTGGTAAAACAAGACATTATAGTTACTAAATAATGTTATAAACTATACATAACTGTGGACTATTTGGCAATTATTAACAAATCTATATAAGAAGCCAAAGTATATACAAAGAGGTAAAGACTGTTTAAAATAAGCGTACACAGTTTAATAGAATTTCAATTGAAAATCAGAAAGATTAATAACATTAATAGCACCGTGTAATAAAAACAGTCTGAACTTTAAAAGATGGTCTGCGAATAAATCCCATTGTAGGGAATTTTTCGCAGACCATCTTTAAAAGTTCAGACTGTTTTTAAAAAGACCAAAAATTGAAAAGAAGCGCTTTATTTAAAAAGGGTCCTTATTGTTTGAAGTTCAATTTGTTTGACGCGCATTTGAATATTTCCCATAATAAAACCATGCGTACATAGGAAAATGCGCACTATAAGCGATATTCTTTATACATTGTACAGTCGCCAGTACATCAAATTACTACAAACTGTCAGATTTTCTCATTCGATTTTGAACTTAACCATTATAATTGTAAAGTTTAGAATCGTTTGGAGAAATTTGCCAGTTTCGTGTAGCTTGACTTGCTGGCGACTTAACAAACGTATTGATTTAAGTACCAATTGCAGATTTGTTTTTTTTCTTTCAGCTGAAGTCCCAGTGAGAGCGTTATAAATTAAATGTTATTTTATTTCCATAGTTTTAGTTCTCTTTAGAGCTGATGTTTTATTATTGCTGCTAGATTATTAAGTTTTTTTTTGTTATTTTTGTGTAAAATATTTTTGTTTTGTGTTCGAAAATTCTGTATGAGAATTTTATAACTGGTATTTTTTTTCGTTGTAGCACGTTGTGGTGAGTTTATTCATGGAAATTTTCTAGAGTTTACGCTTTAATTGTTATATTTACTTACAGTCAAATATACTTCAAACATTCTAGAGTTAACCGTGACAGCCATATTCTATGTTTTCAATCCTGATTATGATGCGTGTATCCGAAATTTGTGCGCTAAATTCTTTGCAAGTGACTTCACACGCGAAGAATTTTACGAATAATATTCAGAATCAGTCTGAAATTGTAATAGAATAAGAACAAGTAACTTAGACCACATTCGTACAGACTTAAAAATATCGCGGCAGGATTTTATCGCGCCCTTTTTTTTTTTTTTTGGTTATGTAAGTCATCAAATGACCTCTCCCGCTCTGGGCGGAGCGGAAGGGCGTGTCAGACTCTTACTGACTAAAACCCATCCGTGTTCCTTCAGTTGCCTGTGCGCCAGGGCCACGGTAACTCTTTCGAACAATCCGCAGCCCCGGCAGGCATCGGTCCTCTCGGACCCCGTCAATTTTGCTGACATCTCTTTGAGGCGCGCGTGGAACACGACGCGCCGTCGACCCGGGCCTGGTCCTTACCGGACGGCGAGCTGCCCATTGCCCGCCGTCCGCAAGCCCGCGCCTACGGTAGCCGGGAGTCGGCAATCGACTCCCGACGCCCAGGGTGTCTCCTCCTCCTGCGGCGGCTAGGGGTGCGAGGGCGCAGTGATTGCCTCTCCCTCTCGCGCTCCGCCTCCTCCTTCGCGAACATTACTACTTCGCAGAAGGAGGTAACGGCTTCCCATTCCCTCTCGCTCCGTACCATGGCCTGAACCAGGGCCGAACTTGGTATTGAACCGAGCATTGAGAATCCAACAGAGTGCATCCCAGCGCGTCGAAAAAATACATTGTTGGATTTTCAATTCTTGGTGGTAAGCAGTGCGTTGAAGATCCAGTGCGCAAAAAAATCCGGCCGCGATATTATTAACCGACTTCAAAAAAGTATGAGGTTCTCTAATCGTCTGTTTTTTTTTTATGTCATCGTTTTTCAAGGTGAACCGATTTGGATGCTTTTTTGTATTAGAAAGCTGGTGCTTCTCATGTGGTTCCATATAAATTTGATCAAGTTCTTACAAATAATTTTTGAGTTATCCTTAATACTGCGTCTTTTTTCCACTTCGTTTATATTGATGATGTTTTAATAATTTCCTGTCACTGTTATTTACATATCAAGTAGTGGTATACGAATTTGTGTGGTTTAGATACTACAACTCAAAAGTGAAAAATAAAAGCGTTTTTACAAAAAAAAAAAAACAACTGACTTCCGAACAAAAAAATTAAAAAAAGTGGAAAATTACTTTAATTTTGAAAAACAAAGACACCGAATTCCGAAATTAAAGTTATTTTTCACATTTTTTTTGTGTTTTTTTTTTTGAAGTCGGTTGCTTTTTTTTTTAAACTTTTCTTACGTCCGTGCGAACGTGGACTCAAAGACATTTCTAAGTAGGTGGGAGACAAAATACCTAGAATTATTTCGCCATTATTGCACTTGCGGATAAGCTACTCGCTGTCTTAAGGACTACATTATGACTTTGTGAATCCAAAGATCTTTAAAACAAAATGTTAATTAAAACAGCCAGCCTCCCAGAACTCATTAACTATGCTTTGTGAATTTGTGGTGACGTCTTCATTTATACAATACTAGCTACACCCCGCAGTATCGCCCGCATAAGTCTCGATCCCGTGGATTTCCACGGGATCGAGACTTATGCGGGCGATATTATCGGGATAAAAATTATACTATGTCCTAATACAGATCTACTCATGTGCCAAATTTCATCCAAATTCGTTTAGCCGTTTTAGCGTGAAAGCGTAACAAAAAAACATACAAATCAAATCTTTTCTCTTTGTAATATTAGCAGTGATAGGAATAGGTAGTGCCTATTTGCCTAAACTTCGAAGAACAGAGACAAGAAACGGAGACTTCCTTAGGACTACATTTTTTCCGGGACATCTGTCCCGAAATTCGGGACAACACTTTTAAATACATTAAAAAAATATGTTATTTGGAATAAGTAATTCGTCTATATTTACCTAAAGTTTGCGACTAGACATAACATAATAAATAACATTCACAGTCGTTACAACCATAAAATTTTCTGTATTCTTTGTTTTGGAGATTATTTTGTAAATGACTTGTTGATCTTAATACTATGAATCACAATGTTTGTATTAGGAGCCGTACACGTTTCGAAGTAAATATCTTCTTTCTAGCTCACTCTCGGCTACGTTTAATGAGATTTCTAAAGTTCAAATGTATAATTGAAAAAAAAAAAGACATTTTGTCTTTAAAATAATAAAACGGTAATTTTTATAATTTTTGCAATCTCTATAGTAGGACGAATTTATGATTTCAAAAACAAACGGTATTTGTATTTTATATTAATGAAATATATTTCTAAAGTATATTAAAAAATGTGCATGATATTAAAATAATGGCCTTATCACATTGTTTAGTAACACACTTAAACTTTAAAAACATCATTTAATCTTTATTGCACCGAAAGTACAATACGACTTTTACGGCAGCGCATTTCGTTATCTATTCTTAGAAATTACAAAAAGAAACCGCCACGGTCGCATACCTGTGCGGCGCGGGAAGGGTCTACATACCTTCCCCTACTGCCCCGCGTGCCGGCGCGCTCAGGTTACCCTCACTTCACTCCTGTACTTCGGTCTGTTAAGTGCGCATCTTCCTGTATTGTTTCTGTGAATATTGTTTTTGACCCTCGCACGTTTTTTGGTTTATTGGATCTTCCTAGTACAACTACCTTGGTTTTAATTTATGGATTACGATTTGCTGCAATAACATTGTTCCTGTCTGTCTACATCAAATAATACGGTAAGTCAACATTTATTACTTTTTAATGTTTTGACAAAAGTTATTTATTTTATTTCTTATAGGGAAACAAACAGTAAGTTAGATATAAAGTAGAACATAAATGTATATATTATTTTATCTTAAACTAGCAATTTGACAGTCTAGCTTGATCTGCAGTTGTATGAACTTGACATTTTTGAGTGGAGTTTTTAAGATAATTATTGTATATGAAACTTATTTAAAGAAAAAAAAATATGGTTATTTTAATATTTGATGACCATTACGTACAAGACAGGACATCACCCGCATTTAATTTTTGGTCCAAATATAAAAGTGAACTTAAATACTACCAAGCATAATGATGCTACATCTTTGGTGCCATAAAGAAATGCTAAGGCGGACGAATTCTATCAAAATATATTATTTTTCTGACTGGCTCTTTTATATTTGTACCAAAATGCATTATGTTCTTTGCGCATTGATTAAAATGTAACTGTAGAAGAAAAAAAACAATTTCAATAACAATGACGGTACGCGTGTTCATATATTCTAACCGTATTTCTTTATTAGAGCGTAAAATGAAATAATAAAATATTCAAATCGATACAATCGATGCATCTAGGTGGAATGCGCGCGCCTCTCCCGCTTTCCCTTCCACCTCCCCATGTCTATAAGGGTTTGTTTTTCCTTTTAAGGTATAGAAAACTATAAAATTTTATTTTATTTTAGGTATTTCATTTTGGAGACCATTAAGATTGGCGATGGCGAACCACCCTAAGGAAGCAACAGTACAAAGTTGGATTGGACTTCAACCCTGAACTATATTACGACCCGGCCAGTAATTTGATTTACTTTTCTAAGTGCGAGAGCAGTATAACAGCTAAACTTAGTAGTGTCAAGAGGCACGTTAAAGGTCCGAAACACAAAGGGACAAGTAAGAAACCAAATGAAGAATTTTATTTGGACCTAGTACAATTTCTCATATTATGTAATATACCTTGGATTCAAGTAAACAACCCCGCTTTCAAAAAAATCTTCCATAATTATATTTGCTGCAATTGTACAAATCGACAAAAGGTTCCTGAGCAATCATTGCTGAGAAAAGTTTATTGCAAATATTGACTCGATTTATGAAAAAACTGCAAATCAAAAGCTGTGGGTATCTTTAGACGAGACAACTGATTTTTTTGGCAGATACATGGTACATTTTCTTGTAAAACCTTTAAATGCGATCACACAAAAACCATTTTTAGTTGCTTGCAAAATACTAGAAATTGGTAATGGGAACACAATTGCCCAATTTGTAACAGACTGCCTTAAAAATATGTGGCGCGATTCGTATGAATCCAAAGTAGGTAACAGTGCTGTATTATGCACTGATAGTGTAACATATATGCTAAAAGCGGGACGTGTTCTGAAAAATTATTTGCCCAACATGATACACGTCACTTGCTTAGCACATGCACTGAATCTCGTGGCAGAAAAAATACGATACGAATACTCAGATGTAGATGAATTAATTTCAAACGTAATTTTTTTTTTTTAAGTCACCTATTAGAGTGCGCTTGTTAAAAAACACCTTTCCCCACATGCCGCTTCCTCCAGAACCCGTTATTACAAGATGGAGTATTTGGTTGGAGGCAGTGTCATATTATGCAAAATATTACGATCAAATTAAAATAATTGTAAATCTTTTAAGAAGTTCCGACGCGCTCTCTATTATGTGTGCCAAAAATGTTCTTCAGAAGGAAAACTTGAAATCGGACTTGGACTACATTGAGGAATATTTTAAAGATATACAAATTGGGTTAAAGAAATTAAAAAAATCGAATTTAACTCTAACGGAATCCATTGAAATATTTGATCACGTGAGAACTGTGCTTAGCTGGTGTTCGTCTGAGCCTATAAAAAATAAACTCGTAAATGTCATGTACAGAAATCCCGATCTAGATAAAATTAGAGACATAATTATGTGACGCGATAACAGCAGGAAGGGATGAACGATCATACTATATGTACGCGCCTTTAACCTCAGTCGATGTTGAAAGGTCGTTTTCAACTTATAAATGGATATCAACATAAAACGAAATAGCCTGACAGTTGAAAATATAGAAAAAAATATGATTATGTATTTTAACTTAGATAACTCATCTGACAAAGAAAATTTCGGTTCTGATACTGAACTTGACGAATCGAATCAAGATGATTAAATTAAAATCGTTCTTAATTTTTTATGGTATTTGTAACACAAAGAAAGATTTTCAAATTCTTAGCAATTTTTAATGCGTCAAGATCTGTATCAAAACCGAACAGTTAGTAGTTCACTATTAAAACTGATTGTACTAAATTTTATACTTCAAAGGTTAATTTGTACTTTGATTTGAGTTAAAATTGCATCACTCAACGTCAGTAAAATAAATATGACATAGATAAATAAACAGAAATTTGTAACCTAAGTTTTTTCCGTCTGTACATTTTGTTTCATGTTTTCCAATTACGTCATATTTAAAAAATAATATAAATATACATATATTTGTTACAACAATATTCTATGTGTTTTATTTTTCCTTTAGAGCCCATAGAGGATAAGTTATTATTATGGAGTTATAAATTATAAATGTTATGTCTAGTCGCAAACTTTAGGTAAATATAGACGAATTACTTATTCCAAATAACATATTTTTTTGAATGTATTTAAAAGTGTTGTCCCGAATTTCGGGACAGATGTCCCGGAAAAAATGTATTCCTAAGGAAGTCTCGTCTCTGTTCTTCGAAGTTTAGGCAAATAGGCACTACCTATTCCTATCACTGAATATTAGTTTAGACTAGCGACCCGCCCTTGCTTCGCACGGGTATAATGGCGACATGTCACAACATCGAGATTTTTGTGCTATATCTAAGTTAAATATTAATGTATTATACACCTCCATCAATTAATTATGTGCCTCAGAAAGCACGTTAAGCCTTTGGTCTCGGCTGTCATTTCTAGTCGTTATGGGTAGTCAGAAGTTCGAAACTCTGATAACCAGTCTTGCCATGGGGTATCCTGTTACCCAGTAACTGGGTTGTGGAGGTCCGATAGGCAGTCGCTCCATGTAAAATACGGGCATTCAGCTGAATCCGGTTGGACTGGAGGCTGACACCAACACAGGAAAAAGCTAGGCTGATGGTGATGACGACACGTAAACCTTCCGGAGTAAATTCTCTAAATGATTGTCACAACAAACAGCATCAAAATACATTTAGTAATTAAGAAGAATTAAGCGGTAACACAGACAGACACGAAAACCGACTTTGATTTATATTTGTAAGGATACACGATTCTTTTTTTTTTGTTTAATTTCTTTGTATAGATCCGTGATTGTTTTCAAATCGTGTTTCTGAAGTGTTTGGTTTGTTTGTTTCTTTTATTATATGAGCGATTCTGTTTTGTTTTTGCTTTGCATTTGTTTTTATAATTTGAGCGTGTTTTGGTTATTTTTTAACCCCCGACACTGTCGTGTGTAAGTAGGCATCTTTATATTATCCTAACTAATATTATATTCATACTTTATTATATATATATATATTATATATATATATAATTATATTTATATAATATATATAATATAATATAATCCTAACTTCCTAACTAATATTATAAATGCGAAAGTAAGTTTGTTTGTTTGTTTGTTACCTTTTCACGCCTAAACCACTGAACTGATCATCCAGAAATTTTGCATATACGTTGTCAGGTGTACAGAAACGGACATAGGGTACCTTTCATCCCGCAAAAACGTACTGTTCCCGAGGAAAACAACAATAACCTTCTTATGATAATAGATGGCGCCACGTGTCTTTCGAATCATGATTGAATTATAACCCGAATTGATAGTCAAATTCTAAATTAACGCGGGCGAAGCCGCGGGCATAGGCTATTTATTTCATATACGCGTCTTGCAGTATAAAACATGTAACATAATTGTAATAAAGACAGTATTTACTCATCTTTCGCCTTGGTATCATTTCGCTCCAATCCCCAAGATCATATGGCGACCGTGACGTAAGAGTCCTCTGGACTTTGTTTAAAATTCCGTTCTACGAATAAGGATACCTTCTCACGATGAACCGCAAGTGTAGTCACACACGAAGTGTTGTGAGAAACAGTTTTTTTTTTGGCATCAATAATAATCAATATTATCACGAGGAAAAGTCAGAGTAAAGAAGAAGTCATAGCTCAAACAGCTTCCGGCGGTAATAACAACGCAGATTTGGAGCAGTTAAAATATTTGTGAGTTTATATTTCGGGTGAAAAAAGACACTTAGCGAAGCCGAGAGTCACTTGTACTCCCCGTCATTGTAATCATTTTTTGGTACTGGACCATACCTGGGAACTTTCTGGTGACGGAGATATTAAAGGTCAAAATTACAACTTATACTGACATTTATTTATTATTGTTATAACACAAGTTTAAATACCCCCACAACCCCTGTACCATTGCATGCACCCATAAGCACAATGTGTTGCGCGTTACATTGCGCACTACCACAAACAGCAAATAATCACATAAAAAAAACATTTTTACAAAAAAACAACCGACTTCCAAAAAAAAAAAAAACACTAAAAAACGTGACAAATTACTTTAATTTCGGAAGTCGGTGTCTTTGGCTGTGTATTTTGGCCACCGACTTCCGAAATTGAAGTTATTTTTCACGTTTTTTTGTTGTTTTTTATGGAATTCGGTGGTTTATTAGTAAAAATGTTTTTGTTTTACACTATTTAGTTGTGGTACCTGCCCCACACACATTCGTAAACCACTACTTGATATGTAAATAACGGTGACAAGAAATTATTAAAACATCATCAATATAAACTAAGTGGAAAAAATACGACGTATTAAGGATAACTCAAAAGCTACTGGTTAGAACTTGATCAAATTTAAATGGGACCACATGTGAAGCACCAACTTTCAAATAAAAAAAGAATCATCCAAATCGGTTGACGCAGAAAACAGTTCTAAGCTAACATACATTAAAAAAAAATACAGTTGAAACGAGATCCTCCTTCAAAAGAAGGTGGTTCTCAATTCGACTATATTTTTTAATTATTTTTCAGCAATTATTTTTTGGCAATGTTAGTTTGATGTACAGAATGCGTAGTTGAAGGCTATGTGATGGGTCTTTTTGCACCCTGTAAGCTGTATAAATCTCTCTGAAGGCTTCAAATTAAATGAATATATTTACTCATGTACACATGTCTAGCTGTCACAGTTCTTATATAAAACATGTGGGACTTTGAGCTGGGTCTAGTCTAGACTTCACATAATTATGATAGCAGTTCTGCATGACCTAAAATGTTATAAAATGCGTATAGGCTAACGAAACTGACAATTGAAATGGACTGTTTTAATCTATTATTAAAATTTCATTTAATAATCTGCCTGCTAAAATTGAGGATTTGATTGATCCGACACCCAATTTGATTGCGGGGCTGTCCAGAACATGACCCACTTGCTGAAGGATCCGAAAGAAAAGAAAGAATGAAAATATGTTGTTTTGTGTACGTATGTATGTATGTATGTATGTATTTCTTGTAAATATAAATGGTACACCCCAGACTACCTGCGGTATTGTCTCTCCTTCTCCCTTTAAATCCATCCAAAGGTTGTCTGTAAAAGATCGCTTGGCGCTTGGCTTGTAAGAAACCAAAATAGGGATCTACATACATACATACGCACATACCTACTTCCTCTACTAATCTTTTTATTGGATATCCCTTGGTAAAAATCTCAAAATATATGTTTCTACCAAAATGTTTCTCAAGTGTTCCTTGAAAAAGGTAATTATATTTTTTTAAAGCAACATTCTTCTGAACAATTTAATATCTTGTCGTCGTAACGCCGAATTTCACCAAACTTTTATATACCTAGAAAAAGTCTTATCCTGAGAATAAATTTTGAGTTTTTGACAGTTTTTTCATTCTAGAACTGTCAGACGTCAATTTTATTCCACGGGTAAAAGTTATCTGACTTAGGTAAAATTAGCCCTTGGTAATCTAAAATGTAATTTCACTCTCAGATTCTGATTCAAAGTGACATCCTCAGTAGATCTATTTTAATTGTTTTCCCGTAGGCGAAAATAAACGAGATTTAAAAATAATTTCTTAACTTTTTATTGAATCTGATGAAAACATTATGGGAGGTACTTACTGATAAAACTTTTCTGTTTAATACAATTAAAATTTTCAGAAAACAAGTGACTTTTGATGAAAAGAAAAACCTTGTTTATAGAACGAATTATTTTTAGATCTTGAATTATTATTCCTTATGTACGAGTACGTTGTTACTGTTGCGTTTACATTTAAGTCTAAATCTGAATTCCAAGAAAACTCCGCGAAAAGTCTAGTTCTTAAATCTACTCCAAGACGACTTTGTATCATGAATTATGTTGATCCAACTTGTTCTTTCATGTATGTTAACTTCAAATTCCAACTATTGTGCAACCAATGCATAATAAACTAACAATAATATTGGTAACAGATCTAGTTTCAATGCACATTGTGTATGTTTCAGAGTTGCGAGTTCTATTGTTATGCTGTTCTGAGCACTCCATTGATATTTCAACAGTTTAAATTTAAGTAGTTTTGTGGTGCAAACATAGCTCTGTTGGTAGTAAATACTTACTAGAGTCCGGCAGAATTTCGTTTTCCGCTGTTGGCAATTTTCGGCAGAAATATCCATTTTCGTTTGTTTTCGTATTCGACCGATTTTTTTTACTAGATATTTCCGGCAATTGTCAAGTTGTTTCAGCCTGTTCTATGGAATTTAAATTTACATAGAAACCCATTTACATATAAATCCTGTGGTCGTTGTAAAGGCGTTAATAAAGCAACTTAAGATCAAAATTACCGAAGACCTGCTTGTCTACTAAAGTTTGTCAATCTAATATTGAGACAATCGCAGCATATTTAGCTTTAATATTTAATTTATGTGTAGATCAAGGGGTATTCCCAGATTTAATGAAGTATAGTAAAGTTCTTCCACTTTTTCAAATCTGGGGACAGCAAAATGTAGAAACCGCGCATTTGTTTTATTTTAGCTACTTCCACAGTATTATGTCGTATGGTATTTTAATGTGGGGGCGGGCTGCTGACACTAAGGCCTGAAACTGCGTTAAGCGGACGCCCGCTTGGTTCCATACAAAAGTGCTCCGTCGCGTGGAACAGCGCGGGCGTCCGTCGCGGGCAGACGGGCTCCGCGCCCGCACAACGGGGCCTGTCTCCGTGCGACAGCGTCCATCGCGGGGGCATGCGTGGTGCCCTAATAATAATAATTATATCCCCACCACCTTATCTTTCTTTAATCTTCCCGCGGAACCCACCCGCGTATCCACGCACGTAGACATGCGACGGGAGCCCGTCGCGGGCGCCCGCTTAAGAGGGCGCAGTAAGACAGAAAAAAATCAAGTTTCACCCGCGCCTCTTTCCCTACCCCTCTCATCAAACACGACAAAAACAAAACACAATCCCTTCCCGCCAGCAGAAACTTTTCGCCCGGCGTATATTTAGGCATTGAATTTGAATTTTGTGTGTAGTGTGTATACGCAAAATAATCAGATGAAACTGTTTTATTCAATTTACCTATGTGTACAAGTAGGTATATTATTAAATAATATTGTATGTCCGTGAATCTGTTACCGATGCTGGTGGGATGTTAGATTGGAGATTAGACTGACTTAAATGAAATAAAAACTAAATGTTACTTCAAGATACGGCCTATAAATTTTCGATTCCGAATTGAAAGACAAACTTAACGTTGTAGTTGAAATAATATTGTTCCATACATTATGTAACATAACTACAATTGAATAATTTTCAGATACTTTCCTGTACCTATTCCTGTACCTTGCTTCTTGTCAAATTTCATGATTCTAGGTCAACGACATGTATCTTATGGGTTTTAATTTATTTGCGAGTGGCAAGATATGCGAAATGAATGGCAATTTATGCCAATATACTAAGTCAACGTTTTAGAAGCTCGTTTTTTTTACAGCTCCAAAAGACCGTTTATCTAAGTATTTGATATCAATTTCAACTTGATACCCCCACGCATTCCTGAGATAAGCGATCAGATAGATGGATAACAAAGTGATCCCATAAGGGTTTCGATTTTTTCTTTTGAGGTACCGAACTCTAAAAAGCAAAGCACTTCCATCAAAGTACTATAATACTACATACTCATGATACTACCTACATGATGGTGAAAACAATTTCGATAAAATTGCTTTTTTGACGTTATAAAAGCGTATATCACTTACCTTCCGCTTTTTTACTTTGAGAAAATTAAATCAATTGAACAAAAATGTCAATAAAATAAGAAAATAAACATTCGCAAATAAATTAAAATCCATATGATACATCCCGTTGACCTAGAATCATGATTTTTTGGCAAATAGCAAGTTCTCACAGCACAAATAGGTACCTCGAATGGTTTTTCAATTAAAATATTTAAACGAAGTATGACCATTGTCCACTCCCTTTATTTTCAATGAAATTCTTCAGTAGGTAAAACATCTGTTTATTTTGCCTGTACTATACGCTAAGCTTGAATTCATAATCTTAGATCATAGTCATGTTTTGGAGCTAGAAACTCAATGCTGGCGTGACAAAGTTCAAATTCCAATGTAACCAAATTTTATTTAGGGCCTTGTACAAGTTTGACGTCACGACGTCTTCGTGGAAACCAGTGTTAACCAAGTAAAAAAATATAATGGTGTATCGTGGATATTGCATTGCAGGATCGTGCAAATTCAATTAGCAACAGTGTTACCAAGGAAAAAATAATATTGGTATGGTGGATTTTGCACTGTATTGTGCAAAGTCAAATGGCATGTGTCATGAAAACCTATCCTGCGCGGATCACGAGTAGAAAAAAGTCCTCGCCGAAAACATTTGTGAAAAACAGGCCAATTTCGGAACAAATAACTAGGGTACATTATTCGGCTTTACCGACAAAATAATTGGCATCTATTTATATGGGTGCCAAAGAAAGTCGAAAGTTTATTAGGTTCCTCTTTTGTAACTGTTGTAACTTTAGCTTTGAAAAGCAAGCTGGCAGTCACAAACAATGTGATCCGACACAATCTTTACTCATCCCCACCATAAGAAGGGATCTAGGCAGGAGAACACTATCCGTATGAAAACTGTCATGTCCCGTGCACACCGTTTCGTACTTGTGTCCGCAATAAACCCTATTTTAGTTTTCCGATTTATTTATTTTGTAAACTCCAATAATATTATTATACCAATAACCTACCCATATGTTAAATTTTGAGTTTCAACTTGATTCGGGGGTTTTGGTCAAAAGTCGCTCGAAATGGGTCGTCTAAGGTTACCCTTACACGAAGTTTGTCAACGAAAGTGGGAGTAAACAAATTTGGTTCTTTATTTAATAGTAATAAGATCTAAAATCTTCAGCACGAACTCTATGTTGTAAATTTTCTCGGCAAGTAAATTGACTGAAGTGGAGAACAATGGCGCTAGTTGTACTATACCAGTCAAAAATCTGTCAAATGTCATCTTGAGTTTTCAAATATCAACATTGAATTATTATAATATTTTAATTTTATAGTTTAGCCGCGATATTTATTTAGTTTATCAATTCTTAACGATTTTAATAATCGTTTCGGAAGTGGTTTTAGTGATTTTTTCATGTTTTGTATTTCACAGTTTCATTCCAACAATGTGATAAATTACGAAAATATTATTTACGCAAATAAATTAAATCGCAGAGCAGCAGAAAATTCAAGCGCAGTCCTCTCGTCTCAACAGAGCGACGGCGACTGATTTGTGAAACAAAAATATGCTTGAAGTTCCCGCAACGTGCGACGGAAGATGACTTCTTCCACGAATTAAAAACGTTGTAAGTGCTTAAAGCTTCTAGTCGTAATAATATCAAAAATAAAAGGAATTTCAAAAAATGCCTGCACAATTTTTTTCGCCTTGTCTTGATACAGATAATCATTAAAAAAATATCCTATTAGTCATTAGCATATTAAGTACAAATTGAAAAAACGTGAAAATTAGGGGTAACTTCGTGATGATATTTTATCGAGAAAATTTTAACGTCTTGTGTTTCTGTTCCACAAAAAGTTTCAAAATATCATGTAGTTACTCATACTATTTTTATTTTATACCTAAGTCTTATGAATTTCATGAAAAATTAAATTGAAGATAGGCAATTTTGGTTACTACCCGCTCTTAATGCAGTTTCAAGCCTAAATCCATTTTTCTTTGCAAAAAAGAGTAGTCAGAGCCATTTATAGTCTACGTCGCCGCGAATCTCTCAGGCAGGGAACTATTTAAAAAGATGAATATTATGACAGTACCTTGCTCATTCATTTATGAAAATATTGTGTGTAAGAAAAAATTTACATCTTTTTAATAAAATAAGTGATAGACATAATTTTAATAATAGAAATAAAAATAAAATAGATCAACCATTTTTCAGATTTGCTAAAGTACATAAATCTTTTATGGGGTACTTTGTAAAAGGTTACAACAAAATATCTTGTGATATAATGTAATTAAATGAAAGTAAATTTAAAACTCTTGTATAAAGTACACTTTGTAAACAAGCATATTACACATTAGAGGATTATATCGAAGATAAGAATGCTTGGAAACATGCTGGTCCAGCTCCTTAGGACAATCTAGAGTCTAGACAATATCAAACTGGTTTCTAATCTAATTATATAATTTATTATTTGTAAGACATTGATTTAACTCACTCACTGACTTATAACTTGTTAAAATTTTATACTTTTACAGTGTTTGTAAAATGTGAGCACCATGTATCTTTCACATAATTAATTTATTTGTCATTGCTTCATTTTTAATTATTTTTAACTATTATGGTATAGTAGTTTTATTCTAGGTGCTTCATCTTCACATATAATTAGAAAATTAATGTACCTATACAAAATATTATAAAACATTTAAAAAAGTTACGGTGGAGTTTCTTGCCCATTCTTCTCCATGGGAAACTACCTTTTGGAAGGGGCGACTAGAATCAATTCTATTTTAATGTATATGTTGACGTTCAAAAGTGCCTATTTGTAATAAATGCTTCGACTTTGACTTGCGCAACTAAAATTGCACGGTCCGTGTAAAAAATAATAATGACCGATATAAGTCGCCCAGGGTCAGTATGATCCAGCGTCACTGGCGCCGGGTTAAATTCAATGTTAAAAGATTGACGCTAAATTTATTTTATTTTTACCAAACAAAAACCTATCCGCAAACAAATTTCTTTTTTCGTTTTCGTGTTTCCGCCGAATATGCCAATGAGACCGGATTTTGTATTCGTACGTTTTTGGCCGAAAAAAATAAACTTTTTTAGTTGAACTCCAGTAATTACTGAGGTCTGATGATTTTAGACTGTATTTTTGGTACGAACCTTATTGGAGGAATGGTGTATTTCATTTCATTCATTCATGTATGTAATGAATGAAATATGTTAGTGGCAGTGAAGCTTTCTGTAAAGGATCAGGGGAAGTATTACGACCATAATATTCTCTACCGCTAGGGAGCGTTGGTGTGTACTGGTTTGAAGGTTCTGGGTGCCGGTAACTGACACATGAGACAATTTAGCTCTGTCCCTCGGATTGCAGATGTCCAGACGTCGGTAAACCATCATTTAAGCGGTGACATTGACTCTAATTATGTTCTTGAACGGGCGCCATCAGTAGGGACTGGTCTTCTCTTAGAGGCTTATTTTAATTTATTTAATATAATATTTGAATTGTTTTTGTGTTTTTATTACGGACGCTTTTAACGTTCTGCATCGCTCTCACATGCATAATTTCAACATGAATGATGTAACCAATATTTTGTAACCATATTTTGATTTAAAAGAGTGTCCGTAGAGTTTCTTGCCCGTCCTTTATAGGTACCGACTACGCTTTGGAATGGGCAACTAGCTTCATCTTTCTGACCGACCGACCCCTTGACAATTCAAAAGTGCCTGTAATTGGTTTATTTGAAATAAATACTTTGGGTTTGAGTTTGAATCCTTTTAAGTCAAGGTTAATTACATAATTACTTCCATAAATTCACGCCTTCTTCCCGCGGGGGTAGGCAGAAGCTACAGAATGCCACCTGCTACGATCCTTACCTACTGCTTTTGCTTCGTTTACGTTCATACATCTGGTTATACAGGGTTATTTGTAAAACACCAGCAACCTCTTAAGGGGTCATTGTATTCATCATTATAAACAACTTTTACTACGGATCAAACCAGGAATCGCGAAAAAAATATCAGCTGTTCCCTACGTTTTGACGTGTTATGTTTTGTTAATATAAATGTAGGGAAAATCGGTTTTATTTTTTTCGCGAGTTCTGGTTTGGTCCATAGTAAAAGTTGTTTATAATGATGAGAACAATAACCCCTTAAAAGGTTGCTGGTGTTTTACCAATAACCCTGAATATACACACCGGTTGCGAGTAGCTACTACGCAGCTGACCTTTCTGAAGAACGTCACCAATAAGGTCACTATAATAAAATGTCGTTCCCGTGGTTTTTTCGGCGTTTATTTTGAATTATTGCATAGAATCTTGATTACCGCTACTTTAAATTGTCAGAATAATTATTAAAGTCACAACTGTCATTCTTTGACAGTAGTATGAAATGTCTGAATTAACAGTCTGCAAACGAAGCAAAAAAGGTAAGTATGTAAGGATCGTAGCAGCCGTTCTGTAGTTTCTGCCTACCCCCATGGGCAAAAGGCGTAAGTTTATTTATGTATGACAATAATTGCTAAGCAATCAGTTTCTGTAATTTAGAATTTCTTCAAAGCTGAAGTGCAGTGGGCTGGTCATGTTTGTCGAAGGACCGATGGCCGGTGGAGCAGACGAGTCCTGGAGTGGAGAACGTGTATCGGCAAGCGTAGTGTGGGAAGCCCCCCAGCTATATGGACTGACGACGTCAAAAAGGTGGCTGGGATAGATTGGATGCGGAAGGCGGAGGACAGGGTATTGTGGCGCAGCCTGAGAGAGGCCTATGTCCAGCTGTGGACTGCGAGAGGCTGAGTTGATTGATTGAATCAATTTCCCCAGCTGTGTAATACAAAACTCCTAATTGCCTTATCTTTTTGTTACCATAACATCTTTTGTTATGAGAACGAACACAAAATCATCAGTTGCAGTTGCAAGTCATACAAAAGGGTTAATTTATGAGGATACAATGTGGGACACCGGACATGTCGTTGCGGGGACAAAACAGTTCCCTCGACATCACCCATTTAATTTTATTCTGCCTAACTTTTGGCGTAGTGATGTGCTTTGTTCTGGGTATTTGATCGTCCGTTTTTTTGATCCGCAAAAAATTGCTTTGTTACGAGTTAAAAAAGTTACATATTAGATTTTATTAAGGACCCCGCCCCTGCTTCGCACGGTTTTTACAATTTGCAAAACATCGAGTTTACTTTTATTATCATCATCATCAGACCATATTCGTCCACTGCTGCACGTAGGCCTCTCCTAGTGAACGCCACTGAGCCCGGTCCTCGGCTCTCCTCATCCAGTTTCTGCCAGCCGCCTTTTGCAAGTCGTCACTCCACCTGGCCGGCGGGCGTCCCACACTACGTTTCCCTAAACGCGGTCTCCACTCTAATACTCGTTTTCCCCAACGATTTGCGGTTTTGCGAGAGATGTGACCAGCCCATTGCCACTTCAGTTTACTTTATTACTTTAAATATATATTAAAGTTTTATGTGAATACATATAAACCTTCCGGAATGTCAAATGATGGTGAAAACCGCATCAAAAACCGTTGCGCGTAGTTTAGAAGGACAACGCGGTCACACAGATGGACACAAAAAGAGACTTTAGTTTTGAAGACGTATACCTAGATTATAGTCTATTGGTATTTTATAATATAATAACGTTATTGGTAGTTAAAGAAAGAAATAAAGAAAGAAAATATGTTTATTTAGCACAGACTATAAATCACACAACACAACATATACCTACAAGTAAAAAAGAAAAAAAAACAAACAAATAAAAAGTGTAAAGTGCGTTGTGAGAAATTAGCAGGAAAGTCTGTGCCTCGCGGCTGCGCCAAATAGGTCCAGTTCAGCAAACATGCCAGACAACTAGTGCCTGACGCTGGTTTTCAACTGAACCTGAAGTGTGAGGTGAGTTATTGCACGAGTTCTGGTTTGATATCCAAATGAGGCAGTACTAGAAACTAAGCCCTGTATTCAAAATTCACACAATTTGTACTAATCTTCCATACGTTTACATTGTTCTAAAATAGTTACTATAGTCTGTTCCAAAAGTATCTAATCAAAATATAAACGAATGGATCAGAAAACGTAACAATTTTTAGTGCCACTTACAAATTGAGTGCGTTGATTTGATTATTTCAATACTGGAACCTGAAACTCTAATGTAAAATCACTTTAAACACGTTTTTCATTTGTTAACTGAGGTTAATTTTATAACCTCAATTTTCGTCGATGATTTTTCAATTACAATTTAATAATGTTATTCAAAGGAAGGACTGTTTGGAAGAACTGATGAGATATAAAGCAATCTTCTATCTAATTCTCTTTAGTGAGTGATTAAATAAGAATTTAACCTAATCTTAATCTTAATTTTTATAGTCATTGGTAATCAGTACTGACTTCCTGAGTCGAGCTGCACGATTACTGACAAATGCGAGCACTGTCTGGACAGGTCCACTCAATCTGTGTGGTTTTTCCTCAAAAGACCATTTCAGATACCAATCTACATGGTCTTCACATGATCTGACCAAGATTATGTCTGGACTTTAAAAGAGACTGTGACCTCTGAGTTTGTTTCGGCCTTTCTTCTCAGAGTAGTCAGATAGGAAACGCCGACCTCATCTAGTTTAAAAAACATGATTGACGTGTAAAAGTGTTTGTACAAACCTACTTACAGAAATAAAATCATTTATCATTTAATATTATTGACAAAATTAACTTTGACGGAAACAAAAGCGTAGCCCTTGGTGCAACCCACCCTAAATAATCAGAGTAAGTAACATCACTATAGTTAGTTCGTTTCGTATCAAATCCCATGCGACAACAGAGTTTGAATGTCTCCTTACAGTAAATAATTTAGGAACCAATCCTTTTACACGATTGGGGTTGAAACTAGTGTTCCACTTTAATGTTAATGTTGGAGATCATTTCCTGGTTCTTTCTGCCATATCTTTTTAAATGATAAATGATTTTATTTCTGTAAGTAGGTTTGTACAAACACTTTTACACGTCAATCATGTTTTTTAAACTAGATGAGGTCGGCGTTTCCTATCTGACTACTCTGAGAAGAAAGGCCGAAACAAACTCAGAGGTCACAGTCTCTTTTAAAGTCCAGACATAATCTTGGTCAGGTCATGCGAAGACCATGCAGATTGGTATCTGAAATGGTATTTTGAGGAAAGAACCACACAGATTGAGTGGACCTGTCCAGTCAGTGCACGCATTTGTCAGTAATCGTGCAGCTCGACTCAGGAAGTCAGGACTTAAGGAGCTCAAGGATTCGACGAATAATACCAAAGAAAGGACATTTGGAAATTTTTGAACTAGATTGGGCTTTCCTTGACACCAATCCAGTAGGGTAATTGCGTAACACACTAACGGTAGGAATAGCTTTCATTTTGACAGTTCAACAACATTCATTGGGTTATTACGTTGTTGAGCAGACTAATTATTCGAACATATGAAGCAATGGATGAGCAATAGGCTTCAAAATGATTCAGATTGTTATAGATAGTGTGTTACGCAATTAGGGTGCTTGGGATTTAGAAACTTATGATAGCTCATTTGATGTTCGGTTCCATGATTAAGAAACAATAAATAAGAGTGGGCGAAGACTAAAGAAAGGATGTATAGACATAACATAACATCACGCCAGTATTTCCCAAATGGATAGGCAGAGTTGGCCTACAGTACATCCACATTTCGCCAGATATGTTTTTAAGTCCCATGTAATAGAGGGCGGGCCTATTGCCATCAACAGGGCATAAATCCGGACTGCGGACTGTTACTGAGATATACCTAATGGAATAACCCAATAACACTTTTCCCAACCTGCGAATCGGACCTAGGACTCAGCTATAGACCAACGAGGCAGGATGTGTAGCGGCATCTACAACGCCACATGCGAGCTAAGCGTCACACTGACGTCACGCAAATCCTGCATCGCGCAAGCAGAGTTTACCGCGCAACTAGCATATACACAACGTCCCGACATCAAGCGGCAGTTGCCCACCAGACACGACAATCGTTTGGTCTGAGGATTCTCCCTTTTCCATAGAGTATGAGTGAACTTTACACCCTATTCCTCATACCTCTATGATGTATAGAATGTGTGAAAAATTAGGTATATTTTATGGCTAGAATGGGGTGACTACTGAGATAACGGCAAATAGATATAGGTATGTGGAAGAAAAAGAAATGCTGCGCCGACGCAAAAAATAACCGAATAAGGGTCAGTTTTGCTTAAATAAAAACTAAAATCGCGTGTACTTGCATATAATATATTCACGTATATCGCACCCAACCGCGCTTATTCACGCAAACTCAATTAAATGATTATTGTTCAAATTAATTAATTTTATACTTAGTTATTTTTGTTTGATATCACCTTTTTATTACGTGGTTTTTAACGTGAACGGACAGTGTTTTTAATTACAGCGTCAATTTAATATTAATTGTGTTAAATTTCTTTATACATAGCCTTGCTGGTTTACTCGAAACGAAGAAATGGTTTTGTTAATATTATTAACAATATTGAGTGTGCGTAATCAGATAATGCATGTATTTTTATGTTTATCAATCTATGGTTTTATTGGTACTTATTCCTGAAATTAAGGCCCTCTTGTTGTGCGGTGTGTCTTGTAGTGCGTCTCGCCAGGCAATGGCCGGCCGCCCGGTGCGAGCGCTTGAATGGCTAGATTTTTTATATATTTTAAAAAGAATAACGAAATTATAAAATGTGTCCTCAACTTGTTCTAGAAAATACTAAGCCTTATCTTTTGATACTCATATAACTTTTACATGGTTTCATGATGAAATCTCTTCAAGGTACTCGGTTTAAATAGCGATTTATTGTCAAATTTATGACTTTTTTTACCGAGCCAATTATTATAATTCAGGTTTCTGTCTTCACACAGCACTTGACCGCATGTTCAATTAACCAAAAAAAAAAATTACCAAAACATTGACTCGCCTTAACGAACGAGGTGACTACTGGTTTTTGACGTGATAAAAGGTGTGTGATACTAATTCATAAGCACCTCTTCGCTAACGAAAGACTGAAACCGTGTGATCTTGAAATTTTAATAACCACCGTAAACGCTGAGCTACATACGTGTAGCGAGAGTTTGGAACAAGCGACTATTGGTAGCTATTGGACTATTGGTTGGTGGTAAAGGCCGCCACTAGTTGTTCGAAATCTAGTTGCGTTATTTACGTTGTGGAGCAGACAAATTTTTCGAACATATCAAGTAATGGATTAGAAATAGGCTTCAAAATGATTCAGGCTGTGATAGATAGTGTGTAGTCAATTATATCTCTGGTGAAAAAAACAGTTGCAGATTTGCAGACAGTTGAGTATGTGCATGATGAAGATGTCTACATACGAACAGGGCCAGTACCCTAGACAATGTTTTGAATGTAACAACTCAAGCGCCAAAAGAGCAATGATTTTATCGAAAAAATATTATGTCACACTGTCACTCACAATCCGAAATATTTTGAAGGAACTTGCTAAACTATTGCTTTATATGTTTGAAAAATTCATCTACTCAACACCGTAAATAACACAATGAATGTTGTTGAACTGTGAAAATTAAAGGAATAAGTGTGTTACGCAAATACCCCGCGGATGTATGAACGTGGACGAAGCAAGAGATTGTAACATGTGGCGATTTTTTGTTACGGCCTACATAAATTGAAAAAAAGATTGGAAAATTCAAAAATGCACGCTTCATAATCTCATTCAATTCTATAAAAAATAAAATAAACTAACGAAATGCCCAGTTATATTTTTATATTACTAATTACAATTAAACTATATTGAAAATTAGATTGTGATTTTCGAAAGGGCTTAGTTTTCGACAATACTGAAGCGTTTAAAAAATGGACTCGATCAGTTAAGTTTTTCGGGAGTTATTATGACTACGCCAGGATGCATACACGAAACACGAAGACACACGAAAGTCAATTACAGTTTTTCATTATTTTAAATAGCAAAATGTCTTTTGAAAATAACACTAGTGTTGAAACTAGTGTTTTTTCTTGACGTCTGTGTGTGAATATTATTATACAAGTGCGAAATGAAAAAAAATTGAGACATTTTTGGCTCAAGGTACTACTTGTACTTTGTAAGGCGAGAGTAGAGCACTACTTCACGCGCTTCGCTTATGAGGCGTGCAAAAAGCGTGAATGTAGCTTGTGGCAGCTACTAGCCGCAAGCTGTGACCATCACCAGTCGCCTAGTCTGCGCGTAAACTTACGTTCTCATTTATTTATTAAGCTATTGCATAGCTTTTATCGCGGGCTTGGAGCGCGGCGACCGAATCAAGAAATTCCGTAACGAAAATAAAACCTAACACCCCCACTCCGCCTACCAAGTAGCTCGGCCGAGCGTTTGCTTAACGTGTATGTATATGGTACGACTGTACTTGAATAAATAGAAAGAAAAAACATACTGCATAAATAACTAAATAATTATAATTGCGTGAGTTGATAAAAAATGCTATGCAATAGCTTTACCGCGGCAGTCCCCGAGTGCCACACGTGTTTTTTATTTATATAACAATTGCTTGCTGCACTTACAGTATACAACAAAGCGCACAGCAAGCCAACAACAAAAAATTTCATACAAACATTAAACATAGATAATGTACATAAATATGTCGCACATCCGGCTCCTGACCAATCAGGGCGTTCAGCAGATTGATTACCTGGGTTGTGGGAGCATATCGAGCAGTATGGAGCAGTATGCACTGGTGGAGCCGCGAACAGGCACCGCGAGGTATAGGTGCGCGACCGCCGCAGCCGGTCCGGATCAAACAATGAACTGTGAGCTAGGGTAGTCGCGTTGTAGCGGCATCTACAACGCCACATGCGAGTTACGCGTCATACTGACATCACGCAAAATCCTGCATCGCGCAAGCAGAGTTTACCGCGCAACTAGCATATATACAACATCCCGACATCAATCGTCGGGCAGTTGCCCACCAGACACGACACCCGTCTGGTCGAAGGATCCTCCCTTTTCCATAGATCATGGGTGAACTTTACACCCTGTTCCTCATACGTCTATAGCGTCATTGATCTTGTTATTGAGCAATAAGTAGTAGAGTATCAACAGTGCACACTTACGTCTCAGTCCCAACTTGTTGACGCCCACCATTCCGGCAACAACCATACCTCATACCCAATTTTAAGAGGACTACAGGACCTAAACGCAAGTTTTATAATGCCTAAAAGTATATGATCCACTGCAGTAAACAAAATCAGAAAAATATATGATATTCTTCAGGATATATCCTAGTTAAATAGTGTTTTGAAAACATAATGCAACTAATTAGATACGACAGAAAAAAAACATGAAGATACCTCTAAAAATGTCTTTTAACGATTAAAAACATACTAATATACATGCAATCATTCTGATTTTTTGTCAGATTATTCTATAAGCAACCTATTAACGTGTAGTCCAAATAATAGATTTTTTGTAAATTGATAATTGCATCATATTTTGCAATAAATTACTAGCGTTGTGTCATCGCGCTTCTCTTTCTATTCTATGCAGTCCGACAGTGACCGCGCTTTAGCTGTTGTCAGCCTCTTAAAGTGAGTTCATAGACACATACAGAACACTCCTGCAATCGCTCCAAGCCAAAATAAATTAGCATCACTGGGGTTTATTTATAAACGTTGCGTAGTTAAGTAATGGTTAACGGCTGTTTAGCATACATTTCTGATGTTTAAACGTCTTTTAACTTTAAACAAAGTTTATGAATAAAGGGACTATCTTTAATAATGGTAGAAATACTTCCGCCTCGCACTGGAGAATATTCTCAGCACATTTTATCGAAGAAAACTCTTCAGGATTTTATACTGAGAAAAGCTTGATGTAAACATTCGGAGGGAAAAGGGAATCCAATTAAGTTATATTTTGCTGTTAAGAAAAAGCTTAAAGAAAAGTTTTGAGTATCTAAGCTTCTCTGTGCTGGTGTTTTAGATTTTTCTTTATGTTATTTATTATTGAGTCCATTTTGTTTTGATTTATGAGTTTAGCAATTTGTTGGCAATACTTATTGGTTTTCCTTTTGCAAAAATGACGTACCTCCATTTCCATACAAACATTCATACCTATTTAACCTCTTTAAGAAATTATTGTACAAACATACTTCCTTAGTGCTAACCCCTTCGCTATAGATAAGAAACTCTTTTGAAGAATGTTGTACTTCTAGACCCAGTGCACTACATAGCTTAAGCTGTGCTTTGTGTGTCAATAAGTGAATGAATTTAAGGTGAATCCTCAGCAGTAGCCCGCCAAATTCAAATTGTCTTTGGTTTTTTGCAAATTGCAGCTCTGTTTTACGTCGTATGTTGATCAAAATACGATTCGCGACTAAAAGGAATTAGATATTTACTGAATAATATTCATCAATTTCATATCAATTGTCAAACTTTAGAAATGTCTTCCTTCTAAGAATTTTCACTGAAAAATTCTTAGAAGTGCTGATTTCATTTAAAATTAAATTAAAATAAGAAGTTGAAAAAGAAATACAAAAAAACCGCAGTTTAAACTGAAAATTAAAACGTTACGACGACGTAGTTCATTATCACACAGGTTTTTTACTTGTTTATTGTATATTTTTTTTATTGTTAATTTTGTTAGTTTTAAATGCTCCTTTTTTATTTTTACTCTTTGTATTTCCTGTGCGTGTCCTAAATAAAATATTTTTCTTTCTTTTCTTTCTTACCACATGGTACGTAAACAACAACAAAACATTAGTTTAATTGTGCTAGATAACGGTATTCTGCGTCAGGCGGAAGGTGAGGACGCCGTGGCGCCTCTCAAGCCACTCCTCAAAGAGGGGTCTTACCGCCGCAATTGTGGCGTGCCCTGCGCTGGGTTGCGACAGTCGCACTCTCCATGCCGCCATGAGATCCCGCCGGAGCTCTGTCCGCTGTGCCGTGATTTCTCGCGACAGCGGAGTTACGCCCCGGCGTTTCGCCTCCTCGTGCCACTCCCAAACGTGCGCGAGGACCTTTGCCTCCAGATCCCACGGCGGCAATCCGGCAAGGAGGCTTGCCGCCTCGCAGGAGACCGTGCGGTATCCCCGTACCATCCGGATGGCCATGACCCTTTGGGACGCGTTCAACCGGCGGGCTGGCCGGAGCCTCAATGAACGCGCCCACACCGGTGCCCCGTAAAGGGCCATGGACCGCACGACCCCCGCGTAGAGCCTCCGGCAGGAGGCGCTTGGCCCCCTCAGGTTGGGCAAGAGCCGCTTTAAAGCAGCCCCGGCCCGCTGCAGTCTGGGAGCCAAACGTCGGAAGTGCTCGACGAAGTTCCACCGGCTGTCGAGGACGAGTCCCAGGTACTTCATCGTCGACTCGACGCCGATGTGAACTCCTCCTACCGAATTGTTTCAACCCTAGGGTTGAAATTAAACTTTTGTGTAAATAAACCATTTTTATTTTGAAAAACGATGCTACACATGAAAGTCTTCAAATGGCGGAGTTTTTGAAAGAAAAACTAAATGGTTTTAGTGGTATAGTGAGTATGGAGCTACATGATAACAGCCGCACGGGTCGATCGAAGGTTAAGCTACGCTTGCCGCGGTCGGTTCGTGGATGGGTGACCATCCATTAAAAATTAAGACCCCGTCTGTGCCTCAGAAAGTACTTTAAGCCGTTGGTCCTGGCTCTCATTCGTAGATCTTTGACAGGCGTTACGGGTGGACAGGAAGGCCGAAAACAGTCTGGTCTTACCAAGGGGTATGGTGTTACCCAGTAACTGGGTTGTGGAGGTCAGATAGGCAGTCGTTCCATGGAACATACTGGTATTCAGCTGCATCTGGTTAGACTGAAAGCCAACCCCAACATAGTTAAGAAAATGCTGGGCAGCATGAATCGTATAATGAGTAAATCGAATAATTAAAAATCTAAAACGAAACACAGAAATAACATAGGTACCTACATAGAACAAAGGTCAATTTTAATCTCAGTTTCTAATCAACAACAACTCAAAAAAAAAAAACTTTATTTTTCTTTCTTAATTTGTCAAAAATACCTGCCAAATACTTACCTGAGAAGTTTTTGACATTGATTGTCAATGACATGAGATTGCGACTAGATTTTTAACTTTTTAAATTTATGGGAAATAGCCTCCAGAACTATAAGTTCAAGCGTGAGTCGGACTCGCTCACTTAAGCTTGAGTGCCGTGGGTTTTTCCATTAGGAATTTCTTAGTAACAGCCCGGAGTTTGGAAGGTGGCGGTGTGATACCCCTGTGCCTCGGAAAGCAAGCTAAGCCGTTGGTCCTGCGTCTGAACAGTGTATAAGCAGAAAGAAGAAGAAAGAAAGAAAATTCATTTATTTAGCACAGACTGACGGGGTCGCGGATTGTTCGAAAGAGTTACAGTGGCCCTGGTGCACAGGCAAATGAAGGAACACGGGTGGGTTTTAGTCAGTAAGACTCTGATATGCCCTTCCGCTCCGCCCAGAGCGGGAGAAGTCATTTGATGAATTTCCAACCAAAAAAAAAGACTACAAAGCACACAACACAACATCTACCTACAATTAGAAAAGAGTAATAAAAACAAATAAAAAGTGTAAAGTGCGTTGTGAGAAATTAGCAGGAAAGTGTGCCTCGCGGCTGCGCCAAATAGGTCTAGTTCAGCAAAAAGAACAAACATAAAGCATATCTTTATGCTTCATTCATAAGCAATACTGTCAGTTATATCGGTATTTGCGCCTCTATTTATGTCAAAACGTCGGGTGAAACTGTTTGGATACTTAAGAATTTTCGTTTTGTTCCACGTCGAGGTGGACGGGTGTTAGGTCGGGCTATTTCTAGTTCGATAGTTTCTATTGGGGTTTTCAGATTTTTTTTATAACCTTATTTTTTCGGTAACTTTTGTTCTGCAGTGGGACACTATACAATTGTAAAACATATGTGTACCACAGCAGGGTATTTCTAATATTAATAAAATGTGTATAAAAGTGTGGGTAAAGTATAACTGTAACAGATAAAGTAGTTACAGTGAGTACGGCATTTCTCTGTAAAAATGACACCTACTCTTACTGCATGCCCAGACCCTCGCTAATGAGACACAACAACAACACGCAACACATACTACAAACACCACAAACACCCCTCGCACACTCATTAACTCTCACCCACACTCCCATTCACCCTACACTCACCACATTAACTCAACATCCCAATTCATATGTCCTGTACTGTTATTAGGCGGTTTCTGTACTGTTATTTTTGTCCTATTATTTGTTTTTAAGCTACTACATAGCTTTTATCGCGGGCTTTTAGCGCGGCGACCGAATCAAGAAATTCCGTAACGAAAATAAAACCTAACACCCCCCACTCCGCCTACCATGTAGCTCGGCCGAGCGTTCGCTTAACGTGTATGTATATGGTACGACTGTACTTGAATTAATATCAAAGAAAAAAAATACTGCATAAATAAAAAATAAATAAATAATTATAATTGCATAAGTTGATAAAAAATGCTATGCAATAGCTTTACCGCGGCAGTCCCCGAGTGCCACACGTGTTTTATTTTATTTTTATTTTTTATTATTAACTAACGAATTTTAAATTAACTTTACCTATTAAGCACTTTTGCATGGAACATCATTCCTTTCTGTATCTGGAGAAGGGCGTTGTTAGCTGCGCTACAGTTTATACTTTTGCAGCTATCATCGTTTTACTTTTTGTACCTATTCGTGTGTTTATTGTTCCAAAATATTTTTATTTTTTTTATTTTTATTATAATTGATTATCTATTGTAATGGCCCTCTATATAGCGGGCCACGTGGGGCCTGACTCACATATAATACTGACAATGCGACACATTTGTGTAAAAAATACATAATTGTCAAATTTCCACGACAGGTGGTGTTTACTAATTTTGGGAACTATGAAAAAAAAACGTACCACATTGTGAGATTAGCGGACTGTTGCCTGTAACCTGTCGCCTGTCGGTTTTAATGATAAACGATAAATAATTTTATTTCTGTAAGTAGGTTTGTACTAACACTTTTACACGTCAATCATATTTTATAAATAGATGAGGTCGGCGTTTCCTATCTGATTACTCTGAGAAGAAAGGCCGAAACAAACACAGAGGTCACGGTCTCTTTTAAGATCAACAAACATCAACCACTGCGCTTTCCCCAAGATACACTTCCCACGTCACACCTCCAAAACATCAATGCACCTAAAGCAAAGCCGTGAAACCGCACCTCAGTTTCACAGCATGTGTCAGATTGGCTGCCTGTCTGATTTGCATGAGAAGCTATTGAAGCCAAACCAGAACAATGGCTCTCGATGATACGACGTGATACCTCTCTGATATGCTTTTAAATCCAGACATAGTCTTGGTCAGATCATGTGAAAATTTTATTAAAACCCCAGATATAGCATAATCATAACGTTATCATTAGGCAATATCTAGGCCTTTCTAGACTATTGGTTACTGAGAAGCTGAACACACAGGGATTCCATTCAGCACAGACGACTAAAAGTTACATATTGGTGTCGAAAAAAAGCCGTTATTAATTCAAACTCAAACTCAAAGCATTTATTTCAATTAAACCATTTATAGGCACTTTTGAACTGTCAAAGAGTCGGTCAGTTAGTCAGAAAGTTGAAGCTAGTTGCCCATTCCAAAACGTTGATCTCTATGGAGAAGAACGGGCAAGAAACTCCAAGGACACTCTTTTTAAATTAAGATATTACAAAATCCTGGGTTCATTGTTCTTGTTGCTTCTGTATGTGAGATCAATGAAAAAAAAAATATATTAAGAAACAATTCAAAGATTAATAATAAAAATAAGCCGTGGCAGTTAAGAGATGACCAGTCTCACCTGACGGCGCCCGTTCACGAACATGACGCGTGGATCAGCACCATCCAGCTCAACCATTTTGTAAGGAACCGAATGATCCAACACGCGCCATCAACAGTGAGACATTTAAGTGAGCATGATATAGTCTTAACTGCCGTGCTTTCAAGTCAACATACATAATAATGATATAATAAACGAATCCATGGTACTCTCATATCTCAATAACACTTTACTTTAACACTACACTACACTAACACATTAAACAACTAAATAAAATACAACAGTCCAATAGCCAATATAATCATTTAATAAACATTAAGCCTACTGGACATTAATTTAATAATTTAAATTCATGATTATTAATAATGCCTGTTCCTGCCGTTATTAAATCAAAATAATTACATGACTGAGCGAACAATGTAAGGTTGGCCGATCGCTTATTGATAATTGTATCATAATTAATGTGATGATTGGCGGTAAAACCTAATTAATGTCGTTAGTTAATAACTGTTGCATGTGAACTTTACTCCCTGTTTGACTCAATGAATCTGCCTAGACCTTTCCCTACTATGGTGGGGTCAGCTTTCAGTCTAACTGGAGACAGCTGAATAACAGCAATTTACATGGAGTGACTGCCTATCTGACCTCCACAACCCAGTTACTAGGTAACACGATACCCCTTGGTAAGACTGGTGGTCAGACTTTTGGACTTCTGACTATCAAATCAAATCAAATCAAAATATTTTATTTCACATAAACCAACATAGGCACTTATGAAACGTCAGAAGCTAGGTGCACGGTTCCAATTAGTTGTTTTGCTATGGAGAAGAGCCGGCAAGAAACTCCACGGTTACTCTTTTAAACTTTTTATCCGCGACGACTGTCAAAGATGTTCGAAAGACAGCAGGGTCCAACGGCTTAATCTCTTGCGTGTCGCATGATACCGCATAGGTTCATAAGAAAAAACCCTCGAAATGTCAACTGAACCTCATAGGTCGTAACCATTACGTCGACAATTAGGGCAAGGTAAACGGAGGTCCGCCAGACCAGAGGTTAACTTGCTTTCCGAGGCACGATAATGTATTGGATGGTCACCTATCCATGAACCGACTGCGGTAACCATTTTTTTTTTTTTGATGGAACATCCTCATGGATGTCCTCCGCCCTGGGGGGGCGGAGGGGTCTGTCAGACTCTTACTGACTAAAAACCACACCGGTGTTCCGTCTCACAGCTACGCCGGGGGTCGCGGGAACGTACAAATCTTCCGCAACCCTCGGCCGGTGCCGGCCCGCCTCTGCGGGCCCCGTCCGGTCGAGCGGCAACCAAAGCTTAACCTTTGATCGATCCGTGCGGCCCGTGAGACTCGTATGACGATAGATTCAAGCCTGCTCAAAAAGTAAGTATACCGGGTGGCAGGGGCTTCGACACGCAACCAGTTACCATGGACTCAATACATGATTCTGAATCCCCCTGCGTTGAAATAGTTAGGCGGTTTGAAAAAAAATAGCTTTCCCATACATTTTGACCGCGTAGGTATTGCACTTTTCTATGAAACAGCAGATATATATATTTTTAAACCTTTGAAAAATTTCTACGCCAGGAGGTTTACAATCTGCCGGGGTCGCGGATTGTTCGAAAGAGTTACCTTGGCCCTGGCGCATAGGCAACTGAAGGAACACGGGTGGGTTTTAGTCAGTAAGAGTCTGACAGGCCTTTCCGCTCCGCCCAGAGCGGGAGAGGTCATTTGATGAGTTCTCACCCAAATAAAAAAGAAAGAAAAATAAATAATAGTAATAGGTGGTCTACAATCTTGTGCTAAATTCAATTCATGGTTACAGTTTGCTCGTCGATGTCCCTGCCAACCTGTATTATCGTTATTGTATCAAGTACTACCTACATGTCATGTTTTTGGACTTAGCGCACAGTCTAAGCTCTTATTCTAATTCACAGAAGGAACATAATTTATCAACATGCTTGCTTACCGCGTGTTGGTGATTTAAAAAGATAAGTCCGGGATTCCTCATTTTTTTTTCCTTCACCTTAAGCATTTTTATAACAGACAGATTTTCTTAATATTCCACCTCATCTTTCACTTCTACCTTCGATAGGGTGACTGTCGACCATAATTTCACAAAAAAAAATGCGAATTTATTTTCTACCAAACTTCTATTTCACCAAATGTTTTCCGATTTTATTTCTACCATCCCAAATCAACTTTTCCTGAACTGGCAACTACCAAATAACAACGCAAGCCAAACTTCTGCCTTGGTGGACTCACACGGTAAAACTTGTACTGTATTTTATACTACACAACTGATCTTAGTCCGCATACTTTATACTTTGATTTCTTATTTAAAGCTGCTGCATTATACACTGGTTTAAAGTTGGTAAGCGCTTTTTAAGCTTTGGATGTTTGCGGAAATGTAAGATGGATTTTGCTCGTCGCTTTTTTATAATGCTTGACTTCTTTTGCAGGCTCCTTCATTTTTCTATAAAGAATTCTCAATTTTATTTCACTAGTAATGATATTAAGCTACGGTTTCCTAGAAGAGGGATGACCGCCACTAACGTCTGCAATTTACCGGCAAACGACGTAACCGAAACGTTATTTATCAAAGTAGAGTACAACTATTTTCTTAATGTCCCTCGGCAATCATCGCATTTCCGAATAAAAAGAATGCTAATTTCCATGTCCATCAATTATAAGATTTATCGTGTATAATAATTTGAATTCAGAACTAAGTACTTCATTGTTGTTTTGTTTTGGACGTAACAACAATAAAGTACTAAGTTCTGAATTCAAATTATTATACACAATAAATATAGATGGAAATTAGCATTCGTTTGTATTCGGAAATGCGATGATTGCCGAGGTACATTAAGAAAATAGTTGTACTGTAAGTTGGTACGTTTTCCTAGATACCGTTTTTGACAGCGTAAAGTAAAGCCCCGCTGCCCATCGATTTAAATCAAATTAAATGTTTGCCGCTGCCATAATTTCCATGACTGCGGCAGTTATGTGGCGGCTATTGCTCGTCTAGGACACCGTAGCTTTAGACCAACCAGCAACAACAGCTGTCGGACAACCAGTCAAAGCATGGGGCATTGTGAAATCCAGTAACTGGGTTGTGGAGGTCTGATAGCCAGTTATACCATGTATCAGGTTAGATTGGAAGCTGACCCAGACAAGATTAAAAAAAAAAGCTGGGCTAGTGATGATGATTTGAGAGTGGCGATTCTGACTCAAACTCAAACTCAAAGCATTTATTTCAATTAAACCATTTACAGGCACTTTTGAATTGTCAAAGAGTCGGTCAGTTAGTCAGAAAGTTGAAGCTAGTTGCCCATTCCAAAACGTAGATCTCTATGGAGAAGAACTGAGGTACTTCATCTGTCATACCCTCGACATCCATGTTCATGTTAGAAATGAAATTACGTTAACTTAATAAATAATGTGAATGTTTTTACATTTGGATGTTTGTATGTTTGTTACTCAATCACGCAAAAACGGCTAAGCGGATTAAGATGAAATTTGGCACACAGATAGTTTATAAATCTGGATTAACACATAAGATTAAGAAAGAGAAGAGATTTAAGAAAGAAAGAAAGAAAGAATAAGTATTTATTGAGCCCCGACAAGTACTATTATTACTACTATTTTTTCAGATTTGTCCCGGTACAGCAGTACGTTGCTGTGGTATAATTTCCGATCTCCACGCGGGCGAAGCTGCGGTCAGAAGCTAGTATATCATACATTATTCATGAAAATTAAGAACATTAACTGAATTCACGTTAGTCACGTCTTATTAAATGTAAAATATTGAACGTCTCCCAAAGTTTTCACAGTTCCTAACTCAAACTTCACTGTTTTATGGCGAACTTCGTTTAAGCGATTTTCTTTGACTTTGCTACTTAACCTTGCGATGGTTTTTTTCTCTTAATTTTAAAATTAGGCCCACAAAAATGCTTTTGCATGTTTTTAAATTATAACATCGTGGAGCTTTTTATTTATTTCTTACTAGCTACGCCCCATGGTTTAATTAAATAAGTAAGTAAAATTTTATTTGTTTAAACATGGTATACATGATACATTGCATGTAAGATAATAAAGATACAGACAAGTTCTAACATGTTCAGCCGCATAAGTCTCGATTCCGTGGGAATATCGGGATAAAAAGTATTCTCTGTCCTAATCCAGGTCTACTCATCTGTTTTAGTGTGAAAGCGTAACGAACAAACATACAAAAAATCAAAGCATTTCACTTTATAATATTAGTTTAGATTTCTATACCAATGACAACAATTTGTACTTTGTAACTCATATTTTTACTTTTGTGCGTCGGAAGGAAGAGATTTTTTAAATTTGTGTATCGAAAGACCAAAAATCGATCCACAATGGACGAACATACACAGGCTGGCCGGGATATCGTCGCGCAAACTATAACCATGAAATCAGCACATAATTCTAGACTCTCTTAGGAATTATTCGTCAGTTATAAAAATAAATTGCTATTTTCTAGAAAAGTGCAATACCCACGCGGTCATACTGTATGAAACAGCTTTTTTTTTACCGTCGAGGAATTTCATCGCAGGGGAGTACAGAATCATATATTGAATCCATGGTAACTAACACGTTGCACGTCGATGCCAGCCTGTATCAAAAATATATTTATACTAGCGACCCGCCCCGGCTTCGCCCGGGTAGCAAAGCATAATATAATATAGCCTATGTCACCCGGAGATAGTGTAGCTTCCCAACAGTGAAATAATTTTTGAAATCGGTTCAGTAGTTTCGGAGCCTATTCAATACAGACAAACAATCATATCTTTTCTCTTTATAATATTATTTCACTGTATTTCATTTACTACAAAATATATTTAGGTTATACCTTAGCCTCAGCAACACGTACACATTTAATAGCATAACCACTGTTATTAAATTGTAGCTTATATGAAACGTTTGTATTTTTGACATAGCGCCATCTATTGAATACTTACTCAATCCAGTCAACAGATATCGGCATCTGTTAGAATCTTTTGGAGCTAACAGATAGTTGTGACTGTCAAATAATAGACAAATAATTTGCAATAAAATAATATTGCGACTATAAATTGAGATGTAAGCTATCTTATCTTTCAAGTTGGATCATTTTGCACACGGTGTGCAAATCAAATTTAAAATTGGTTCAGTAGTTTAGGAGTCCATCGCGGACAAACAACGTGACACGTAATTTTTATATATATAAAGATATACAGACGAATTGAGAACCTCCTCCCTTTTTATGAAATCGGTTAAAAAAGTGACAGGCTGTCTATTCGGTAAGTGTTATAAGTACCGCCACGATGTCCAAGATTGGTTCTTGTATAGATAAAAAAGAAACAACAACAGACAGACAGACAGAGTTCAAAACACCATCAAGAAACAACTATGATGTAAACACATACATACATAAACTCATAACTTCTTCCCAAGTACGCAGAAACTACAGAACACCACCTGCTACGATCCTTACATTCTCCCTTTGCTTCATTTACGTTCATACATCTGGTCATACACGCACGCCGGTTGCGAGTACTTTACACCTGAGCTTTCTGAAGAACATCAGCAATAAGGTTACTATACAATGTCCTAGAGCGTCCCCTCCCGGCGTCACATCTGCCTTGTAAATGTCTTTTGTTGGTCACCTTAACGACCGTGATTTACTAAGAGCATAAAAGCAAAAGAAGCACATTCAAAGTAACATGCAGTGATCTATACCATGCATCCATCAGCCCAACCAATCTGGTCAAAAAGGGGGTCCGTAAACTAAGAATCAGCCCTCAATCAGGCTGCAAATATATTTTCCTTAACGCTGACCTTGTTCGAAACAGCCAATAAAATATTCCCAGTTCAGGGCAAAACGGATTACACCACATATACCCATGTGTCACTCTGATTGTCACATTTGTCTTTTTTACGATGTTCAATGACGTTACTATGGACACCGGCGTTGTCTTATAATTTCGTGAGCTTTCGTGATAAAAGAAAATGTTATACCTATTGGCTTTGATCTTGTAAGATTTTTATTTCGACCCTGATCCCGTTTTGGGGTGGCGTCATAATTTAATTTTGGAAATTCGTCTGTGTTAAAGTGGTCTAAGAGGCTGTGAAAGATACTGTAAATGAAACTTGGGATATACAGGGTTTATCAGAAAGGTTTGGTAACAGACCATCAAACTGAACATCTTTCTCTGTGGGCCAACATCATAATCGCGAAAAATAATCAGACGACCCATACATTTGCTTTAAAAAAATGTCTGATATTCATAGTTTAAGGGGACTACAGGACCTAAACGTAAGTTTTATAATGCCTAAACTTATATGATCCACTGCAGTAAACTAAATCAGAAAAATATATGTTATTCTTCAGGATATTTGCTAATTAGATAGTGTGTTGAAAACATAATACAACTAATCTGATACGATAGAAAAAAATCACGAAGATACCTCTAAAAATTTATTTTAACGATTAAAAACCATACTACTATGCATTAAATCATTCTGATTTTTTGTCAGATTATTCTACGAGCAACATACTAACGTAATAGTGTTTTAATTTTTTAATCCGTTCAATAGATTTTTTGTAAACAGATAATTGCTTCGTATTTTGCAATAAATTACCAGCGTTGTGTCATCGCGCTTCTCTTTCTTTTCTATGCAGTCCGACAGTGACCGCGCTTTAGCAGTTGTAAGCCTCTTAAATACCAGAAATAAACACAATCTTGCTGTACATCGCACTCTCCTCCATAGAGTAGGCAACTCATTCATGGGTTCATGGCTTTTGCAGTAAACTTCCCATTGACTTTCGAAACTGACCCATTAAGCGATTTAAAAGCTGTATTAAAACCAAACTTTGTTAAAAAATTGTACTAAAATTTTTCTGCTAATTTAAAAACTTTTTTACAAAAAATTAAACCGACGAAAATTTAAACTGAAAAGGAAAAATTAAACCTTTCAGTCTAACTAAGCTCTTAAATTAATGTAAATTACAAATTTTGAGTCGGCGCCAAACATACTAGGTGCCAATAAAACTTATGGCAGCTTGATTGATCGTCGTGAATTGATAGATCTGCGTTGATTGTTTGGCGCCGACTCAAAATTTGTAATTTACATTAATTTAAGAGCTTAGTTAGACTGAAAGGTTTATTTTTTCCTTTTCATTTTCTTTTTTCGTCGGTTGAATTTTTTGTAAAAAAGTTTTTTTATTTTTCGCTTTTCAGTTTCCTTTTTAAATATGAACTTATTTATTTATTTAGGGCTACCAACAATGGCTTACACTACAGATATCTTTAAAAAAAACATGAAATTAAAACTTAGTAAAGTGGATTAATTACTTTAAGGTAAACACCACATTACCAAAATTAAATTATGTTAATTGACAGCTTGGGTACTTGACAAGTTTTCAAGCAAACTTAATACTAGGGGAAAAATATGCTAGATATAAAAGTCATCATAAAGGCTTCATAACAAATCAGACAAACTGTCAAGAATTTTAGATTTCTGCTTAGTTAGGGAATGAAAGTGTAAATCAATTAGATCGCTACTACATAATAAAACCTAGCATATACACATTTATACGCTATACCGTTTTTCTCTGTGGAGGACAAAGAGGAGTAATAGGTCTACGCGGTATTCATGACGGACGGAGCACGCAATATATTAAGTGCGAGCAGTGGAGGCGAGTCGACAATTCCTTTAAGAAATTTATATACAAACATTGCGTCGTTTAAACATCTTCGTTCTTCTAAAGTGTTGAACAACTTCAATCTATTTTTATAAGAAGATGAAGAAGAATAAGAATAAGATGACGAAGATTTTTCTTTTTTATTCATAAGGCGTAGTCGACGGAGCCCCGCTCGGAGGGGCTCCTGCCTCTGGGTGGTTTAAAAAAAAAAATAACTACGAAGGGGATGGCGGGGTCTGAAAGACCCAGCCATCCCCTTCTAACCTAACCTGTCCGAGTCGGGGTGCCCCAAGTCCCGAGGTCGCTTCGCTCGCTCTTGCATCCTATCCCACCCTTGCATTTTAAAGCAAACTTATTTTTTGTGAGTAACTTAAACAAGATTTGGTGAGCATTTATCTATTTTGGTAGGCAAAAGAATATCAATACAACACGTACAATTATTCTGATGAGTGTATAATTATTTTGGAACGTTGGAACGAACGAAATAAAACGTTGTTCTTTAGGCCCCTCGGTATAGAGTGGGTTTATTTTATTTGAAATTAACATATTTTACTTGGTACTTAGACTTAGGTCTAAAAATTATTTTGTTGAGCATTTAAATTGTAGTCAATGTAAATTTTTGGTCAAATATGACTCCGAGGTCACGTATAGTGTCTCTTTAAGTAACTTTGTCGTCATTAATGTAATATTTGAGGTTGGCTTCCAGTCTAACCGGATGCAGCTGAATACGGCATTTTACGTGTGGCAACTGGAAATAGACACAATCCTGTTACCTACTGAGCCCACGATACCTCTTAGTAAGACTGGTTGTCAGACTCCCAGGTCAGTCTTTATCTATACAAGGGATCAAGGGATTATTAACAAAATCACTGCCTCATTGGTGTAGTAGTTGCAAGCGCTACTGCTGAGCATGGGGTCCTGGGTTCAATTCCTAGGTAGGGCAAAATGTTATTGGGTTATTCTATCTGGAATTTCTCAGTAGCAGCCCAAAGTCTGGATTTCTGCCCGGTTGATGGCAATAGGCTCGCCCCCTATTACATAGGACTTAAACATAACTGGTGAAATATGGGTGTACTATAGGTACACCTCTGCTTAACACTTCGGGGAATAAAGGCGTGATATTTTGTGTATAAACAAAATTGCTCTCACAAGACCATCTTAACTTGACATCAAACAAGAAAATCTTATTAAACAAAACACAGACAAATTTAAGATCCCCCAATATGCATCATGGTAACTCTCGCGTAACTTAGGACCAAAAACTTTGTAATATATTAGAAAGTTAAATAAACTGGGATTACATTAAGGCAGGACTTATCATCTTGACAAAAGGGACTTGGTGCGTTACACCGTGGTATTTGTTATACAATTTTGTGAGATTAGACTTTTGAAAGAGCTTTGAACTTTTCGAGAGGCATGTTCTGGAGTTTAGGTTAGTTAAGCTTGTAGAAAACATTTTTTATTATAATTATTGTACACACATGCACTAAACTGAATGATGTACACAAAATACGTCAACTAATACAAAAAAATGTAGAGTGACGGTAACAAATTGGCTTCTTACACTGTACTACGATATGAGAGAAAGTTTCTTAAGTTAAGTAAAAATTCGCACATATTGACAAATCACAAATACATATGCACTCACTTACATACGTACTTACCTATAGCATGGAGACATTCTTACAAAAACCTACAGAACTGACACAAATTACACCACTGTGTGCAGTCACGAGCACTAATATGTCAAAACTTGTAAATTTTCAATAGCGATTTACTCGTGAAATAACGAATGCAACGTTGAAATGTGACATTTTGCATAAACCTATGGGTTCGAAAATACAATGTTCGTAATAACATAAAATTTCATTAAAAAAATAAGGAGAAAATCGTTTTTGAATTTAGCCAAGTGTATACATATTTATGCTCGTGACTGTACGTATACACTCTTTTTATGCCTATTTTAAGTTTTAAAAATGTACCTTATGTTGTATAAAATTGTTAACGGAACGGAAGGATCTTGGATCTCACAACATAGAAAATCCTAGTGTGAGGTCTAGGAATTCAATCCACTTGAATGTAAGCTTAGCAAATAAATTTATTCTTATTCATTCTTCTATTATTGAAGTATAATTGATGACGCCAAAAAAAAAAAAAAAATTATTTGACTCTTATAGTCTAAAACTCAACCCGCACTGGGCCCGCGTGGTAGATTACAGCCCATTCCCTAGAATGGGCTGTAATCTGTGGCTGTAAATCTCCAAGGAAAGGAGGCCTGTGTCCCAGCAGTGGGAACATTATAGGCTGATTATGCATTATGCATAGTCTAAAAGGCCTAGTACCTACGCAAAATCATTAATTAACCCTTGGGTCACGGAAATGTATTTTACCATATATATGTATGTAATATTGAAAATTAATCACAAATTTTGCCATAAATGTCAATCTATAATTCAATACTGCATCACTTCATGGGGCACCGCACCAAAAATTGTTCTGCTTCCTCTTGAAAGAGCTCAGGGAGCAATTTTAAAGGTAGCAAACTTCCATCCCTTTTCTTTCCCACAGATCTACTGTATAAATTCTGTAACGTGCTGACTGTTCGCCAACTTTTAATTAAGTATTTAGTATTAAAACAGCATACCATGCTTACCTACACTGTTGATAATAATACAAGTAACAAGAGACAGAATGATATATTAAGCACATCTAATGCAACCTCAAAACATGTTTTTGAAGAAATATTTTTTACATTCTTCGGCACTTTTTTTTTTTTTATTTATGTTTTTTTTTTTTTGGGTGGGAAATAAGTTGCCTGTGCGCCAGGGCCACGGTAACTCTTTCGAATTATCCGCGACCCCGGCAGGTTAGGCCCATGACTGTACAATAGATTAAATAACTTACTATAAAATTACTTAAGTTGTAAAAAAATATACTTAAATATTTCCTTACCATCGCTTATGCACAGACAGAATATCTACTTGTTTTCTGCAAATAGAACCGCTAACATGCTATTTCACTTTTATTTATCTAATTTGAATTTAGTTTTTTTGATACTATTTGTTAAAGTCAAATCATTTATTTCAAATAGGCACAAAAAAGGCAGTTTTGAACGTCAAAATTTGCAAGACAATAGAATTGATTCTAGTTGCCCCTTCCAAAAGGTAGTTTCGTATGGAGAAGAATGGGCAAGAAACTACACCGTTACTCTTTTAAAATGTTTTACAATATTTTATACAACGAAGAAAAAAGAAACTGCACAAACAACACGCACAATACAAAAAAAACACGTGTGGCACTCGGGGACTGCCGCGGTAAAGCTATTGCATAGAATTTTTTATCAACTTATGCAATTATAATTATTATTATTTTTTTTATTTCTGCAGTATTTTTTTTTCTTTGATATTATTTCAAGTACAGTCGTACCATATACATACACGTTAAGCGAACGCTCGGCCGAGCTACATGGTAGGCGGAGTGGAGGGTGTTAGGTTTTATTTTCGTTACGGAATTTCTTGATTCGGTCGCTGCGCTCAAAGCCCGCGATAAAAGCTACGCAATAGCTTAAAAACTATTGTAGACAAAATACATTCACTAATAAAAAGTAGCCAAAAGCCTCGTACTTAAAACTTTAAAAGTTGGACATTGAATTATATAATTACATGTGAAGACGATGTACCTAGAATAAAATTACTATACCACAACAGGTAAAAATAATGAAATATAAAGCAATGACAGGTAAATTATTTATGTGATACATACACGGTGCTCACATATTTACAATTATTGAAAAGTAGATGATTGAAAAAAAAAAAACAAATAATAATTTAGTGTGTGAGTTAAAGTAGTTACAGCAAGATTTATTTTTTAAAGTTTTATAATTTTAATTTATATTTATTATATTTTTCTATAATTATGGCTTTTTTAATAAAATGAATGTCGTAAAAATTATAAATTAAACAATTAAATTAGCAACGAGTTTGATTTTGTCTAGACTCTAGATTGTCCCATGGAGCAGGACTAGCATGTTTCCAAGCATTCTTATCTAGGATATAATCCTTTAATTTGTAATATGCTTTTTTACAAAGTCTATTAGTCGCCATTTGAATAGTACTCTCTTTCTAGACATACGATGGATGGACCGTGTGAAAAATTTAGATATTTTTTCTTTTTCATCTTTCACACAGTCCATCCATCGTTTCTGTGGTACTCTGATAGCTAAGATCAGCGGGATAATTACGTAACACACTAACAGTAGGAATGGGTTTCATTTTGACAGTTCAACAACATTCATTGCGTTATTTACGTTGTTGAGCCGACAAATTTTTCGAACATATGAAGCAATGGATTAGCAATAGGATTCAAAATGATTCAGATTGTGATAGATAGTGTGTTACGTAATTAGGGTGCTGGTATAGTTAACATAAATACAGTACAACTATTTTCTTTATGTCCCTCGGTAAACTTCGTGTTACATCAGTTGTCGGATTTCTATCAGTTGCCTCTCAATCGATTTGGAAGTATATGGAGTTGTTAATAACTTAATGTATTTTATTTAAAAAATGAGAGAAAAGCTGCTAAAGTCGCAGGCACGAGGGACATTAAGAAAATAGTTGTACTGTACTGACTGTTAGTTTAAATACTACAGGATAACGTTTGTACTTAAGTTGAAGCAGAAATTGCTCAAAGGTTTTAATGGTCGACCCTAACATTTTCACCTTCAATTTACTTGCGAATCGAGCGCTTTCCTTTAGTATGAGTAATTATATTATTCTGCTTATGTGTTATTTAAGTTTGTTTTGAGTTAATAGTTTATGAACTTGAGGTTAAGCTTAAAGTAATAGTTTGTGACTGATATTGAGAATACGAACTCCATGCAGTTTTATAGTAATACTAGCTCTACCCCGCGGTTTCGGCTGCCGTTTCAACTTTTTTATTTTTGCTCGGCTTCTATGGGTTGTAGCGTGATGATAAAAAGCGTGCAACATGCTCCAAAAATTTGGCTACCAAATGTACACAGATTTTTTGGAAATCCATCTGGTACTTTCAGAGATTCGTGCGTTAAAACAATAACAAAAAAAACTCTTCAGCTTTAATAAATTACTAGATTTTGCCCGCGACTTCGTCTGCGTGAAATTTCTTATTCCCCCGTCGCAATGCATCGCCTGCCCCCGCTATTACTTCATTTTCACTTAGAATTCTGTTTTTTTTCTTTTTGCTCGATTTCTTTGGGTCCTAGCGTGATGTTAAGTAGCCTTCCTCAAGAATAGGGCTATCAAATTCACAAAATATTTTTTGAAATCCGACTAGCAGTTCCATAGATTAGCGCGTTCAAACAAACAAAAAAACGAACAAGCTCTTCAGCTTTATTATTAGTGTTTAGTATAGATTATAATAGAATTGTGGTCATGAGAGCCAGAGTGGCCTAATTACTTAAACTATCGTTTTCAGTAGTAAGGAAAAACAGAAGCCCTGATTTCAAATAATTTAAACTAAGTAAACTAATTTATAAATTAACTAATTTATAAATTAACTAATTTACAAATTAACTAATTTACAAATTAACTAATTTATAAATTAACTAATTTGTAGGCCACTGTGGCGCTATGACTTTTAACGTTTAGAGCAGTTTTTTCTGAAATAATAACAGTATTGAAAAAATTACAGTTAGGCCACTCTGGCTCTCATGGCCTCAATTATAGATATCCAGTATCTGCACCCTAATTGCGTAACACACTATCTATCACAATCTGAATCATTTTGAAGCCTATTGCTAATCCATTGCTTCATATGTTCGAAAAATTTGTCTGCTCAACAACGTAATAACGCATTGAATGTTGTTGAACTGTCAATATGAAAGCCATTCCTACTGGTAGGTGTTACGCAATAACCCCGCTGCGCTGGTATGTTTAATACATTACCATTATTTGGAGAACATTTAAGGATTGTTCAAGAGTTCTAGCTACAATAAAAGTTGTTGTTCAAAAATATTTTGTAGTCTTTACAAGGTATTTGTATGTATGCGAGATTTTTATCTCTAATGCAACAGAAGAAATTCTAGAACGGCCTAAAATTTATAAAAAAATAACTTGATTAATTAAACTACCTAATGACTTCTTGCTAAGCCTAGTAAGCTCAGTATTTAGTAGATCGAATCGAAAACATTGTTTACACAATTCGAGCCAGTTACTGGCTTGATACCACTAGCTTACTTTCCTGGCTTGGTACTGGCGTTATGTATTCAGGATTTAAACGTCGTGCCGAAGATCACAGCTGTTGGATAAATTGTTGCAGATTGCAGAAGCTTAGCTAGGTTATTTTAATTCTTAGGTAAAGCTTGTAAGGTAAACTAATTTAGAATAAATTAATTTCAGTTTTTTTGTTAAAATGTCACAAAGATACGATGCTGAATGTCCGAATTCAAATATTTTGATTAATGATAAAAAAACCGGTGTTATTTGCGGTATCAAGAAGAAGAGTAAAGCAATAATAAGAAGCAATAACTTTTCCCAAAATATCAGTATTTCGGAACCCAGGACCAAATTATATCATAATTATGCCAATAATAGATAGGAGTAGAGATCGGCTATTCGGATGCATATTCACCTAAAGTTGCGATGTTGGCTAATATGGAATGCGCTTTTGTATCGAAAAAATCTTAACGTTAACTAACACTCATCACCCTTCCTCTTACACCCTATATACACATATTTGAAACATTAATTTTAAATAAATATGTATCTGAACAGTTATGCAATCTAAGAATTACGGGTTTTTTATTTTAAATAAGTAATACACCCGACTAGTTAAGCATTTCTGGTGTTCCTGGCATAACGAGGTTTTTTTGTAAAACAAAAGTACTTTTTAATAAGCCGCTTTCATACTTTTATAGCTAAAAAATTAGTTTAGGTAAATATGCATCCCAATATCCAATCTCTGGTTATGAGTTTACTTTTTTTCACAATCATAAAGGATGTTCGCTAATTACAATTATCTACCTTAAAGTTGTAACTGCTGCATAGTACAATAACATACATAGATATGCATTGAAAGACTCCATAAAAGCACTATGCAGAAATTAATCCAGTAAGTCATGATGATTTAAAGGCTGTATCAGAATCCCGAACAGCCAGGTGAGATAAGTAATTTCCCGTAGAACCACTGAATATGAGACTGGGGACCAACCCAACCGACCCTATCATAAATATAACATAATATTACCCCTTGTACCATGTAACTTGCTTTCGAGGACCAGAATTTTAACAAAGGAATTTTGACTTTCTGCCTCGAAAATAAGGTTGGTTTTAGAAGGAGTGTACAACTAACAAATGAACGCAGGTCTTAAGTAATATGTTCTCACATAATTCTTGGGTTAGGCCCTTGTTGTAAATTATTTTTTTTCGAGTTAACTTCGTTGGGTATGATTATTATAATTATAACTTTATTACTTTACATTGTAGGCTTAAGTTGAGTTATAATTTTAATGGCCATGATATTACGTTGTGCGTGGAGTTGCCTCTTTTTGTAAGAAGGTTGTTTACATAAAGGGATTAGTGAAAATTAGTGGAAGGGAGAGAAGAAGAGAATGGGTATCGCCTCTCTCACAATGCGTAGATGTCGCTCAATCAGAGATATGCCAAAGAACACGACACTACCATGGTATAATAATAAACTTCGCCAGGTATAGCATTCCGAGACACAGTGGTCACGTGGGAGACACAAGCGTACGTCATCACCGCTGTCAAACTCAAACTCAAACTCAAAGCATTTATTTCAAATAAACCAATTACAGGCACTTTTGAATTGTCAAGGGGTCGGTCAGTCAGAAAGATGAAGCTAGTTGCCCATTCCAAAGCGTAGTAGGTACCTATGGAGAAGAACGGGCAAGAAACTCCATGGACACTCTTTTAAATCAAACTATGGTTACAAAATATTGGTTACATCATTCATGTTGAAATTATGCACGTGAGAACGATGCAGAACGTTAAAAGCGTCCGTAATAAAGAGACAAAAACAATTCCAATATTAAATTAAAATAAGCCGTGGCAGCCAAGAGATGACCAGTACCCACTGACGGCGCCCGTTCACGAACATGACGTATGGATCAGCACCATTTAGGTCAACCATTTTGAAGGGAACTTAATGATCCAACATACACGCCACCACCAGCGAGACATTTGAGTGAGCATGACATACTCTCAGCCGCCAGGGCACATTCAAGTCAATGAAAGACAAACCTAGAAAATGGTAGCTGCTATGCAATTATACAATACTAAAAGATTGAATGTATACAATGTAAAGACAGTTTTTACAATATTCAGTAGTTCCAAATGCTAATCAATTAGTTAATGCGCCCTTGTGGAGCAGGACCAGCGTTGAGCCAAGCATTTTTATCAGCGATGTAATAATATGCTTATAATATGCTTACTGCATAGTGTGCGTTTTATACAAGATTTAAATTTCGTTTCATTCAGTTGAAGTATATGGGGAGGTATTTTGTTGTAACATTTTAAACAGTACCCCATGAAAGATGAGTCTACTTTAGCCAGCCTGAAACCTGGTTGAACTAATTGGTCCCTATTTCTAGTGATATAATTGTGTCTTTCACCTCTTTTATTAAAACTATGTAGATTTTTCCTTACGTACATGATGTTTTCATAATCTTTTCTGTATTACCAGTAGTGTGTAATAATAACTCCCCAACCGCCTTTATTACCTGTGCGAATCCGACAAAACAATGAGGTTTTAACTAACAATTACGTTGGTATAAGTTTAAATTTCATTGTTTCGTTTAATTAGAAAAACGAGCCGACAATTTAAATGCTTTATATTTTTTTTTTACAGAATGGTGACTGAAAATGTTTCCAGAATTCGTGTTTTGTTGCAATAAAGTGGCGACTGGATAGTGACGTAACCATGTTCACTCCCGGAATGCCAGACCTTGTTTTTTTAGACCATGGACACTACATTGTGAAGGGCATCAGTGATGTCAATGGTGAGCCAGTAGCTACCTGCCAGGGTAACGAGGTGTTGACATAAACAAAACTGGTAGAAGTAGGTTAAAAGGGTACAGCTTCCCATGAAATTACAGGCACTTGACCAGTTTGTCTCCTTATATCTTGGACGTGGCCTAAGTTTCCATGGGCGGTGGCAATCATTAACCACCTCGTGGGCCATCGGTATCGGCCTGTTTCTAGAAGAAAGACGCTTATAGTTTTTGCAAAATATCACTTTAAACATTAAGTCATATAGTCACTTTAAAGATTTAGAAAACGAAAGTGTTGATAGGTTTTTCCATCTCGAATTTCTCATTAGCAGCCCGGAGTCTGGATACTAATCCAGACAGCCCAGCCCAGCCGGGCACTAGCCCGGCTGGTGGCAATAGGCTCGCACCTTATTACATCGGACTTAGACATAACTGGCGAAATATGGGTGTACATAGGTACACCAGCTCTGCCTAACACTTCGGGTAATAAAGGCGTGATGTTTTGTTAAGTAGTAAAAATAACTGTTCTATCCTATGAATAATACGGCAAAGTTTAATTAACAGATTATTTAATTAGTCTAACATTTTACACTCCAAATAATTTAGTATAAAAGCCTTAACACAAAGGCCTAGATTTTGGTGTAGAACGGGTTTCGTTACATCAAATGGGCTTATAAAAGGATCACAGTTAAACTGTTCTATGTGTTAGTTTTACCAAAGTTAAGCTATTAAGCGGATCAACATGAAAGTACTTTATGAAGTAAAAAGTTAGAATCGGTGTTGTTGAAATATAACTATTTACGTACAACAGGACCAAGGGCATAGAACCGAAATGGCGTAGTCGCCCTATCGCCATTTCGATTTCACTGGTATACATCACAATTTTGATGAAACTGAAATACATCACCATTTTGATGAAACTGGTATACATCACCCTTTTGATGAAACCGTGGCCCTGGCACACAGGCAACTGAAGAAACACGGGTGGGTTTTAGTCAGACAGTAAGAGTCTGACACGCCCACCACCACCACGAAACCACCAGAAAAAAGAAAAAACAAAATTGTATACAGCGTGTATCAGAAAGGTGTGGTCATATTTAAGGGCGTGGTACAGACCATTGAAATAAACAACTTTCTCTGTGGGACCAACATCGTAATCGCAAAATAATGATCAGCAGTCCTATACGTTTCGGTCGAGTAGATATTGAGGTTTTGTATGAAACTTTCTCTTTCTGTTTTTTCTTTCAAGGGTGTGCCCTTAAATATGATCACACCTGTCTGATACATGCTGTGTGTGGGTAGAGGACACTTAAACAAACAAATGGATACTTCAAAAAATCTAAATCTAGATGAACTTCCGTAGAAAAAAGTTAAAAACCTTTTGCAACATAATTCCAATCAACTAATACTTTTTCTAATAACTGCACTTAGTACTATCATAAAATGGGTTTAGTTTAGACCATATTTATTTATTCAAACCATTTATGTACACACATATAAACAGACAGGAAGAATGGAACAGAAAAATAATACATACAAAGGTGATGCTTATTTCTAAAGAAATCTCTTCCAGCATACCTGCGATAGGGGAGTATATATAAAGAGATGTAGACGCGTTTAGTAGAGAAAACAAAATACATAAAATCAAAAAACAAGTTTCCAATTTGAATATAAACATAAAATATGAGAATATACTGACATAAATACATACTTCTAAAATAAATATAAGTAAAATATATAAAAATATAATGTAATTCAACCACCATTACCATCTATGTATTTATTAGATAAATGTTTAACAAAGCTGCAGTACAACCCTTTATTTAAGGATAATGATTAATGTCTCTGTCGATACCTAAAAATATTTCGACTGTTTCAATAATGAAATATTACTCGAAAACCAACTAATGCCTTTTTCAGCTGCAAATAATACTTTATCTTCATTATTGGCTTTTCAAAAGGACGATGAACTTGGTATGTAGCTTAAAATAGAAACAGCAAAATAATTTACAACAACTTTTAGAGCCATTCCATACAAAAGCTCCTATCTCTAAAATTTTCCTGATACTAACACCTGAGTTGCTTGAAATCGTTCATTCGTTCACTCACCTCGCTCGTTCACTGAACTGACGCTATCTGCGCTATGTCGTCATGACCGAATGAACGAGAATAGATTCAAAAGGCTCGAAGAATTTTTGCGAATTTTAAATTCCGATTTTCAAATTCTTTATTCGAATCTTGATATTAACGGCTCATCTGTCTTATTTATCTTTGAATGTTTTAAATCTTTAAAAATTGTTTTTTTAAGTATGAAATTTCGAGGTTCAAAATAACTATTAACCTGTGTTGGTTTTTACTGCAAGATATCGTGACTTGTTTTTTGCATTTAGCGAAATCTCTTCTCATATATAGCGTGTATCGGAAAGGTGTGGTCATATTAAGGGGTATGGTATAGTAACTTTCTCCATTGGACCAACATCATTAACGCGAAAAAATAAGCAGCCATTCGACACATTTGGATCGAGTAGGATTAAAGCTTTCTGATACATGTTGTAGACAAGCAATGAGCATTCATGACTATGCTTGCTTACTAAAGACCATATTTCTTTAATACGGTAAAGAATTAGAATAAAAATAATTTAAAAAAAAACCAGAGGGGTAATTCCCGTATTTTAAGAACATTCGCATTCTAATCTCAGTCTCGAATCTGTCAAGAATACCTGGAATTTCCCTACATTTTTGACAAGTTTCTGATATTGATTGTCATTGAGATTACATTGTGAATAAATTACGGGAATTGGCCTTCAGGTTTCTTTAATATGGCCAAAGGCAAGCACGGCCTGGATACGAGCCCAGACACGTTGACAATTACAAAAATTAAATAGTAGATCCATTTTCGATTTGAAAATTAAAGTATCTAGAAAACTTCACATATAAACTACATTTCAAAACTTTGCTCCACCAGAGTTAAAATAGCATATATACTTGCACAAAAATAAAGTATAATCTTTCATAGTATTATCTTTCTCTGAAAAGATAAATGAAAATGTAGTTCCTACACATACAAAAATAAAACCAAGAAAAAAAAAACCCGGATGGCCCAGTAATATCGCACAAACTCCGTCACAACGTGCTGAATTATTCAACACGCCAATAACTAGTTGGCTTAAAAGTTCAAAAAATGCTTGACCTTGACATTGATGTTGTTCACTTGTTTCAGATAATTCGACCAATTATGATACAAGAAAAAAAGCTGACAATGAAGATTACAGGTACACTGCTATCAGGCAAGCTTATGTATGAACTCAATAATAACTTAGAAGGACCAAAAATTCTTAGCGAGAGTGAGAGCAAAAAAAGGTAGCTTCAAATCTAGGCTGCACTATTTTATCATAACAGTAGTATCGTTTAGAAAATTTCAAAACTTTCCTTGTCCAGACTAAACATACCAACGAGACACAGCTGTAGCTGTACAAAATAAAATCGAATAAACTAAAAAATAGGATAAACTTTCATCTTTCCCCGTGAAGAAAGATGAAAGTGTAGTATAAAAACATAAAAAAAAAACCAACACAAAAACCCGGATGGCCCAGTAATATCGCACAAAGTAGGCGCTTCGTCACAACGCGTTGAATAATTCAACACACCAATAACTAGTTGGTTTAAAAGTAAAATTTTAAATTTACTCTCAAAGTGTGTTCGCGTCACATTTGCTTAGAGCAGACAGGTTCCCTCATGTGGCTGAGAGTATTTTTTGTAGTTCAAGTTGGGAGAGACAGCGATATTTATTTATTTATTTATTAAAACTTTATGCACAAGTAAAAAACTACTGTACAAAGGGGGACTTAATGCCTGAGGCAAATTTATATCAGTCGAGATTGCAAATTCCGTAATTTCTTAAGATGACACTAGCACTTGTGCCAGCGCCCAGCGACTTCGTTCAGCCGTGAATTCTCAATCCTGTAAGAGTTTAACGAAAAATCCTTATTCGTTGTCTACATCATAAAGGGAGCCTCTGTACAAAATTTCAGCTTTCTAGGTCCAAGGACGTGGGCTTTGATAAATCAGTAAGTGAGTATGTCAGACTACAAAGCATGTATTCTCTTTACAAAAGTTATAAACTTAATGCTAAACTTTGACAGTAGTGCACGAAAAAGGAGCTAACTTTCTGAGAGACTGGTGCCTGAGGTAGGTTTATATAAAAACCTGTATTACAGGTCACCAGACAGGTTACCATGTATAGATGTTATCCGGTATATTTTTAAGCTATTACATAGCTTTTATCGCGGGCTTTGAGCGCGGCGACCGAATCAAGAAATTCCGTAACGAAAATAAAACCTAACACCCCCCACTCCGCCTACCATGTAGCGCGGCCGAGCGTTCGCTTAACGTGTATGTATATGGTACGACTGTACTTGAATTAATATCAAAGAAAAAAAAAACACTGCATGAATAAAAAATAAATAAATAATTATAATTGAATAAGTTGATAAAAAATGCTATGCAATAGCTTTACTGCGGCAGTCCCCGAGTGTCACGTGTTTTTTTTAAAGCTTTTTTGTTGTCATTTACCAGTGTCGCAAGCGCAACACAGAGCAATGTGTATTGTCTTTGGTCGCTGGCCCTAATATCAAGCAATAGACAAAATTGTCAAACTTTTATGGCTTGAATACGAGGCTTTTGACTATTTTGTAAGTGTGTATTAATTTATGTCATTTATTTGTAATGTAATAATAATAATAATAATGTTTATTTATCCAAAAAACAATACATAGACACAGTTGAACACAGTAGTAGATATACTAAAATTACACATAATTGATTGTGCAAACGTTGAAAGGCTACAAAAATCTATATAACAAAAAATATAAACCCTGTCTCTCAAACTAGGAGGCCTGTATCTTAAGAGACAGTGTTCGGTCAGATGGTTGCGCAATTTAAGTTGTACCCTTTACAAGTGAAATAGTGAAATAGTGTCGATTCTATTTTATCATTACATGGCAAACAACATTATCTGTTTAAACATTTGAAGTGAACACTTCCTGCAGTTGTGATTAAATTAAAATAAGGTAAGATAATATAAAGTCTGTTTGTGTTGTGTTGTGTTGTGCTGTATGAATGTGAGGGTAGGTGTGTGTATATGTGTGTGTGTGTGTGTGTGTGTGTATATGCATGTATATATTAGATATAAGTGGATGATTATGCTGTTGTTACTTTTATTAGTAATATGTCAAGCGATGTAAGTTAATAACAATTCTGTTTTAAAATAGTCCTGCTGAATGAGCCATTCTGTTATTTTAGATTTAACATTAAATTTATTTAAGTTTATTACGTCTAGTTCCTTCTGTATTTTTTTAAAGACGTGAATGCTTAGAACGAAGTATTGTCGTCGTGCAAACGAGGTTTTGTGCTGTACACCTGGTGGAACATATGCTCGCTTGCTTGGGTCAGACGGAGGCAAGTAGCCATGTATCCTGAGAACAGATCGAAGAACATAGAGCTGTCGAACCGTCAGAACTTGACAGTCAGCGTATAATTGCGCTGTAGGGTACCTATAGGGTTTCCTTGTCATGACCTTAAGTACAGCCCTTTGGGCCCTCTCTGCTCTCAGAAGATAAGTCTTCGCTGCTCCACCCCATACGGTTATGCAATATCCCATTATAGATTGGCATAAGGTAAAATACACCATTTTGAGAATGTCGAAGCTACCAGATTTCCGGAGAGATTTAAATATGTGGATAAGACGAAGTGTTCTAGTAGTTATTGTATCGAGTTGTTTGTCCCATCTCAACCCATCGTCTATGTGCACACCCAGGTATTTCACACTATTCGTTCCAGCAATAGTAGGACACGAGCACGATATTTGCTGATTCTGACACGAGTGAGCTGTTATAGTGAAATTATTTGTGGGTTTGGTGTTACGTCGGATTGCAAAGGGTAGATAATTGGTTTTACTCAGGTTTAGTGTCAGCAAGTTCTGGTTGAGCCAGTTCATTATTGAGGACAGTGCAGATTCCGTCTTTGTTTTGACATCTTCCCACGTAGGTCCATGAACTAATAGCGCTGTGTCATCAGCATATGCATAAATCTCACAAGCTGGAATCGACATTCTACAAAGGTCGTCTATGTAGATTTGAAAAAGTGTGGGACCCAATATGCTTCCTTGAGGCACACCGTACGACACAATTTCTTCATCACTGTAATTAGAGTCTATTTTAACTCGCTGTCTGCGATTTCTCAGGTAATCTCTGAAGATATCTAGAGCTAAGCCACGTACACCCAAAAATTCTAGCTTAGATATTAGTCTAGGAACAGAAACGGTGTCGAAAGCCTTCGACAGGTCGAGAAATATACCAAGGCACTTTGATCTGCTGTCCATAGTCTTAGCAATAGATTGGGTCAGGTCCACAACAGCGTCTTCAGTGGAGACCCCAGATCGGAAGCCGTACTGATTGTCTGCTATAAGTTTGTGCTTATCCAGAAAACTTCTAAGATTATTGTTAAGGATCTTTTCCAGTATTTTGGAGAGCGACGACAGGACTGATATTGACCTATAATTATCAACTGATTTTCTGTTCCCACCTTTATGAATTGGATGAACTATCGCCCTCTTCAGAGAATCCGGAAATACTCCCGTCCGAATACAAAGATTGCATATATATGTTATCGGCGGTACCAATGCATGACGGAATGTCTTAAGCAGCGAGGATGATATTCCATCCCAACCCATGGCACAGTCATTTCGAAGCTGGAGTATAATAGATTCCACGTCACTTTCGTCGACTGTATGTATAACGAGTGAATTGGCGGGCGACTTCAGTGTTTTGTTTCCATCAATACGACGTTGTTCAGGGTTAATTGGGGTTTTATTTGGATCACTTAGTATTTTCGCTGCCATGTTTTTACCTATGTTACTGAAGAAAGAACATACACTGTTTAGAGAAGACGTAGGATTGTCACATATATTTAGCAGTTCAACGGGACTAGAGCGTGTTTTATCAGTATTTGTTATTTGCTTTATTGTTTTCCATAGTGTTTTAGGAACATTCTTTGACTTTTCAAGCTCACTCTTCTCATAAGTCCTCTTTAATTTACGAAGTAGCGTATTGCAAAAATTTCGATACCGTGTATACGATACCTGTAATATTACATTATCTGGTGATTTCTTAGCCTTAGTGTGCAATTTATCTCTGTGCTTGATGCATTTAAGTAGACCTGGTGTTATCCACGGTTTTATGGTCCTTTGGTTTCTTGGTACGTTAATTAGTTTTGTATGTTTAGTTATAATTGATGATATTAATGTAATTAGTCTAGTCATAGCGATATTCGCGTCTTCTATTTTGTAAATATCTGTGAAATCGAAGCATTCCAACTCTGCTTTAATGGCTTCGAGATTAGTTCGAGAGATAGTGAAACTTTTGTTTCGTGTCGGATTTATATTGGAGATCATTAGAACAATAGGTTTGTGATCTGTTATGTGAGATTCTAGTACCAAGGTAGTGGCTATTGACTTCGTTTTTATTAGGATGTGATCGAGGCAATTTTCCATTCTAGTGGGTAGGAGGTGGGTTGGTAGTAGCCCATGGGATGCGTTTAGGATAAGGTAATCTAGTGCACGGTCATTCCTACTGCCCAGTTTTATGTCGATATTCAAATCGCCTACAGTTGTGATACTGAGTGAGTTTGATAATACCTCATAGATATTGTTAAGGCTAACCAGAAAGCTGTCAAACTGATCTTTAGCGCTATACGACGGAGAACGATATGTCGCTACTACCGATAACTTATTATCAATTTGGCATAGAAGACCATTGGCATAATTTATGTCGGGTTCCCACACAGTGACATTTAACCCAATTTTTGTATAGACTATTACCCCATCGTTTTGATTAACTGTGTTTTTAGTAGCGTGAGGATGGTATCCGTTAAGTACTGGAAGGTTATTCACTTTACTCAGCTAACATTCGGATAAAACAATAATGTCAAAATTAATGTTGGTTAAACATATCAATGCTTGGAGACTATCGAAATTTTTATTGACGCTACGTATATTTATGTGAAATAGTTTTACGCTACTATCAGTTGTACTTATATATTTTACGCACTCATGCGGTTCACAAGAGAAAGAGTTTCCGAGGTTGAGGTTGTCAAGTTCATGATTTATACTATTTATATTTGCCATTTGAGTAGCAAATTAACACCAAAAAAGGAAACATTGAGTATGATAGTGTCGTTATTTGATATTGTAGGATAACATCGCTTTTCTGTAGATATAATGTTGTTGTATGTGTTGTATTCATTTTTAATGTGTAAGTAGGGGTATTTATCATGTGAAATATGTTTAGTAGTGTACAAACAGAGTAGTGTTTAAATAAAATTAGTGTGCAAACCTGGTTAACAAAGATTAATATAAATGAACTAAGATCTATAAGTAACAATTTAAGAATGGCTTGAAATAGTTATATATTCTTGCTCACGAGATCCTGGAGACTCTTCTCTGAGTTAATTAGGAGCTGTTTATGGCCTGTTTGTTTGCGAAGGAAGATATTTCCATTGCTTACCCAACAGAACGTGAAGCCGTTATTCTTTGCAAATTCGCGTGCCAAGTAGAACAGCTTCTTGGAACTAGGAGACAACTGTTCAGCGACGTAAATCGCCTGCCGTTTCCCAGGTATTCCGATCAATTCAGTGTTTAATTTGTTGTCTTTTGATTCCTTCTTGTTGTTGTAAGAACGGATAGCGGATAGCAGGTTTTGTTTAGTTCGCACTGTTGAAAATTCAGCGATGATTGGACGCAAGATAGGGGCCGTCATGCCTGTAGTGGGTTTCCCAGTACAGGCGTCATGCCTGTACTGGGAAACTATCTTGCGTCCAATCATCAAGAAAGAAAAGAAAGCAAGAAAAGAAAGAAATAAAAAGCAAGAAAAGAAAGCAAGATAAGAAAGCAAGAAAAGAAAGAAATAAAAGAAAGAAAGAAAAGAAAGCAAGTAAAGAAAGAATGAAAAGAAAAGAAAGCTAGAAAAGAAAGAAATAAAAAGCAAGAAAAGAAAGCAAGAAAAGAAAGCAAGAAAAAAAAGAAAGCAAGAAAAGAAAGCAAGAAAAGAAAGAAAGAAAAGAAAGCAAGAAAAGAAAGCAAGAAAAGAAAGAAATAAAAAGCAAGAAAAGAAAGCAAGAAAAGAAAGAAAAGAGAGCAAAAAAAGAAAGCAAGAAAAGAAAGCAAGAAAAGAAAGAAAGAAAAGAAAGCAAGAAAAGGAAGTAAGAAAAGAAAGAAATAAAAAGCAAGAAAAGAAAGCAAGATAAGAAAGCAAGAAAAGAAAGAAAAGAGAGCAAGAAAAGAAAGCAAGAAAAGAAAGCAAGAAAAGAAAGAAAGAAAAGAAAGCAAGAAAAGAAAGCAAGAAAAGAAAGAAATAAAAAGCAAGAAAAGAAAGCAAGAAAAGAAAGCAAGAAAAGAAAGAAAGAAAAGAAAGCAAGAAAAGAAAGCAAGAAAAGAAAGAAATAAAAAGCAAGAAAAGAAAGCAAGATAAGAAAGCTAGAAAAGAAAGAAATAAAAAGCAAGAAAAGAAAGCAAGAAAAGAAAGCAAGAAAGAAAAGAAAGCAAGAAAAGAAAGCAAGAAAAGAAAGAAAAGAAAGCAAGAAAAGAAAGAAAGCAAGAAAAGAAAGCAAGATAAGAAAGCAAGAAAGAAAGAACGAAAAGAAAGCAAGAAAAGAAAGAAAGAAAAGAAAGAAAAGAAAGTAAGAAAAGAAAGAAAAAAGAGCAAGAAAAGAAAGAAAGAAAAGAAAGCAAGAGAAGAAAGAAAGAAAGAAAAGAAAGAAAAGAGAGCAAGAAAAGAAAGAAAGAAAAGAAAGAAAGGAAAGAAAGCAAGAAAACAAAGCAAGAAAAGAAAGAAATAAAAAGCAAGAAAAGAAAGAAAGAAAAGAAAGCAAGAAAAGAAAGAAAGAAAAGAAAGCAAGAAAAGAAAGCAAGAAAAGAAAGCAAGAAAAGAAAGAAAAGAGAGCAAGAAAAGAAAGAAAAGAGAGCAAGAAAAGAAAGAAAGAAAAGAAAGAAAGAAAAGAAAGCAAGAAAAGAAAGAAAAGAGAGCAAGAAAAGAAAGCAAGAAAAGAAAGCAAGAAAAGAAAGAAAGGAAAGCAAGAAAAGAAAGCAAGATAAGAAAGAAAGGAAAGCAAGAAAAGAAAGCAAGAAAAGAAAGCAAGATAAGAAAGCAAGAAAAGAAAGAAAGAAAAGAAAGCAAGAAAAGAAAGAAAGAAAAGAAAGCAAGAAAAGAAAGAAAGGAAAGCAAGAAAAGAAAGAAAGAAAAGAAAGCAAGAAAAGAAAGAAAGAAAAGAAAGCAAGAAAAGAAAGAAAGGAAAGCAAGAAAAGAAAGAAAGAAAAGAAAGCAAGAAAAGAAAGAAAGAAAAGAAAGCAAGAAAAGAAAAGAAATGTGCGTTTTGTTTGTGCAGAATTAACTGTTTTTCTTTCTTTTTCTTCTTTCTTTAGAGTTTAGACTCTTTTTTTGGTAAATAATTTCATGATAACACGGAGTAATTCATTTCTTAATCAGAACGCAAGAAGTTCAGTTACATATGTATCTGTGATAAGAGTCTCCGTGACTTATTTATAGAGATACATTGAACAGGTGAAAATGTGAAACGAGGTTTTAGGTAATCCACATTTTCTTCGATCCTATGGTTTATGAATATGGCTAAGTTCCGCGCGTTACACTGCGTTACGGAACTTTGCATTAGATATGAGTTTTATCTAACTGCTTAATCAGTCACGTTTAAGAGTAAGGACGGAAAAACATGGCGTCTGGTCGTTTTAAGAGTTTTAACTACAGAGAAGATGACATAACACGAGGTGCTTCATTGCTCAATATAATTATGCAGACTTACGTAAGAAGTCTGTGTTCGCTGTCCGCTCCTACTTGCGACACACTACAAAAACGTCGTCGTGTTTTCGTGAGAACATCTTATTTAAGCGCAAGCGAGCGTGATGTCTCCAGGATTTTCTTGGAATTTTTCGTTCAATAACAACATTTCGCTTTTGAGATATCACCTATCAGTTACAATGTGTCTTGTCATTTTGTCGCCCGTCGAAAAAAACATATTTTGTCATACAACTTTTTATGAGCAAGCTTATATTTTGGATCGATTTCCTCATAGCCACCGAATTCAAACTTACACATTTTGTCCTGATAGCAAAACAATATGTTATTGTTGACTTGAGACTTCAACTTACATCGTTTCTGAAACTCTCATTACTGCTATTGTTTTGAAGGTATGCGCGTTGAAGATGGCTAGCGTAACATAATTATAATAAGAGTCATATTTTTATTGGTTAAATTGTGAGCAGCACAAGCCTGAGGCCCGCGTCCTAACTGAAAAAGACTGCACTGCGACCTTCACGCTGGTTTATATAAGTACTAGCTTTTGCCCGCTGCTTTGCCCGCATAAATGTCGGAAATTTATCCCACGTATTTTACCTCTTCAGAGGGTGATCCTACAAAAACGCTGAGATACGTAATTCGTTATTGTTTACCAAAAGCATACATTTGAATTTTCATATCCCTGACTTAAGAAATGCTGGGTTTCCCGTACAAGTTTTCAGCCCCTATATCACCCCTTTTAGGATTATTTTTGAAACATAATGTAGCCTATGCCCTTTCTTAAGACATCATGTATCTTCTTGCCAAATTTGATCGAAATCCGTTCAGGGGTTTAGGTGTGACAAGGGAACATACAGACAGACAGACAAAGTTATTTTCTTATAATATGAAATTATAGAAAATTATAGTTAAAAAGACCCATCACATAGCCGTCAACTACGCATACTGTACATCAAATTAAGTAACATGGCACAAAAATAATTGCTGGGAAACGAATTTAATTTTTTGTTTGAAAAATCGCTGCTCACGGTAGTACGCAACGTAACGCATGCAAACTATTGTTCTTATGGGTGCATGCAACAATACAGGGGTCTTGGGGGTATTTAAAGTTGTGCTATAACAGTAAAAACTTGTTTTCGTAAAAAAACGTCAGTAAAAGTTGGAATTTTGACATTCAATATCTCCGTAACCAGAAGGTTCCCAGGTATGGTCCAGTACAAAAAAAAAATTACAATGATGATTAGTATAAGTGACTCTCGGCTTCGTTAAGTGTTTTTTACATCCGTTATATTAAGTATGGAAGTATGGATGACATAATCACGCGATCAATCAAGTCGCGTTTGTACGTCAAAACTCATGAAAGCGATTGCGTAAACGCGCGTCTATCACTTTTGGTTAGGACGCAGGATTAAGCTATTCCTGGCGAGGGAGTAGTGGTGTGTTGCACAGTTGCAATTGTGTGGGCGAGTGAAATTCAAACACACAAACTAAATATGGATTAAACTCAATGGGGGCTATCGTTTTTGTGCTCACCAGTTGGCGCCACTGTCGACTAAGGTCCTGTTGCAGTATTTTTATTTGATGTTTTGGTTATGTTTAAGTATCCTTATATTCATAGTATGTTTATTTTATTACATTTTAAAACTTCAAATGAATATTTGGATTATAAAGTTCCTAAAATTAGCAAGCATGAAGCAGACAAATCTTATTCTTCCTTCAAGTGCTAGCAAATTAGATCCCAACTTTTTACTTAAAATCTTAAGCCATAATTAATCAAGAATGGCACAACCATTACAGCTATTATGAATCATTCGTTAAAATCCGTGATAAAAAATCCCGCAAACAGTGAACGTTCAGTACATATTTTGACATCTAGAGACCTTATTCTACACTAGCGCCTCTAGCGGTGAACTCAAGCACGGTAGCCCTCATTAAAAGTTACATGTTCACAAAATATAACTTAGGTATACGAGAAAAATAAGAATCCCAGTTGTTACTGTTGTTCTGGGTTTTTGTTAAAACCTCCATTCTTCAACTTTCGACCCTAACAGCATAATTACGCGTGAAATATGACACAATAATTAATTAGAACGCCGCATTAAAGGACTGCGCTCTCATTACCATGTGAATTGAACTATAAATCATGTAATAAAGGCATATTATGACGTCAAACTATCAATGTATCACGTAATGGCCGGCTTATCTTGGTAGGGCGATGTAACTGGATTTTACATGTAGATTTGTGTAGTTTAATTTAGGAGGGGCTCGTGGCTAAGTAATAATAGCCGCACGGGTCGATCGGTCAGGTTAAGCTACGCTTGCCGCGGTCGGTCCGTGGATGGGCGATCTTTACATACCGAGACCCTTCCGTGCATCGGAAAGCACGTTGAGCCGTTAGTCTTGGCTGTCATTCTTGGATATTTGACAGTCGTTACGGGTTGTCAGAAACCCGAAAGTCTGACAACTAATCTTACCAAGAGCTATCGTGTCACTCAGTAACTGCGTTATGGAGGTCAGATAGGCAGTAGCTCCATGTAAAATACTGGTATTTAGCTGCATCCGATAGGACTGGAAGCAGATCCCAACATAAGAAAAGGCTAGGCAAGAGATGATTTGTGTAGTTTAGCATGTTGTGCGAAACGGATGACCAGTTTGAAACTAGGAAGTTTGACAAATAGATTCTATTTATAGACAGTCTTCCCAGTATAGACTCCAGCTCTCACAAAGGTTTTAATCTGCCTGTAACTTAGATACTATGTACCAAATATGAACCTTTTTGTGAGAAATAAAATAAATATTATATTATATTATTATATCATAATATTTTCGCGCCGTTATCAGTCTGAGTTGTTTCAGCGCCACAGTATTTTTTTAATAATTAAATCGGGTGTAAATCAAGCCGCCAGCCAATTTAGTAGTAGGTAAGTGGCCATCGCTTTTCACGAACTTCTGAAATCTTGGAGAAAAGGTTGAAATTACTGTATAACCGCACTGCACCGGCACTCCTATCCTTCAAACCGAAACACAGCAATGTGGCGGTTATAAATAGGTACAGTACAACTATTTTAAAACAACAATAAAATACTTAGTTCTGAATTCAAATTATTATACACGATAAATCTAATAATTGATGGACATGCAAATTAGCATTCGTTTGTATTCGGAAATGCGATGATTGCCGAGGGACATTAAGAAAATAGTTGTATTGTACCTAATGTGGTACCTATGATAGTGTGGCTCTTCCGGAAGAACTCTTTCACAAAGGGTACTGCCCTAAAACCCCTCTTATCTTAAAGAACGTTTCAAGTTCCTTCATGACACACATAATAGATATCTTAGGTCATCGGAAAACTTAAGACTAGAGATGCCGATGCATTCCACCAGCTTTTATGACAAGTCTTTTACAGTTCAAGCAGTACGGTTATGGAATGCCTTGCCCGAGTCGATAAGGCGTGCTCAATCTTTGTCCACTTTTAAAATTATGGTTAAAAAACACTTCCTCTCTCCTTAAACATCATCATTACATCTAGTTTCCTTGCTCTTGTTTCATGTTTATTATTGTATATATTATATGTAGATAAGTATATGTTTTATGTATGTATGTATTTGTTGTATATGTAAATGGTACACCACTGACTACCTGCATTATTGTCTCTCCTTCTCCCTTGAATCCATCCAAAAGTTGTCTGTAAAAGATCGCTTTTAGCGATAAGACCGCCCATTGTGTCACCCTGTGTAAAATGTCTACATTTATATCTGTTATTTTTTATGGTGTACATAATAAAGAGTATTCTATTCTATTCTACTGCGGGGTTCTAGCTGCTAGATTAGTAAATTAAAACAAATAAAATAATTGCATTAATAAACAGGGTCAAATTAAATGTGACGTGACGTACGTGTGTGTGTACGTGGGTATCGATATCTAAACATGATCAATAAAAAAGAAATTAATTTGTAGTTTTTTTTCGGTGTCTTCAACCGCAGGTAGCGTAGTCACTTGAAATATCAGTTTTATTTGTGTAAACTTCACAAACGTGGTGGGTATCGATACCTAAACACAATAAAACAAAAACGCACGGTTGGTGCAGTGGTTAAGCGATCCCGCACGGAAAAAATATTTGTATGAACTACAAGTAGTTGTTCCTGGTCTGGCTGTTTGTGTATGTGAGTTTAAATGTTTGTAAATGCACCCACAATACAGGAGAAATTCCTAGTGTGGGGCAATGTTTTAAAAAATATATTTTCTAAACACGTAGGTACTTCAAATAACAACACCACCAACGATCGTTGACCCAAAAAAAAACATCAAATCTTTTTATTTTTTCGTATTTAGATATCGATACCCATCACGTCTGCGGAGTTTCATTAGCTAATTTAATTTTACCCTGAATACATTGAGCCAATCACAAGCAGTTTCATGAAGTTAATAAAATATTAAAGGCTCCTTCAAACAGGTGCGACACGCGACTCGAAACGCACGCTGCACTAAGAGACTGCTCGTCGCGCAACAGGCGGTGCCTTTGTGTCGCGTCACGTGGCGCGCCTGTTTGAAGGAGCCTTAAAGGAATTTTATAGGATTTTTTGGACAAAATGTTGACTGTATTCTTCATAACAGACAAGTTATAGTGTACACTTCTTCGATAGAGTACTTGTAATAACGTTACCACAAAATATTATTGTTGACTTCGATAACTACAAAATAGTAGAGTAGCAATAAAAAATCGGTCAAGCTTGTTCTGCCTCTGAGTCAATGGTTTCGTATTGTTATTTTTTTTAGATATCATGCCATGTGTTACGCATAAATAAATTGACTCCTTAAAATAGTTTTACGTTTTAAAAAGTTCGACGTTGTCAATCATTATTTTAAGCCGGTTAAAGAATTAACAATTTTTATTATCTCCTTAATTTCATTATATGCATATATATTCTATTTTGAAATATTAGAATATAAAAAAAAACTAGTCCAACGGTATCGGGAACCGGGTTCAAGCTACCCTGAGGTCAGGGCTCACAACTTTTTATTATTAAGTTCGATAAATTACATAATTTACCAACTGTCGCTTAATTTTATTTTTTACAGCTCCGAAATAAGAATTTGTTTAAGAATCACGTCAAAATATATTTTTTGGCTTGTCTGCTATCTTCCATCATGAATTTTTCAAAATTTAAGTATCACAGGTGGTTAGGTACGTCCGATAATAAAGCTTCGGGTTCCGCATCTTATTATGCAAATAATCTATTTTCACAGAATATTATTATAATAATATCATAATGGGCCCGTGCCGGTGCAGTTATCACCGGCTATTATAATAAGTATGTATCTTTACGTTGAATTTATTTATAAAAAGGATCAAAATATTATGACGTATTTAAATAAAATGCAAGCAACCGTTGATACGTACGTTAAAATCATGATCACTGACTATCTAAATTATTATTTGTAAAACCAATTTATACATACTGAACTAAAAAGAAAGAACGAAAGAAAAAAAGAATAACGATTATTTGGACACAAAACGCATAACAAAAATTTAAAATAATGTTTTATCCACAATTGTGGGTTAAACAAGACATCTCGTCTTTAATAACGGAAGGGCAAGTTAAAGTCCGGCTGTCGAGAGAATGCATTCCTGACACCCATCAGTGCGACAATTCTAGATTCTAGATAGAGATCTTATTATGGTATATTATTATCTTATGATATTCGTATTTTTGATGACTTTTAAAGAGAAAACTGTCTGCAAATGTGAGTAGCATGCAGGCTACATTGAATATATGATTATTATTTTAATATTGTGAATGTGAAGACTATGTGGGTCATTGTTGTTTTTTTTTTCTCCTCAGTTAATTTTAATCATGGTCTGGCAGTTTGAGTAATTTTTGTGGCCTACCCAAATGTCATTTCTTTGGTATTGTCCGTCGTATCGTTGAGCTCCTTAAGTTCTGAGTTGAGCTGCACGATTACTGACAAATGCGTGCACTGACTGGACAGGTCCACTCAATCTGTGTGGTTTTTCCTCAAAAGACCATTTCAGACACAAATCTACATGGTCTTCACATGATCTGACCAAGATTATGTCTTGATTTTAAAAGAGACTGTGACCTCTGAGTTTGTTTCGGCCTTTCTTCTCAGAGTAGTCAAATAGGAAACGCCGACCTCATCTAGTTTTTAAAATATGATTGACGTGTAAAAGTTCAAACCTACTAACAGAAAATTACTTACTTAAAATAATTTATTGTTTATCATTTATAATAAATTTGAGAGAGAGAGAGAGAAAGAGATGTTGTATATGGTGTTGCTAATGTTGAAGGTGTTAAGATTCAAAATTGTCAAACATGTTGAACTAAACCATCACTGTCATGACTAGACAGGTCCACTTAAATCTGTGCGGTCCTCATATGACCTGACCAAGATTGTGTCTGGACTTCAAATGAGATTGACCTCTGAGTTTGTTTCGGTCTTTCTTCTCAGAGTAGTAGAATAAAGATCAAATTCATTGAACACGTATTCGTTTGCATGGAACTGACAGACTTGACGGCCGGACTGTATGTGTGTAATAGTATTATCACATTTTATCATGCAATATAGGGTAAGCCTATTGCCATTAACCGGTCTTGTATCCAAACTCCGGGCTATTACTGAGAATTTTAGTAATAAATGTAAAACTACAACTAATACAATGAATGAAATTTAATTTGATAAAGGACGTGTTTGTTTTCTATTAATTAAATTAAATTTTATTCGAAAACATTCATCGGTTTCTTACTAAACTTCAACTATATCGACGACCCTGGTGACCGTACAACTCAAAAACACTTTTCTCGTTCTATAGATAGAACCCAAGACCCCAAACTCAGCAATCGTGCTAAGGACCAATAGACCAACAAGGTTTAGCTGGTAAAATTGATTTTATTGAAACAAATTAAACTTACTTTTTTAAATGGACCCCAAAAACATTCCAATACAAAATAGTAGCGCAGCCTTGTTTGCTGAAGGTTACGATAATATCGGTGTCATTAGGCTTTATGTCTTTGTTTACGGTGTTTTTCGGCAAATACCGTTTTTCTACGTACTTTCCTCCTTCTCTTAATGTTGGCTCGTTTCGCATAGGAAGTAGGAGTGACCGCTTACCTGATGTTGCGGTGTTAATCTGAGTTTAAAGGTTTCACCTTTTGTTTTGCTGTTTTATGTGGGTAAGCTTGCTCAAACGCATTGGGCAATTTATTACATCGAAAGTTAGTGTTAATGTGTCGATTGACTGAACTCCGTTTGGTCGAGTTTACGTTAAGATCGTTTTTTTAAAGCCAGTGCTTGGTCGGTGATGGCCTTACTGTGTGATACCATTTATTGAACCAACCCAAGTGACGACTTCAAATGCCTCTTGTATAGATCATATTTTTTGTAACTGTGATTACTTACGCAAACAAATTGTAAATAAGTTGTCATCTGAGCACAGTGGACAAACAATAACATTTTGCTCCTACATGTCTTTACAGAAAATTCAAATAAGGTTTAGGCCTATTACATATAAAAATTTAGAGAAATTAAATAATTCTTAGGCCAGTAAATTTTGTGATCAGAGTTTTAATAATATATGTGACCCAAATGATTTCTACGCCGAGTTCTTTTCACTATTAAACACGTAATTTAATTAAACTTTTCCACTAACGACTAAATTATACGATGTTCTTATTCAGTGATTGGGCGACCCCAGGTATTCGTAAAAGCAGTGTAAAACTTTTTGAACTTTATGGCCTAAAGCGACATATCAATAATAAAAGCTTTCATTACTATGTTGCAAAATATTCTAAAACTTTTAAAAGTATGTGCAAAATAGCTAAAGCTCTTTATATCAGCAATAAAATAAAATCTGCTGATGATAAAATAAAAACTACCTGGCAAATAATAAATAATGAAACAGGCACGAAAAAACAGTGTAATACAGAATTTAATTTAGAGACTGCACATGGTCCCATCAGCTCAGATGTAGAAATAGCTCAGGAATTTGAAAATTAAAAAGTTTTTAATTTTCTGAGTTCTTTCTACAATAAGAAAAAACGTAATATTCCCCTTAAAATGACTGAAGCTTTAGATTGTACTCCCACGCTTTCTGCTGCCTTACTTAGAAATAATTTAAAAGGCATGCCCTTTGGAGTTTAGGTTTCAGTATACAAATCCCCAGGGTGTAATAAAAGCCTTTAAATATCTAACAATTAAATCAACAAAAGATCTCTGGGGAACGTCTGTAAAGTCTGTAGATCTATCATTGAAACCATGGCACCCTATTTAGCATTCTTGTTTAACACCAGTGTAGATCAAGGAGTCATTCCGGACCTCATTAAACACAGTAAAGTAGTTCTTTTGTTCAAATTCGGTGATAGTAAAGAACCCAACAATTATAGGCTTGTGTCAATTCTGCCCGTTCTCAGTAAGGTGTCCGAAAAATGTATGCTGAATCAAATGTTACATCACTAATAAAAATAAAATTTTTCATGAACGACAGTACGGTTTTACCAACGAGCGTTGTACCACAGACGCTGGTGTAACCCTAATAAAGAACATTATTAACGCCTGGGAAGAAGTACAGGATGCCATTGGAATCGTTTGTGAACTGTCTAAGGCGTTCGATTGCGTAAACCATGAAACACTTCTGCTGAAACTAGAGCACTATGGGATTAGAAATACAGCTCTTGATTTACTTAAATCATACCTGAAAGATAGAAAGTAAAAAGTCCAAGTAAACGGCACAAATTCAATAGGGTCTGAAATGGCAATGAATCTTCCTCAAGGTTCGATATTGGGTCAATTTCTCTTTTTAGTTTACATTAATTACTTTATTAGCCCTTGATTTACCTCAATTACTTCAAAATCAACCGAAGATGCTGTCATGTATCATTGATCTTTAAAATAGACCGACGGTCCCAAAATCTTGACGACGTGAATAGTTCTATTCTACAGATCCAAGATTGGTTTGCGGTAAAATTTGGTACTAAATGAAAAAGAAATCCAAATGCATTAGATTTAAATTAACTAATGTTAGAAGTAACGAATGTGACATCATAATTATTGAATGGCGAAAAACTGGACTTTATTAATCAAATGGTCTTCCTAGATATCACCCTAGACGAGAAATCGCAATAGACACCTCATATAACATCTCTTGCGGGGTGGCTAAGCTCGGCCGCTTATTCTGTTAGAAAGATAAGACAGTTAACAGATTTAGAAACCACGTGTTTCGTCTATTTTAGCTATCTACTTCCACAGCATTATGTCCTATGGCATTATACTGTGGAGTCAGGCTGCTGATATTGAATCCATCTTTATTTTGCAAAAGAGAGCCATTTATAATCTAAATCACTGCGTTTATGTGCTGAGACGGCTTGTGCGGCCGCTGCAGGTGCTGTAAACCTCAAATGGCTCAAAGTACGACCTTGTCGGGAGTCTATTTATACGCTTTTCATGTCTGTCTGTGTCACCGCGTTGTTCTTCTAAACCACACGACGGATTTTGATGTAGTTTTACCACCATTTAGAGAATTTATTCCGGAAGGTTTATTTGTATAAAACATTCATATTAACCTTTCAAATGATAAAGGAATCACGATGTTTCGTCAAGTCGTAAAAACCGTGCGAAGCAGGGGCGGGTCGCTAGTATTATTTATTTTAGTTTAAGCTTGTATAATTTTTTTAACTTATATTTAGCTGCAAATAAGTACCTACATAAAGTGGTTAAAATAAAAATAAATGTAACTTAAAGCTGGACAATTTTTTTTTTTTAAAGTTATTGTTTCTTCGAATCACACCAATCCTGTCGCTCAACGAAGACAATTATTGACAAAACATACAAAGGGGACAACACACTGCATTGTTTCCACTATCCATTCATCACATATTTGTTCACGCGTCACTATTTATATTTACCCCAACTCTGATTAGACCGAGTAAAACGTAGTCAATGTTTTCTTAAAGAATTTTCCTTTAACATTATGTGGATTTATTTTTCCTTCCCCTTTTGTTAAGGAAATGGACCCTACGTGTCTGCCTGTATATTGGAGTTAATCAGTATATTTCTGGGGTAACGTAACAGATGGGTATTTATGATGTTGCTGGTGTAAGGAGATTCTTTTTTGTATTTTACAAGCTGGGTTTGTATTTTTTGTTGGCAGTCTTTAGAGGACGAAGTCGGTTAATAAGCAACCATTGATTTCTAAGTGCAGCAAGTCGGAAATTATCCCACGGAAACGCACTACCGGGATAAAAAGTATCTCAGCGTGCTTGCATTTTCTTTTTTTGGGTCGGAAATCTTCGAATGAAGTCTCCCGCTCTGGGTGGAGCGGGAGGGCGTGTCAGACTCTTACTGACTTAAACCCACCCGTGTTCCTTCAGTTGCCTGTGAGCCAGGGCCACGGTAACTCTTTTGAACAATCCGCGACAGCGTGCTTGCATTAAGAAGCGGGTTTTCGGGCCTGACTCCCGGTACAGATCACTGCAGGTTGACCTTTGAAAAGAAACGGTTATATGTTTTACCTGTTTCTTTATGTGTGAGCGCAAAAGTTGACACGGGACTATTTCACTCGCACCGATCAGTACGGACTTGTCTGTCCCGGGAACCCGCTTCTTTATGCAAGCATCCTTATGTCCCATCCCAACTCATGGTCTACCCGTGTGCCAAATTTCTCCAAATCCGTTCAGGCATGAAAAGGTAAGTCAGACAAGGAGACAGAGTTACATTTACATTAAGTCATCTATCGTACACGGGAACGTACTCCCGGGATTAAAAGTATCTTGTATAGCAGGTGCTCACGCCCAGTGCCCTTCGTGGGCACTGACCATGAGGACTTATTGCACTCACAGATACACATTACTCTCTAAAGACACACATAGCAAATCTTGTTTTGTATATTAATACTCTTCCTCTCAGTGCTTGGAGCTTTTACAATATTGTAGTACGTAAGAGCAATTTAATATTGTAATTTTAAGGGTGTGAGCCTGGAGATCTGTCATAAAGGTCCCAAACCCAGTATAGACTGCAGCTCTCACAAATGTTTGAATCTGCCTGTAACTTTATACTATATACCAAATTGTATATGTTAATCTAGGTTATAAACTATCTGAGTGCCCGTGCTATTGAGTAACAAACATCTATACATCGAAACATACTTACTTTCACATCCTAATCCTAACTAATAATAAAAATGCGAAAGTAAGTTTGTTTAAGGCAGATGTGAGTGGAAACCGGAGGGGACGCCCTAGGAAGACATATAGTGACCTTATTGGTGATGTTATTCAGAAAGGTCAGGTGCGTAGTACTCGCAACCGGCGTGCGTGTATGACCAGATGTATGAACGTAAACGAGGCAAAAGGAGTATGCAAGGATCGTAGCAGGTGGTGTTCTGTAGTTTCGGCCTACCCCCATGGGAAGAAGGCGTGAGTTTATGTGTGTATGTATGTAAGTTTGGTTGTTACGCTTTCACTCTAAAACGGCTGACTGGATTTAGATGAAATTTGACACATGGGTAGACCATGACCTGGAAAAGAACGTAAGCTCTTTATCCTGGATCGCAGACGAAGTCGCGGACAACAGCTACTTTATAAAAATGGTAGGATGGATTTCTCTGTGTTCAATTTCTGGTCTATATTTTCTAGATCTTACTGCAATCGGTCTCTCAATTATATATTGTTGTTATTTTGGCTATCAATCACAGCAGTAATTTGTGTCAATTCAGTTATTATTTCACCAGCTACTGCTACAAGCATCTTTTGACGTTGACAGGGAGCGCTGTAGCTAAACATTTGCGCGCAATTATTTTGTTAAATGTACAGAAAAAACAAGATGACAGCTATAAACGTAATTCAAGCTATTTCTATCTTTTTATGCCCCATAGAACATAAAAGAGACGTATATGAATTAGAGCTATCCATTTTATTTCAAATAAAAATTCCAACACAAATATACTGGACACTTGTAAGGCATACACTAATTTAACATCCCTAACAAAACTAAACTAAATAAAGAGTATTCTATTCTATTCTAACTTAGTTCTTTTCTGACATCGACTTTGTCTCGAGCTGTCAATACTGTAATTTTAGTTTAATTTTTGAACGGGGGATTCGACGCCATTACCTATGAATGGATTTTATTTTCAGAACAAAGTATCCTGAAGCTAAATAGAAAAACAAATAAAGCTTAAATCCCTAAAATAAAATGATAATGGTGAGCCAAAACCCTCGCCGTATCTAAACCCTTCGTATAAATTACCGTGAAAAAATCCCCCTGTGATATGCAAAAAACTATTTTATACTACAAAACCGTCCACAGGATGAATTTTCAAAGACTTCATACATCAGGTCCACACATGCCGGCGAAGTAAGGTAATTGCCACTTTCAATGCAAAAACGACATCCTCACTTGAATTTTAAACGTCGGGCTAAGTGTGAACTAATGCCAATTTTTACGAGACAACCCTGAACTGAATACTCGATGAGCCAGTGATGTAATGACGCAGAACGTCCGTTCAACCCTAGTCGATTTATTCGATGTCGAATTATAATCGGATTGGTAATCGATACAGCTTAGTGAATCGGCTATTCAGGAAAGGTCACGTTGATCTGTGTTTCTTTCATCTTTAATGTATTTTTTTGGACATATTATCCGTTGACCGAGTTGATGAGTTCTTTTTTTATTTTTGAATGACCGCTCTTGTGGACTTCAATCAAACCGCTGTGGGTGAATATAAATAGAATGTTTGTCTATAAAAACCTGAATCACATGACATTCGTTAAATTTATTTTTAGAAGCTAGGTCTTTTTCGGTCGATGTTAGCAATCCAAAATCATTAAGGCCTATGTTAACTACAATTCGGGTTGACGTAATAGCTCTGTGGAACCAAGTCGGGAATTAGTGATGGTAAAATTATGATTGTAAACATAATTAATATATATTATATTTATATTATTGTTTTTATTTTAAGATAAATGCTATTTATTGAGTAAATCAGTTATAATCATAACACTGTTATACGTCAATTTTGTTATTATTCATAAAATTATTCTATACAAATTTTGCAATAAAGTGCAAAGATTATTCGATTCAAACCGAATATCGAAGTGTCCAACTAACCAATTAATCGATAAATCGTTTTCCCATCCCTATGAACCGTCAAAAGAGTTTAAGTTTTTATAGCAGCTTACTTATTTCACTGCAAAGCACTCTAGAGTAAGATTAATTCCCATGGGCATGTTTTTCAGCGGACCGATTAAGTGAATTCGCTTCAGCAGCTTTATTTACTGTAAATAACATTTTTTACTACCTGAGTTTTTCTTAATTAAATATGTTATTTATGTATGTTGTGTTTTTTCTCTTGGTTATTCGTTGTGGCCAGGAGTTATACGATTATGTGTATGATGTAGAATTTGAAATGTGGCATATAGGATTGCGACATTTTACTAGTTTTTTTATTATTGCTTAATACACACAGCTATTGTAGGTACTACAACTACATAGGCGGGCTTATTGCCATAAGATTTTTGTGTCTATCAACCTTTGAGCAATTTATAAACAAAAAAAAAATGTAAAAAAGCAACTGACTTCCAAAAAAAAAAAACATTACGAAGTGGAAAATAACTTTAATTTCGGAAATCGGTGTCTTTAGTTTTGTAGTTTCGTTTTATGCCACCGACTTCTTCTTCGACTTCGAAATTAAAGTAATTTTTCACATTGTAGTCTTTTTTTTGGAAGCCGGTTGTTTTTGTAGCGGCATCTACAACGCACACCTGCGAACTACGCGTCAGACTGACGTCACGCAAAATCCTGCATCGCGCAAGCAGAGTTTACCGCGCAACTAGCATATATACAACGTCCCGACATCAACCGTTGGGCAGTTGCCCACCAGACACAACACCCGTCTGGTCGGAGGATCCTCCCTTTTCTATAGAGTATGAGTGAACTTTACACCCTGTTCTTCATACCCCTATATTTTTTTTTTTTAAAAGCTTTTATTTTTAATAGTTTAGTTGTGGTACTTACACACACAAATTCGTATACAACTATGTAAATAACAGTGACAGGGAGTTATTATCATCAATATACACGAAGTGGAAAAATACGTCTTATTAAAGCTTACTGAAAAATTACCCAAAGCAAAGATAATACAATTTATGTGGGAGCCCCTGAGGCATACATTAACTGGAAACTAACAATTTCCAGACATATCGCGTAACAAATATACAAAAAAAAAATCAGGCGCAAGGACAACCTCCTCCTTTTTGAAGTCTGTTAAAAACAGAGTACCGTCCACGCCTTACTTCATACCTACGTTTCATAATATCGGCCGTTATTATTTTTGATTTATTAACGTTTTCAAAGTCAGGGCTAATTGCAACATTTCGAGTGAAGATTATTTCGACGTCAAATTCAAAATCTCTCGATAAAACCGCAGGAAATGAGAATTTTATTTATATAGTTGAATGACATTGCGTTGAATTGAATTTAAAAAATTGCGCCGTCAGTCAAATTTCGAATATCTCTGGAATAAAAAAATATTAACTGAGGTTAATGTTTTATTTTTCCAGAGATTATTCGAAATTTGAAGCCGTTTTCCTAGCCTATTTTAAAGCATTCGGTAGAGATCGGATGCGTTATAGTGAGCTAAGAAAATGGCTTCTTTTGCAAAAAGAAGGCGAATGATTCAGTGCATGGACGTTAAGTCATGCCAAAGTAGAGTGAAAAGTTCCAACTTAAAATTCTCAAAGCAGAAACCGGGTGTACCCCCTTTTTTGGGTTGGAAATTATCAAATAACTTCTCCCGCTCTGAGCGGAGCGGGAGGGCGTGTCAGACTTTTTCAGACTAAAACACACCCGTGTGCCTTCAGTTGCCTGTGTGCCAGGGCCGCGGTTCCCCTTTCGGAGAAACCCGCGACCCTAGCAGGCATTGGCCCTAGAGGACTCCGTGTGTTCTGGACGACTATTGTGGTCAAATCTCATGAGCTTAAGCGATAAGATGTTACTATCATAGATTTAGTATTTACTTATACTAAATCTATGGTTATTATAGACCACCAATTACAACATGGTTACTTGAAATAAATTTAATTAGTATTTCGTTTATTAGTCTTAATACATATTGAATACATTTTTTAATATTTTTACAAAAAACATACAAAAACATTTAAAAATAAAAATAATAGTGGCTCATCGGCATCAGAAACAGGGTCCAAGGTGCCGGTGGTCAGTGCTCTAGAGAGAGGAACCTCCTCACTATGCGTTCCGTTTCCAGAAGTACTGCTCTCTGAATCAAACCCAGCTGCGAAAAGAGAGCCTCCTGTGGTGTTGGTCGAGGCTCTCCGCTATTAGGCCGTTTACTGTAACAATTATCGGTACAATGATTGCAGAGTCCACGTCCCATATGTCGACAACCTAGGGTGCTAAGTCAAGATACTTGTTTTTTTTATCTTTCTCAGCTTTCACGAGATTCTCGTCATGAGGGACAGCGATATCAACAATCATTGCACGGCGCTCTCGTCGATCTATCACCATGATATCAGGCTTATTGGCTACAATAGTCCTGTCAGATGATAGATCGATCCCAGAACAATGTGGTTTGACCTTTTCGAGAACTGTGTCGGGCACATACCTGTAGTATGGTACTTCGGATTCCACAAGGTTGTATTGCAAGGCAAGTTGTTGGTGGATAATCCTAGCAACTAGATAGTGTCTGTGCAAGTACTCACCGTTAGCAAGAAGAGAACAACCGGAAACTATATGGCGGATTAATTCACCGGGACGGTGGCATGCCTGACAGTGACCAAGTATTTCCGATAATTATTCGTAATGATAACTTCATCCATAATCGCGCAGACAAAACCTTCGGTTTCCCCGAAGAGGTCGCTGATACGCAGCCAGGATATAGACGCCCAAAAGTCTGCATCAGGTCCATTGAGGACCCGGAAAAAGCGTTCGTGAAGCTCTTTGTCTTGCCATACTTCCTTACGATCGTTAGTATCTAGTACTGCAGGTTTGCGCCAGTTATCTTTTGCCAAGGAGAGTGGGGTAAGGCCCTTTTCCACTGCAACCACATCTCGGTGCATCCTCACGTCAGTTTGAAGGAGATATTCCCTGAGACTGCAAATCTCGCGGTTGTGGAGAGTTTTAGCATTTACAAAACCTCGACCCCTACACTTTCGCGGGATGTACATTCTCATCCCTGATGACCGTGGATAATGCATCCGATAACCCGTCAGAACTGTACGGACTTTCCTATCCAGAGTCCATTTGAGTATGCCGAAAGTGTACATCAAAACTGGCATGACCCCACCGTTAAAAGCACACACCTTGTTTCGGCCTGATAAAAGACTATTTAACACTTTATTCAGGCGGCCGAAGAAGCGCTCCCTCAACGTTTGTTTCACCTATTGATGCCTAATGCTTCCGACATACCCAAATACTTGTAGGATTCAGTTGAGGAGAGGGATCTAAGGTGTATAGAATCCGTAAGTAGGGTTGCGACGGAGTCCATAATCCCTCCTCGCTTTAAATGCATGACTGCACATTTGTCCACACCAAATTCCATCCTGATGGCACTACTGAACGTTTTCGTTACCTTCAGTAGCTCCATCAATTGCAATTTGTTGGGGGCAAAGAGTTTCAAGTCATCCATATAGAGGAGGTAAGATATGACCTGACCACCTCTTCGTAACCGATAGCCGAGACCTGAATCCTCCAGCAGTGTGCTTAGAGGATTCAAGGCTAAGCAAAACCATAGCGGACTCAAACTATCACCCTGGAATATTCCTCGCTCAACCCTGATCGGTTCATCCGTCCTCCACTGCACCATACACGACATCAAGAAGGTGCGTAGAGTTGCGTCAATTTTTTGCAACTCCAGCACCCTAATGAGCCATGCATGTGGCACCAAGTTATAGGCGTTGTTATAATCTATCCAACATGTCGACAAATCCTTCTGGGATCTACGAACCTGTTGGCTTATGGCCATGTCTATAAGGAGCAGCTCCTTAGTACCGCGGGACCCATTCTTTCATCCATTCTGAGACACAGACATAATTGAGTTACTTTCAATATGTTGCGCAATTTTTGTTCTAAGAATAGATGTAAAAACTTTATAGACCTTCGGTAAACATATAATTGGTCTATAGTTTTTAGGTTCCACAGCACTACCTGATTTATGAGCAGGTGGGTAACTCCTGTCTTAAAGAACAGTGGTAGCGACCCAGTCTCTAAAAATGACTGGAATTGCGAGTCTAAGCAGGTGTGTGACCTTTGTAGCCATTTAATACTGAAATTGTGCAGTCCGTCCGGCCCTGGAGATTTCCAGTTAGGCAACGGTCGGACTGCATGAGCCACATCCACAGGACTAATGTTAATAGCCTTCATGTCTGGTATTGAATCACACGCTTGCTCAACAACACGCATCCGATCACCTTCAGTGTGACTGACGGGCACCGACCAAATGCTTCGCCAAAAAGCAATCATGGCATCACTATCCGGTGGTCGCACGTCAGTCACACCTTGAGTAGGAATGGGCCACTCCAAAGCTCTGTATACTCACCTTTCATCGCACTAGAACATGCGATTCTGAGTGTACCGATCCACTCTTCGTTTATATCGACGGATACGGTTTGCCCATGCATAAACTTTCTGCTTTAGGAAATCGATGCGCTTTGTAACACGGGATACATATTCTCGAGGACTAATATTAATTCCCGAGAACGCCCGCCTCACAAAGCGCATCACCCTTGGGCGTATATTGCCCTCCCTCAAGCAGATGAGCTTCCCGATGAGTAGCCTGGCCTCATTAATACGACGCTCAATCCTGCACTGCCAGGCTGGTGCGGCAGGTTTCAACCGTGCAATTCGGTCAGAATTAGGAAATTGGACACGAGCTATATGACATGCCGCAACAGCCGTGCAATATAAGATTGAGTATGTATCGCAAAGGCCTGCACTGTTTTCAATAAAATTTTGGTAATAGCGCATCCAGGGCACACACTACACCGCTGGGCCGAGACGTTTACGGCTGGTTCAGGCTGGCATGGCTGGCATGGCTGCAAGGTGGAGCTGAGCGACAAGTCCGGAGATGGTGGCTGTATCAGATGTCGTGCTCTGGCTCTGGTCTGCATAATATCTTTACTCACAAGTCACATTGTCTATTTTATTTGTATACGTTTAGAGTCCATGTTTTCATTTTATCTTTCATTTTGGTATTATTGCAGCGTTTTTTTTTACTGTTAGTGTTTAATCTGGTCTATGGAATTTTATAATTTTACTAGCTTTTGCTCGAGGCTTCGCTCGTGTTAATTTAGACTTTGACTATCAATTCGGGTTATAATTAAATCATGATCGGAATACACGTGGCGCCATCTATTTATCACAAGAACGTTATTGTTGTTTTCCTCGGGAACAGTACTTTTTTTCGGGATGCAAGGTACCCTATGTCCATTTCTGTACACCTTTTTTTTTTTTTTTTTTTTTTGCGTGGGATATCATCAAATGACGTCTCCCGCTCTGGGCGGAGCGGAAGGGCGTGTCAGACTCTTACTGACTAAAACCCACCCGTGTTCCTTCAGTTGCCTGTGCGCCAGGGCCACGGTAACTCTTTCGAACAATCCGCAGCCCCAGCAGGCATCGGTCCTATCGGACCCCGTCAATTTTGCTGACATCTCTTTGAGGCGCGCGTGGAACACGACGCGCCGTCGACCCGGGCCTGGTCCTTACCGGACGGCGAGCTGCCCTTTGCTCGCCGTCCGCAAGCCCGCGCCTACGGTGGCCGGGAGTCGGCAATCGACTCCCGACGCCCAGGGTGTCTCCTCCTCCTGCGGCGGCTAGGGGCGCGAGGGCGCAGTGATTGCCTCTCCCTCTCGCGCTCCGCCTCCTCCTTCGCGAGCATTACTGCTTCGCAGAAGGAGGTGACGGCTTCCCATTCCCTCTCGCTCCGTACCATGGCCTGAACCAGGGCCGGACGCGAGAGGTCGCCGCCGCCGATCGCCGCCACGAGGACACGGCGGTGCTCCGCCCAAGCCGGGTAGACCTCCACCGTATGCTCCACCGTGTCCTCCGGTCGATCCACGCAATGATAACACCCGGGCGTTTCCTCCCGCCTTATCCGAAACAGGAACCTCCCGAAACAGCCATGTCCGGTGAGGACCTGCATCAGGCGGAAGGTGAGGACGCCGTGGCGCCTCTCAAGCCACTCCTCAAAGAGGGGTCTTACCGCCGCAATTGTGGCGTGCCCTGCGCTGGATTGCGACAGTCGCACTCTCCATGCCGCCATGAGATCCCGCCGGAGCTCTGTCCGCTGTGCCGTGATTTCTCGCGGCAGCGGAGTTACGCCCCGGCGTTTCGCCTCCTCGCGCCACTCCCAAACGTGCGCGAGGACCTTTGCCTCCAGATCCCACGGCGGCAATCCGGCAAGGAGGCTCGCCGCCTCGCAGGAGACCGTGCGGTATCCCCGTACCATCCGGATGGCCATGACCCTTTGGGACGCGTTCAACCGGCGGGCTGGCCGGAGCCTCAACGAACGCGCCCACATTTCTGTACACCTGACAACGTATATGCAAAATTTTAGGATGATCGGTTCAGTGGTTTAGGCGTGAAAAGGTAAGAAACAAACAAACAAACAAACTTACTTTCGCATTTTTAATATTAGTTAGGATAGTTAGGAAGTTAGGATTAGGATTAGGATTTAGAAAGTTAGGATAGAATGTAAAAAATGTTGAGCAAAATTTTTCGTTGTGATGTTTGACAGAATTATTATTACAACAGTTTAGTTAAGATATGTCCATAAATTTACTGGCCAGTGGATTGGCAAGGGGCCTATTTAATTTAATTTACAATGCGATATATTTCTCAAATATGACCAAATTGTCAAATTTTCCCGTCAGGTGCTGTTTAATAAAGCACTAAACCTATGAAAAAAACTTAAAAAAATGTCGGATTTATGTCTGTGACCTGCCGGTTTTATTAAATAGGCCCCAGGCTTTAGAAAACCGTGTCACGTCTATCCAATTTTAATGACAATATTTCTCCAATTTCAAGAGCCAAAATTAATCAATTTAAACTACGTTACTTCCAATTATTTCTTGTGAAATCAATATGAGCAATTAACTCACGTGAGCCGAAAACATACAAACTAATTAGCATACTGTAATGACGTCATCTGACCATTTATTCCAGAAACATTTTGATGAATTTCATTATTTAAATTTTGTTATGTTCTGTGAGTTCTGTGAGGTCGTGGGTGTAAAACCTGGCATGAATTTATTCATTTTGTATTTCTGAGGAAACTTGGTGAACACTAACAACTGATTTACGATAAAGGAAAACATATAATTTAGTTTAGGACGCAAAAGGAATATGTAAGGATGGTAACAGGTGGCTTTCCATAGTTTCTGCCTACCCCATGGGAAGAAGGCTTGAGTTTATGTATGTACATACTTACATACACCTACCTACTTACTTACCTTTCGCCTCGTTTACGTTCATACATCTTCTGGTCATACACGCAAGCCGGTTGCGAGTACTACGCACTTGACCTTTCTGAAGAAAATTACCAATAAGGTCACTATATCTCTTCCTAGGGCGTCCCCTCCCGGCGTTTTCACTCACATCTGCCTTGTAAATACCTTTTGTTAGTCGCCCTTCATTCCTCCTCTCAACATGACCAAATCATCTAGCATACTCTTTTAAATTTTTGTCACTACATCTTCTTTTAAACCACACTGTTGCCTTATCACATCATTCTTTTCAGCCTACGAGTATCATTCATAGTCACATCACACATGCTTCGCAAGGAACACATTTCCACAGCATTTATTCTACTTTCATCCTTCTTTTGCCCATCCAACACTCACTTCCATACATAAGCGAAAGCACCAGCAAACCATTGTGAATAGCCAGTCGTGCTTTTTTGGATATCAACTGGTTGGTCACAATTGTATGTGTAGCACCATTCAATTTATTTCCCGCATTTAATCTTTTTTCCACATCTCCATCAATCTTTCCATCCCTTGTAAACAGACTCCCCAAATATACGAACTCACTTACTTGCTCCAAACTCTTATCATTTAACTTCACATCACATACCGATACATCCTCTTCTCTTTCAAACACCATGACCTTCATCTTATTCACATTTATATTCATCCCTTTCATTTTATATGATTCATCCGTCACAGTCAACATGTCTTGCAACTCTTCTGCTGATGACGCAAGTAGAACTTGATCATCTGCATAGAGAAGGCAAAAATGCAAAAACATGTATGTATGCATGTATTTATGGATTATCTAGATTCACATAGGTACATGGTACATGGTACATAAAATTCGACGAAGTTATCTGCTATTTGTTGACATAATATGTATTTAAGTTACTTTGATAATTTTCTCATCGCTATGTATTGAATGACAAGTAAAATATCTTCAAAAATTATAAAATTTTGTATCTATGAATTCAGATTTTAAATGGCTATCAATCTTTATTATTTACTCATGTGCTGACGGACCATTAGTCTATCAATAAATAGTGTGTTCTAAATAGTGTTCTTCAAGAGTGACTATACTTAAAGTAAAGTACCAACTTGCTAAGTAGCTAAATTATAATTACGGCATGATGTATTTATTACACACGTTTTTTGTGTTAATACCTACGAAAGAATAAGAAGTAGATAATCACTTTTTATTTTCGCTACAAGTGTTAGGTGCACTTGCACTTGCACTTGTGTTTTGCGTGAATGTGACGCATATTTTTCCCCAACTTGTTCTTTTTTGTGTTTGTGTGTTTTTTCTTTGCGTCATGTTTACCGCAAATAAACTTATTTTCTTTCTTTCTTTGAAATCAAATCAAAATATTTTATTTCACATAAACCTACTTGGGCACCTATGAAACGTCAGAAGCTAGGTGCACGGTTTCAATTCGTTGTTTACTATGGCGAACAGCCGGCAAGAAACTCCACGGTTACTCTTATAAAAATAAGGGGCTTTTACAGTGTTGATAGGTATGGGAGGAAAGTGTAACGAAAATAAAAAGTGATTATTTTCGCTACAAGTATATCTGTTCATAGCAGACAAAACTTATGTAATAAGTTATTTAACATTACCACAAAACCACGCTACTACGTCTACATGGGTTTACACAAAGAATTTATTCCATCTACGCAGCTCCGTACATTTTCTTCAGCAGATGAAATAATTTACTGAAACCGCCTATTCTGTGAGCGACGCAGCTTACAGTACGCTTTACACTCATACGACACGGTGACCACATATTTCTGAAACGGTTTTCTTTGATAAACCCTTAAAAACAGTCTGTTTATAAAAATGGTCATGATCAGGTAAGTATAACGGGTATAAAAAGACACTTAACGAAGCTGAGAGTCACTTTTACTCCCCGTCATTGTAATAATTTTATTTGTACTTGACCATACATTTTTTTTTAAACTGGGTATTCATCAAATGACCTCTCCCGCTCTGGGTGGAACGGAAGGGCGTGTCAACTCCTACCGACTAAAACCTACCCATGTTTCTTCAGTTGCCAGTGCGCCAGGGCGAATAAATTTTGATGCAATTTGAAATGGACTGGTCTTTTAGTACATTGGACGTTTTGGAAGGACCAGTATTTGATGTAACGGGTGTTAAAAGACTCTTAACGAAGCCGAGTCACTTGTACTCCCCGTCATTGTAATAATTTTATTTGTACTTGACCATACCTGGGAACCTGCTGGCTACGGAGATATTGAAGGGCAAAATTCCAACTTTTACTGACGGTTATTTACGAAAACAACTGCTTAATGTTATAACACTACTTTAAATATCCCCACGACCCCTGTACGGTTGCATACACACATACGCACAATGTTTTGCGTGTGTTACATTGCGCGCTACTGTAAACAGCAATTTTTCACTCCAAAAATAAAATTCGTTTCTCAGCAATTATTTTTGCGCAACGTTACTTAATTTGTTGTACAGAATGCGTAGTTGACGGCGTTGATGGGTCTTTTTACACCCTGTATTTATGTGTTTCGTTAACGTGCTTGAAACAAAACAAAACGAAAATATTAACCGTTCATGAACACTGTCAACACAAATGTGTTACTGATGGTGGCGCGTGTGTTAGATCATTCGGTTCCCTGCAAAATGGTTGAGCTGGATGATGCAGACCAACGCGTCATGTTGGTGAACGGGTGCTATCTCTTAACTGCCAGGGTTTTCTTTAAATCTTATATTTTGAATTGCTTTTCATTTTTTTTTTGCGTTATTCTCACATATAGAAGCAATAAGAATAATGTACACAGTATTTTGTAATATCTAGATTTAAAAGAGCGTCTACGTAAAAGAGAGATCTATGTTTTGGAATGGGCAACTAGTTTTAATTATCTGACTAACTGACCGACTTTTTGACAGTTCAAAAGTACCTTTAAATGGTTTAATTTAAATAAATGCTTTGAGTTAGAGTTCCCTAAAAATAAAAATAAAACTGCTTGCAAAATCAGGTCATCCTAACCAAACAAATGTATTGTCATCGAAACGGATCAAGTATCCAAAGTTCTAACATAAAAGGCCAATGGGAAATTGTCCATTATTAGATTGCGCGATTTCTCCTGAAAAATACTAGCTAATGAGCTAAATTAAAGCTTAAAAACCGGCCAAGTGCGTGTCGGACTCCGCACATTGAAGGGTTCCGTAGTTTTAAGGTGTATTTTTGTTGCTGCAATGCCAATAAACGCATTTTTCTTTCTTTTTCTTTCTAAAAAACATGTTCTCCCATAAGTTCCAACTGCAAATGTAGATAGGTCGACTATTACTCGTAAACTTGTAAGGCCTACTTAGCTGTGACAGTTTCTTTTTAATTTCGTTATATATACTACTGCCGTAAATTTTTTCACATATCCAAAATCAACCATTTAGCTAGCAGGGGGGGGACACTTGACTCTAACAAAAAATAGCAATTTAAAACTTAATTTTATGCAAACGGATCCCTGAATCGAAAAATGTTTTTTTACAGACCCGTAATATTTTTGAATGGCCTATCCAACGATACCCCATACCATGGGATAGACGAGAAAGAAAAAGCATCCCCACTTTACGTGTACAGGAGGTACGCAAAAAAAAAAAACATGATTTTGTTTTACCACTTTGTTGGCGTGATTAATATGTATATCCATGCCAAATTATAGCTTTCTAGTACTAAGAGTCTCTGAGCTAAGCTGCGGACGGACGGACAGATGGACATGGCGAAACTATAAGGGTTCCTTGTTGACTACGCAACCCAAAAAAGGTAGCAAGGAGCGCGTCAGAGCGTATCGAAATGGACAAAAACGCATCCTTACCGGCTCTTACCCTTTTTTCGCTCGACTTGTTATTAAACCTGCAAAATGACTTAATGTTTCCGTCAAAAAATGTGCGGTTAAGCAGACGTGAATCATTACTTAACTTTAAGCAATGTTTATAAATAAACCCTTTAATCTTTTACGCGCTACGTGGTCGGGCCTAAAATGAAACTGGCATGCAACCTATTTATCGGAATTATATTATTTTTCAAATGCAATACAGGAGGTGAATAAACTATGAAATATTTTAAATAATATTGTATCATTTTGCCACAATTGGCAGGTTCAGTCACCAAAAGGGATAAGTAACCAGGGTCGACGGATATAGTTGAAGTTTAGTAAGAAACCGATGGATATTTTCGAATGAAATTTAATTTGATAAATCGCTCATTTGGAGAAACATCGACGTAACTACTGCTTTTAAAATTTTACAGGAGAGTGATTTAAAGCCGTTTTTTTTTTGTAATCTGTTACCGTCTCGTTCTGAAATATTGATAAATCCCAAAACCATATTACATATTTCACGCTAAATATTTCACGCCTCTGCTCCTCTGTAAATTTTTTCGAATACAATATATATCGACAACTCAATTTGGGAAAAATTACATTTACGTCGTTGTTTCTTCAAATGAGCGAAATGATCCGTTTGTTTTCTATTAACTAAATTAAATTTTATTCGAAAACGTTCATCGGTTTCTTACTAAACTTCAACTATGTCAGACGACCCTGGTTACTTATCCCTTTTGGTAACTGTACATTCCGATTTCAACACAGACAAATAATGTACCTACAAGATACCTACTAAAGTAGTTTAAAACATCAAAAACAGAAACCACCACCATGTCATGTCCCATGCAACAACAAAAGGCAGGTCACCTTATCGCAAGAGATAATAATTTACCATTCAAAAACACTTTTATTCATGAAAGAAGAAAGAATTTATCCGCACAGACGTCGCGAAAACTCGTCGCAAGATATAAGACCTTGGATGGTTTTAACGATAAACTTGGAATTACAAGGAATTCTTGTATTAATAAATATAATAATACGTTGGTTGCTTTTTTATAAGTTTGGTGCTTATTTACACCTAGCTTTTGTCAGAGGCTTCGTCCGCGTGGATGTCGGAAATTAACCCACTGGAACATGCTGCCGGGACAAAAAGTAACCTATATTCTTCTCCAGGATTCCATCTATCTCCTTGCCAAATTTTATCAAAATCCGTTCAGTGGTTTAGGCGTAAAAACGTAACATACAGACAGAGTAACTTTCGAATTTATAATATTATTATGTATAATTACTTTGAAATTAAATTATGGTTTTAGAATGAGGTAATCCTATGTGATAGCAGTAATCGTCCCCTAATACTATGGGAATTAAACATAACTGGCGAAATATGGTTACACGATAGGTACACCTCTACCTAACCTGTCAGGGTAAAATAGGCGTGACGTTTATATATGTAATTCTATGTCATTTGTACAGTTAGAGAAAATGTATAGTTAAGCAAATTGACAACCTACTTCAAAGAATGACAGTTGTGATTGAATATATGGACAATTTGAGTTGGTAATCAATTCGCTAAACTATTAATTTCCCTGACTTTACCTAGGTAGTACATTATGTTTTCACAATACAGGTTTGGCTTTCAGTCTGACCAGACGTGAGTGTCTGATTGTAATGTCAAAATAACAGGTTTTTAGTAAAGGCATATATAATAATATAATATAATAAAATCGTTTATTTATAAGAGGGATACATTAGCAATAAATACCTTAACAATTAAAATAGAGCACAGTTGCTAATTTGCCTGAACTAGGTTGAACCTGTGCTTCAGTCTAGAAAGTGCATAAATACATAATGTAATAAATTTACAATGAGTATAAAGTTACAACTAAAATAAAACTTAGGTAAATAAAAGTAAAATAGCATGTTAGCGGGTCTATTTGCAGACAATAAGTAGATCTTCTGTCTGTGCATAATTGATGGTTAGTAAATACTTAAGTGTAATGTTTTTACAGCTATAGTAATTTAATTTATAGATACTTAGTTTTTTATTTAATCTATTATATAGAAATGGGCCTAAGAATGTAAAAATCTTTCAACAAAGACATGTTTTGAGGGGTCATCAGATATGCATACTATATCATTCCGTCTCTTGTTAGTATTGTCAGCATTGTAGGTAAGCATAATGTGCTGTTTTATAACTAAGTGCAGACGTGAGTGAATAAAATGGCTTTATAATTAACCCACTTACTGGATAATACCGATATCCTAATTTTGTACCGGACCGTAAACAACAGTAACATGATTTGACACGTAACCGGTTTAGTGTGCATTATCGGCGGCGTAGCGATGGCTATGAACTGCTACGGCGTAGCAATGGCTACGTACTGCTACGGCGTAGCAAGCTTTTCGTAGCACGACGTATTCAATTGTTATTTTGTTACTGGATCATTCTATCTTGGGCATTGCAAGCGTAAAACTCAAGTAGTAGTTTATCTTATAATTAGTGGGTTTTCATCGAAACCTGATTTTCATAGAAGAAAATCATACCTGTACATTCTAAAAACTAACTGCTACGAGTAATGAATACTTCTATTTAATAAACATTTTAAACTCATTAATTCGCCCACTGACAGACAAGGCACAGCCTAAACTGCTGGGTCTAGATCCAGAAGCATGAAATTTTACACAAAATGACACACAGCACACACACACACAGCGAAAGTGAGCGCTAAGGAAGGATTTTTGAAAATTCATACCATACATAAATAATGTTTATATAAACACTAGCGACCCGCCCCGGCTTCGCCTGGGTAGCAAAGCATAATATAATATAGCCTATGTCACCTGGAGATAGTGTAGCTTCCCAACAGTGAAATAATTTTTGAAATCGGTTCAGTAGTTTCGGAGCCTATTCAATACTAACAAACAATCATATCTTTTCTCTTTATATGTATATGCTATTAAATTGTAGCTTATATGAAACGTTTGTATTTTTAACATAGCGCCATCTATTAAATACTTACTCAATCCAGTCAACAGATATCGCCATCTGTTAGAATCGTTTGGAGCTAACAGATAATTGTGACTGTCAAATAATAGAAAAACAATTTGCAATAAAATAATATTGCGACTATAAATTGAGATCTAAGTTATCCTATCTTTCAAGTTGGATCAAATTGCACACGGTGTGCAAATCAAGTTTAAAATCGGTTCAGTAGTTTAGGAGTACATCGCGGACGTACAACGTGATACGTAATTTTTATATAAATAAAGAAAAAGATAAAGATTATTTTTACGTATAAAGATTTAGGACTAGGTACAGGGTATTTATTTTATGTCTTATTTTTTTTATTTTTTTTTATTTCGTATGCTGCACTGGTTGACGTCATCACATCAACGCCGGCTGTCGCTGAAAACAAGCGCTAGGGCTCTGTCTCGCATAAGGTCGTAGCATTATGCTGAGCGATTGCCGTTTTTCGTGGATGTGACGCATATTTTCCCACAACTCGTTCTTTTTTGTATTTGTGTGTTTTTTATGCATCATGTTTACCGCAAATAAACGTATTTTCTTTCTTTTTTTTTTTCATATGGGTTAAGATAGGGTATGAAAGGTTGTATGATAGTTCATTTTTGACGATGGGAAATTCCATGGGCCATATGGCTCATTATTCTCGTGGCTAAATAATAACAGCTGCACGGATCGAAGGATCAGGTTAAGCTACGCTTGCCCCGGTTGGTCTGCGGATGGGTGTCCATCTTTACGTTTCGATAACCCTCCGTGCCTCGGAAAGCACGTTAAGCCGTTGGTATCGGCTATCATTCCCGGATCTTTGACAGTCGTTACGGGTAGTCTGATGCCCGAAAGTCTGACAACCAGTCTAATCAAGGGGTATCGTGTTATCAAGTAACTGGGTTGTGGAGGTCAGATAGGCAGTCGATCCATGTAAAATACTGGTATTCGGCTGCATCCGGTTAGACTGGAAGCCGACCATAAAATAGTTGGGCAAAGGCTAGGCAGTTGATGATACGGCTCGTAATTGAAAACATCAAGTTTTTACGAAAAACATTAACAATTCTTTTCATTGAGTAGCTCCAGTCACAACCAAACATAAATATAATTTATAATAGATTAGAAACCATGTTCATTAAGGAAGATTTAAAAAGGAAAAAAATTGACGCATAAGACTTCCTTATTGAAAATCATTCCCATATCTATAGAATTATAATTCAACTTTTCATCTTCGATTGTAAATAAAGAAGTCTTTTCATGAAGATTTAATGGACCAATAAATTCATTCCGATTCCGATCAGGAATAGGTACAGGATATTCAAGCTGAGTTCTACCGGTTAGCTACGCTTTATTGCTTTTAAATTTATTTTATCTTGAACTATTTCTTATAGGTAAAGTTAATTGGAAATAGGAAAATAGTATAACCGTTTAGTGAGTTTTCTGATATAAAATCACGTAATACTTTCTTGCCTTTTAATTTTATAACATGGCAATTCATTTTAATCGTATTGTATGTGGTTTCCATGGAGATTTAATTTATTGATTGACGGAAACGTCATATAAGGAAAAATATGTTTGAAGTTTTTATAATTTGTATTTATTTTTATATGAATTCATGAATATATTGCCTGCTGATATAGTACCAAATTATCACTTACTACAACGTCGAACAATACAAAATACGAGATAAGTTATCAGCAGTACCTCATAACGTCAATTTATGATGACATTACCAACACTAACACTAGTATATATTAATGATCTACCCCATTTGTTGAAAACCCAACCACAAATGGTGTTATTTGCTGACGATACTTCTTTAATTTTTAAAATTAATAGACGTGCATCAAATCTTGACGACGTAAATAACGCCCTACTGCAGATCCAAAATTGGTTCACAGCTAATAATTTAGTATTAAATGGGAAAAAAACTAAATGTATAAGATTTTCTTTACCAAATGTCAAAAGTACTAATTGTGAGATAGGAATAAATCAAGAGAAACTAGAGTTCGTCGATAAAACTGTTTTCCTGGGGATCACGCTCGACTCAAGGCTTCAATGGGGTCCTCATTTAACATCCCTTGCAGGACGGCTCAGTTCAGCGGCATACGCTGTGAGAAAAATCCGTCAATTTACTGATGTAGGTACCGCGAGGCTAGTCTATTTTAGTTACTTTCATAGTATTATGTCGTACGGTATTTTACTATGGGGACGGGCTGCAGACGTTGAGTCTATTTTTATTCTGCAGAAAAGAGCCATCAGAGCCATATATGGCCTCCGCAGGCGCGACTCTCTAAGGGAACGGTTTAAAGATATTAACATCATGACGGTACCTTGTCAATATATTTATGAAAACATCATGTACGTAAGGAAAAATCTACATAGTTTTAGTAAAAGAGGTGAAAGACACAATTATATCACTAGAAATAGGGACCAATTAGTTCAACCAGGTTTCAGGCTGGCTAAAGTAGACTCTTCTTTCATGGGGTACTGTTTAAAATGTTACAACAAAATACCTCCCCATATACTTCAATTGAATGAAACGAAATTTAAATCCTGTATAAAACGCACACTATGCAGTCAAGCATATTATAAGTTGGGGGATTACATCGCTGATAAAAATGCTTGGCTCAACGCTGGTCCTGCTCCACAAGGGCGCATTAACTAATTGATTAGCATTTGGAACTACTGAAGATTGTAAAAACTGTCTTTACATTGTATAAATTCAATCTTGTAGTATTGTATAATTGCATAGCACATGTGTGAGTACTATGTACCTACTATAAAGCTACCATTTTCTAGGTTTGTCTTTCATTGACTTGAATGTGCCCTGGCGGCTGAGAGTATGTCATGCTCACTCAAATGTCTCGCTGGTGGTGGCGTGTGTTTTGGATCATTAAGTTCCCTTCAAAATGGTTGAGCTAAATGGTGCTGATCCATACGTCATGTTCGTGAACGGGCGCCGTCAGTGGGGACTGGTCATCTCTTGGCTGCCACGGCTTATTTTAATTTAATAATGGAATTGTTGTCGTCTCTTTATTACGGACGCTTTTAACGTTCTGCATCGTTCTCACATGCATAATTTCAACATGAATGATGTAACCAATAATTTGTAACCATATTTTGATTTAAAAGAGTGTCCATGGAGTTTCTTGCCCGTTCTTCTCCATAGGTACCTACTACGCTTTGGAATGGGCAACTAGCTTCATCTTTCTGACTGACCGACCCCTTGACAATTCAAAAGTGCCTGTAATTGGTTTATTTGAAATAAATGCTTTGAGTTTGAGTTTGAGTTTGAGTCTAACCCAGAGTTTAGCGACTTAACTCTCCCACATCGACGGGTTTAACATTAAAAGTTTATCTCTAGGTTTACCTCTAACTCTTGGTGGCGCAAGATGATTTATTTGATTATCTCTGAGTTAGCTGTTAACTCAGAGTTATTTACGATAATCCTTGAACACGCAAGTGGACCTAAGTGGTTTTTTTAAATATTTTGTTGAGTGCCTGTTACTTGTTGACTGGCCTACACTGTCCTCCCATTATCAACACTGTAATTTGAAACATTGCAAAAGCCCCTTATTTTTAAAAGAGTAACCGTGGAGTTTCTTGCCGGCTCTTCTCCATAGGAAAAAAAACAATTGGAACCGTGCACCCAGCTTCTGAAGTTTCATAAGTGCCCATGTTGGTTTATGTGAAATAAAATATTTTGATTTTGATTTTTATTTTTTCCAGCAAAAAATACACAAAAGCACAGACAAAGTGTCACTGATATGCCTTTTAATAAGATTAAGTTTTGAAGCAAAATTGCAACAATTGGGTTGCATTGCACCACGCCCGGTGTTTCGAAACTTCTAAAGCCGGCTTTATACCGGCAAACGTCTTGCAACATGGAGCATGCCTAACATGTGTTCTGTGGCGACATGGCAGAGCTTGGCAGTGTTTGTAGCTACTAATTCTGCGAAGTATGAAGGCCTTTTTCATCGATTTCGAAAATAAACAGTTTGATTCTCTTAAATTGGAAGGTACATCAAACAAACCATTCACAGTATTACTTTTGAATTGTCAATGTGTCGGTCAGTTAGTCAAAAAGAAAGCTGAGGCCCCGAGTGATGTGACTTGCCACGCGACTTGCGTCAAGAAAAACGCGCGCGAGTTAAGTGTGACGACCCTAACACTATTTGCTTTGTCAGCAAATCCACCTCCACTCAAAGTAGCAAATAAGTAGTTCATAAGAATATTGTAAACTTAGCAATAATTAATTATAAATACGTCTCACGACTAGAATAATCATTACTATCTTAATTACTGTAACGCTGTTCATCTAAATAAAGTCTTTTTTTAAACTAATCAAGTGTCGATCACTTAATTGGCGCAGCCGGTAGGATCTCTGTAGTCAGTTCGCGACGTATACAACTCTACAAGCACAGCTGGACGTCTGTTTCTACAGTTTAACAGAGATCGCCGAACAAACAAATCTATTAAGTACCGGGCACAACGGCTGGCGCAGTATCTGATAGTAGTCACAAGGAGGAGATGGGAGTAACTACAGGACTGTGAGTAAAACTTTTTCACTATCCTTTCTGTTTTCCTTTATCATTTTTCTCTTTGTTTTAATTGTATGTGTTGTGTTATTGGGGGTTGAGCAATACCGCGATAACATTATTTTATTTTATTACGATAAAACTTGCGTAATAAGATTAAGTTTAGTTAAGTATTTAGGGCATTTTCCCTATTTTTTTTCTCTCTCTCTCTCTGTGTGTTGTCCTTTCAAAATGGATCAAATTGTGCAGGTTCCGCCAACCATGGCAAAAATTATTCCAGAGTTTAGTGGCGATTCTAGACAACTCCCACTTTTTATAAAGAAATGTGAATATATTATAAATACATTTCAAGGGGGAGAAATCCAAAACGAATACTTATTCCACGTTCTTACGAGTAGATTAACCGGGGAGGCCGCGAACCTAGTAGGGGAACGGGAAAATATTCGTACTTGGTTGGAGTTGAAAATATTACTAGCCCAACATTTTGGTGACCCTAGAACTGAAGAATGTTTAGTATTGGAATTAGAGTCAATGAAAATAAAATCCAATGAAAGTTATTCAGACTTCTGTCATAGGATTCAAAACTTGCGTAGTGTCTTGATTGCAAAAATAATAGAAACTGTAGACGATGCGAATTTACGTCAAGCCAAACAGCATATCTATACTAATTCGTCATTGAATGTTTTCCTGTATAATTTACCACCTTATTTAGTTAGATTGGTACGACTGAGGAATGTGACAATATTAGAAGATGCCTTGAAAGTAGTGCTAGAAGAACAAAACTTTCAGACGGTTTATGAATCTAAAAATAATAGGAATAAAAATAATTTAAAACCGCCAGGAAAACTCTTCAACAATAATGACATTATTCAGCGTTCGCCCAATCTACAAAAACAATACAGTACACCAACACAAAATAGTTCAGATTCGGCAAATAATTCAAGTCAATATAGAAATTCTTTTAGAAATCAAAGTAATGCTCAAAATCAGCTGCCACAACAAAGTAGGTCAACGCCGTGGCAGAATCAGCAGGTCGCGCCGCGATCGTCATCGGTGCATAATGCAACGCCAGCAAACTCGGGTTCAAACACCGACGTTACCATGCGAACTGCAAACTCTAGACGCGTAAATTACACGAATAATGACTCATTTACGACATATGATAATAATGAACAAAATACTTGTAATTACGAACCACAACCAAGCACATCATATGAGCCTGAACAAATTGAGAATTTTCACCTGAGAGCCTTATTCAGAGGGAAAAGATAATTTTAAATTGATAAATTTAAATTATCGTTATTTGCCTTACATTGTAGTTCCAGAGCTAGGTAATGCAGTTTTTATGTTAGACTCTGGTAGCTCTAGATCGTTTATAGGTCGGCGTGTCGCTTACCAATATTTTAAAAATAGTATTTACAAGGAACCTTTTGAAGTAGTCAGTACTCATGGTGTTAGTATGCATACAGAAGTTGTTTTAACTCCCTTACCCAAAATATTTAAAAGTTCTGAAGGTCATAAGTTTTACGTTTACGATGTTGATAATCACTATGACGGTTTACTAGGCAGTAATTTATTAAAACAATTAGATGCAAAAATTGATTACCAAAACACTAACTTTATGCACAAGGAATACTGACATACCTTTTGTTTATTCTTCAGCGCTAAAAGATACTTACATTTTACCACCACGTAGCGAGTTAAGGGTAAAACTTCCTGTAAACTTACTAATGGAGAGGCTATTTTAGATTTTAAAGAATTGTCTAAAGGGATTAGGATGCCTTGTGCGTTAGTCAACTGTGTGAATGGTTATGCGTATACGGTCATTCAGAACTGCAAGGACATAGAAATGAGCCTCAATGTCACTAGCCCATTCCAGGTAGAACCTTACAATCACTGCGAGATCTTAGTTAATCATTTGAACGACACAGACAGTATTGATAAGCTATTATCAAATAACTTAAAAAAATTAAGGTTACAACATATGAATGAAGAAGAAAGAACGATGATTAAAAATATTTGTGAGGAGTATAAGGAGATTTTTTATTGTGAAGACATACCGTTGTCTTTCACTAACGAAGTGAAACATAAAATTAGAACGGTAAACGAGGATCCCATTAATGTAAAAGCCTATAGGTTGCCGCCCACTCAAACAGACGAGATTAGGCGTCAAGTGGATAAGATGCTTAGGGACGATGTAATCCGAGAATCAAATTCTCCTTGGAGTGCACCGGTCCACCTTGTTCCAAAGAAGTTAGATGCCTCCGGACAACAAAAGTGGAGGATGGTAGTAGATTATCGACGTTTGAATGAGATAACTGTTGACGATAAGTACCCTTTGCCAAACATCAATGATCTTTTTGATAAGTTAGGAAAGAGTATGTACTTTTCCACCTTAGACCTTGCGTCTGGCTATCATCAATTACAAATCCAGGAGGAAGACAGACAAAAAACGGCGTTTTCAACACCATTCGGCTTATACGAATTCAACAGAATGCCGTTCGGTTTGAAAACAGCGCCTGCCACGTTTCAACGTGCAATGGATAACGTCCTCCGAGGGTTGCAAGGCTTGCATTCTCTGATCTACCTTGATGACGTCATCATATTCTCTACCAGTTTGCAAGAACACATAGAGAAATTACGAGTTATTTTCGAGCGTTTTCGAAAAACTAACTTAAAGATCCAGCTCGATAAATCCGAGTTTTTGAGAAAAGAAGTAATGTATTTGGGACATACAATAACAAAGGATGGCCTTAAGCCTAACAATGACAAAATCGAGGCTATTCTGAAATATCCTTTACCTAAAACCGTGACAGAGATTAAGAGTTTCTTAGGTTTGATAGGTTATTATAGGAAGTTTATCAAAGATTTTTCTAAAATAACCACACCTCTTACAGCTTGTCTAAAAAAGGGAAAAAAGATTGTGATAAATGACGAATATAAAAAAAGCTTTGAAACGTGCAAAGAGTTACTGACACATGCACCTTTGTTACAATTCCCTGATTTTACAAAACCGTTTGTTCTTACAACCGACGCTTCAAACTTTGCGGTAGGCGCGGTACTTTCTCAAGGTACTATAGGATCAGACAAACCGATTGCATTTGCCAGTAGAAAACTAAGCGATACGGAATCTAGATATAGTACAATAGAAAAGGAGTTATTGGCCATAGTATGGGCAGTCAAACATTTCAGGCCCTACTTATATGGTCGAAAGTTCATAATATACACCGACCATAGACCTTTGGCATGGTTGAATTCATTAAAAGAACCCAACAGTAAACTAACTCGATGGCGTTTACGTTTAGAAGACTATAATTTCGATATACATTATAAGAAAGGTAAACAAAATACAAATGCAGATGCTTTATCGCGCATTAAAATTAATATAACAAAAGATGACTCGGAATCAATGGTAGTGAATGTAGATGAAAAGGAAGCGAGATTACAGCAGCATTTGAAAGATGTTACGGAAGAAATCGTAAAACTTAGCGTTAAAGAACCGGGAATAGAGACGATAGAATTATCTGATTCCGAAAGTGACGCCGCCACAGCAAATTCAATATCTAATAGGGAACATGAGGGTATTCCTATCCTTAATGAGGCAATAGATACCAAAGCTAGGCAAATTCATGTTTTCACCTGGCACAGGGACGATATCTGTGTAAAAGATATTTCTAACGGCAAACAAAAAATTTTCGAAGTCCATCTACCTCCTAGTAACAGCGAAAACTTAGTAAAAAATTTTCTTAAAGAGTATGTAGATTACAAAAAAAAGTATTTTATCTACTTTGAGGATCATTGTCATAGAAAAACTTTTGTTAATGTAGCTACGTCACTTTACAAAAAGGGAACTCAAAACTTTGTTGAATGCACTGAAAGAGTTGTGAACGTTACAGACGAAAGTGATCAAAAGGATTTAGTTACCAAATATCATCTAGGGAAGACTTGTCATAGAGGTATTAGAGAGACTCTAATGAAGTTAAAAAGATCATATTGGTGGAGCAATATGAAAGAAACAGTGACAGCCATTATCAATGCATGTGAAGAATGTAAAAAAATGAAGTATGACAGGAAACCTCTAAAACCATTTATACAATTAACTCAAACTACAGACAGTCCATTCCAGGAAGTTTTTATAGATCTATTATATATAGAGAAAAACCAATATTTAACGGTAGTAGACTCATTTAGTAAGTTAGGTCAAGCAATACAGATTCCCAATAAAAGCACACCCGAAGTAGTGAGAGCTCTAATAAAATACTTTAGTATGTATGGAATACCTACAAAAATTAGTAGTGATGCAGGTACCGAGTTTAACAACGAATTATTTAAGGAAATGTTAAGTTTATATAAAATTGAGCAACACATAGGGACACCTAACAACCCTAATTCAATGGCAATAGTGGAAAGATTTCATTCCACAATTATCGAAATATATAGGTTAGCAAAATATGAACAATCTAGTTTAGATGCAGCATTCGTTATGACATATGCGATCATGGGTTATAACAATACTATTCATAGCGCAACAAACTTTACACCTTGCGAAATAGTTTTTGGACACACGGACTCCGGAAATGCTTTTGATATTGACAGGGACAAGACGTTAATGCAAAAGATATTACAGGATCATCGCAAACGATTGAAAACCCTTTATGAGCATTTAAGTAGTCAAATGATTGGACATAAAGGCTTTGTTAGAGACAAAATAGGAGGTGAGGACCAGCCAAAATTAGTGGAAGGTGACACGGTTTTTATGAAAAACACTAGGACTAGGAAAGCAAAAGAACTACCGCGATACGAAAAGGCAATTATCACTGGAAAGCCCAAGCGTAATATAGTATCAGTTAAGCTGAAAAATAGAAATACTAAAGTAGCACTAATGAATGTCAAACGCCCCCCACAGATGGTGCTTGATACTGCTCGTCCTAGCGGATCAAGGGACGACCCTGAACATCCAGAGGATCGACCAGAATCCGGGAATAGTTCCGATTCGGATTGGAACAGCTCTGAAGAGGACTAACCATTGGGATATTATTAAAACCATGGACTTAAATTCACTAACGGTCCAGTTAGAAAATAATATAGAAGAGTTTAATAAGTTAAAAATCATAACTCAAAGTAATAGTGAGATACGTAGGGAACTTTTAGGGTTGACAGCACAAATAGAATCTTTTATCGAATTGACAAAAGATAGGTTAAAACAGATTCTACTCTCTAGCAGAACTAGGAGAGGAATTTTAAACCCATTGGGCTCCCTTATTAAGGTAATAACAGGAAATTTAGATAACGAAGATGCTAGAAAATATAATTTAGAGATTAGTAATTTAGGAAACAGGGAACATTCAGTAGAACGAAAAGTGTCGTTAATGCAGAAGGCTTTTGGTAAATTACTCAATGTTTCTGATGACATTAATTTTAATACTAGACATTTAAATTTCAAAATAAGACAATTCCAAACACTTATTCAAAACCAAACCAAGTACTCTAACCTTTTAACCGTAATGAATAGTATGAATCAAGTTTTAAATAATTGTCGTACCATTTATTCCATTATCTACGAATTAGAAACTGCTATTGCTTTTAGTAAAATGCACATATTACATCCATCCATAGTAAATTCCACAGAATTATTTAATATTCTTAATGTCATAAGAAAACATCATAATTTAATTTATCCATTAACATTAGATAACTTAGTAAAATTAGAGGGAAATATAGAAATTAAGGGATATATAGACAATAGTAAAATTATATTTGTATTAGAAGTTCCATTAATAGATAAAAACACATACAATTATTATAAAGTTATTCCTATTCCAATCTATAACCAGATTACCCAAAAACCTAATATCATCATACCCCAATATCCTTACCTAATAGTGAACAAGTCGAAATACAGATCCGTAGCCGAAGGCTGTAAAGAAATAGAAGATCTGACATATCTCTGTTCTGATGACAACGTGGTACAGTACGCGGAGGAAACATGTATCCAACAGCTTATGTTATCACAACATAACTTTAGTAATTGCAAACAACACCAAGTGCAGATAGAAGAAACCAAGGTGCAGCCCATATCCAGCATCCACTGGTTGATATACACGAAAAAGGAAATTGTTGCAACGAAGCACTGCGAAGATGAGACCCGCAGACATAATCTTCGAGGCACATACATATTAGTGCCAAGTCATCATTGTACCTTACAGATTGCTGATATCTCGATCACAACACCCACGAATACCAGCTTAGTCTCCTTCAGATTGCCACCAGTACAGATGCCCGAGCTACGCAGAGACGTCACCTCGTCAGCCAAGCAGATGGACCTCAGAGGAGTTGATCTAGGCGACATCAAGGAACTGCTGAACCAGGCCAAATATAGTGATAGTGCCAGTGATGTTGAAACCGTTATAATCAGTGACAAAATCAGTGTATGGACCATAACTATTTACGCCATTATAATTGTATTCGTCACAGGGTTTTTGTTTTAAAAAAGAAAGTTGTTAACTAAGAGATTTAGACGAAATTCTCTAAAGACTACTGAGTTGCCTTTAGATAATTTCTCTCCTAAGGAGGGAGGAGTTAAGTGTGACGACCCTAACACTATTTGCTTTGTCAGCAAATCCACCTCCACTCAAAGTAGCAAATAAGTAGTTCATAAGAATATTGTAAACTTAGCAATAATTAATTATAAATACGTCTCACGACTAGAATAATCATTACTATCTTAATTACTGTAACGCTGTTCATCTAAATAAAGTCTTTTTTTAAACTAATCAAGTGTCGATCACTTAATTCGCGCGTAACCTGTTTCCGCCCGTCACTCCGCAAGTCGCATCTCGGTGACTCGTGTGACTCTAAAGAACTTCTTTCATTTGTTTTCGCCGCCGTCGCTGTCGCAAGACACGTCTAAACTCGTGGCCAAGTGGTAAAGCAGCATTTCACTGTTGTCAGTCAGTCAATCAGCTGTTGTCGGTTCCAAAGTGAGGTTCCCTATGGAGAAGAACGGACAAGAAACACTATTACTCTTTTAAATCACGTCAAATTATACTAGTGTGTAGAACAATGCTGTCCTGTGTAAAGCCGGCTTTGGATTTAAAAATCTTTCGTTAGAAAACAATTCACTCCTACAAATTCCCGTTCATTCCTTTGCCCTTTTGTAGAACAAGAAGACAAATATGTAAAAATGGGCAAGGCACCAAAACAAACCGTTTCCGCTTACGCAATCAGTATTCGAGAAAAAAATAAGTGACCCACATCAAGCCACATCCTATATATACTCTGTCTTGTAAAGGAATTAGGTTACTGGAATGGTTTTTGTAAGAATCAGACCAGCTTGAAAAAGGCGATTAGACAACCGTCAACACAATGTTTTCGTTTACATTATAAATAGAATAATACAAAAGAACAACTGATTAGTTTAAGAATATGAAAAAGGGTGTTTAATTCACGTGGGTTATTTAATCACATCACGCATATAAAATCATCATATGTTATTAAATCACGTGTGCTCGATCCTTCGAATTCAAAAATAAATTGACGTTTACAATAGAAGATTTCAAATAATAATGATGATTCAGAAATGCAGTTCTATTCTATTCTATTTTTTATTATGGCAAGCAAAGCTGTTGTCGACTATTCTGGCAATGTCTAAAGTGAATTAAAAAAGCAAGTGTGAGAACTGCAGTTACTTCCTTCAATAGATTAGTGACATAATGTTAATGACAAATGATGTGACTTGGGCTGTTATACAATTAACCGTCAGTTGAATTTCAATTCATAAACTGGATACAAACTATCAAAGATCGAGCTAAGTTGCAGTTACTTACCTTTAAATTATTCAATTGTCAATGAAGAATAAGTTATGTAAGTAAAAATATTGACCCAATTATCAGCAACAACAAACACAGCACAAAAAGCAGCTCCACATCTCAACTCCGTAAAACAAATTGGTGCTCAAACGCAACATTGTTGAATTATTTCTGCTGGGAATTTCTCAAAAATAAAATTCGGACAATGTAACCTGCCACATCCAGCGTAAACTTAAAATGCCGAGGGGCAAAAACGGGCGAGTGTTGGTACAGACAGGTGAAATAGTGCGAAAAATTGCCCAGTGGTCAACCCGGTCCGTTTTCTCTGTTCGTATTGGCAGGGTTGGATTCACATTGCTTATATTGAGCTAATCAGATTGCTGAGGAGTGGAGGTTTGGGGCAAACAATTGGACTGTAGATGTTCAAGTTGTTGGATGAAATTGAAGGTAAATTGAAACTGTAAGACGATGTATGAAGATTGCGTATCGCGATGATTTTTAAGAACATTGACAACATCTTACCTATATTTATCAAAGGCTTCGGCAGAGGTAAAAGTACATAGTTATGTTCATGTTATGCTTCTCCTTATGAGGCACAAATCCAAAAACTGGTCTACAATTTACTGAGGAATACAAAGAACCCAGGACCTCAGCAGTCACAGGACGACTAGACCAATGAGGCAGTATATTTTTTATGTAACTGTAAAAAAGGGTTGCCGAGCGCTTGTAAAATAGTTACCACCGACTGTATGTACCCGTTACACCTTTCGGTTTACTCGACTGTCTCCTTGGTCCAGTGGTCGCAGGTGCAACTGCTGTGCATGAAGTCCTGGGTTCAATTCCCAGGTCGGGCAAAGTCTTATTGGGTTTTTCTATCTGGAATTTCTCAGTAGCAGCCTGGAGTCTGAATTAGTACCCGGTTGACGGCAATAGGCTCGCCCCCTATTACATGTAACTTAAACATAAGTGACGAAATGTGGGTGTACAATACCTCTGCCTAATAATTCGATAAATCAAGGCGTGATGTTATGTATGTAGGAAGGGAGGGTGTTCGTACTTTCTTGGATCAGCCCTTTTCCAACGCGCTCCAAAGATTGCATCACCAATTTAATAAAAAAACACTTAAAAGACCAAAAAGAGAACCTATAAACATCACCAACATGATGTAGTTCTTCGAAGGACTTATTTTGAACTAAGTGCACACAATCTACTGTAACATAAAAGCTTTGTTTTTTAGTTATTATTTTTCACATTTTAGTTGTAATAGTACCTCACACACATTCGTATACAACTACTTGATATGTAATTAACCGTGACAGGAAATTATTAAAACATCATCAATATAAACTAAGTGGAAAAAATACGCAGTGTTAAGGATAAATCACAAACTGCGGGTCAGAACTTGATCAAATTTAAATGGGGCCACATGTGAAGCATCAGCTTTCAAATAAAAAAAGAATCATCCGAATCGGTTCTCTCAGAAAAATGTTCTGAGCTAACACAAACTAAAAAAAAAATACAGTCGAATTGAGAACCTCCTCCTTTTTTTGAAGTCGGTCAATAACAATTTTTATTCTGTCATATGTGTATATTGATGTGTTATGTTATTTAGGATAGATTAATTAAGGACCACGCTAACGCATTAGAAATTTCCTATAATGTTAACAGTGTTTGTGATAAATAAATTAATATTAACTTTGTTTCGTTATAAAAAGCATGTCTTCTTCAGTACAGACAGCTATTTTTAGAAGTTGAACTTTCATGAATGCAAAGTTTAAAGAAAAAATATTCTTGGAACGAAATACCTATGAAAACGGCAAACTTTAACTTTGTTTGAAAGCAACTTCGGGGTAAAAAGTTGTTCCTTAGAAAACACCCTTTTCAACCAAAATGTATGGAGCAGCTGATTTTTCTTGTTCAGTGACCATAGCGTGAACTTTTAACAAAATGTAAATACACTTTTGTTGCTTGTTTTTATTTATGGTATGTTGAAGGGATGTCGGATTACCAAATGACTAGGTGGTGGAGGTCAGATGGGCAGTTGCTGTATATAAAATATTAGTATTCAGCTGCATGCGGTTACACCGGCGCCACACGTTGCCGCCAACGCTCGTAACAACGTTGGTTGGTTAAATTCGTGAGGCGTCAACACGTTGGCTACTACACCAGTCCTGTTCTGTCAGAGCCAACGTGAAGATCTCCGATACAGAAATCGGAATTGTTCTAAGCGCTTTTACATTACTCAGTGCCAATTATAATTTAAATTTGTTACTAAAAAAAAATGAAAAAGCCACGTCAAAGAAGATGGTGGATGACGATACATCTTAAAACACGGATTCAGTAAGTAAAGACCTATACATTCCGTTCTAATAATATTATAATAATTCAAATTAGTTGCTGAAATATATAATAATTTACCTTTATATACTCGTAAAATAATGAGCTAAATGTAACAACATTTAAAAAGGCACTGAGAATGTTTTTAATAAGAAATTGTTCTTACTTATTGAAAGAGATTTTCCAAATAAATATGCTATAATTGAAAAAAGAATTAATAAGAATATTAAAATAAACATTAATTTTGATGTAGTTGGATAAACATGATTAAGAAATAATATATTTTGTTCACTTAGATAACTCAGACAAACTTTGACTGGACTAAGCAAAGCGCCAACATGTGGAAGGTTTGCGAACGTTGGCGGTTTCCTTTGATAAAACCGACACGCCTCGGCCAACTCCTAACGCTCGTCCGAATGTTGCCGCGTTGGTGCCAATGCTATTTTATAGATCGACACGTAGGACGAGTGGCGTTGGGGCCAACGTTGGGACCAACGTGTGTAGCCGGCCTAAAGGCTGGCAGCCAACTCCAACATAGTTGGGAAATAATCAAAATCAAAATGTTTTATTTCAAATAAACCTACATAAGCACTGTCTTGTGAAACGTCAGAAACTAGGTACACGGTTCCATTTGATCGTTTCCTATAGAAAATACACGGTTACTATTTTAAAAATAATTGGCTTTTTCAATGTTTTGAAATTACAGTGTTAATAGGTATGAGACGACAGTGTAGGCCTGTCAACAAGTGCCAGGTAGATACTTAACAAAATAGAAAATGGGTAACAAATCTAAATATCTATGGGTAAATTTACTTCGACATAGGGCTTAGTACATTAACAGAAATTATGTTGTAAATCAGTTTTTGTAAAGTGATTTTTTTTTTTTGCTTTTTCGTACTATTTACATAAATATTAAGTTGATGACCATTGTAAAAGGCACTTTTGAGTTACGCAAAAGTTGGTGTCAACTAGTGTTTGAATTATATCCATGACAGCTCATTAAAGGCAACATCAAACGAAGTCATTATCTTTGACCTTCTTGTCGGAGGATAAGTAAGAATTGAAAACTCTTTACTTATGAATGAAAACCAAATAATATTTGGTTATGGATTCAGAAGATTTTACACTGGTTTAACCCACATAAGTGATTGAATTAAGGTTTTGAATATTGTAAAAACGGTATAAGTTTTGACATTAGTTTCTTGGAGAAATGAACTTAATTAGACCTGAAGAATGTTATGTGGAAGTTACGCAAATAAAATAAAAAACACGGTGTATAAGATAGATAAATAAAATATTATTAATAAAAAAACTATTTAAACAAAACGACAAAAGGCAAGGCAGGCGATGAAAACCGGCTTCAATTCGAAAGCAGTCAATATATATTCGTCTTTACCAAAACTTGAACAAAGATATTATCGCTCTAAAACCACAAGGGACTAAGACATATTAATTTGCTCAACTATTTAGACTGACGAGCCACAAGGAGAAAGCCGCAAGAAGTCACAATATCCAAATACCACATACCATTCATAGCGTGTTTGTATACTTGGTTATCACAAGTAAAGCGCGCGTAGCTTCGTGAGATGAAAATACTAGAATATCAGGTTGTATGTTGATCAAAATATGATTCGCGACCGTAATGAAATCTGGATTTCATGATTTGAAATCTCACACGCAGCGAGCAATTGTGATGATTCTTACGTAAGAAGGATCACAAACTGGTATTATATTTGATTTTTAGACTAGCTTCCGCCCGTGGCTTTACTCGCGTGGTATGTTCAGAAAAAAATATGTCCTAACCCAGGGTTCAAAGTATCACAATACTAAATTTACTCAAAAAATCGGTCCAGCCGTTTCGGAGATTAGCCGGAACAAACAGAGAGACAGACAGAGATTTTTTTTTATTTTTTTTATTTCTTATAAGTACCGTATATTATACTTTCATAAGCATTTAGTAAAAAGCTGTTATTTTAAAATTACAAACAGACACTTAAATTTTATTTATTTGAGAACTCATAAACAAGTAAATTGGCACTAAATCAAAGAGAATAAAACACAGATAAACCCTTTTTAATTTATTATTTGTTGTATTTTCAGTTTGTCGTCGTCTGACATTGGAAAGTCTGTTGACATTGTGTTGTCTATGCGGCTCAGAACTTACATAAATATGGTCCTAACTGCTAGGCCCTGTTTACATAGTGTATAAATCATCTTACTAATGCTGGGAATATGCTAAGTTATCGATGTTTTTATGGTTATACATTATTGTGACACATAGTTTTATTTTTACGGCCTACCTCAACGTTCTAGGGGTTGCAAGCGCGGGTGCTGAGTATGAGGTCCGGGGTTTGATTCCCGGGTCGTGCAAAGAGTTCTTAGGAGTATTGGATTCTTCCATCTGGAATTTCTCAGTAGCATCTCGATTTGTGCCCGGTTGATGGTAATAGACTCGCCCCCTGTTACATGGGACTTAAACATAACTGGCGAAATGTGGGTGTACTCTAGGCACACCTTTGCCTTACCCTCTGGAGAATACAGGCGTGATGGTATGTTATGTTAGTTTTTTTTTTGACTAGCTTCTGCCTGAGGCTTCGCCCGCGTGGATGTCAGAAATTCTCCCACGGGAACGTACGGTCAGTGCTCCGCATTACCTGACCCTCTTACAAAGAAGAAGAGGGGAAGAGGGTGAGGTTATGCAGAGCTCTGACTGTACTATGGGGACAAAAGTAGCTTAACCTACCCTTTTGCTGTGTGTGCCCTACAGGGTCTATAATGATCTCAATTATATAGTTACCACCTGAGTACACATTATGGTAAAGCAGTAAAGATATTGAGTACTGAGTATTCAGCTTATGTTACTCCGTATAACATCAGCTATCTGCTAGTGAAAGTCTCATCAAAATCTGTCCAGCTGTTTCGGAGATTAGCCGGAACTTTTATTTATTTATTTGTACGTATGTATGTATTGAAAAATCTGTTATTTTGACATTACAAATAGTTCAATTTTATTTATTTGTATATATTACGTTAATTTTGCGCGGTAACCGAATTATTTTTTATCTAAAATAATAGTAGCCTAAATTATTTCATATAACATCAGCTATCTGCCAGTGAAAGTCCCGTCAAAATCAGTTCAGTCGTTTCGAACATTAGCCAGAACAAACAGACAGAAAAACATTTTTTTTTTCTTTTCTTTGCCTTTTATGTGCATTAAGTAAAGTGTTGTTATTTTCACATAACAAACAGACACTTCAATTTTATTCATTTGTATAGATGGGTTTACCCAGGCAGGCATGCACTATATTTGCTTAGGTACCACTGCGCAGCTCTCAAAATGGCGACGCAAAACATCGTGAGGAATCCAGCATGTCCCAGAACTAAAAAATCGAAGACATGTGACATCCACCAACCAGCACTGGGCCCGCGTGGTGGATTACAGTCCACTCCCTCTCATAGAACAGAGGCATTTATTTTAGCAGTGAGAAGTTTAAAGGCTGATATAAAATGCTAAACAGTTTTACTGTTTCGTGTATGTGCACGTATCCAGTCAGGCAAAACCGACGTGGGTTCGTCATTTCAGACTGACTTTTCCGTGTATAGTTAGTTTTGAGGTAGCTTATTAATAAAGGATTAATTTAATACCTTTTAAACTCTAAAAATAACACGAAATAAGTACGGTTCATTAGTTTGTTAGTTAACCCTTTCCCACGCAAGGTTTATCCTTTCCTAATTTATTTAGGAATTAATTAAAAAAATCAAAGAAAGAAAGAAAAATAGTTTTATTCTGCACAAACAAAACGCACCTTATAAATGAAATAATAATAAAATATATAGTTTTTTTTTATTTTTTTTTATTGTTTCCTCTCGACTGAAGATTGACAACCCACGGGTTATTTACTTTATTTGTTACTATTGACGGGCAAACAGAGATAATATTATGGCAAATATGTTTGTGTTGGTATGGCCAGTATCTATAAATATGTAGTATAAAATAAAGGTGCCTTTCATGGCTGCGTTATTCTGCTAAACTGATTTTGATGCGGTTATTTAACCATCATTTATAGAATATTTTCTGGAATGTTTATTTGTATAATCTAAACTAATATTATGAAGAAAAACGATTTGATTATTTGTACGTTTGTTTGTTACGCTTTCACGCTAAAACGGCTGAACGGATTTGGATGAAATTGCATTGGCACATGGGTAGACCATGACCTGGATTAGGACATAGGATATTTTTTATCCCGATATTCCCACGGGATCGAGGCACCCGGGTGAACCCGCGGAAAGCAGCTAGTAGTAATATTAAACTTACATCTAATAAAGAGCTCGATGTTTTGTCAAAACGTTAAAATCGTGCGAAGCTGGGGCGGGTCACTAATCTTAATTAGCTAATTTTTAATTACCTAGTTCCATACGAGACTATCAAGACCTAGTGACCACTAAAGGCTAGACTTTCATCTATAAAGGTGCCAGAAATGTACTGAAATATTCCAGTCTATGAATATTCTGGCTTTATATACTAAGTTTCATAATTTTCAAGGAATATTACTAATTGACACAAAATCTCTAAGAATATTTGTGTTGCTGCAGCTACTTACATAAAGCTGAGTGACAGCCGAACAAAAATACTGACATCGTAAGCTTAGGCACCCTTTAGACAACCCCTAAAAATGAAACCTAATGAGTCCCCAACGCAAAAGGCTACCGATAAGCACCACATTTTACTGTGTCCTCTGATATTGAACTCGGTAAAGATGTCAAGTCTATTGACCTCCACAAATGAGTTCCAAACTATAGTAGTTTCATTCTCTAAAATGGGTTCAGCCAATTTCGTCAATACTTTCAAGAGTAGGTTCAGACACAAATATAGGGGAATTTTATTTATTAGGCTGATGGCATAACACAGAATTTTAGTAGTGCGATTTTGCAAGGCAAAAGACTGATACGAGATTAACTACAGAGCCAAAAAAAGCTCCTAAGATTGAGTAGGTACTTAGGTAGTTATAAATTAGGATTTTTAAAAGTCAATTAAAAACAAATTGCAAGAAAAGCATACCATTTATTGAGCACGAAATAAAATTTATTTATTCATGCATACATACATAAATAAACTCACGCTTTCTTCCCATGGGGGTAGGCAGAAACTACAGAAAGCCACCTGCTACGATCCTTACATTATTATCCAGTTTATTTATTCATTCGCCTTTAATACGACATTAGAGTTATGACGTACTTAATATGTAGCGTGAATGCATTTCGTAGGTTCTATGTTCTGTGTCAGAGGGTTTGGTTTCCGTACTTAGTCCTTCAGGTGCACCATTGTGCGTGGGCCATGGCGGCCGTCGGTGGTTATTCAACTAGCCCACATCCCTCCATAAGTTGATTAAATCTCCTGGTCTGTTGAGAATAACTGTGTAAGATCTGGAATTTAGTGAGTTTTTTGTGGAAGCTGATCCCTAGACTTCACCAGAAAATCCTATATTTTTTAATAAGTATCCACCAAAAAATTAAGAGTTGATGAAAAAGGGGCAATGGTACATGGATAAAAAATTAATCGTAACAAAGAAATTAGTCTAAATTGGCTAGCTAGACAATTATTTCTTCTTATTGAACCATACATTTTTTACGTTTTTTAACTTTTCTTAATTTTATGTAACGTTCATAAATAAAGAGGTTGTGCAATTGTGCATGATAAATCCTACTAATATTAAAAATGTGAAAGTTTGTGAGGATGGATGGGTGGATGTTTTTTACTCTTTTACACGAAAACTACTGAACGGATTTGGTTAGAATTTGGAACACAGATAGTTTATAACCTGTATTAACACGGAGAATACTTTTTACCGACCTCATCTAGTTTTTAAAATATGATTGACGTGTAAAAGTGTTTGTTCAAACCTACTTACAGAAATAAAATCATTTATCATTTATCTCGGTAGTATATTCCCATGGGATAATTTCCGACTTCCATGCGGGCAAAGCTGTGGACAAAAGCTAGTGTGATATAATTTCTTCTTTTTTTCTTCAAAAATTCGAAGACATGATTGTGACATCTACCAACCCGCACTAAGCTCGCGTGGGGGATTACGGCCCACTCCCTGTCAGAGAGAGGCTGCCTTTGTCCCAGCAGTGGGAACATTATAGGCTGATTATGATGCTAATGTTCCTTCCGAATTTTGAATCTTCAACTTCAACTTTGGAAGATGAGCAATAAATTAAGTTTTTCGTGCTCATTCAATTGGTCTTGATGGGATCTCTTGAATACCTAGCGTCTTTTAATAATACCAGCCTATTATTTTCCTACTGCAGGGGAAAGGCCTCTTCTCATACTGAGAAGGCACGAGCTTTGATCACCACGCTTGCTCAAGACGGCTTGGCGATATTAGACTTATATTCACTACAGCGGGGTAATTGCGTAACAGTAGGAATGGCTTTCATTTTGACAGTTCTACAACATGCATTGCGTTATTTACGTTGCTGAGCAAAACATTTTTGGAACATATGAAGCAATGGATGACCAATAAGCTTCAATATGATTCAGATTGTGTTTGATAGTGTATTACGCAATTACGGTGAAGGTATCCTCACGATGTTTTTCTAGCGTGATGTTTTAGAGTCTTTGGTTACATTCTACTAGTTGCCATATTCAGTGTTTTCACTATAATATTCGGATTTTCCACATATAGTCTCACCGCCAGTGTATCCCAACGCTAAAACCTTTCCTCCCGAACACAGTTAACGTTCTACGTACAAGCTAGGTCGCCATTCAATTCTACTGTTATTTCAAAAAGCTCAAACCAGCGTAAAAGTATTTGTTCACTTCTCTGTTTAAGAGAGACGGGGCGTTTTATCGAGAACAAAAAGAATATTAGGTTTTTCTAATAGATTTTTTGCGTGGGACGTAGTTTCAAGTACGTTATTACTGTCAGTAAATTTTACCTTAAAGTTGTGTTTTAATAGTCTGTACGAGTAACTATACTTATGTTAGTATTTTCTAGTCAATCGCGGGGTAATTGTGTTACACTCATAATTCCCATTCATTTTGATAATTGGGCGAGAGAGCACGAAGTACCAGCGAAGCGTCTCCGTTTCAGCTTGGGTAAAAATGCTTTCGTATGTCTGGATGTCCGGCGGATGTCCAGCTGTTCTCCTCTACAGGTCACATTTCTCAACCGATTCTCGTGTTTGTGAGTAGGTTCGATAATTATATGGATTTTTTATTTGATTCGGTTTTTCGAAATTTTTCAAAATGGCTGTGATATAGGAGTTGAAAACGTAAAATAAATCTTATTTCGGCCATTTCGTGCTCTATAAGTCGGTTTTTTCATATATGGATTTTGTTTTAAGGTGCGCGGTGAACAGTTGTTCAGCTTTAAGCTATGCAAAGACAGACTCGCGAGGTCTACAGCTCACAGAGCCAGTAGTTCAATAATACACATACATAAACTCACGCTTTCTTTAAATGGCAGCAACTACAGAACGCCACCTGCCGATAATCAATAATATTCATTACTTGAAATAGGTTGTAGAGCAGACAAAAATTTTAGACATATGAAGCAATGGTTTCGGATTTTTTTAGGATTGTGATAGAAAGTGTGTTACGCAGTTGAGGTGATGGGCTGTCAGACCAGTTGCCAAACTTGCTCATAATTTCATCATACTATTGTCGTTTACGTAGAAGTGGCGAGAAGTAGGGGAATAACCAGAAAATGGTATTATTGTGTAGCGGCATCTACAAACGTCACATGCTCACACTGACGTCACGTAAAATCCTGCATCGCGCAAGCAGAGTTTACCGAGCACATAGCATATATACAACGTTCTGACATCAAACGTCGGGCAGTTGCCCACCAGACACGACACCCGTCTGGTCGGAGGATCCTCCCTTTTCTATGAAGGTATGAGTGAACTTTACACCCTGTTCCTCATACCTTTATAGTTGCAAGTGTGTTCTTATTTTGGTGTAGTTGCCGGTTTTCATCGTAGGACCTAAAAATTAAAAGACATTTATTCAAATTAAGCTGAAAACGATCAGAAAATGCTCTTATACAATTTTATAAACGTACCAGAACCTACGTTGCACGTTTCCAAAATATTGGTTCAAAGAGCCGCGTAGTAGTAATAAAAAAATTACAGAATTTAACTAACCACTCGCCCCACTAATCTGCTGAGGAGCTTGATATTTTCTCTTAGCCAACAAAGACACAAGTGTCCCCGTAAATCCTCAATTACCAAAACTTCCATACAAAAGTGCAAGCTACTTCCTCTTCCACTCAAGGTTACCAAGAAAATTAATAAACCATTATCTCTTAAACTGAAAACGTGCTCAGCAAAAACAAAAGACGGCAATTAATCCCCACACTGTTTACGGCGATGTAAAAGTTTCGAATCTTATTTAAGCACCTTGCTTCAATGGCTCATTTACACGGGAACGATTTCTCTCCTCGCACAGGTAATAAACGGAAAGAGGTAAACATGTTATGTCGTGTAAATCGTACCTATGGGTATAGTTTGCGGTAGTTAATATGACACATACATTTTTACAGTAAGTTAGGATTTGTAGAGCGTTATCTGTTTCTCAATGTGTGGCATTCTTAAGTCTTTGTTGTACACCAAACATAATATATTACACATTGATAAATAAAGTCATGAGTTTTCTCCCAGCAAGCCTTCGAGTGATAGAGAGAGATTACTATAAAGGGTAGGGTCTGAAGTACAATTTTATTGTTGCACACTCCATGTGCATATGTCTGGACTTTAAAAAAAACTGTGATCTCTGAGTTTGTTTCGACCTTTCTTCACAGAGTAGTCAGATAGGAAATGCCGACCTCATCTAGTTTAAAAAATATGATTGACGTGTAAAAGTGTTTGTACGGACCTACTTACAGAAATAAAATAATTTAGCATTTATAATTATTTTACAAAATCATTACACTATACGGTATTTTAATATCTCTTTTAAAAATTGGAAGCGTCCGAGTAAACAAAAACACCATATTTCGAGTTTTTGAATGACAGACAGTTCGAGAAAATCGTCTGTTAAGTGTCGTATGACACAATCGTATACGAGTTCTTGTTTCTCGAACACATGTTTGTGATAATCGCTTGCCGAGTTTCAACTGAACGGGCGAGAAACTGTCCTCGTCTAAATGAGCCTTTAAGCACCTTGCTTTTAGAAAGTTGCTAACTATTTTAATTAAAAATCTTAGACTAAGAGGACAGGGAACAATATGAGAGGGACAAAGAAATCTTTTAGGAAATTAAAACAATTAATTTGTTTAGACAGTTGGCTTTCGTAAAGGAAGTGTTTTGGTTAGCCTTTTCGGTAACTGGAACGCATTCATGACAAATTACGGATTATTTTGTCGCGTTTTGTCATCCTTTTTCAAAAATAAGACTTCGGAAACTGTGTATCCGTAAAGGCAATTAAGGGGTATTAAGTTCCTTAAAATATTGAATCTGGTAATTTGTTTTAGGGGTTATTTTTATGCTTTGTAAACAGTACTGTCCTTGTGAATGAAAACACAATAACTCCGAAAATGCCGTTTTGAAAAATCACTGTTAAAATTCAATTGTTAAATCTAAGTTATGTTGAAAATAAAATGTTTGTATGTTGTAAAATAGTCAAAGCTTAAATTCAGTGTATAAATAACTAATATTTTATAGTTGTATAATTAATAAAATCAGTTAATGTAAATAGGAATAACATTTACAAACTTTTATTTTTTTAATCTAAAAGCTAGTAACTGAATGGTTACTGTAGTCTAGGTTAGTTTTACATATTACTGTGTATAAACCATTTTATTTTATCACTACTGCTCTCAAAACGGTGAAGAAAACATTGTGAGGAAACCGGCATGTACTAGAACCAAAAAATCGAAGACATGTGACATCTACCAACCCGCACTGGGCCCGCGTGGTGGATTACGGCCCACTCCCTCTCACAGAGAGGAGGCCTGTGTCCCAGCAGTGGGAACATTATAAGCTGATTATGAACCATTTAAAGATATTTCTAGTGAAATTACAAAACAGTAACTGGTACACACGGTACACATACTGTGCTGAAACCTAATAAAAGGAGGCTTCGATTATCTATCTAAACACTTTTTAAGTGATGATGCTGTATTTAAGATTAATTTATGATTATAAAATCTAAAATGCAATAACAAATATCTACTTATTATTTCATTTTAGATTTTACACACAAATTATATTTAGATAATAAATATACTTTGTTCTTTGTTTCTATGTTAACCTTTTAAATTGTGTCTGAAATCAACCAATAAAACTTCTATAAGTTCTAAATTTAATCTTTTGAATCGACTAAAAGTATAATCACGATCTATTGATTTTAATCGCAAAATTTGAGAACAGTTTCTTTGAATTCAGTCTTCTTTTTAAGTATTCATTAATTTATCTGTGGCGAGATATAATGACAAGACGAGGAGAGATAGTGATTCTAAATATTTTTTTTGAATATAATATAATTGTTTACATTAAAACCTGGTACAATAACGGTTTTAATAACGGCACGGTTGGCGCAGTGGTTAAGCGATTGACTGCTGCGCTGCGTGTCGCGGCTTGGATTCCCGCACGGAACAAATATTTGTATGACCTACAAGTAGTTGTTCCGGGTCTGGCAAACGCACCCACAATACAGGAGAAATTCCTAGACTGGGGCAAAGTTTAAAAAAAAAAATTACACTTAAAAAAAACGTACAAATATTTTAAAGAAAACATGTTATAATTATGCACTTAGCATTTATAATAATAGTGTAGTTAAATAGCCATTATACCTACTATTACAAAATTGTAATTCAATTTTTTTTTTCAATGTCCATTAATTATTATAAATTTAAGCAGTTCCTATCTAAATAAGTATCAGTAAATAGTAACAATATTTATCACTTACTTTTTATCAAAGAATTATTTTACACTTACCTATGAGCCATTTATGTAGTTTAGATTTAAAATATTTCAGAGGGCGTTCCCTAATACCTTTTGGGATATTCTTAAACATTTTAACGGCTATCATAAAACAATTTTTATGGCCTATTGTACTTTGGTGTGTGGGCATTCTTAATCTTGTTGGGTCTCTACGGGCATATTTTGAATTAATGTCACATGCCATAAACATTTTTGAGGGTTCTTTCACAATGATTGCCCTTTGCCTGTAATTATTTTTAATTACTTTTTATCAAATAAAAAAAAATCATTTGATAACATAGGGTTACATTTGGGTTAGCCTTTGGTGTGGGATGCAACTTGTATCGACACCCTCGCGCCATCCCATCTTCCTAGCACGGCGGGCTGTGCTGGGGCGGCTGCTGCAGGAGCAGAAAACCTCAAACGACGAAAGTATAAGAACCTTATTGGGAGCTATATGTTTGAGCCGTTTGGGGCCTTGGGGTCACAGTGCTCATCAAATATTTCGGGTCATCGCCAAGCGGTTGGTCGACTCTTCACGCGACCAGAGGTTTGGCCTATTTTTAGCCCAAAGAATCAGCATTGCCATCCAACGTGGCAATGCTGCCAGTCTTTTGGGCACTTATCCCATTGACAGCGATGCGAAGGAATTTTTTGATGCCCTATGAGCTCTTCACTATAACATTTTTTTTTTTAAATTATATACTTATAAATAGTAGGTATATATAGTTTAGTTTTAGCTTGTAAATTGTAATCTATTTAGTTAGATTACATAGAAAATAAACTTCAACATTTATACAGCATCTATCAGAAAGGTGTGGTCAAATTTAAGGGTGTGGTACAGACCATCAAACTGAAGAACTTTCCGTAGGACTAGCATCGTAATAGCGAAAAAATTATCACCCGTATTTAGGTCGAGTAGGTCTTGAAATTTTGTATGTGACTGCTGATAATTCTTTCGCCAAAACAAAAGTCAACTTGACGATGAAAGGTTCTAATCTAAAAACAATATCGGATTTTCTTTGTTCACTAATACCTCGTGCTGTAGTTTTAGTAGTTTTTGGAAAAGGTTCCCGGCATATTATCGGCAAACGTAGTGTGGGACGCCCCCCAGCTAGATGGACCGACGACCTTCGAAAGGTGGCTGGGACAGACTGGATGCAGAAGGCGGAGGATAGGGTGTTGTGACGCAGCCTTGGAGAGGCCTATGTCCAGCTGTGGACTGCGATAGGTTGAGTTGGTTGATAGCATTTTTTATGTATTTCAATTTCATGAACTAAAGTGCAGTACAAAATTTTTCTTAGAATGATTTCTTTATACAACATTTTAAAGACCCTCGCCTAACTTGAACCTTTACGATTTCACGCAAGTAAACTGTGGTAAGTGTATTTTTTGACGGTATGCAGATGAACAGTCCTCGTAATCACAAAAATCCCCAACGGCCATTATCTTTACGTCAACATGAATTTAAATAAATATCTGAGTAATTTAATTGTGAATATTTTCCCAGAAACGTTCCTTGTGTGAGCTTCTGAAGTTCTGAGTAAACCTTTGATATTCGATCTGGCCCGTAAACCTGACGTAGAATATTAATGGTTACATGATAAATGATTTTATTTCTGTAAGTAGCGTTGTACAAATACTTTAACACGTCAATCATATTTTAAAAACTGGATAAGGTCGGCGCTTCTTTTCAAACTACTCTGAGAAAATCAGAATCAGAGGTCACAGTCTCTTTTAAAGTCAGATTACCATTATTATGCGAGGACCATTATTGTCTGAAATGTTTTTATGAGAAAAGAACCACACATATTTGAGTTGGCCTGTCCAGTCAGTGCAAGCATATAACAAGCCTATAATGTTCCTACTGCTGGGACACAGGCCTCCTTTCTGCGACAGGGAGTCGGCCATAATCCACCACTAGGCCACCATCTGCTCCAGTGCAAGCAATTGGTAATCGTGTAGCTCAACTTAGTCAGGTTAAAGTCTGCTACGGTTTTTCTTGAAAATCCTTTAATTTATGTGGAAGGATGGAGGATGCTGAACTGACATGTAGCGGCATCTACAAACGCCTCATGCGAGCTACGCATCACACTGACGTCACGCAAAATCCTGCATCGCGCAAGCACAGTTAACCGCCCAACTAGCATTTATACAACCTCCCGACATCAATGGTTGGGTAGTTGCCCACCAGACACGACACCCGTATGGTCGGAAGATCCTCCCTTTTCTATGGACGTATGAGTGAACTTTACACCCTGTTCCTCATACCTCTATAGACAAAATGAAAAACATCGCACAGCTTAAGCCACAGAATATAGAAAAAACCGGACAAGTGCGAGTCGGACTCGCCCACCGAGGGTTCTGTACAAAATTGTAGGTACATAATTGTTATAAATTGTTCAGGAATCAAGTCTCTCAGTTTTTTCCGTGCTTTTCCCGAAATTCAGTTTCCAAAACCTGTAATTACTTATATTATCCTAACTAATATTTTAAATGCGAAAGTAAGTTTGTTTGTTATCTTTTCACGCCTAAACCACTGAACCGATCATCCTGAAATTTTGCATATACGTTGTCAGGTGTACAGAAACGGACATAGGGTACCTTTCATCCCGCAAAAAAGTACTGTTCTCGAGGAAAACAACAATAACGTTCTTATGATAATAGATGGCGCCACGTGTCTTTCGAATCATGATTGAATTATAACCCGAATTTATAGTCAGTCTATATTAACGCGAACGAAGCCGCGGGCAAAAGCTAGTTGTTTTATAAGTGAAATTGTGGTTATACTAACAGTTCATACCTAAATTATATTTAATATTATTTATCTACATCTATATTTACTTTTATATTATTATTATAATGAGGGAAGATTTGAGTTTTGTTTGTAAGGATTTAACTCTAAAAAGTAGGTAGGTACTAAACCGATTTTAAATATTTACGCTGCTAGTGTATAATAAGTACCTACCTATGAACTAATTTATTGTTAGGTGCTTAACATACAAAGTAATGGGATTTAGGGCTGTATTAACGTTTGTCGTCTGCTTTCTACGTGAACTGAATGTGACCTATGTTTGTTTAATATCCTATTAAAACATAATATGTATAATACTACTAGGTACAAGACACTTTAGTAGGTAGGTACCTATTTAGGATTGTGTTTAATTACAAAATTAAAAAAAGGACTATGTAACTACACATAACAGTGCAAATTGTTAGGTACTATATACACCAAAGTTATTAGGTACCTATACGTATAAAAGAGGGAAAAAGTTTATTTTTTCGTTCTTCGCCATACATCTAAAACATCATAAAAATAATTAAAAATCTGTTTAAGCTTGTGCCCATGAAACCCTTTCATATGATACTCCACATGACACGGTTAACTCATTAAAAAATTTGGGTCCGCGTTCCTAGCATAAAGACTCCATTTTTTAATGATTTAATAAAAATATATATGGTTTTCAGATTTTTCTCTTCTGTACAATTAATAAAAGTTTAAAAAAATGTACAAAAAGATTTGTTCACCCATACAATTATGACCGCGCATACCGTTGTTTAACCTCGATGATTGATTACGTACTTTACATAAAGACTATATTTTTATGATTTAATTACAAATGTATACTTTTCAGATTTTTCCCTGTACTTGTAGTATAAGACGATATTACTTGCCAAATTTCATAGTTTTAAGTCAACGGAAAGTACCCTATACATTTTGATTCCCTTGTGAGTGTCGAAATATACGTTTTATGCGGCATAAAAGGCCGTACCTTTTTTAACGTTAACTTAGAAGTTTGATTTTTTCATAGCTTCAAGGGATTGTAGATTTAAGTACATGGTTTTAATTTCAACTCGATACCTCCACGCGTTCCCAAGATAAAGGGTCTTGACAGACAGACGGACAGACAGACAGACGGACAACAAAGTGATCCTATAAGGGTTCCGTATTTTCCTTTTGAAGTACGGAACCCCAAAAATAAGAAAAAAAAACATAACTCTTCTTCTTATTCCTGCCCTTGTCACTTGTTACCTATTTGGAGTCGGCGCAAAACGTATAATCATCTCTCATATTCGGAAAGTAGTATTTGTGTGATCCGAGTAGCGGGTGGAAGACGCTGCTTCCCATCTTTGGGCGGGAAAGACTCATAATAATTGCTTCCCTCTCTAGGGCGGGAATGAATTTAAAAAATAGAACTAAATTAAGTTTGGTAGTCGGCTACGAATTTTTAAAAATACATGATTAAGAAAAATATCGACTGAAATAAAAAAAATGCTGCGGTCTTGTGAGTGTATAAATAGCCAGTGTGTATTAAACGAAAATACCTATTAAGCGGGACGGCCCACGGCGGTGGTGACACGGTGTGTTCCATATTTAAAATTTAAAAAGACTATAAAATTTGCCGGGATACTAACTCGTAAGCTGTACAAAAAATTCCGAAATTCAAAATATCGTAATTTATCGTAACGACATTTGATTAAAAATTAATTCTTCCATAAAAATATTTATTGATAAAATATTTTAGAAAAACTATGTACCATTCTTTTTTATTTATTAATTACTTTCCTTATATTCGAAATGAAAATTGGAGTGAAACGCATCGCATCGCACGGGTGAAAGTCATCAATTCCTACTCGGACTATAGCCGCCCTCGCCTCGTATGGGTATTGATTCCTTTCTACCCTTTTATAACAATCTACTATTTCTCTTCCGTGCTGCTGTCAACCGTTACGCTATCATTCATTCCCTTCATTCATATCATTCCTCGCATAATCCATCCATCTTTTCTTTAGTCTACCTCTATACCTCTCCATATATCAACATTTAGAGGTCCACTAATAATAGATATTTCGACCCAGTCGTGATTAAGTTTGAATATTTGTGTGGAGCGATTCAAATAATACCACGTTAGGTCACGCTTGCCGTGGTCGGTTCGTGGATGGGTGACCATCCATTACATGTGGAGTCACCTCCGTGGCTCGGAAAATACTTTAAACCGTTGGTCTTCGTTGTAATTCGTAGACCTTTGACAGTCATTACGGGTAGTAATAATATAATAATAAACAAGGAAACAAGGTGCGCGCCTTTAACGGTTGGGTCATGCCGGTTTTGATGTACTCTTTCGGCATACTCAAATGGACTCGGACCGAACTCGACGCCCTGGATAGGAAGGTCCGTACGCTGGTAACTGCAAATCGAATGCATCACCCACGGTCATCGGTAATGAGGCTGTATGGCCCGCGAAAGTGTGGAAGTCGAGACGTTTTAAATGCTAAGACCCTCCACAATCGCGAGATATGCAGTCGCAGGGAATATTTCTTAGAAGCCGACGTGGGGATGCATCGAGATGTGGTCACAGTGGTTGGTTACTCCTTGTACACTCCTTTGTTAAAGAGAACTGGCGCAAGCCAGTAGTGCTTGACACTAATGATCGCATGGAAGTATGGCAGAGTAAGAAGCGTTATGGATGCTTTTTTCGGGCCCTACATGGACCGAATGGATGTAGATCAAATAGCGTCCGTAGCCTGGCTGCGTTTTGGGTGACCTCTTTGGAGAATCCGAAGGTTTTGTCTTTGCAATTATGGACGAAGTTATGATGACAAACAACTACCGGAGATTTATTGTGAAAGACGGCACGGTTGACATTTGTCGGGCATGCCACCGTCCAGGTGAATCAATCAGACACATTATCTCCGGATGTTCTAGTCTAGCTAACGAAGAATACTTGCATAGACACAACCTTGTAGCCAGGATTATCCATCAGCAACTTGCTCTCAAATACAGCCTTGTAGAATCGGAAGTGCCGTACTACAGGTATGTGCCCGACCCATTTCTCGAAAATGGAAATATCACATTGTACTGGGATCGATCCATCATCACTGACAGGACTATTGTTGCCAATAAGCCTGATATAGTGGTGGTGGATCAATTAGAGCGGCGCGCAATGATTGTTGACATAACGGTCCCGCAACACGGGAACCTGGTGAAAGCCGAGAAAGATAAACAAATCAAGTATCTTGACTTGGCTCGCGAGATTGTTGACATGTGGGATGTGGACTCAACGATCATTGTGCTGATAGTCGTGACAGCCAATGGCTTAACAGCCAAGAGCCTCGACCAACACCTGAGGAGGCTCTCGTTGGACAGCTAGATCAAGGGCTTGATTCAGAAGGCGGTACTTCTGGACACGGCCCGCATTGTAAGGAGGTTCCTCTCTCTGCAGTCCTGACCGCCGGTAGCTTGGACCCTGTTCCCGATACCGGTGGGCCATTATTTTTTATATTTTTAAATGTTCTTATATATTTTTATTCAAATATTTAAAAATATAATTTATATGTATAATATTGAAATAAAGGAAATAATAATAATATGAAACGTTTATTTTCTCTGCACAAGTTATGTGCTTACAGCTAATATTCGACAATAGTGCACGAACAAGGAGCTAACTTTGTGAGAGACTGGTGTCTGAAGTAGGTCTATATAAAAACCTGTATTACAGGTCACCAGGGCCCTCCCGCGGCTAAATGCCTGTGATTTGGACCGTCATAACAATGCAGTAATACTTAACTAAGGTTGAGTTAAGAAGCACACAACAAAAAATAAAAAGTCCAAAAAATTTGTGGTAAAACTAGTCTGTGTGTTAGTAACTAGAGAAAGTGTATAAGAGAGATGCGAGAGTGAATGTGAGAGGTTGCTTGTGTGAGTGAAGTCAGAAGTCAGAAGCCCAAAAGTCTAACAACCAGTCTTACCAAGGTGTATCGTGCTACCCAGAAACTGGATTGTGGAGGTCAGATAGGCAGTCGCTCCATGAGAAATACTGGTATTAAGCCGCATCAAGTTAGACTGGAAGCCAACCACAACATAGTTGAGAAAAAGCTAGGCAGATTGATTGGTTTTTAAGTTTGTATATGTAAATTGAAACAGGCAACTGCTTATAGTAATAATAAAGAACCCCAACAGAACGCCTAAATTTAATTAAATACCTACTCTACTTTAATTAAATACGAAAATTAATATCAACTGCCAAACAATTTGTATTTGAAATCAAAAGAGCAAATATAGGCTGCAAATAATTATAATTCACAAATTAATTAAAACATTTCAATTGATTAATATTATCTAACAAATTATTGGAAATAGCTGTTAGTTTACAATTAATCGCAGATTTATTTGGTTAAAGTTTTAGCTGAATTATGGTTTGTGTTTTGTAGGATTTACAAATTGTAAATAATTAGCGACCGGCCCTTGCTTCACACGGTTTTTACGACTAGAAAAAAAAACGAGATTTCTTTGTTACACATTTGTTTAATATCAATTTATTATACAAATATACCTTCCGGAATAAATTTTCTATATGATGGTGAAACACGCATCAAAATCCGTCGCGTATTTTAGAAGAACAACGAGGTCACACACAGACAACAAAAACCCTTTTTAATTTATAATATGTATAAACTAGCTGCGCCCCACGGTTTCACCCACATAAGTCTCGATTCCGTGGGAATATCGGGATAAAACCTATGTCCTTGATACAGGTCATGGTCTATCCATGTGCCAAATTTTATCCAAATCCGTTCCGGCTGAATGGATTTGGATAAAATTTGGCACATTTAACGTGAAAGTGTAACAAAGAAACGTAAAAAAAAATCAAATCTTTTCTCTTCGTAATATTAGTTTAGATAAACAAATAAGTTGTAGATAAGTTTACACCTATGAATTTCTTGTATTGATTTGAGTTTTTATTATTATACTAAAAAGAGAACTACAAGTTTTACCAGGTACCTACAGTTACAATGAAATACAATCGTTACTTTAAGGGGGAAGCGCCAGTCCTCGCGCACGTTTGGGAGTGGCGCGAGGAGGCGAAACGCCGGGACGTAACTCCGCTGCCGCGAGAAATCACGGTACAGCGGACAGAGCTCCGGCGGGATCTCATGGCGGCATGGAGAGTGCGACTGTCACAACTCAGCGCAGGGCACGCCACAATTGCGGCGGTAAGACCCCTCTTTGAGGAGTGGCTTGAGAGGCGCCACGGCGTCCTCACCTTCCGCCTGACGCAGGTCCTCACCGGACATGGCTGTTTCGGGAGGTTCCTGTTTCGGATAAGGCGGGAGGAAACGCCCGGGTGTTACCGTTGTGTGGATCGACCGGAGGACACGGTGGAGCATACGGTGGAGGTCTGCCCGGCTTGGGCGGAGCACCGCCGTGTCCTCGTGGCGGCGATCGGCGGCGGCGACCTCTCGCGTCCGGCCCTGGTTCAGGCCATGGTACGGAGCGAGAGGGAATGGGAAGCCGTCACCTCCTTCTGCGAAGCAGTAATGCTCGCGAAGGAGGAGGCGGAGCGCGAGAGGGAGAGGCAATCTCTACGCCCTCGCGCCCGTAGCCGCCGCAGGAGGAGGAGACACCCTGGGCGTCGGGAGTCGATTGCCGACTCCCGGCCACCGTAAGCGCGGGCTTGCGGACGGCGAGCAATGGGCAGCTCGCCGTCCGGTAAGGACCAGGCCCGGGTCGACGGCGCGTCGTGTTCCACGCGCGCCTCAAAGAGATGTCAGCACCATTGACGGGGTCCGATAGGACCGATGCCTGCCGGGGTCGCGGATTGTTCGAAAGAGTTACCGTGGCCCTGGCGCACAGGCAACTGAAGGAACACGGGTGGGTTTTAGTCAGTAAGAGTCTGACACGCCCTTCCGCTCCGCCCAGAGCGGGAGAAGTCATTTGATGATTTCCCACCCAAAAAAAAAAAAAAAAAAAAAAAAAAAAAGGGGGAAGCGCCAGGTTGCCTGCGATTTTTTTTTCTACGTTTTTTGTAATTTGCATATCAATGTCAGGTTGTATGTTGAACAAAATATGATTTGCGACCGTAACAAGTAGGTATTTATTTACAGAATTATGATCATTAAAATCATCAATATTAACCAAGGTTTGAAAAAAAAACACGTGCCGGGTATTAGCTATATTAGCTAGTCACTCAATAAAAGTGATACAAGCAAACCGGATTGTGGAGCCAAATTCATTAGTTGGTGTAATTTATCATGACAATCCGAACGGCCAGGCTACAGCAATTAATGCTTGGTTAACCATCTCATTAGTGCATGTTAGATTTGGAATTATGCGTATTACAATGATGCTTTGACACTGGAAATGGTCCGTTGAAAAGGTTTTCGTATGTCTTGCTTTGGTTAGAGAGAGAGAGCAGTGGTGGCCCTGTCTTACGAATTGTAGCTCGTGGTTTCGGCACCCAGCCAGGCCCTGCAGTCTCGACATTAGATAGCGACAAAAATCTGTCGCTAAGTCGTATCGATGTCAAATTCCTTTAATAGATTTTGAACTTTATTTCCAAAGCATAAGGTTGAAAATCTATTAAAGGAATTTGACATCGATACGACTTAGCGACAGATTTTTGTCGCTATCTAATGTCGAGACTGCAGGGCCTGGCTCTGTACCATGTGTAATTAATTTCAACACCACTGCTCTCAAAACGGTAAAGGAAAACTTTGTGAGGAAACCGGCACGTCCGAGAACTAAAAAATTCGAAGATATGTGACATCTAGCAACTCGCACTGGGCCCGCGTGGTGGATTACTGCCCGATTCCTCTCACAGAGGGCAGGCCTGTGTCCCATAAGTGGGAACGTTATAGGCTGATTATGCTTTGGTAAGAAATCTGTGCGCAAATATATCCAATCGCAACTGATGCCCACGTGTTCAAATTGCAGATCTTGCTTTCCTATTTAGTGTTATGAACGGATCAACTGACTTCCCTGAGTTGGTGGGCAAGATCGGGCTTCGCGTACCGAGTGCATTTTTTCGGAGACCACGTCTTCTCCATGTGCCTCAAGTCAGAACTGTCTATAGACAGAACTCGTATGTGATAAGAGCTTGTCGTACTTTTAATATGTTGTGTCAGGATGTCGAGTTGGATTTATTTACTAGTAGTATTAAGGAAGTAAAGAAAAGTTTGAATAATTGTTTTTTCGATGTATAATCATTTTTTTTTCTCTTTATTATTGTATTTTTGAGCGTGCGATTATTCATTTGCGTATTTCCCACGCCGCTGTTTTCGCGTAGTTAATATTACTCACACTAATCGTTAGTGGAAGCTTGTAATTGGCCATCTTTTACACATTGTAATATATATTTAAATGTATTAGCTGTAAGCTTTCCTAAAATGAATAAAATAAATAAAATAAAATAATCTGCGTTTCATATATTTTTAATATAATTATCCAGGATGAAAGTAATGTATGTCCTTCTCCAGGTCGCAGGCTACCTATCTATCAGATAATATAACGATCCGATCAGTGGTTAAGGCGTGAAAAGGGAACATACAGACTGACAGAGATATGTATTTTCGCATTTATGGATTTTACGGATGGATATATGGATATTTAAACGAAAACAATTTAAACAATTTTTCTTTTCTTTCTTTAAACGTAACTCAATTTAAAGTCGTCAGTCGTCGTATTTTAAGTCGTCGTACTTCTTATGCTATATTTTACCAACAAGAAGACTTTAAAGATCGAATTAACGATATTTTCATAATGTTTAGCATGAGTTATTTTATTTACAAAGTTAGTGCTCGTTTACTTAAAATTCACGGTGCGGATGTAAGGACCAGATTTCCCGTACCTGACAATGCACATACGTCGTGTGAGTTGCCTAGATGCTGCCTAAGATGCTTGTATACTCATGAAACATCTTAAATACTAAGTTTGAAAGTATCGCAAGAGAGCCAGGCTGCCACGCGAGTTTGCCCGCAAATAACACCCTTACTAGCGCGTTTCATAAACTGAGAATGGTATTAGTGTTACACTATAAGACCATAAGTTTGATGTTTCGTAAACGCATGCGCCATACTACCCGTTAAAATAACACATAACATCACGCCTGTAATCCCAAAAGGGTTTGGCAGAGGTGTAGCTATAGTACATTCACATTTCGCCAGTTATGTTTAAGTCCCATGTAATAGCGGGTGAGTCTATTGCCATCAACCGGGCACACATCCAGGTGGTCTACTCACTAAGCACGAAGTCCATAGTTTTGGCTGAAGTTACGGGTGTTTTCAAACTCAAAGCATTTATTTTAAATAAACCATTTACAGGCACTTTTGAATTTATTGTCAAGGGGTCGGTCAGTCAGAAAAATGAAGCTAGTTACCCATTTCAAACCGTAGCAGATACCTATGGAAAAGAACGGGCAAGAAACTCCATGGACACTTTTTCAAATCATAACAAAATTTAAAAAAAAAAATTGGTTACATCATTCATGTTGAAATTATACATGTGAGAACGATGTAAAAAGACGTGCACGTTAAAAGCGTCCGTAACAAAAACGATAAAAAAAAAGAAAAACAATTAAAATTAAAATAAGCCGTGGCAGCTAAGAGATCAACAGTCCCTACTGACGGCGCCCGTTCACAAACATGACGTATGGATCAGCACCATTCAGCTCAACCATTTAGAAGGGTACTTAATGATGCAACACACGCCACCGGCAGCGAGACATTTGAGTGAGCATGACATACTCTCAGCCGCCAGGGCACATTCAAGTCCATGAAAGATGATCCTAAAAATGGTAGCTTTATAGTTTTCGATTCCGTATCACTTAGGTACGGATATATCATTAGTTCGGGCCTGAGCTAAGAATTAATGACTATACGATATAATAGTAATCCCTTCTAAGGATAGGAATTTGCCTGACCGAAAAAAAATATTTGACACTTGTTTTGATGGAACAACTAGGTACTTTCGGACAGGCTCGTATCTTCGTCGACAGACTTAGAGAGCAGGCCCCCAGGCTTCGAGCTGCTGCTGAGAACTTCTTGATGGAAAAACTCAATAACACATTGCTGGACATGGGAATTGAACCCAGGACATCATGCTCAGCACTTGCGCTTGCGACCAATAGACCAACAAGGCAGACCTGGGCCTGCAGTCTCGACATAGATAGCGACAAAAATCGGTCGTTAAGTCTAATCGATGTCAAATTTCTTTAATAGATTTTCAACCTTATACTTTGGAAATAAAGTTGAAAATCTATTAAAGGAATTTGAAATCGATACGACTTAGCGACAGATTTTTGTCGCTATCTAATGTCGAGACTGCAGGCCCTGGCCTTGCAGTCTCGACATGAATAGCGACAAAAATCTGTCGCTAAGTCGTATCGTTGTCAAATTTCTTTAATAGATTTTCAACCTTATGCTTTGGAAATAAAGTTGAAAATCTATTAAAGGAATTTGACATCGATACGACTTAGCGACCGATTTTTGTCGCTGTCTAATGTCGAGACTGCCGGCCCTGCCCGTTAATAAAGTGTAAAACAATAAAACTCCATATCTAGGTATAACAAGAATTTTATGGTCATTTTATAGTCACTTCAACAAGATACTTACCGGTTATAACACTACAATATTATTATAGATTAGACAATATATTTAGTAATTACGTCATAAATAACTAGAGCTATAATTTCGAAGACAACGCGGTCTTCTCAATATTTATCTTACCTTTCTAAGCTTTCGTTAATGGTACTATAAATCCAGTTCAATGTAATATTTTGTGAACGTTACATTTGTTAAGTTAAAGGCCCGGCCCTTGCCTTGATCACATTATTACCTATTCACATTTTTTTATTATGTGAAAGATGACTTAATCTCTAAATCGAAAATCCAGACAGCATACTCTGACACGCTTTACATGCTCACCGAGAGATATTTTTTATTTATTTATTCAACCATTTATATACAGTACAACTATTTTCTTAATGTCCCTCGGCAAACTTCGTGTTTTGTCAGTCGTCGGATTTTTATCAATTCCCTTGCATTTAATGCAGACCGGACGCTATCAATCGACTTGGAAGTATATAGAGTTGTTATTACTCTTTTAACTTAACGTAATTTATTTTAAAAATGGGAGGAAACTGACGAAACACGAAGTTTTCCGAAGGACATTAAAAAAAGAGTTGTACTGTACACATATTATATAAACAGGCACGAAGAAAAGAATAGACAAAAAGGTTCAAAAGTGATGCTTATTTCTAAAGAAATCTCTTCCAGCATACCTGCGATAGGAAAGTATATAAAGAGATGTAGACAGCGTATGTAAGAGTAAAAGAGAAAAATAATCAAGGACAATACACTTAGCAAAAAAAAAAAAAAAAAAATAGGCAGAATTCGTTTTTAATCCGTGGAGTAGAAGTTTTAATAAACTGTCTGGTGAACATGATTTGGATATATCCAATACCAGTGTTTCTCGGCTTAAGCATTTGTTGGGGATTAGCTTCTTTACAGAAAAGTAATTGTTTGCATCTACATGATTCTTAATTTGTATTAGTCGATCATGTAATATTTATTTCCTAATTTATGTTAGATGTATTTTGTGCCGACTTTTTCTTTTTTTGGTTTTTTAATTCTAGTGTTTATCAGTGGAAACTTGTAAATGGCCTTAAATTGCATATTGTTTAAGAATACTGTATAAAGGCTCCCACAGACAGGCGCGACGCGACCGCCGCCCGCTGCGCGACACGCGGTGGCTTTGTGTCGGGCGTCGCGTCGCGCCAGTGTGTACGAGTCTTAAGTTAGCTGTAAGTTTCCCGAATACAATAAAATAAAATAAAACAAATAATATGAGATTATACTTGTTTTTAAGAAAGTAAAAAAAAATCATAGAGAATTATAAAAGAAAGCGACATTTAAAACGGTTATAGGTAAAGATTTAGCCCTGTGACAGATCGGTAGACTGAAAGTTAGGCAAACGGATAGTCGTCGGCGTCGATGGTAGCTTAGAAATAGGTTCCCGTTTTCACCCAATGTGCGCTTTTATAATTGCTCACGTGCCAATATTATCGCGGACGTCCACGTCCACGTCCATAAAATGTTTGGAAATACGTGCACAAAAATTAAAAGGGTCTTTATATGTTTCCATACATTTTACTTACCGTGACGTGGACGTCACGTCCACGATGCTATCGTTACGTTAGAAATTATGAAAACGCACATTGGGTACTCTATGGAACCCTAAAAACATGGAGCACGGTTTCAAAAAATAGCTTTGAAAATATCAGTACGAAATTACTTGAACATTATGAATCAAATCTACTTACCACTTCCTTCAATTCAACCTCTATGATCACAGAACACTGTTACGGAAGCATCACTCGGTTACAAGGTATTATAACCTATTTATACTATAATTAATTGACATTTCAGCGCACCGACCGGACGGCTATCTCCTGAGGTTTGATTATGATCAGTTAGTCCGCTGGCGAGTAATTAACAGCTCCATGATTTAGCGCTAAAACTCCCTTTGTTTCTGTTAATTGCCAGAAAGAAAATTAGAGTAACAAGAAAGACGAAAGAACAAGGAAAAAGGGTGATTAGTAGACTGCAAAAAAATCTGGTCCTTTTAGTTAAAGTCAGATTCTATAGACCAGCACCCTAATTGCGTAACACACTATATATCACAATCTGAATCATTTTGAAGCCTAATCCTTTGCTTCATATGTTCGAAAAATTTGTCTGCTCAACAACGTAAATGACGCAGTGAATGTTGTTGAACTGTCAAAATGAAAGCTATTCATTCTGCTAGTGTGTTTCGTAATTACCCCGCAGTTGAGAATTTAAATCGAACAACTATTTGACGCCAATGGATGGATTATAAGCGGCAGGTCGCGTGTTTTAAGTCTCATAGAGACATCCGAAGTTCATCTTGGAAATCACTCACCGGTTCACTGGTGAGTGATTTCCAAGATGGACAAAATTTCAATTTCAATTCAATTTCATTTTTTTTTCAATTTCACAATTTGTTCCTTCAGTAACAAATTGTGGAGGAACCGATACATTCATCATCTGCCTAGCCTTTCTCCCAATTATGTTGTGGTCGGCTTCCAGTCTAACCAGATGCAGCTAAGTACCAGTATTTAACATGGAGCGACTGCCTATCTGACCTCCACAACTCAGTTACTGGACAATACGATACCCCTCTTCTTCTTTTTCTTCTTCTTTGGGGTTTGGTCTCCGCACTTAGTCCTGCAGGTGGACCATTGTGCGTGGACCATGGCGGCCATCGAAATACCATACCCCTGGGTAGGACTAGTTCTCAGACTTTCAAGCTTCTGACGACCACCTTAACGTCTGTCAAAGGTCCGCGAATAGCAGCCGGGATCAACGGCTTAACGCGCTTTCCGAGGCACGAAGGGGTTTTGATATGTATAGATGGTCACGCATCCACGGACCAGTCGTGGCAAGCGTAGCTTTACCTAATCTATCGACCCGTGCAGCTGTGATTACTTAGCCACAAGCCGATACATTATTTGCTAATTATTTTACCACTGCATGAACTGTTCACATGTAACTCGTGCGGAAAGCAAAAGTGGACTTGTAGCGGTATCTACATCGTCACATGCGAGCTACACGTCACACTGACGTCACGCAAAATCCTGCATCGCGCAAGCAGAGTTTACCGCGCAACTAGCATATATACAACGTCCGGACATCAAAGGTCGGGCAGTTGCCCACCAGACACGACACCCGTCTGGTCGGAGGATCCTCCCTTTCTTAAGAAAGTATGAGTGTACTTTACACCCTGTTCCGCATAACTCTATAGACTAGTCGGCGCGCTTCTTATTAAAGTGTTATTCTTCCTCCTTATGCTACCTATAATAATATGAACTGCCCCGTTGGTCTCGTGGTTCCAAGCGCGACTGCTGAGCGTGGGGTCCTTGGTTCGATTCCCAGGTCAGGCAAAGTGTTATTGGGTTTTTTCATAAGGAATTACTGAGTAACAGGAATTTTGCAGGATTGGAAAAAAATACACCAAGTAGAATGAACATCAGTTACAATTTAATTTAACCCACATGCTCGACGCAACAGGCTTATAGGACATTACGTCTGAAAAAAAGTAGGCATAAGCCGGGACGGGTCGCTAGTTATCAATATTTTCTAAAACCTGTCAATCCCACTGAAGTACACTGTCCGTCAAAACACAGGATTTTCCTAGTTTGAAGGGCAGAGCAGGGGTCTTACTCATCTGTAATAGCCATACCCATCTCTTATTGAAACTAGACTGATGTTACCTAGGCTAAGTCTTTTGGTAAATAAATGATTACTTACTTACTAATTGCCTGACACGTTGTAAGTACATAATTAATCAGTACTGGCTTGCCGTCAGTAATGCTTGAACCCGGATCTGTGTATTCACACTGATCCTTTAGTTCAACCACGGTGAACGTGAGACAGGTATTTAGGTAACCTTTGTTTAAATATTTCCTTTGATGACTTATCTTGGTATGACTGACCGCTTTATGTTTTTAATTTTGACTTTTAAAAGTCTTATAAGGTGTAAAAAGACGTTAAGAGTGCTTACAACGGTACACTAGCGCCACTCCTTTAAAAAAATATTATCTCGTGACTGAGAAGGAATTTGAATAATGGATCAATAAGGACCCTCGGTAAGTATGTCTAGAATTATCTAAAACCTTTTATAAAGTTTCATATTGAGAGACGAAGCAACAAAATACGATCTAGAGGAATGTGGCCGCTTTTCTTTAGATCGAATTTTGTTGCTTCGTGTCTCAATATGAAACTGTATAAAAGGTATTAGAAGTCACGGGATAATATTTTTTAAGATAAGTGGACGCTGTCTTAAATTAAACTTTAATATAACATTTGTTGTATTTTTGAGAGGGAGTAGGCAGAACTCTTTTTTTTCCAGTTATGTCCCATGTTACCTATTGTCCTAGCCTATTGTCATCAACCGGGCACAAATGTATTTTCCGGAATAATAATAATATATTTATTTGACATAAGAAAGTACACAGATATGAGTACACGGAATGATACTGAGAAAAGTCATGCAAAAACCTAATAACACCACCTGACCTGGATATCGAACCCAGTCGGACTTGCGACTACTGGAGCATCGAGGCAATATCGTTTGATGCAGATGTCATATAAAATTGTATAGGAACCGCTTCAGTTTTTAATTTTAAACTGCATTCTTTTGTTTCATGACGGCCGCTTCTTGCTGATAAAAAGTTAATTAAATATAAACATTATATTGGCACTAAAGCTGCGGTAATCATCCCCGTCCTGTTTATTGCAAATGTCAATGAACTCGCCCGCTCATTAATGCCTTTAATTAATAAACTAGATGGCGCCTGCGGGTTTTTTAAAACTCTCTTTCAAGATTAACTTTTTTTGCTATTAGAAATCTGTCAGGCGCAAAAACTAGAAAATGTCCTTGGAATTATAATTTTTTTATTTTAACAATTTAGATTCGGGGAATTTATCGGATTGTGCTTGGTAATTTAATTGAATTCGTAATAAGATTTAAATCCTTTGAAAATAAAGATACAATTTTATTAAATTCTTAGAGCTTTTAGTACCTACTCTCAATCAAATTGTTAGACGATTTTATAAAATTGATGTAATATAAGGACTGGACAAAACCTTTTTAAGAAGCAACACAGCAAATCAGGTAATTCTATCTACCTGAAAGTTCATTCCTCTCATAATATTTTTAATAAACAGACACGTCATTTTCCTTGCTTAATACATAGAATACCTTCAAAGCGGTAAAATATGAAGAAACACTATAAGAGTTCAAAATTAATGTTTTGAGCCAAACCGAATATTTTAATTTAAAGGAGTCCATAGTAAAAACTTTATTTCGTACAACAAAGCTCCTACATCTTGTGCAGCAAACGTTGCCTTATTAGTTTTTTCAAGACTTTATACAAAGTATTCCGTCAGTCTTGATAGTGGGATGTTTTACAATGTTATGAAATTTTCGTGTACAGAGTACTGTGAGCAGAATGTAAGCAAGATTAGGGTGACGCAAAAACTGCATGTGAGGAGTTTGAAGCTGCAAGAAAGTTTGAAGATAATAGAGAGTTTTGTGAGGAAAATGGAGTGGTACAAAAAGTACAAACTGCTGTTGTTAGTTTAGAAGATAACAAAGTTTCAGAGATAGATTTAAAAATCTACATAACAGAAAAACAGCCACTACTAGACACTGTACTTTTAAATGAACTTGTACATTTTTAAGCAACAAAAGAATATATACTTTTTCTCTCGAAAGAAGAAGTGAGATGAAAAAGCAATGGGACAGCGGCAACATAAGTTATTTAGCAAACCGCAGTTTCCATTTAGTTGGTATCGAGGCTGTCCTGACCTGTCCAATGCCAACCTGCAGAACAGAATAGAATAGAATACTCTTTATTATGTACACCATAAAAATTACAGATATAAATATATAAATGTTACATAGGGTGACTCAATGGCGGTCTTATCGCTAAAAGCGACGTTTATATACAACCTTTGGAGGGATTAAAGGGAGAAGGAGAGACAATAATGCAGGTAGTCAGTGGTTGACTATTTACTTATACAATAATAAACATGAAACATAAGAGCAAGGAAACTAAATGTAATGATGATGTTTAAGGAGAGAGGCATTGTTTGTTAACCAGAATTTTAAAACTGTACAAAGATTGAGCACGCCTTATCGACACAGGCAAGGCATTCCATAACCGTACTGCTTGAACTGTAAAAGATTTGTCATAAAAATTGGCGAAATGTCTCTAGTCTTGAGTTTTCCGATGACCTTAGATATATATTATGTGTGTCATGAAAGAACTTGAAACGTTCTTTAGCAGACTGCTGAGTATAAAATATATTGGAATATTTTAAGCCCTATTACTTTTAAAATAATGTGCAGCTACGTTCAGCTAATGACATCTTCAATTTGACAGCTTAGCTGTCAATGGTCCTTTGATACGGCCCTTAATTCTTGCAAAGAATAAAGAAAAAAAAGCAAGAATAAAATGGCCGCTACAGAAATAATTTCCAAGCAAATTTATTCACAGATAGAAACTTACCCAAAAGTTAATCGTGGGACTCCAATAGGAAACGAATTTCGTTCTTAATTATAGTATTAACATATTCATAAAGCGGGGCTGGATTACATACTTAGACTGAATTATGCGGCTCGATCTATAACTTATTACTACTCAGGAAATGTAATTAAAATTGTTGGTTTTTCAAGGGTGGATTAAGTTTGAGTCTTGTGACTTTCGACAAGTATGAAAGTAGCTTTGAGTCTTGTTTTAGCCTTAAGAGCGGCCAACGCGTCATGCTTTTCATACAAACGCTCGTACGTGATTATAGCGTTGTACCACAACTTTCATTGAAACTTTTGAACTCAAACTCAAATTTTGGAGAAACAAATTCAGTATAAGCCTCCAAAAATCTGCTTTTTTGTAAAAATTTTACCTGAACTTTGGCCTTCATAATGTACTCATTAATTGTAAAAGTAAAAAAAACATCTCCATAGAAACCTTGCACAGGTAATGGAGACTCTAAATGACAAACATTTTTTCCGAAAACTTGCAAGACTTTTTCAAAAACACATATTTCCTGGAACAAGTTTTGTGAAATCTTTGCGCAAACCTTAGGCATAGGTCTTAGTGAAGTTTGTGAGTGTCTACGATGCAACCAATCACAAACTAGTTAAGGTGAATCCTCAGCTGTATCCCGCCAAATTCAAACTTTCTTTGGTTTTTTGCAAATTGCAGCTCTGTTTTACGTCGTATGTTGATCAGAATAAGAATTTTCAGAATATTTCATAAGAAACTTCTTAGGTGGAACAAACTTCCATTTTGACGATTGATATGAAATTGATGATTATTATTCAGTAAATATGTTATTCCTACAGTCGCGAATCGCATTTTGATCAACATACAACTTAAAACAGAGCTGCAATTTGCAAAAAAACCAAAGAAAATTTTAATTTGGCGGGCTACATCTGAGGATTCTCCTTAATAACGAGTCACATTGATGCGAATCACCATTGAAATACTACTTCTCATTATATAAATATTAGTCTATGATACTACTGCTGTGACATTCTGGCTATTCATTGGAGATTTATTTTATTGACATTAGCTACCGAAAAGCTTACGTCAATCCTGTTGAAAGTCGTTGTAGAAATATGAAACGCTTTGAAACCGATTGCCACTTGTCTAGGCCCTCACGAAGTAATACGGTATTTAATACAGAAACACGGACTAGAAAAAAAAAGAAGGAGTCCGCGCCACGCGTAACATAAGTGAAGCACTATAAGTATAGTAGTGCAGTACAGTAGAACGTTTGTGCAAACATGCCTCACGCACACATTTACATCATAAGGTGCCATTACGCGGCACTACGGCGTCATTGTAGGTACTGTTTACGACAAGTAATAAAATAAAATAATGCCTTCTTGTTTTGTGAAATGGTGTAAAACAAATTCTATATCCCAGAAAAAGTGTCAAGGAATAACATATCACAAGTAAGACACTTATTTACACACACACACATAGATCGGTACGGTGCTTCACTTTCGATATGCGTGGCGCCGAGTCCTTCTTTTTTTCAAGTCCGTGTTCAGAAATATAATATAAATCAACTGTAGGTACCTTGTTCTTCAAGTTTGAAATGAAAAATTCAATTGCTACGCCTAAAAGTTTTCTAAAATAAGTTCCATCTTAATAAAATGCAGATGAAGGGAATGTCGGCCGAAAGTTTTTCGGACCATCAGTAATTCTTATTGGAAGAGACTTCAGTGAAACATGGCGTCTTGTTAATAAAGTGTAAGTAGAAGTATTTATCGTACGCATTTGTTTTGAGATTAATGTTATTAGGGACAAGAGGCTCCTCTTGTGTATGTTCTTTAATTTGTACAAGTAAAATAAATACTGTACAAAGGCGGACTTAATCCCTGTGGCATTTTCTACCAGTCAACCTTAGGATGATGCAGAGACAAAACATGGCAGGTGCAAAATAAGGGATATATAGGATGGAGATAACTATAAATTACACAGACATACCACATACACACATTTACTTGTTTTTTTTGCTTGCTTTCTGATATAATAGTACTCCATAAAATTATAAATGGTTCCATATATCGCTCATTTGGAGAAACATCGACGTAACTACTGCTTAATTTTTTTTACAGGAGAGTGATTTAAAGCCGTTTTTTTTGTGGTAATCTGTTACCGTCTCGTTCTGAAATGTTGATAAATCCCAAAACCATATTAAATATTTCACGCTAAATATTTCACGCCTCTGCTCCTCTGAAATTTTTTTCGAGCACAATATATATCGACAAGTCAATTTGGGAGAAATTACATTTACGTCGTTGTTTCTCCAAATGAGCGATATGTGCAATTGGTAAACCTATTTTAACTTTAGGTCTGGCCAACATAGTAAGCGTCAGTGTATTTTTGAATTGCCTATATCTACCTTTAATACCGCATTTAATAACCCCCTAAAACGTGTGGCAAGGCAATATAATGAAAGGTCCAACTTGACAGATGACCCCATTGATATTTGCTCCATGACTTTCGCTTCATACAGAATTTCCCTATTTAAACAGTGCGAACAGTTACTCAAATGAACTCAGATTGGTTTGTTTTGTAGTGTTCTAGATTTAAATTTACTAGATACACTTTATTTTTTTACTTTGTCTCAGATATTTATATGTCAATGAAAGAAAAAAAAAAGAAAAGAAAGAAAATAAATTTTTCATTTCATTTTTTTTTTTTGCTTTTTTATGTCATGCATACCTGTTATTAGCATGAAATGCCAATTTTAGATGCTATTTAATTTGTTTTGTAAGTGACAGTGCTGTTTGTGTGCTTATTCTAAATAAATAAATAGCTTCATAAGGTTATACTTTTTTCTTCACTATCATAGTCCGATGGGACGGCAATCCGACACGACCGGGCAGAGATCAGGCGTTGGACCAACAGATTTACGTGTCTTCCGAGACACGGAGTATCTCACCGCCAACTTTCATACTCCGGGCTATTATTGAGAAATTCCTAATGGGAAAATCCAATAACACTTTTGCCCGACCTGGGAATCGAACTCAGGACCCTACACTCAGCAGTTGCATTTGTCTTGTGACCAGTGCACAGCAGGGCAATAAACACCTTATAGGACGCTTGAATTAGTCATCAAGTCGCTCAATTTGCTAAATATGAAAATAAAGAAACGAACTAAGATCTTAACAGACATCCAATTATTTCATTCAATAAATCAGCCTTAGGCTAGTCAAATATCTTTGATTTATGAGCGAATCTACTAACATCGCCTAACAACCCAAGATCAGAGATATTAGTCGAAGAAGTGTGGTAACTTAGGATTACGCAATACAACCTAGATCTGTTAGTTCAGGATCATTTTTATACGTCAGATATTACGATCCCGTGTCAACATCGGGCTCTTTGTTAGATATTTTCGGTGTGAGGAAATTAGGTACGTTCTATGTGATGGGTATGTTAAATATCTGGCGAATCAATGAAGTGAATTTTACTTGGTCTGGAATGTGTGTTGTATTGCAACTTTTAGCCTTTTATTACTGGGATATTTTGGGTGGAGTAGATTGATTCCATGGAGAGGTTTGTTGGGAATCTTTCGGAGAGGCCTTCTTTTGTGGCCAGTGGATGTTTTTAGGGTTCCGTACCCAAAGGGTGCCAACGGGACCATATTACTAAGGCTTTCTGATGCTTGTTCGTCCGTCTGTCACAGGGCTGTATCTTTTGAACCATAATAGTCTACCTATTACGGTTCAAAAGATACTTTAAATTTTCACAGAGTGTGTACTACTATGGCCGCTATAACAAAAAATAATAATAATTAAATAAAGTAAGTAACTAAAGTGGGTCCTATACAAGAATCGTGTTTTTGCTCGATCTTAATAATGGCCATACATACAAACGTAAAAAAACATGTGGAGTTAAATATTAATGGTGCGGTGATACGGAACCCTTCGTGTGCGAGTCCGACTTGCATTCTGCCGCTTTTTTTTGGTGGATGATGTTAAGATGAAAATGATTACTAGGTTTCAATACTTGTTCATAGAGTGATGGGACTGCAAATGATTCTTGTAAGTAATCTTCATTATATTACCGTCCGTTACCCTTAAAATCAACAGATTTATTTTTGGCACAAAGTTCGCCAGTGGTATGGAAAAGAACGTAAACATTTCAAATAAATAATAATATTTATTGAATAAAACATTTACAAAAAGACAAAAAGTGTACATTTAGCCAACAGTAGTAATATTTTCCATACAGTTATAGTGCCTAAAAATAAATTAAAACTATAATTTTATTACAGGTGCAAGTAATGATGATTCCGAATTACAATATAAGGTAGAGACCCAGAAATAAAATACAAAATAAAATAGAGAAATAGTGAGAGTATGGGCTTATCGACTTTAAATATGTGGGTCATTTTTTTTTTTCAGTTTTATTCTTGGTCTGGCAGTTTAAGTAGTTTATGCGGCCTACCCAAATGTCCTTTCTTTGGTATTGTTCGTCGAATCGTTGAGCTCCTTAAGTTCTGAGTTGAGCTGCACGGTTACTGACAAATGCGTGCACTGACTGGACAGGTCGACTTAATCTGTGTGGTTCTTTCCTCAAAAGACCATTTCAGACACCGATCTACATGATCTTCAAACATTATTACCGAATTTATATATACACATTGACATTGATAAATTTTATATATACAATGACATGAGTATTTACTTGTAAAGTATTATATTATTTTAATTTTGTGAATGTGAAGACTATGTGGGTAATTGCTTTTTTTTTTTTTTCTAATTTAATTTTAATTATGATCTGGCAGTTTGAGTAATTTATGCGGCCTACCCAAATGTCCTTTCTTTGGTATTGTTCGTCGAATCGTTGAGCTCCTTAAGTCCTGACTTCCTGAGTCGAGCTGCACGATTACTGACAAATGCGTGCACTGACTGGACAGGTCCACTCAAACTGTGTGGTTCTTTCCTCAAAAGACCATTTCGGATACCAATCTGCATGGTCTTCGCATGACCTGACCAAGATTATGTCTGGACTTTAAAAGAGACTGTGACCTCTGAGTTTGTTTCGGCCTTTCTTCTCAGAGTAGTCAGATAGGAAACGCCGACCTCATCTAGTTTAAAAAACATGATTGACGTGTAAAAGTGTTTGTACAAACCTACTTACAGAAATAAAATCATTTATCATTTATCATTTATCATAAATCAATGAGATTATGACTCATTCTATACCAAACTATGAACTAGTGGGTAAGTAATTAAATTAGTCAACATCATCTGCCTAGCCTTGTCCCAACTAGGTTCGGGTCGGCTTCCAGTCTAACCGGATGTGCAAGAGGGAAAGGGATGCCGTCACCTCCTTCTGCGAAGCAGTAATGCTCGCGAAGGAGGAGGCGGAGCGCGTGACGGAGAGGCAATCGTTGCGCCCTCACGCCCCTAGCCGCCGCAGGAGGTGACATCCTGGGCGTCGGGAGTCGATAGCTGAATCCAGGTCACCGTAGGCGCAGGCTTGCGGACGGCGAGCAATGGGCAGCTCCCCACCCGGTAAGGACCAGGCCCGGGTCGACGCGCGTCGTGTTCCACGCGTGCCTCAAAGACATGTCAGCATAATTGACGGGGTTTGATAGGGCCGATGCCTGCTGGGGTTGCGAATTGTTCGAAAGAGTTACCGTGGCCCTGGCGCACAGGCAACTGAAGGAACACGGGTGGGTTTTAGTCAGTAAGAGTCTGACACGTCCTCCCGCTCCGCCCAGAGCGGGAGAGGGCATTTGATGATGTCCCACCCAAAAAAAAATGCAGCTGATTTGTAGTATTTTACATGGAGCGACTGCCTATCTGATCTCCAATACCCAGTTTTTTATTTATTTTTCTTTGATTACCAATCAACAATTATTTACACTGTTAAAATTATAAAATAAAATTTTACGGAAATCTAAGGTTAGTGTAACAATTTCTTATAGATTAGCATCGCATGCCCCATAAAGGCTCCTTCAAACAGGCGCGACACGCCACGCGACATAAAAGCACCGCCTGTCGCGCGACGAGCGGTGCCTTTGTGTCGCGTGCGATTCGCGTCGTATGTCGCGCTTGTTTGAAGGAGCCGTAAATGTAATAAATGTGCTACAAGCACTATACTATAAAATTAATAACTAAGTATTTATTCGGTAATACAATACCCCTTGGTAAGACTGGTTGTCAGACTTTCAGGCTTCTGACTACCCGTAACGATTGCCAAAGATCTACAAATGACAGCCGGGATCAACGGTTTAACGTGCTTTTCGAGACCCGGAAAGATATCGGTAAGTAAAGATGGGTCACCTACCCACGGACTGACCGGTAAATAATTAGTATTTCACTTTTAAATCAGACTACACACATTTCCACTTAACAAATTCTCAAAAAACTCCGTAAAGCCGCACATTAACTAATTAAACGACCTCGAATGAGTACAGAACAAATATTATACAAAGATACTTCTACAGAAAAAACCGTTTCGCCAATGAAATATTACCGTTGCGGTACCCACTTAATTAAATAAAACGGGCCCAGTCAACTCTAGGGGGACATTTACGATGTTTACCCAAACCCGGCCGACAACTGACACGGCAATTAGGGACGTTTTTGAAATTAAAAATATTAAAACTCTGGGCTTAAGAGCTTTGGGGTTGATAGAGTTATTAGTCTGTACAGTCAAGGAAAATAAATGTAAAGCAAATTGATAGTCTACGTCAATTAGCTGTGTTATACACATGTCAAATAATGATAGTTCCGATTTGAATATACGGACAATTTCAGTTGTTAGTAAATTTCTTTAACAATTAATTATGCAGACTTTACCTTTGTAACTTGAAAATCAAGGAATCTTCCAATAATTACCTACAAATACAAAGCAGTATCGTAACTGATTAACCGGTTGAGGGCCGTAATTACAGAAACAATTAAAAAGCCATTGTGTCTCGCGTGGATCCCCGTTCCGGTCATACGAAGACTTAACTGACTGATAATCCACAGAAAGTAGACAAATAATTTGGAATGAACCACAAACAACAGACAAAAAACATTGAGGAACAATATCTTTGGACGACAAGCTTAAGGTTCAATTTATACCGCCGCGGAATGAAATGGAAGCAATTTTTTTGTTACAAAGCATAATGAACTTTATGTTAATAGTCAAATCAAATCAAATCCATCGAAATCAAATCGAAATATTTTATGTCACAAAAACCTACATGGGCACTTATGAAACGTCAGAAGCTAGATGCACGGTTCTAATTGGTTGTTTCCTATGGAGAAAAGCCGGCGAGAAACTCCACGGTTACTCTTTTAAAAATAAGGGACTTTTACAATGTTTCAAATTACAGTGTTGATATGTATGGGAAGACACTGTAGGCCTGTCAAAAAGTAACAGGTACTCAACAAAATATAAAAAGGTCTACAAGTTTACAGTCTACAAGTGAGGCCTACAACGTTCTCACATTCACAAAATATAGAAAAATCTTTATAAAAATAAAAGCCTATTTAAACCAAATGACATGATTGCCATTACAACTGTAACAAATCTGAATTACAATCCTGTCTGCAAAAGCCATAAGTAAAGAGTTGAAATAAGAATTGGAGGTATATCATGTCAAATAATGAGAAGATTATGACAAAGAAGAAAGTAGAAAAGAAAAAAATAACATTTTTTTTTAAATAAACTTCGTAATTTGGGAGCTGTTAATAGACATTTACATAGTGATGCCCTTAATGAGGTACTAGGGAAGTCACATATTATGCAGAAGGAATTATTGCTAAACTTCCTTGTCTTCAACGTAGTCTTTAATCTTATAATATGCATTTTTGATAAGACTACGTTTGATGTGGATTTTGAACTTTCCATCACTAAGTTCTGTAACTGACTTTGGCAACTTGTTATAAAAGCGAATACTGTTTATAAGAAATGACTTGCTTGTTTTAGTTAATCAAAATTTTGGTATCACAATTTCATGAAATGACTTGCTTGTTTTAGTTAATCTTAATTTGGGTACCACAATTTCATTTTTACTAGGTGTATTTTATTTATATTATTTATATATTATGTATATATATATATTATGGAAATCGCTTCTAATTTTGAAAAGTCCTAAGTTTTTGCGAACATACAAAATACTTTCTAAGATATAGAGAGAAGGCAGAGTTAGTATAACAATAGTGTAACATACAAACTAGAGAATTCAATTCTGGAGAATTCTCGCGCATTCTCAGAAATTCCCGCATACAATTTCGTTGCAAAAAGTCGCTTCCATTCTTTTCCGCGGTGGTGTAAATTGAGCCTAAGGTGCTAGGAACTGATTATTGAATGAATGAAACCGTTTATCAACCCGCCACAGTCAACGTGACGTCAACGAGAAACGAGATTAGTTGAACTGAGCGTGACGTCCCGGAGATGGCGTGCGGTGGACACGCGGCCATAGTAAAGCAGTCTACACACCAAACCCGCCCCGGCAGCGGCGCCGGCGGCTTGATGTCGGCGGTTTTATTTCAAAAGAATCATGTCGACGACTTTTTTTTTTTTTTTTTTTTGGTTGGGAAATCATCAAATGACGTCTCCCGCTCTGGGCGGAGCGGAAGGGTGTGTCAGACTCTTACTGACTAAAACCCACCCGTGTTCCTTCAGTTGCCTGTGCGCCAGGGCCACGGTAACTCTTTCGAACAATCCGCAGATCATGTCGACGACTGAGTCGGCGACTTATGTCGGCGGGCGGGTCGGCGGGTTTGGTGTGTAGACTGCTTTTATGTATACCTCGCTACTTGGACGCCGTCATCTCGTTCTTGTTAACGTCCCGTTGACGTCTCGTTTACGTCCCGCTGACGTGGCGGTGGACAAACTGCCTCTAAACTAGGACCGTAAAGAAATAGCAGGTAACATATATAGTAATGATTAAATCGTTACAGGTACCTACTTAAATCTAGCGCAGATTTAAAATATCGTGCCCTGACCACCGATTTATTGTAAGCGAAGTTTTTACGAAAATACGATTTTTATCCTGAACTATATTTAAAACTATATCATTCATAATCATAACATATGATTTAATTACTCTCATTTATATAAATATACGTAACTGAATAAATAATTTTACTGTGTTAATTGTGTAGGGATACATAACATCATAACATCACGCCTGTAATCTCCGCAGGGTTAGGCAGAGGTATACCTATAGTGCACCCATATTTCGCCAGTTATGTTTAAGTCCCATGTAATAGGGGACGAGCCTATTGCCATGAATCGGGCACATATCTAGACTCCCGGACTCCTGATGGAAAAAACCAATGACACTTTGCCCAATCTGGGATCGAACCCAGGAGCAGGAGCGCTGGCGACCACTAAACCGGCAGCACGGTTGGCGTAGTGGTTAAGCGATTGACTGCTGCGCTGCGTGTCGCGGGTTCGATTCCCGCACGGAACAAATATTTGTATGACCTACAAGTAGTTATTCCGGGTCTGGCTGTTTGTGTATGTGAGTTTAAATGTTTATAAACGCACCCACAATACAGGAGAAATTCCTAGTGTGAGGCAAAGTATTTAAAGAAAAAAAAAAAAAAAAAACAACGAGGCGATCAAATAACCATTAAATATTTTCGCATTTTAGTAAAATGCCGCTTACGATAAGTCGACTCAATATAGGCAGAGTGGTTTTGTGAAATTACTACATCTAGAGAAGAATTTGCTTGATAACAACACCTACCTCTATACCTGCGAGAGGTTTCACAAGACGGGATATGAATCGGAAAGAGAGAAATGCATAAAAGATAACTATCTAGCTACCTAGCCTTTATGCAACTACATAATTATGTTGTGAAAAGGCCCAAATCAAATCATGGTCCTAATTTAACCTGGTGCAGCTGAATACCAGTATTATACATGGAGCTAATGTCACAACCCAGTTACTGGGTTACACGATACACCTTGCTGGTAAGACTGGTTGTCAGACTTTTGGGCTTCTGACTACCCGTAACGACTGTCATAAGTAGATCTACGAATGACAGCCGAGAACAATAGCGGTAAAGTAAGAACAAACTAGGTAAGTGTCAAACTTCGTGGCGGCTCTGAAGTGCGCTACTCGCTGCGCAGTACCGCACCCTTCATCCCCGCTCACACATAAATTTGTTACTGCGCAGCAACTCGCCTCATGTTCCGCGCCGCCATAAAGTTTGCATCGGGATTTACGTAAATATTTACTTAAAACTACTTATCTCACAGTAAGAGTTTTACCAATAGGTGTTGGAAAATTGTAACGAATCTGCATAATAAAAGATCAAGGATTATAAAACGATGTATCATCCGTATTTTTAAACATAATGCGTACCTACGTCATAACAATATTAACGAGTAAAATCCCATTTCACGAAATACAATTATTTTTAATGAACAATCCCGGATTCCTTAAAACAAAATAATAAGATATTATTTTCAGTAAACATTTTTAAAATATATGTATTTGTTTCTTAATTACATTGAAATCCCATCAAAATCTTTTTTGTTGTAAATAAATTAAATGAAACGTTGATTTTAGGCCACGAACTTAGCAAGGGCGGGAGCGATTTAGAACTAAGGTCGAATACACTCAGGTAGGTGCTTTACTTAGGCCCCGTTCACGGCCTCGCCTCGGGCTATGCGACTTACGTCAAGAGGCACGCGCGCGCATCACCTGTTTTCGTCCATCGCTCTGCAAGTCGCGCTGACTCGTGGCATGCTCTAAACAACCTCTTTCATTTATTTTGCCCGCAGACGTTATCGCAAGACGCGTGTCACTTGAGTGTTTAGCTTGAAGCCACAGAATACTGCTGAGAGCTACGGTGTGTGCTAGGTGACATGCTCCGATCGAACCAAGGCGTAGTTGTACTATTGCAATGGCCTCACTGACGCTTGGTTCCGCGGCGCTTGTCTTATTTATCACTTGACCGACCTACGCTACTCACCAAGCGTGGCACTAACCTCCTAACTGTGTGACTTCGGCCTTAGTATCATTTTTAATGAGGCCTCACGTTTTGTTTACAATGATTGTGTATTTTAATAATGTTAATAATGTTTGTGAATACGATGACACTAATTGTGATTAAAGTACGTACGTATATGCTTATCTTATATTACTAGTGGCTCTGTGAGCTGTAGACTTTGCGAATTTGTCTTTGCATAGCTTAAAACTGAATAAATGGACACCTTAAAAAATCCTTAAAACAAAAAGCGCGAAATGGCTAAAATATGTTTTTTTTACGTTCTCAACCCCCATATCTCCGCCATATTGTGAAATTTCGAAAAACTAAATCGACAAAGAAAATTCATATAGTTATCGAACCTGCTCACAAAATTTCACGAAAATCGTTTGAGAAATGCGACCTGTAGAGGAAAACGGCCATCCGGACATCCAGACGAAAGCATTTTTGCCCAAACTGAAATGGAGACGCTTCGCGCTCTCTCGGTCAATTATAGAGGGACCAAAGCATGGACAATTTTACTTAAGTTAGGAACGTTTATGTCATGATAACACATGTTGAGTAAGCCTGTTAGTGATTGATATCATGAAACCTGTTTGAATGTAATAAAGGAAAATGACTACGAATTTAATTTTGCTTAGGTACATTACCTAAGCAAAATTAAATTCTTTATTTGTGTAATTCCTTATCCCAAACTGCTTTCAATATTGCATTACCAATTATTCTTTTCATATGCACATATATTATTCTCAACAAAAATCCCAGTAAGCAGACATATTGAATATACTGGAAAACAAAAATTGTAACCAAAAATGAAAGTTTAAAAAGTCTAAAAATGAGCAATATCATTACAAAGGAGAACATTAAAATCCTGAAGAGTCCAAATTACAAATGATATTGCGTAAACAATAAGGCCGTTTTAACCCCTGACCTCTTCACTCCCGCTGCACCAGTTCAAGCCTTAGTATCTAAATTACATGTTTTGCAAACCCATTAATTTTTAATTTGAGAGATAAGGGCCCTTTGTACCAACTCATTATTATAATTAAAAGATTATGAACGACAATTATTTTTTGGTGGAACGCATTCAATATTTTACGAGGCCAATTTATTTGTGTATGAGAAAAGAGAATGTTGTTTGGATAGCATTCTTATTGGACTGAAAATACTTATATTATTACAATAGGAATTCTTGAGATTAGGAATTTTTTTTAGGTAGATTTGGCATATCGTAGGTAAAAAAGACACCTTGTCGAAATGTACAAAATAAAAATACAAAATTCATTACTTAAATGACACGCAACGCACAGCCAACACCACTCGGTCTAGAAAGATGAAATTTAGCACTGACGAGGGATTTCAGGAAATTTATCCCCTAAAGGAGGTAAGTAATAACATAGAAGTTAAGTGTTAACATAAGTGGGAGTCGGGTCTTTGGCTTCATGCACTACCGTCGTCGAACATAGAAACTTTATTCGATGACACTACCTTCCGCCTCGCCGCTTCCCTGCGTCTAGGAGCTCCTTTTTGTTCTCCTCATCGCTGTCACTGTGGAGAAGTTGTCAACAGCCTCGGACACCACGGTCTGTCTTGCAGCCGTAGTGCGGGTCGCATACCGCGGCACGCGAACATTAATGACATCATCCGACGAGCTCTTGTCACCATCGGCGTTCCAGTTGTATTAGAACCTAATGGCTTGGCACGCGACGATGGCAAGAGACCGGACGGCATGTCTTTATTTCCTTGGAAGGTGGGTAGGCCTTTAGTGTGGGACGCAACATGTGTCGATACTCTTGCGCCATCCCATATTCCTGTCTCGGCGTGCTGTGCTGGCGCCGCTGCTGCGGCTGCAGAAAACCTCAAGCGGCGTAAGTATAACCACCTTGTCGGTCATTATATTTTCAAGCCGTTTGGGGTTGAAACCCTCGGGCCGTGGGGTCCGAATGCCCATATTTTATTCAATGAAATCTCCAAACGCCTGTTTGACACTTCCCGTGACCCAAGGGCTGACTTTTACCTTGGCCAGAGGCTAAGCATTGCCATACAACGTGGTAATGCCGCCAGTCTCTTGGATACATTACCAGTCGACAGCGATGCGGACGAATTTTTTGATGCCATTTTTTAGTTTGTTAATAGTTTTAGTTAGGTTAGGTTAATTAATTAGATATAAGTTGTTATGCATGTACTCAATTGTACTTGGGACTCGTCCTCGACAGCCGGTGGAACTTCGTGGAGCATTTCCGAAGTTTGGCTCCCAGACTGCAGCGGGCCGGGGCTGCTTTGAAGCGGCTCTTGCCCAACCTGGGGGGGCTAAACGCTTCCTGCCGGAGGCTCTACGCGGGGGTCGTGCGGTCCATGGCCCTTTACGGGGCACCGGTGTGGGCGCGTTCATTGAGGCTCCGGCCAGCCCGCCGGTTGAACGCGTCCCAAAGGGTCATGGCCATCCGGATGGTACGGGGATACCGCACGGTCTCCTGCGAGGCGGCGAGCCTCTTTGCCGGATTACCGCCGTGGGATCTGGAGGCAAAGGTCCTCGCGCACGTTTGGGAGTGGCGCGAGGAGGCGAAACGCCGGGGCGTAACTCCGCTGCCGCGAGTAATCGCGGCACAGCGGACAGAGCTCCGGCGGGATCTCATGGCGGCATGGAGAGTGCGACTGTCGCAACCCAGCGCAGGGCACGCCACAATTGCGGCGGTAAGACCCCTCTTTGAGGAGTGACTTGAGAGACGCCACGGCGTCCTCACCTTCCGCCTGACGCAGGTCCTCACCGGACATGGCTGTTTCGGGAGGTTCCTGTTTCGGATAAGGCGGGAGGAAACGCCCGGGTGTTACCATTGTGTGGATCGACCGGAGGACACGGTGGAGCATACGGTGGAGGTCTGCCCGGCTTGGGCGGAGCACCGCCGTGTCCTCGTGGCGGTGAATGGCAGCGGCGACCTCTCGCGTCCGGCCCTGGTTCAGGCCATGGTACGGAGCGAGAGGGAATGGGAAGCCGTCACCTCCTTCTGCGAAGCTGCGAAGGAGGAGGCGGAGCGCGAAAGGGAGAGGCAATCTCTGCGCCCTCGCGCCCCTAGCCGCCGCAGGAGGAGGAGACACCCTGGGCGTCGGGAGTCGGTTGCCGACTCCCGGCCACCGTAGGCGCGGGCTTGCGGACGGCGAGCAATGTGCAGCTCGCCGTCCGGTAAGGACCAGGCCCGGGTCGACGGCGCGTCGTGTTCCACGCGCGCCTCAAAGAGATGTCAGCAAAATTGACGGGGTCCGACAGGACCGATGCCTGCCGGGGCTGCGGATTGTTCGAAAGAGTTACCGTGGCCCTGGCGCACAGGCAACTGAAGGAACACGGGTGGGTTTTAGTCAGTAAGAGTCTGACACGCCCTTCCGCTCCGCCCAGAGCGGGAGAGGTCATTTGATGATTTCCCACCCAAAAATAAAAAAAAGGTTAATTAATTAGATGTAAGTTGTTATTTATGTACTTATAATTTCAATTTCTGAAAATCCCATACGGCTTGTATTAAGAGGAAATGCGAGCGGAGAGACTTTTAAAAACATTCACACATCCAAAAAGTTAACAGGGCCTCAATCCTGGCAAATATATAAAAATAGATTGTTATATAAGTGGCTAGAATTACCCATTATATACGAGATAGTGTTACTCCCGAGTCTTAGCGAAGGAGTAGATAGAAACCGAGTTATAATGGGTTTTTAGCGCCGTGTGTTACCCTCTATTTTTCACTACGATAGCGATAAAATAAAATAATTCAATATAGTATTAAATACTTTACTTTTTTTATTTCTTCTGTAGCCGTAACGCAATGCACGCATTCTACCGTAGAGATCGCCGCTTTTAGTTCCATTTTCAAAAACCGAAGGTTTTCTTTTTTTATGAAATAGTAATAAGTCGAGTTTTTATTCATGATTATTCTATTTTTGAATAAAGACTTCTTCCTTTTTGTTGACTCGTTGGTAACAGACAAAAATTAAAAAAAGAAAACCCCTAGAGCAAAATATGCTATTTTATCCTTGCTCTGGTACGCTACAATGACAGACGCTTTGAGCAACAGGAGTGAAAAAAAAAATAGAACGAACACAGAGATTTGCCGAAAAAGAAATCTGACGTATTCCAAAGAAGGAACCGACAAAAGAAAAAAAAACTACAGGACCTGATGAAAATTACGGTCGCTTAGAATTGGAAGAAAATATGCCTGTGGCAGTATATAAATTAAATGAAAAAGAATTTCTTGAAGGATTGCTCTCAACGAAGGATGTTGAAAAGAAAACAGTGGGCCAAAGCGCTATTAGCTTCTGGGCAATTGAAAGATGGAAGGGGCTCACTGCATCAAACTTTGGGCAAATATGTAAGATGCGACCAAAAATATCGGTTCGCAAAACGTTAGAAACGTTATTATATAATGAATTTAAAGGAACTGCTGCTACCAATTATGGCAAGGAAAAGGAATCAGAGGCGATCGATCAATTTGTCAAGGAAACGGGGCTACAGATATTAAACTGTGGACTGTTTGTCGATGAAAATAAACCCTTTTTAGTGGCAAGCCCGGATGGTCTGATAGTTGAAAATTCGATAGTAGAGGTAAAATGTCCTAATAAAATTGCAAGTATGCCACCTGAAAAAGTAATTATTCAAAACAAAAATGCTTCTGTACGTTTCAAGACAAAACGTTGAAATTAAAGCAGAATCATAAATTACTTCCACCAAGTACAAGGCCAACTACACATAACTCGTCGAGATTTCTGTTATTTCATTTCATGGAGTCCCAATGGCTTGCTTTTTCAAAACATTTAGAGAAACGATGCATTATAGGAAAAAATGGATCCATTATTAGAAAAGTTCTACCACCAATGCATTTTGCCAGAAATCATTGCAATAAACCGGTGAGAGAAAGAAAGTCGTCAAAAGTTTAATTTCGTTGATGTACCAAGTAGAAGATCTAGAGACAGGATTTACTGTTTTGTATTGAAATTTTTTGTAGTAAACATTTAGACATGACATTAATTTTATTTTGCATCCATTACCTATTATAAAAAGTATTGTATTTCCCACTAAAGAGCAAATGCAAAAAATGTAAATGTGTTTATCGATAACTGGTTACAACACTGGTTTATCGATATTATTTGCAATTGCGACTTTTCCGACTCTGTACTTACGTATAAGCGGACCGTCCCGCGTACCCCCGCCCCCCCTAAAAATCGTGCGATAAGGACAACTGCAAATCCGACTGAATAGCCTAAGTAAAAAGTCATAATTCGAGATTTGGCTCTCCCCTATTTTCTCCTCCAATATTGGACCAATTTAAAAGATATAAACTGAATAAGATGGATATATATACTGTGTCCCTATGTTTTCCTTTTTTATTAATAGTTGTCAAATTTGTACACCAGGCCTCGGTTGACAGTGGTCTATATAGGCAATTTTGAGCAATTTTGAGCAATTTTGAGGGTTCTAGTGCATATAAAGATAATGTATCATCAAAAAGGAAAACATAGGAACATACAAGTAGTTTAAGAAAAAAAAGACAGAAAGAAAGAAAATACGTTTATTTGCGGTAAACATGACGCAGAGAAAAACACAAATACAAAAATGAACGAGTTGGGGGAAAATATGCGTCACATCCACGCAAAACGACAGTCGCTCAGCATAATGCTACGACCCTATGCGAGACACCCAGCGCTGGTTTTCAGCGATAGTCGGCGTTGACGTGATGACGTCAACCAGGGCAGCGTACGATTTTTTTTTTAATATTAATTATTAATTAATTGTGTTGATATAAATTTTACAAAAAAAAAACACTGCTTCTAGGTCATAAACCAGAAAAAAAACCGGCGAGAGCGATTCTATGGAGAAAATACCACCCGAATTACCTCTCAACAGAATATCTTTAATGGTTAACACAAAACAAATAATACTTATTTATGTCGCAATGACCAATGATATTAAAATGTTGACTGAAAATCTGTGAAGAAGGAACCTTATGACGAACAATTAATTTATTATGGTCATTAAATTGATCCAATCGAATTAGAAAAACTTGCGGGAAACCAATATTGTGATTGAATTTTGTAACAAATTAACGGTTTAGTGACGTCAAATATTTATTTAAAATAATATGTTTGCGGTTCCAACTAATTGCGGTTTGGAATGTGGGTAACACAAACTTAATGTAGCAATTTAATAGTGAAAGTGTTAGTCGGTCAGCAAAGGTTGGTAGCGGTACTGGATGCTGTATCATCACCAGGGATCGGATATCTGGATGCATATTTACCTAAAGTTCGTATTTAGCTATGAAAGTATTAAAGCGGGTTCTTATTTTCTTTTTTCTTTTGTAAAATAATCTCGGAATGCCAGGAACACGGGGAATGCATAACTAGTCGGGTGAATAGTATGAAAGCGACTTCTATTAAATGATTTATTTAAAAAAAAACCCCGGTATTATTGGATTGCAAACTATTCAGATGCTTAATTATTTGAAATGTATGTTTAACCCCGATGCAAATATGTGTACGTAGGGTTTAAGAGGAGGGGTGGTGTGTGTTAGTTAAAGTAAAGATTTTTTCGATACAAAAGCGCATTCTATATTAGCCAACATCACAACTTTAGGTGAATATGCATCCGAATATCCGATCTCTGATCATCACTTTTGAAGACTCAATGCAGTTAATGTCTTTTTACAATTATGTTGGGGTCGGCTTCTAGTCTAACCGGATGCAGCTGAATACCAGTATTTTACATGGAGTGACTGTCTATCTGACCTCTACAACCCAGTTACAGGGTAACACCTCAAAGCCCCAAAAGGCTAGGCAGTTGATGAACAGGCCACTTTTAGTAGAATTAAGGAATAGAAATTGTGATATTATTATGCTACTGTCATTTAAGTACAACCTAGTAGTTTCATGACTCAAAGCATTTATTTCAAAGTAGCTGCTGCCCGCAGCTTGGCCCGCGTGGATGTCGAAAATTATCCAACGGAGCCGTGCTGCCGCTACAAAAAGTAGCCTATGTTACTCCTTATAACATCAGCTATATGCCAGTGAAAGTCCCGTCAAAATCGGTCCAGCCGTTTCGGAGATTACCCGGAACAAACAGACAGACAGATAAAAAAAAAGCTATGCAATAGCTTAATTAAAAAAAACACGTGTGGCATTCGGGGACTGCCACGGTAAAGCTTATTGCATAGCATTTTTTATCAACTTATGCAATTATAATTATTTTTTTTATTTTTATTTATGCAGTATTTTTTTTTGCTTTGATATTAATTCAAGTACAGGCGTACCATATACATACACGCTAAGCGAACGCCCGGCCGAGCTACATGGTAGGCGGAGTGGGGGGTGTTAGGTTTTATTTTCGTTACGGGATTTCTTGATTCGGTCGCTGCGCTCAAAGCCCGCGATAAAAGCTATGCAATAGCTTAAAAAATGGTATTTTGTTATAAGTCCCGTATATACTTTCATATGCATTTAGTAAAAAGCTGTTATTTTGACATTACAAACAGATACTTCAATTTTATTTATTTGTATGTATGTATTATTTGTATGTATAGATAAACCAATTACAAGCACTTTTGAATTGTCAAGGGGTCGGTCAGTCAGACGGATGAAGCTAGTTGCTCTTTCCAAAGTGCTAAGACTAAGTACGAAGTAAGACTACATACCTATAAGTTCACACATACATAAACTCATGCCTTCTTCCCATGGGGGTAGGCAGAAACTACAGAACGCCACCTACTACGATCCTCACATACTCCTTTTGCCTCGTTTACGTTCAAACATCAACACCCTAATTACGTATCACACTGTCTATCACAATCTGAATAAGTTTGAAACCTATTGCTAATCCATTGCTTAATATGTTCGAAACATTTTTCTGCTCAACAAGGTAATTAACGCTATGAATGTTTTTGAACTGTCAAACTGAAACCCATTCCTACTGTTAGTGTGTTACCGAATTACCCCGCTGGTCAAACACGCGCACCGCCTATAAGTTTCTTAGAATAAACAACCAAGAAATTCGCAAGATATGATAAATGATAAATGATTTTAGTTCTGTAAGTAGGTTTGAACAAACACTTTTACACGTCAATCATATTTTAAAAACTAGATGAGGTCGGCGTTTCCTATCTGACTACTCTGAGAAGAAAGGCCCAAACAAACTCAGAGGTCACAGTCTCTTTTAAAGTCCAGACATAATCTTGGTCAGATCATGTGAAGACCATGTACTTTGTGTCTGAAATGGTCTTTTGCGGAAAAACCACACAGATTGAGTGGGCGTTTCCTGTCTGACAACTCTGAGAAGAAAGGCCGAAACAAACTCAGAGGTCTCCAGTCTCTTTTAAAGTCCAGACATAATCTTGGTCAGATCATGTGAAGACCATGTAGATTTGTGTCTGAAATGGTCTTTTGCGGAAAAACCACACAGATTGAGTGGACCTGTCCAGTCAGTGCACGCATTTGTCAGTAATCGTGCAGCTCAACTCAGAACTTAAGGAGCTCAACGTTGCGCTCAACTATGTTTCTTAGAAGATGGCAAGTTGCATTAAGAAAGGAATTCGTTCCGGTTTGACGAAGGATAGAAGTTTGAATGCAAATGTAGTCTGTTGTCTGTTTCGAGCAACAGCAAGTACAGACATTAATAACTGACCTTGACTCAGTAACACACAAGCCTTTGTTGTAAGTTCATTCGAATGCATAATAATCAAACAGGCTTATTTGGAATCAGTCAAATGGGTAGTTGGATAACTCACAGTCAAATTAACAGGGACGTATGGAAGGTAAAGGGCTGATTGTAATAGGTTTACGTTTAAGGGGGATCTCTCTTTCCTTGGTTTTTTTGCGGGCTACAGCTGAGGATCCACCTTAAGAGTCGTGTCTAAGCCAAAATTTTGCTAGCAAAAGAAAATATGCGTATTGTTGCAAATGTTGTTATTAATCTGGGATTCTGTCGATGTTATTTTTGCACCTTTATTAAGTTTCTAAGTTTTGACTTTGACTACAGAAAAACCCATTAGAAAACTTAACGAAGTGATTGGAAATACCAAAATGTTCTGAACAAGCGTGGTCATCAATGAGCATTAGGTTTCTGAATGATTAAAGATATTTGCCTTGCAGTGGAAATATCTTAGCTGATACTAATGATCATGGGTATACAGTGCATGAGTCTGCTAATAAATAAGCTTCCTTGTCTTTCAAGTAACATAACAGTCCAATATTACCTTATTATAAGATGATGGGTTTTAAAATCCCCAAAAAAACTATCAAAATTAGTTATTAATAACTCAATCCAATTCTCTTTTTCGTTGGCCATTGGCGTTGAATAACCCATTTATTATTATACAGCAGAGAAAATTTAAGCTATTAACAGCAAGGAAGGCGAACCAGCAAAAGATCAATTCTCTCAAACGTACTTCAAAACACAAGTTCTCATTAACAATTAAATCCCTTTCAAGAATACTTCAAACGATAATTAATATATATTATATAGAAAGGATTAAACTAAATGGAGGTGTAAACTAAGAGTTGGATGCAAGTTGAGATTTGATCCCTTTGAAGTGGGAAGTGGAAGGGAAATTACATCTCTGTGATATAAACTATACAGGATGTCTCAGAAAGGTGTGGTCAAAATTAAGGGTGTGGTACAGACCAACAAACTGAACAAATTTCTCTATGGGCCCAACATCGTAATTACGAAAAAAATATCAGTCGTCCCGTACATTGGCGTCGAGTAGATATTGAAGTTTTGAACCACACGTTTCTGATACATCCTGTAATATAACATAATTTCTATAATAGTTTTAGTGTAGGTAATACGAATTTCCTGTACAATTTCTATTACAATTTCTTTCATTTTTTTTCTGTACAATATTTTTTTTTTTTCCTGTTTTTAGTTTTTTGCCTTTTCATTTTCAACTCCAGGATGATTTTTTTTTTACAAACGAAATATTGCGTTTTTTCTGAAGAAAGGGTTTTCGTTCTAAGAAAAAACGTTAAAAAAAGATTGTAAAGAAGCCATTCGTTATGATACTGAATCCTGCAAATATTAAGTATCAATGTGAATGTTTGTGAGGATGGATGGATGGATGGATGGATGTTTGTTACTCTTTCACGCAAAAACTACTTAACGGATTTGGATGGAATTTGGAACACATATATTTTATAACCTGGATTAACATGTAGAATACTTTTTATCCCAGTAGTACGTTCCTATGGGATAATTTCCGCCATCCACGCGGGCGAAGCCACGGGCAAAAGCTAGTTTCTTCATAATTATCTTAGTTTAAAAAAGCACATTTTATAATGTTTGATGTTTTTAAAGGTTGCATGAAAGTATAATTTATCTTAATTCACTGCAACAAACCGTGTAAGTAACGTAGTAAACCTTCCCAATTGCCAAATAAATAAATAAATAATAAATAAATAAATAATGCCCAAATAATAATAATAATTCCCAATTCTCAATTGCATAATAATAATTCCCAATTGCATAGTAACGCAGTAACATTGCCAATTGCATAATAATGCTGGCGACAAATTCGAGTATTAACTTCAAACATACTGAATTTGTCACGGTTAATCACCCACTGTCTAAAATGTCTTTTGCAAGCGTGACCGCTATGAAACGCAATAATTATGTATTTAGTTGTAAATTGTGGTAGTGAGTCCCTTGTCATGTCCTTGTTACGTTTCTCAAACTCCTTTTCGGTCGATCAGAAGATTTTTATTAACTCTTTACTATTCGTTAACTGTTTATTTAAGATCTGACATGCTCGATTTGTATGTAAAGGGATGTTTGACAAATAAATTATCTTTTATATTTTTACTCCTGCACCTTCTACTTTACTGTCTTTGTAGTCTATTACACACTGGCTTCTGCCTACAACTACATCCACGTGGATGTCAATCATACCATAAAACATCATAAAACGCTTTCTAATCGAGAATTTTTTTTTCACTCCTCTTGCTCAAAAAGTCCGTCATTGTAGCGTACCAGAGCGGGGATAAAATAGTATATTTTCCTCTAGGGGAAAAGTATATATTTTTTTTAATTTGGTCTGTTACCAACGAGCCTAAAAACGAAAAAGCAGAATAATCATGAATTAACTCGACTTATTACTGTCTCATAAAAAAACAAGAACATTTTTTAAGCTATTGCATAGCTTTTATCGCGGGCTTTGAGCGCGGTGACCAAATCAAGAAATTCCGTAACGAAAATAAAACCTAACACCCCCCACTCCGCCTACCATGTAGCTCGGCCGAGCGTTCGCTTAAGGTGAATGTATATGGTACGACTGTACTTGAATTAATATCAAAGAAAAAAAAATGCTGCGTAAATAAAAAATAAATAAATAATTATAATTGCATAAGTTGATAAAAAATGCTATGCCATAGCTTTACCGCGGCAGTCGCCGAGTGCCACACGTGTTTTTTATTTTTGAAAACGGAACTAAAAGCGGCGATCTTTTCGGTAGAATGCGTGCATTGCGTTGCGGCTACAGAAGAAATAAATAAAGTAAACTATTTAATATTATATTGGATTATTTTATTTTCTCGCAACCGTAGTGAAAAGTAGAGTGCAACACACGGCGCTAAAAACCCATTATAACATGGTTTCTATTTACTCCCTCTCTAAAGGTCGGCCCGCCACGCCGCGCCGCGCCGCGTTTTTAGCCGCTTGTATAACAATTTACTATTGTAATCGGATCAGTACCTCCAGAGATAACCTTTTACAAATCATTTTATTCCTTTAAAACATTAGTTTAGATTTAGGTGTGATGTGGAGGAATAAGGAGCATGTGATCAGAAATGTACGAATATGGATGGGTGTAAGATAAGAGACAGACAACGTCAACGACGAGCAAAACATGAATGATGTGTGTAATTGTAGATTGTTATACAAGGGTCGAAAGGAATCAATTTCCTTACGAGGTATTTAGACGCCCAAGCGCAGCGAGGGTGGCTATAGTCCGAGTAGGAATTGATTACTTTCACCCGTGTTAAGCACTCTACTTTTCATTTCGAATATAAGGAAATTAAAAAATAGTAGTTTTTCTAAAATATTTTTTTTATAATAATAACATAAGACTCATTTTTAAACAAATATTAGTCTATAAAACAGAAATTTTGAATTTGGGTACAGCTTACAGAGTAAGTATCCCGCCAAATTATATAGTCTTTTTAAATTATTATAAACATGGAAGACATCGCTTCACCGCCGCGGGCCGTCCCGCTTAATAGGTATTTTTTTAAATTCACACTCGCTGTTTATAAACTCACAAAACCACAGCATTTTTTCTAATTCATATTATCTTAATATTATATTTTAAAAAATCGTAGCCGACTACCTAACCAAATTTAGTTCTATTTTTTTAATTCATTCCCGCCCTTGTGAGGGAAGCTAATTTCTATGAGTCTTTACCGCCCAAAGATGGGGAGCAGCGTCTTCCACCCGCTACTCGGATCAAATAAACACTACTTTCCGAGTATGAGAAATGAAAAAGCAGTACAATAAGGTAGAAAAGAAGTCAATACTGAGATGACGGCTGATAACCTGTATGGAAGAAAAACACGTCATCGACCCTAAATTATTTGAACAAGGGCAGGAGAAGAATGATGATGATACTGTAGTTGGAGTTTCTCTTGAAACAAACAATGGATTTTCCGATAATGATCGCGAAACGGATCAGAGTAGAATAGAGGAGAAACGCTCTTAATCCGTTTTGGTTTACAGTTTAAACTTAGATAACCCTACGTTCGCCATGGGAGTCGTAAAAAGGGATTATCCTTCGTGGATGCGTAACATCGGCCACCTGTGCCCTAATAACGGTGATTACTTCGCTTGCCACGCGATTGACCATTCGTTGTAATGGTTTATGAAGAGCTAACATTAACATCTGGAATTATAATTTTCGGGTCGAACTGCTTTTTTTTGAGTAATTTATTTTGAAAAATATTGAAAACTTGGTACAATATTTTATGTTTGTTTATGTGGTACGTTTTGAATGACATATTAAACAGGTTTTGTTGAATGACAAAGAAAAAGCTAGACACGGTAAGCGTTTTTCAATGTGTGTTCGTTGATAAATGAGGTGACCAACAAATACTATACAAACTGGAAATGTTTTTGCCTTGCTAAAAATGTATATCCCGAGTCCAAGAAACAACCACAAAAAACATAAAATTCTTATTTATACCCAACACCAAGCTGAAAATAAAGACGTCACTGCTAAGCAAACATAAATACCCATTATGACATCAGAAAAATACGAATATTTGTCAGTAAAGAAGGAAGAAATCCTCATAATTCCCACATTTATTCAATATAAGGTAGAACGAAGACCAATCTCACAATGGGTACGTTACAAAAGGAGGAATTTCTCAAAAGGGAAAAATTACTTTTCTAAATTGGTGCGATATAAAAGACGTTTTGTCAATATTAAAATTTTTTGTTAGCACTCGACCCTCGAATACTTGAGAATCTGGCGGAATTAAAAAGTCGAATGCCTTTTTATTTATGTATTTTAATATTAAAGGTGTTATTTGGAATCTTGAGAAGCTGCGGTGAAGTGATTGCGCGATTGAAGGCTTTGGTTTCTTTGTGCGATCCTTCTCTAGGAATGGTTTATTAGAATCTTAGGAATAGATATTAACTTATTTTCTCGTTGGTAATAATGGGTCGGGAAAAAAGTATTTTCTTATTTTACAGGTACAAAGTTGTAGTAAAATCTGGCTGGTTTTGATAACATTAAAAAAAATAAAAAGTAAAAACGATGTCCCGCCGTTTTTCAACTGTTTTTCTGTCCGCCAAAATAAATTAATCTAATGAAGAAATTCGACAGATTTTATTACAAAAAAAAAGGGTAAAACGAGACACAAGCCGCGAAAAATATATGTGACGTTTATGGACTTAACGCAGTGTCAGTAAGAGTAGCTAAAAGTTGTTCAAGCATTTTTAGTCTGGGAATTTTGATGTCAAAGATGCAGCTCGCTCTGGTTATGTTACGGATAAAGTCGACGCCATTTTTGAAAAAGAGGAGCAAGATTGGCATATTAGTAGTTCGACATAGTCGAAGAGTTAGGGGTTGATCACAACAGTTTTGACCCATTTCAAAAAGCCTGGTTTTCTTTTTTTTTTTCATTTCAGTTTTGTATACAAAATGCTCGATATTTGGGTGCAACACGAGCTCTTAGTCTTGAATTTGTGTGTATAGAACACGATAGAACTTTTTCTCCGACCTAATATGATGAGCAAAAGTAGTATCTACTTAGATCTCTTTCGATAGACGTACCGTCGTGGCATTTGGGGTCAAATGTGAAATTGAATTTTGAGTTTAAAATAAATGGAGATTTTGTGCATTTTCTACGAGAGTAACAATTTTCAGGCATTTTTTAACTTAGCTACATACAAATACATACTTCTATTTTTTATGTCTCCCATACGTCGCATCATATTGTGCTTGTTGCAACATCCGAGGAATAGAAAAACTTGTAGTGAGAGAGAGCAGTAGTAGTACTTGAGATAGTACACATCCAAATAGATCCGAATAACGATGTAGTACTTTCCCAGAAAATCCCTTTATAAGTAGTTCTCCATCTAAACTACACCAATTCAAACACACTTGTACAAAAGCTTAAAACGATCCACGGTATGTTTCACTGCGCTCTTGAAGAGGCAATATATATTCATTAGCAGCATCGCACCAAGATTAGTGGCTGTACATACATACATACGTATTACTATGGTAGTTCACAATAATACCTTGTTTAGCATACTCATAAATATATTAGCTGTGCAATCCTGAGCGTTGGTATAAATGGTATGTTATGTGTTTCAATATGAATTCGTAATGTTGGTATTTAGAGGTTAGATTGCAATCGTCGTGTTTTTGTTAAGACTTAAGTTTGTATTGAAAGCTTTATTTATTTATTTATTTAGAACTAGCTTTTGCCCGCGGCTTCGCCCGCCTGGAGGTCGGAATTTATCCCACGGGAACGTAAGTACAACCGGAATAAAAAGTATTCTACGTGTCAATCCCGGTTATAAACTATCTTAGTTCCAAATTTCATCCAAATCCGTTCAGTAGTTTTTGCGTGAAAGAGTAACAAACATCCATCCATCCATCCAACCTCACAAACTTTCACATTTATAACATTAGTAGGATAGGATAGGATTGGATAAGCACACCAGCAGCACAGTCACTTATAATTCAAGTTAAATCTAATATATATAAATCTCATGTCACAGTGTTTGTTATCAACCTCCTTCATGACCGATTTTTTTTTTTTGTGTATATTTGGTAGGTCTGAGAATAGGTCTTAAAGTATATTTCATACCACCGCTAGTAACATCTAAAATTGTCATTTCAGTAACCATGCAAATAACAGGTATGCATGACATAGACATATGAATACTATAGACAAAGGAAACAAAAATAAAGTGTGTCTAGAAGACATAAACCTAGACCAGTACAAGACTAAACAATTTGAATTACGTAAACGTGCACTGTTCGCACTGTTTAATTATGGAACGTCTGTATGAAGCGAAACTCGTGGAGGAAATATAAATAAGGTAATCTGTCAAGTTGGACCTATCATTGTATTAGGTCTTTACCTATGAAATTGCCGCTCTGCAGTACTGGCCATTTCAAATCAAAATAATTTTTGTTTGGCTATGAATTCTAATTTCAAATTAATTTTATTTTAAAAACATGGATTTTTTTTTCTAAAAGTAGTCATTTCTTTATTGATTAGTGTTACATTTTCATCGCATTTCAATCTTTTTCGTCATCATGGATACGTTAAAAATTCGAGTAATTATGGAATATGAGTACCGTCGTGGCAGCAACGCGGCACAAGCGGCACGCAACATCAACGACGTTTACGGAGCTAACTCTACAAACCAACGCACCACCTGTTATTGGTTTGCTCGCTTCCGTTCTGGAAATTTCGACCTGAAAAATGAACCTCGCGGTCGTCCGAAGACTTTGGTCGACAATGACGAATTAAAGGCGATTGTGGAAGCTGATGATACACAATCTACGGCTGAATTAGCAGCAGCTTTCGACGTTAGCGTCAAAACAATATTGGTCCATTTGCGTCAAATTGGCAAGGTAAAAAAGCGTGACAAATGGGTGCCCCACGAACTCAATGATCGCCAGCGCGAAGTACGCGTCGAGACGTGCCTTGCACTGCTCAACAGACACACAAATGAAGGAATTTTGAACCGCATTGTTACCTGCGATGAAAAATGGATTCTGTTTGATAACCGTAAGCGCTCAGCAAGTTGGTTGGATCCTGGTTCAGCACCTAAACAATGCCCTAAACGAAAACTTACCCCTAGAAAAGTGATGGTCACTGTTTGGTGGTCTAGCGCCGGTGTGATTCATCACAGCTTCTTACCAAACGGGGTGAGCATTACTGCAGATGTGTACTGTGAAGAACTGAACACAATGATGGAGAAGCTGGCGCATCTCCAACCAGCATTGGTCAATCGCTCGTCTCCGCTGCTCCTGCACGACAACGCGCGACCTCATACTGCACAGCAGACGGTCTCCAAGTTGCAAGAACTGGGGTTGGAAGCTCTCCGTCATCCGCCCTACTCACCAGACCTTGCGCCTACAGACTACTACTTTTTCCAGAATTTGGATAACTTCTTGGCGGGAAAAAAATTTAATACCCGAGAGGCAGTACAAAATGCCTTTGAAGAATTTGTTGCCTCCCGTCCAGCTGATTTCTTTAAGAAGGGCATCAATAAACTGCTACTGCGATGGCAAAGATGCATTGATTGCATGGGTGATTACTTCGATTAATACAAATAAAAAATTCATGAAAAAAATTCGTTTAAATTTTTTCATACAAAACGGCAATTTCATAGGTAAAGACCTATTATTATGAGACAAACTGTGGCGTTCCAGACAGAAACTCGGATCCTCCCAAAATAATAATGAATCAAAGACAACACAGCTGAATTGTGGTAAGAGGAAATATCGGGAGGAATCCAAGACTACATAGTCCGAAATCACCAACTTGCAGTTAGAAACCTTGGTAATTAATGGTCGATCCTTATACATATATGTTTGAGAAGAGATTACCTCTCAGTAATGTTTCATATATTTTACTAATTACATTATATTTATTCCCCTTAGATTTGAGCAATGCCTTTCATACCTACTAAATGAATTACTCAATGTAAGTAATTGATTAGAATTACTAGTAGTGTCCTTTTGATTGATCGTCATTTGTTTGGTCATTGGTCCTTCTTGTTGCCCAAAGGAGATGTTACAAAATGTATGGAGCCTAGGCCAGAGGGGTAATTACGTAACACACTAACAGTAGGAATGGGTTTCATTTTGTCAGTTCAACAACATTCATTGCGTTATTTACGTTGTTGAGCAGATACATTTTTCGAACGTATGAAGCAATGGATTAGCAATAGGCTTCAAAATGATTCAGATTGTGATAGATAGTGTGTTACGTAATTAGGGTACAGGTCCTTGTACATTATACTTAAAAATAGAGAAACACATTTAAAACAGTTCTCAACTGCCCAATTACTTTAAAATGGCTTTGTTTGCTGGTAAACCATAAGAAATTACACTTTAAATTGCAACACTCAACAAAAACCCATCGTGGCGGTAAGTTGTCATTTTGATTGATTAATGACGTTTGAAATGTTTACTGACACTGTTGTGACATCTGACAGTTCTCTTTCCCTGATCAATGGTCGATCTATGGTTTACTGTCATTGTTTTTAAGCACAGAGTAACAACAAATCGATGAGAAGCTAAGTTGAAAGTCGATAAAAATAATTGATAATAATTATCAATTAACTACCACAACAGTATATATTTAAATGAATTATCTGTATTTTTCCCGAATTCTAAGGAATTTTCTCTTTATTTTGAAGTAGTGTACATAGACCTGGCCCATTTTGAAGCATCTCTTTTTTTTTTACAAAGTAACGAAGATTTTTATATAGAATCCTATTAAGCCTACATCTAAATTTCCCTCGAGATATCGTAGAATAACGGCCTCATTGCTCTAGTGCTAGCAAGCGCTACTGCTGAGCATAAGTTACTGTGTTCGATGTCCAGTTAAGCCAAATTATTTTCCCGGAGTTTACTTTCTGTTATTTATGCCAGGTTAATGGCAATACGTTTAGCCTACGGAGTACAGAAATAAGGTTTAGCCCCTTTTACAAGGTACTTAATAACTCTCACAATGTGGGTGTTGGTACGGCTCTGGTTACCCCTTTTGGGGAATATAGTTGTGGTGTTAAACCCGTCAGACCCTTATATTCCCTAATGGCCCCCGCTTGTCACTTGCCCCTCAGACGAAACTATTCCTAGATTTACATTAGCATTGAATGCTGGAGACCTGTTACCGCATTAAAGGCAGTTCGACGCAATTCTGACGGGTGGAACAGTAAGAAAAAATAGGTGCAGAAGTATCACGGTCCGCGGTGTAAAACAAAACAAAGTTGAGCTGTTTTTTCTTTTCCTTCCTTATTCTGACTCAAGGTAAAGCTTCTTAATATAAAAACTAGCTATAGAAACCCGGTGTAAGTTGCTAGTTTTGTATAAAGAACTTTACTGGTCTCGAAATAAAGCCCGAAATAAAAAAAAAAACAAACTCACGCTTTGTTCCTTATGCGTAAGAAAAAGACACAAGAATCGTGGCACTCCATGTGCCACCATTCTTTTATACTCCTTTAGCCACTTTCGTCCATGCTCCCTAGATACGAAGCACCCTCCTTTAAACGACTTTATTTATTTATTTAAACTTCTCGCACACAATAACATACAAAGGCGGACTTAATACCTTAGGCATTCTCTACCAGTCAACCAAGGGCGGTGTAGAGGTAAGATGGCAGGTGCTCTGCTTAACAGGCGTTAATAATAATAAAAAAAATATTAAAAAAGTAACATAATTAATTAAATAATAAAAATTAATTAATTTAATAATTAATTAAATTAATAATACATGAAATAGGTATACAAGTACCTAAATAGATTATCTCTATCTATTACCTAGAGCTGCTGTATCAAATGCCGCTGTGTAGTGTTTGTAAAAGGTCTTCGAAATAATGGACGGATACTGGTACAATCTGTTGTATATAAACTTGGAATAATAAGTTCTGAATCTGATATAAATCCATTTGATGAGAAAATGAGCAACGTCCTCGATGTGATGGTGTGACGATGACTGGCCCCTGGTGGCGCTGCAGACCCAGCGGTACGGCTACGCAGGCTTGGCGATGTTAAGTCCTGATTTGCGCCACCTGGCGGTGGCGGGGCTGTAACAGCTGCATATTATTCTAGTAGCTGTCACAGCTCGACGGCTAATGGCCACTACAAGCTGCCGTCGCAATGTTTAATTTTCAATGAAGTTGACGTACACTTGGTGAGTCACTTCGTCACAGCCTCAAACTAGGGGGACATAGGGGTTGTATCTAGTCACCAACGGTTTGTCTCCCTGACCGCAGTCACTGGGCTCGTTTTACAAAGTTTTCTAGGAGCGGCTAGTAAGTATTAATAATAATAATACCAGGCTATTATTGCCCTATTGCATTATAGGCCTCTTTTCACACAGAGAAGGGGCTAGCATGGTTGGACAGTTGGTGGATTCGGGCTTATAGTCAGTAATGTACGAGATAAACTCTGAAAGTACATATTATTTGAAGAAGTCACATTGTTACTTGGCCGGATTTGAACCCACAACCTCCAAAGTCCCATGGGAAAAATTTAAAGGCATAGATATACATCTAATTGATACATCATTATCACTGACCTTGGACTTAGTCACATTAAACTTGTTACTAGCCAATTGACGAAAAACAACAAACAGAAATAATGTGCGAAAAGAACTTCTGAACGTCATCTGTTTTGTGGAATAGCTTGAGTGGTCAGGTTAGAGGACGAGTACGAGAATTTGAAGTGGTTAGCTGCTGCTTGTATTGGGTATGACTGGTTAAGCTTGATTTTAAGAGGCTAACAACAGCTAAAGCGCGGTCGCTGTCGGACTGCATAGAAAAGAAAGAAAAGCGCGATGACACAACGCTGGTAATTTATTGCAAAATATGAAGCGATTATCTATTTACAAAAAATCTATTGAGTGGACTCAAAAATTAAAACACTATTACGTTAATATGTTGCTTTTAGAATAATCTGACAAAACATCAGAATGATTACATGTATATTAGTAAGGTTTTTAATCGTTAAAATAATTTTTTAAGTGGTATCTTCATGATTTTTTTCTATCGTATTATGTTTTCAACACACTATCTAACTAGCATATATTCTGAAGAATATTATATATTATTCTAATTTTGTGTACAGCAGTGGATCATATACTTTTAGGCATTATAAAACTTGTGTTTAGGTCCTGTAGTGTGTCCCTTTAAATGGTTCGTGTGGTGATTTTTTGTCATTGGTGTTATGGTTATTGTACTGGAAGTACTTTGGAGGAGTATGTAAGGATCATAACAGACGGCGTTCTATAGTTTCTGCTTAACCCCACGGGAAGAAGGCGTGAGTTTTTGTATGATGTTTTTTTTTCCCAGGCAAAACATTTGGGCGTAGTGATGATCGAGTCATGTCTCTTTTCAAAACATATCGAAAAAGTGACTTCAAATTAGAAAAACAATTTAGTTTTATAGTTTACTGAAACACTTGTATTTGAGAGTCGACAAAGTTACATACATAATCAGCCTATAATGTTCCCACTGCTAGGACACAGGCCTCCACTCTGTGAGAGGGAGTGGGCAGTAATCCACCACGCGGGCCCAGTGCGGGTTGGTAGATGTCATATGTATTCGAGTTTTTGGTTCTGCGACATGCCGGTTTCTTCACGATGTTTTTCTTCACAGTTTTGAGAGCAGTGGTGATGAAATAATTTACACAAAGTAAAGCCACTGTCCAGACAGGGGCTTAACGATGAAGCCAGGTTCGTACCTATGACCTAAAACTCGTAAGTCGCGGCCGTTACCATTGGGCCAACACTGCTCTAAATTCCTTTTTCTTCCTATCTTTCATACAAACACACTTTTACATAATTTGTTACAATACAAACCCCAGTCCTCAACTGGTCACCAAAAGAGATAAGTAACCAGGGTCGTCGGATATAGTTGATGTTTAGTAAGAAATCCATGGATGTTTTCGAATGAAGTTTAATTTGATAAATGACCTGTTTGTTGTCTATTAATTAAATGAAATTTTATTAGAAAACATTCATTGGTTTCTTACTAAACTTCAACTATTTCGACGACCCTGGTTACTTATCACTTTTGGTGACCGTACATTCAAATCGAAAACACGTAAACTGACTACTAATTAAAACCAATAACCTGGGTAAACATTCCGCAACCGACCAACGCTTTCATATATCGAATGAGGCACAAAATGGAAGTAGAAATGTCGTAATAATGTCGAACGAAGGTAACATCGCCATTCACCTCTCATCAATTATGGAGGCGCACAATCAAAGCATTCAGTCGGGTTTTGTAGAGAGGAAATTGACGATGTTGGTACTGCTATTTTTGGCGATGGTACAATCAATTTCGAAAGTGTTATACAGTTTTGGTCGTGTTTATGAAATCAATTTTGTCACGTCAACAGAATTTTATAATTTTGCCTAGTCATAATGTGGTTAGGTATTGTAATAACTACGGGAGCGATGCGATGGAAGGAAACGGTGTTATACTTAATTATAAATTACGTTTATTCCAAGCGCTCGTGTTTACATCAACGCGCCGGTTCTATCACTGGTTTTTCCAAACAAAAAACCTAATTCAAGCGAATAGTCACTCGAATTTAGCTTTTATTAAATATAACCAGAGTTTTTTACTGGCAGCCTGCACAACATAAGGTCGACTTTTGTAGACAACCTTTACAGTAATCTAGAATGTCATAGAGGATATTAATTTCTTCTCTAATCATTATATTATAATATACTAGTACGCCCCTGCTGCGCACTGTTTTTACGACTTGACTAAATATTGAGATTTCTTTTTAAGGTCAGTTGAATATTAATGGGTCAGTGGCTCGTCTTAGGGGCGGAGTTGGTAGGAGTTGAAGTATACGCTTAGGGATACTATGAGCGGCATAGAAAATAATAATAAAATATTTTTGGTAAAAATAAAAATAATTGGGACAGTACATCTTTCGTTTTTTTCCCCGAAATGTACCAATTTTATTGCAGTATCAGGTTAACCTCTACCATAGAAGCGGGACCCTGCCATCCCCTTCAAATTTTACCTGTCCGGGTCAGGGTGCCCCAAGTCCCGAGGTCACTTGACTCGCTCTTGCATCCTAAGTTCTAAAAGGATCCCTTTGACATCATTTTACGACAAACGGCTGGTCGGAGACAAAAAACACCAAGAAGCCTTTAGCCTTATATTCAGGTGTTCTATATGATAGAATCTAGAAACTAACGAGATACGAAAAAAAAATGTTTGTTTAAAAAAATATTTTTTCCTCAGCAAGTTAAAAAATATTCCAAGGCCTATTTCTCGAAAACGGTGTATCGTAGGACCACGGCTATCAGAAGCAAATATTTTCTATAACAAGGTTAACCCGATAATACAATAAAATAAGTAAATTTCCGAAAAAAATACTGCCCTCACTCCAGCCTATTAATGTTTTACATATATTAACTTTCCGGAATAAATTCTCTAAATGATGGTGAAAATCGCATCAAAATCCATTGCGTAGTTTAGACGAGCAACACGGTGAAGCAGAGAGACACGAATAGGGAGTTTAATTAAGGGAATAGGGACTTTAAATAGGGAAAAGGCAATTACGTATTTGCGTGTTAATCGCAATTGAAGTAAAATAATCAATTTTTAGACTAACTATAAAACAAACATTATCTGAAGTAGCTTACACTAAAATTAGCCTCAACAAAAGCATTAAAATAAAATTCTAACGTTATGCAAAACAAAACCAATGAAATAATTGCATTTCGCCAGCCTTATACAACATGCATGAGACGGATGCAATAACTGAAATTGGTGAAGCCATACAGTGGTATACGCCACACGTGGGGTATAATATTTTGTTTATTTAATATGCCTTATGGCTGACTGTTGCATAATATACTCCGTGACTCCAATGTGACACGCTAAGGATTTGGTATCGAATAAAAAGTATCGATAATCGTGTTTGCGACGTAATAAAAGTATCGATACGCTACATACAAATAATATTAAAGTACGATTTACATACATATAAACTCACGGCGTCTTTCCATGGGGGTAGGCAGAAACTACAGGACGCCATCTGCTACGTTATTGACATACTCCTGTTGCTTTGTGTACGTTAATACATCTGGTCATATATGCACTCCAGGTGCGAGTACTCCGCACCTGACCTTTCTCAAGAACTTCACCAATAAGGTCTCTATATTATTATCCTTCGAGGGCAGGGATGGCAAACCAATGGCACGCGTGCCTTTAGCGGCATGCGACAAAATAATTTAGGCACAGCAGCCAATTGAGGGTCTGTCGTTATGTGTGCTATGACCTTACAGTGACAGGTTTCTGAAAATGTAACAAAGATGTCACAAGGATATTAGGAGTATCGAGTAGTTCGAATATATAAATACTTACTATTGAAATAGGTAGGTACTTCTTGATAAATATCAAGAGTTATCAAAACATTTTTGGAAACCTCACTGTTGCATAATACACACCAAGATTTTAAAATATGTCGATTTGAAACAAAATTATAAATTACAATTTTGTTTTAATTTAATGGTTTCCAGTTTCATTAATTACATTAGCAAATAAGATGATGTTTAAATTAAATAATTAGAGATAATTTATGCAGTTTTGCACTCATTAAAATGTAACGTTGTTTTTGTATTTATTTAATTACTCTCATTTATACAAATAGACGTGATTGGATAAATAATTTTACTGTGTTTGTTTTGTTATTAATTGTGTAGGGATTCCTGAAACGTATCAAGTATTTTAATACATAACATCATAATATTACGCCTGTATTCCCCGAAGGATTAGGCAGAGGTGGAACTATAGTACACCCACATTTCGCCAGTTATATTTAAGTCCCATGTAATAGGAGACGAGCCTATTGCTATCAACTGGGCATACATCCAGACTCCGGGCTGCTACTGAGAAATTCCTGATTGAAAAACCAAATAACACTTTGCCCGACATTGAACATGTACATTGTAGTTATCTTTTTAGTCCGCATATCAGTATAAGATTGTTTGAATTGGTTTTCCTAGAGTGGCAGAAAGCCACCATCATAGTATAGTCAGCCTATAAAGTGATTTCTACCCTGCAGCCATGGACGAATAAAAAAATTGGACAGATACTAGCCAGTAAAAAACTGTGCAACTAAAGTCGGCCAGCTCGCTATACGTACGTACAGGCCGCTGTACGCACACATTCACACATTGGTCGGCCGACGGTCGGCAACTACACGCGCAAACGGCAACACTCACACATAAACGGGGCTCAGTTTTGTCTTAGCGGCAGGGATTGAAAAGGTTCCTAAAATACCGCTAAAGAACCGGCATTAATTGGTTTCTTTACTAGAACTCGAACCGGAACAGGAACCTAAATTGGAACCTATAAGAACCTTTATTTCACCGGTTCTTCTTCAAAGCGAGTCCGAATGAGTTCATACGATGTCGCTCAGCGCAGGACGAAGCTTTGTACGATAGCGGCGAGGTGCGGGCGGCCGCCGACTGGTGAAGAGGTTGGAGTTTTTGTGAGAGGCGAGAGGGGCACTTTTGCTTTAGTAGATCATGTGATAGTTCATTCTTAGAGAACCTTTAAATCGGATGGTACTGACCGGTATATTGGAACCAGAACCTAACCGGAACCTGAAGCGGAACCGTACCGAAACAAAGAACCTTTTCAAAAACCGAAATGAAAAATCGGAACCCAAATTCGTACCGATTTTCAATCCCTGCTTAGCAGATTTCCGTCCGACTTATTTTTTTCATCCATGCCTGCAGCAAAATAAAAACGGATGACTGGCTGATATTATGGAAAACATTTACCTAAATCTTGATATTTTATTTATTTATACAAAACTAAACCAAAAGTTTTATTCATGCAGACAGTCACCAAGATTCCAGCTATAAAAATATCTCCGTAGGCACGTTCCGTTTCCTAGTACAGTAAAATAGTAGGAAAAGATCATAAACATAACTTTATTACAGGTTTTACTGCCTCATCTTTTCTGAATATGCCGCTGTCATATATTTATGTATCAGTCTATCATGGACCTGTATTATTCTTGAGATTTTATTTTTATACTTCGATTTTGTTTTGTTTGATTCTGATATTGTATGTATTGTATTTTAGGTATTACTAGAGTCGGACTTTTAATTAGATGTAGTAAAATTATACTTCTTACTGTAATTTTAATATAGAAACAATTGTTTAAACAATCAAGTGGTGACACCTTTTTTTTTTTCGTGTTGTGCCATCAAATTATTTCTCGCGCTCTGGGCGGAGCAGGAGGGCGTGTCAGACTTTTACTGACTAATACCCACCCGTGTTCCTTCAGTTGCCTGTGCGCCAGGGACACGATAACTCTTTCGAACAATCCGCGAACCCGGCAGGCATGGTGCTGACATCTCTTTGAGGCGCGCGTGGAACACGACGCGCTGTCGACCTGGGCCTGGTCCTTACCGGACGACGAGCTGCCCAAGTGGTGACACCTAAGCTATCGTTTTACTGCAGCTGATTAAAAGTCCGATTATAGCTTCCGCCCGTGGCATGTCGATAAAAATACGTATGTCCTGCCCCAGGTTTCAAAATATCCCCATACAAAATTGTCTTCAAATCGGTTCAGCCGTTTCGGAGATTAGCCTGAACAAACAGACAGAAAGACGGAAAATTAAAAAAAAAAAAAAATATTATAAGACCCTTTAAATTTTTCATAAACATTTACCAGTATATTAATAAACGAAGCTTAAAGTTAAGTAATGTTTAGCGACTGTTTAAACGTACATTTTTGACGTTTAAACGTCTCTTAACTTTAAGCAACGTTTATAAATAAACCACTTGGTATAAAGCTGATATTTTGACATTACAAACAGACACTTCAACTTCATTTATTTGTATAGATTGAATTACATTCTGAAAGCACGTGAAGCCGTTGGTCCCGGCTGTCATTCGCAGTTCTCGTAGAAGCACAAAAAAGTCTGCCAACCAGTCTTACCAAGAGGCATCGTCTTACCCAACAACTGGGTTGTGAAGGTCAGATAGGCAGTCGCTCCATGTAAAATACTGGTATCAATATGGTCTGGTATGGTCAATTGCATTTGGTTAGACTGGAAGCCGACCACAATATAGTTGGAAAAAGGCTAAAAAGGCCAGGTTGATTGATTCTGAGATGACAGGTAATAGAGATGTATTGAAGTAACAGATGTGCTGTGCCCACTAAAAATAATTTATTCGGATAAGGGCAGGAAAATGATGATTATACATTATCATACATTATTATAATTATTATATATAATAAATAATAATAATTATATAATATGATATATAATTATTAATTATTATATTACATTATTATACATTATCATGATGATGATTCTGATGTATTGGTGATTGTAAGGATTGTTTTCTATTTCTTTCGTTTATTATTTATGTTTTGGTGGTTTAAAATAAATGTACAGTGGCGTTCATAAGTCGTTAGCAATCTCACAAAGTTATAGATTGGCGCTTCGGTTTGCCTTACGACTTTCTTCTATAAGTTGCTTCTATACTATAGACACGCACACGCATTTACTTTATCTGCGACTGATATTAGTTCATAATTTCAACTAGCTTATTATGTGGCATGCTAGCTTTGTGGTTGACGTGCTCTGGTCGTTGCGATAATGGCGAGCCGAGGGTTCAAATCCCACCTGCGGTTTTGTACTTTTTGTTATTTTTTTAATACTTAATTAAGTACTTACTATTTATATTTTTTGTTCTTTATTCAAAATACCTAGGAGTAGTTCGATAGTTCTTGTTAGTCTATATAAATAAAAATCAATTGCCAAAAATGTTTGTGCGCGCATCACTTCAACGCGGCTGCGCTTAGTTGGCTGATTATTTTTTTGTTCTGTTTGTAATTTTCAGGAAAAGATTTGGATGAAAGAAAAAAGAAAGAAAGAAAAAGAAAGAAAAATAGTTTATTCTGCACAAACAAAACGCACCGAACAAATGAACGACATTAATTTAGAGACATACAAAATGGCCAAAAGCCTCGTATTCATGTTACAAATGTTTCATAATTTTGTCTATTGCTTGATGCCAGAGACCAAAGACAATACACATTGCTCTGTGTTGCGACACTGGTAAATGACAACAAACAAACGATCAAAACAAAAACAAAATGCCGATTGCAGTGTGGAAAAATGACTACTTTTGTAACAAACAAACAATAATAATAATAACAATTAAGCAGTGCGTCGCATCTGTGCAAGAACAGGTCGTTGCTCAGCAAAATGCTGTGACTTCGGACGAACCTATCGTCAACAGCGCTGATTTTCAGCAACTACCTCTCGGATGACGTAATGACGTTCCCCTGTGTGATGTAATAAATCGGGTAAGTAAGATTTTGAACAGAATTAAGTGTGATTCTAGCTGAACATAGTATGCACTTATAAATAAATAAATGTATATATATATATATATCTGTATGTGTTACTTTATAATAAAAAATATACATAAACCGAGACCATAACAAACTGATACAATGAAAAATAAAAAATCTAGGCAATAAATTCTATATGCTGTGTCGGTACAGTGCGGTGTATGTTTCTATCTATGCTATTTTATATCTAATTTTGATGTACTAACAATACTCCATAATTAAAGAATGTAGTCTATATTGATACGCCATAATGTTTTCACCATGGGAATTGCGATGGCGGCCATTTGCATAGCGTCAAGCATTGAAGCATGGCGTCGGTAAACGACGACCATGCTTTTCGGACAAACCGGTAAATTTGCCAATTGGTACAGCTCGATAGTGTTATTAAGCATCTTATAATATTATTTTAGTGGACCGAATGGATCGTGGATCTTTCGATGTACGAAGAAGCAAGATCCATCGACATACTTAGGGAGTGCAAAACCAAACCGCGTCCCAAGCCTACTGATCTTAATGGTAAGTATTCCTATTGGTATTAGTATTGCATTACTAAATAAATTGCCAAAAAAGTCCAGCCTTAACATTAAATAAAATTGGTTATCCCTCTGAAACTTTATTAAGTGCTATACCTATTGTCCTACCTAGGCAATGCAGCTTCAGAAAGACTCACAGCAAACACGACCCAGATAATTGAGGACTACTATTCCTGCCGTGACACCGACACAGACCGAACCTAAACAGGGAGGAATCAAACAGCGGCCACTCACACTGTTGGACAGCCATATCTGTTTTTGAAAAATCCACCGGGAAAGTCAGAAATTTGGGTGCGTTTTTGTATGAAATTCACCCCGGGCGACGCGGACGCCGGGCACGAACAGCTTGTTTTTAATAATTACTAGTAGTAGTTCGATAATCATTCGTTTTATGTCTCGTCCGTCTTGTTTACATAAATAATAAAGTTAGTAGGTAGACCACAGAAAACTAAGTTAATTATTTCAATTTCTGTGAGGTAGACAGATACAGTTCGTTACGACTATTCACCTAATAGAACGTTGTTAGGTCGTGGTTATGGTTGGTTAGTGACGAGTGTTTAAGACTCACTTGCACCGCCAATCACTAAACGCTTTTAGCGCTAATTTTAAACATCATTCTGTCTCTGTCATCTTCAAACATTTGACGGAAACAGAATTATGTTTTAAACTCGTTTATCGCTAAACGTGTTTAGTAATTGGCGGTGCAAGTTGACACCGTAAAAGTGGGATGTAGTATATCACAAATATCCAATGAAACTGAACTAAGTGTGAGTGTTTTAATTATCATTTAAATATTTCATATTTTACTAAACATAAATCTAAATCAAAGGGCACTGTTAATCCTTTTAATCAGAAGATGCCTTATTAAAAATGTTATAAAATTCATTATGATGACATGTTTAATTATAATAACAGCAAAATACAAATAATTTTAAACATTATTTATTATGAATTATGCGTAATTATGTGTAATAAATATAATGTTAGGTATTTATTTTATTTTTTTCTTAATTATTAATAGTAAAATAAACTGTTTTAGTATTTTGCTTATACTCGTAGATGTCTAATATTATTCCAGTCTTTTTTTTAGGAAATAATGTGAGTCTGTGGGTTAAGTGATTTGAGGAAGAAGGTAGCCTTACTAATCGAGCGCGAAGTAGAAGGCCAGCGCTTAGTAAAGAGGAGCAGCGCCGTCACATGATGAATTAATATGAAACAAATGGTTTCATACCAACGAGACATTTTGCTGAATTATTCAACACGTAATTATTAACAGTTCGCCGTGCACTCTACGCTGAAGGCTTGCATCACCGAAGACCAGCTACAAACCGTTTGTGACAGAAAGGCAAAGTTTGTGTAGCATTTTATCCGTGTATTTTATATATAAAACATTGGTCAGGCAGGGGCCATAGCCGTTCCATAGTTCTTGGTAACCAGTCCATCTTAGCCACAGAAACCCATACTTCAATAATTATTTATGTTTCCATATCCTGCAATAGTCCAACACCAACCGGGGATTATCCTTGGGTGGGTTGGGATAAGCGTCGGTTGGTGCCTCATTCCATTTAAAATTGTCTAAGGGGCCTCTGCGAGTTGGCTTCGGCCCCTAGTACGCCTTCCAAAGGACCGGGATCCCGAGCTAAGTTAGCTAGTTAAAAGTAATTTAGTTAGTTATTATTATAAACAAAAACGTTTAAGTTTCGCACGAGAATAACATTCGATATGTCAAAATAAAAAAAATTGGCTTTAAGTTCACGTCATCACGACAAGTTCACGACATCTATTTCACGTCTTATTCGGCTGAAGTAATCATAATAAATAATTGTAGCGATTTGTTAACTGTATGAAAAATTTATACAATAATTTTTTTTTTTTTGATTTTGTTCTCATTTACCAGGTTTAAGATTCTAAACCCTTATTGCAATAACAACATCAAAAAAAAAATGGCAGTAATTTTTTTGAATATTATTATTATTATCATTTATTTATTTATACACTTATTAAATACATTTTTAAATATTTTTATAAAAACATTAAAAAAAAAAACATTTAAAAATATAAAAAATAGTGGTCCGCCGGTATCGGGAGCAGGGTCCAAGCTACCGGTGGTTAGGACTCCAGAGATAGGAACCTCCTCAAAATGCGAGCCGTATCGAGGAGTACTGCCTTCTGGATCAGGCTCTTGATCCAACCGTCTAACGAGAGTCTCGAGAGATGCTGGTCGAGGCTTTCGGCCATCAGGCCATTGGCTGATACGACAATCGGCACAATGATAGCCGAGTTAACATTCCACATGTCAACAACCTCGTGTGCTAAGTCGAGATATGTAATTTGTTTCTCTTTCTCAGCTTTCACGAGGTTCTCGTCATGCGGAATGGTAATATCGATAATCACTGTGCGACGCGCTAAACGATCTATCACCATTATATCAGGAATATTGGCGACAATAGTCCTGTCAGTAATGATAGATCGATCCCAGTACAACGTGATATGGTCATTTTCGAGAACTGGGTCGGGCACATACTTGTAATACGGTACCTCAGAATCCACTAGTTTATATTTCAAAGCAAGTTGCTGGTGAATAATCCTGGCTACTTGGTTATGCCTGTGCAAATACTCGCCGTTAGCTAGACGAGAACAACCAGAGATAATATGTCTGATGGACTCACCCGGACGATGGCATGCCCGACACACGTCAACCGTCCCGTCCTTCATAATATGTCTCCGGTAGTTATTCGTCAAGATAACTTCGTCCATAATTGCACAGACGAAACCTTCAGTTTCCCCAAAAAGGTCACCAAAACGTAGCCAGGATTCGGATGCTAAGATACACCGGGCTCATGAAGAGCCCGATAGAAGCGCCCGTGAAGCTCCTTGTTTTGCCATATCTCCTTGCGATCATCGGTAGTAAGTACTACAGGTTTGCGCCAGTTCTCTTTAGCCATGGAGAGCGGGGTGAGGCCCTTGTCCACTGTAACCACATCACGGTGCATACCCACTTCGGAATTTAAAAAATATTGCCTAAGACTGCACACTTCGCGGTTGTGGAGGGTCTTCGCATTTAAAAAGCCTCGACCCCTGCACTTCCGCGGTATGTACAGTCTCATTACTAATGATCGTGGGTGATGCATCCGGTTTGCGGTCAGCAATGTACGGACTCTCCTATCCAGGGCGTCGAGTTCGGTCTGAGTCCATTTGAGTATGCCAAAAGAGTACATCAAAACCGGCATGACCCAACCGTTGAAGGCGCGCACCTTGTTTCCGCCTGAAAGAAGACTAATTAATACCTTCCTCAGGCGACCAAAGAAGCGCTCCTTCAACGATTGCTTCATGTCAGCAACGTTGATGCCTAACGCTTCCGACATACCCAAATACTTATATCTTTCGGATGAGGAGAGAGATCTAAGGTGTATAGAATCCGAAAGTTGAATTCCCTTGCATTCCATAATCTCACCTCGCTTTACATGCATGACTGCACATTTGTCGACACCAAATTCCATACTGATGGTGCTACTAAAAGTTTCAGTTACCTTCAGTAGCTTCATCAGTTGCAATTTGTTGGGGGCAAAGAGTTTCAAGTCATCCATGTAGAGGAGGTGAGATATGACCTGACCACCTCTCCTCAACCGATAGCCTAGTCCTGAATCCTCAAGTAGTGAGCTTAAAGGATTCAGGGCTAAGCAGAACCAAAGTGGACTCAAACTGTCGCCCTGAAATATTCCCCGTTTAATCCATACAGGCTCATCGCTCCCCTGGATCTGTCGACACCCTGGATAGCGAAGAACCGTTCTCCATTGCCCCATACATGACCTAAGGAAGGTGCGTAGAGTTGCATCTATCTTGTACAACTCCAGCACCCTCATGAGCCATGTATGTGGCACCGAGTCATAGGCCTTCTTATAATCTATCCAGCATGTCGACAGATCCTTGCGGGATCGACGAACCTGTTGGCTTATGGCCATATCGATGAGGAGTAGCTCCTTAGTACCGCGGGACCCGTTCCGACATCCATTTTGAGAGGTTGACATAATCGAGTTACTTTCAATGTGCGTAATAATTTTCGCTCTCAAAATGGATGTAAGAAGTTTATAGACCGTCGACAAACACGTGATCGGTCTATAATTCTTGGGATCCGTGGGACTACCTGACTTGTGGAGCAGGTGGGTAACGCCTGTTGTTAGAAACTGCGGAAGCGACCCAGACTCTAAAGATGACTGGAACTGAGATGCCAGGCGGGCATGTGAACTAATTAGCCATTTCAACCAAAAGTTGTGCAATCCGTCCGGTCCCGGTGATTTCCAATTCGGTAACGGACGAACTGCTCTGGCGACATCTAATGGCGTAATTAAAACTGCTTCCATTTCTGGTACAGTTTCACACGCTCGCCCGACATCCAGTAGCCAGCTAGCCTCAGAGTGACAGACGGGCACTGACCAGATGCTGCGCCAGAATGTACTCGTGGCGGCATCATCCGGGCGGCACTCGTCTGTCACATTTTGTTCAGATCGCTCCCAAGTTCTATACACCCATCTCTCATCGCTCTGGAACATGCGATTCTGTGTGTACCGATCAACCCGCCGCTTATACCGCCGAATACGACTCGCCCATGCACAAACTTTCTGCTTCAGGAAGTCGATGCGCTCTGTGACACGGGACATGTATTCTCGAGGGCTGATTCCAGTCCCCGAGAATGCCCGCCTTACAAAGCGCATCACTCGTGGTCGTGTATTGCCCTCCCTGAAGCAGTATAGTTTGCCGATGAGTACCCTGGCCTCATCGATACGACGCTGGATCCTGCACTGCCAGGCTGGTACGGCTGGTTTTGGTTGCGTAGCCACGTCAAAATTTGGAAATTTGACGTTAGCTAAACGACATGCCGCAACAGCCGCGCAATACAGGATCGAATGTGTATCAACGAGATTCTCGCTGCTCTCGAACACATTCTTAAGCTGCGAGTCCAGGGCACACACCAGCGCCCTATTTTTTTTGTGCATAGGCAGGCGTGGTAATCGGGGTCTAAGTTCGGTCGGAGTGAATCTGTACTCACGAAATGCATCCTCCAGTGCGCTCCTCAATCGAGCATTGCACTGGCTACTTACTGAATCAACCCTATCATCTTTCACTTCTACACTATTATTAGACCGCGGCGGTATTTCATAAATGGTTGATGTTTGTACCGCGGTTTGTGCCGGATTCGAGACGATATGGTTGCTCAGCTCTGAGCGCAGCCTATCAAGTGCGGTATCGTCCAATCTATGACTGCAATCAATGCAATCTATCGTATTATTATTATTATTATTGCAAACAAAAATAAAAATGTTGGAAAAATCCCGCGCTGCACTATATGAGATCGAAACCTAAGCCAGCTGCTTTACAGCCTACTGCTATCGGCATATGTTGATTTTATTGAAATTTTAGCCATTGCAAAAAAAATAACATTTTTCTTCCCTTTATATTTTTTTTCATTGCCAGAATGTGGCATTCCATATTCTGGCCAAGATCACGCGCATGATGCGTGTGTAACAAAAGCGGCGAAAATATATTTTTGTTTCGTGTAGTGCGTGAGGACACGACAATGTGTGAAGTGCAAAACTGCGATCTCTGAGGTATTTGTACCGTGTTGTTTACACATACATATGTACAGACTGTACCGTGTGTTCACAGCAATACGACTCTTAACGTGCCAAACCATTTTTGAATGCTTACTGAACCCACTTAAATAAATGTATTGAAAAATAAAACACAATTTTAATGTTTCTATCTTTATTTGTCAAAGTTTGCCTTACCGTTAGTTACATAATCATTAACTTATCAGTTTTCTACGATTTGTAAATTGTCTTTGAAAAGTAATCCAACTTTTACCCAACGTTAAATTGTCTACCGCACATTATTGAATAATAATTATATTAAATAAAAATGACAAATAATTATATTTTCAATATATTATTATAATTTAACTATTTACAAATAATTATTTACAATTTATATTACACTTGATTATTTTTTATCCTATTTAAACATTCGACTAGAAAAACAACTACAAAATAACAATACAAGTATAATTCCGTGCTATTTTATTTTCGATCGTGTACCTACATAAAATTTGTTTAAATATAATTATTTACAATAAATTTCCTAACAATTAAATATAACATTTATATTTGAAAACAATAATTGTGTAATAATTCTAACAATATACATTTAAGTGTTAGAAACAAAAAATATAATATTATTTCCTATAAAATTTACAAGTCTTTTAGGATTTCAATAATACATATTAAATTAAATTACATTTACCTACAAAATTATTCTACTCAAACTTGTTCTAAAAATAAATGAAACTGTACTAATTCTATTTATCCTTTTCGCAATTTTGTGAGATAGAATTGAAATAGCTAAATAACACCTAAAACTTGAATTAAATTACAAAAAAGATTTCGTAATAGGAATTGAAGGGAATGTATAATTGCTAGCTCAAACTATAAGAGATTGGCAACTAAAGTAATTCGTTGAAAGTTTTTTTTTAAACTTCTATTGCTGTGACAAAAGCAGAAAACCCTTTTGTGGAGATTACTAGTCTTACCAGATGAATAAATAATTCTTAAAAACATAGGGAGAGGACCATGTCCATTTTCACTAATATTAAAGAGTTTTAATGTGCCAATAGTTCATTCACACGTCATTTTATAAGGAGGCATTTCATTGCTTTTCAGTATTTATACAAGGTGGAGATGACTATATGACAATAAATTCAATTTCGTTTAGCTGATGACAGTCCCTGTCTGCCTACAAAAATTCAACCAAATATATCCAATAGTTAAGTTACTATAGCTCTCGCTAGTAAAAGATTGGCAAAAACCTATAGTCGGCCCGTCACTGCTATTTAGTTTGTTTGAAAAAATCATTTCTTTAATTTCAATGTTACGATTTATTGATATATGTAGTTCAAATAGTTTCAAAATAATGCTTTGCATTAGTATTGTCGGAGTTTGCATTTGCACAGAAAAAAAATCTGTAATAAATAATTAATAATTGCAATTTGTTTTGAATTTATTTTTGGAGTTTTTTCGCCTCCACGTTGTAAACAATCCGTAGAAAGATTGATCTTACTTGGTGATCAATTTGAACAGACGAATCTACAGCAGATCAATCCGACCGGAATCGTGCACAATTGCACATACACGAAACGAAACAGCCGGTCAAGTCTGTAAAAATCTCACCGTGACAACTTAATTGAAGTGAGCTGTCAATAGTGTCAATCACTAGCATCAGGTGGAATGACAGGTCACTTCACCTAAGTTTTCACGGTAAGATTTTTACAGAATACAGGAAATAGCACACGTATCCAATTAGAAAGGGATCGTCACCGTATCAACTCGAGTCATCCAGTATTCTTTGTATGAAACTCCCTACTGCAACGCACACTAATCGGAATCGTAACGTAATCGCCTCGCCTCGGGACAAGCTCAAGAACCGCGGTGCTGTGCGTGGTCAACTTGCAGTTGCTGCGCTTACGGCTCGTTGTACCCGCGCTTACGTCTCTCCGTACCCGAGCTTACGTCTCTTCGTCCACCCTTGCCCCTCTGCCCCTCCCGCGTCTTGCCTGCAGCACATTACTGTTGCCACACGTGCTGTCATTCACAAGACAACTTCTAGTCGTGATTTCAAACATAATTAAAAAAAAAACAAATAAAACCAGTGGTCGGCGAGCCGTAAGCGTTGGGTCGCCTAGCTGTAGCCGAGGCGACGTATCGGAGCTGCTGATCCGCTTTGGTTACGTGCATAAGTTAGGTTGACGCCTGTTTGACGGCGCGGCGAAAGGCGATACGGTGACGATCCCTTTCCGAGTTGATATGTGTGCTATGACCTTACATCAGCTGAACTGTATAGTGTTAACGATTTACTACAAATAAAATCGCTGCAGAAATCTTGAGGCCGTATTCACATATGGTATGGATATAGCTCATATCAGACGGATCTGAAGGTAGAACTGAAGATTTTTGGTAGTTTCTGGGCTGTGTGTCATGAAATAAAGGCAATATCGATGTAAAAACGCGAACACGACGCGTGGTTGTGACAGCTTTTTCTTTTTAAAATAGTTATAGCATTGACAGTTAAAAATTCTACTCTTTTAATTTTACAATCGCTATCTCTTATAAATTATACCACAATGGTATAAGTACCTATCTAAGATTAAATTAAGTTTATTTACATTTTGCCGAAATTAGAAGGCCATTTTCTTGGATAAAATAGTATAGAAGATAAAGTTGGGTCAGTGTTCGTAGAATTTTCAAGATGGTGCAAACTACTGGTTAATTGTGTTCCAGTTTCAAATTGTGTGTATAATTAAAGAGATTTTATTAAACTTAGTATTGGTTTTAATTTAAATAAATAAGAAACTAGCTTTAAAGTAAAACATTTACAGGCAAGAAGTTACGAAGAATTTTATTCAATATTTCGAGCTAGATGGAAATTAATTTTCAAAAATAATTATTTTCTAAGCTAAGAAAATAAATTGTAGCTGAAATGTCTGGGTTGACAACAAAACATTTATAGAGTAACCCCTTATTTTTATGTTTAATAAAAAGTGTGCTGTTCGTAAAGCAATACAGAATGTATAGTTTATAAAGACAAATGGGGAAAAGCATTTGTTTTCTTACGACAGCGGTGGCCGCCACATAGCGTCCGCAATTTACCGTCAAATAACGTCACTGAAACCTTATAATAGTACAGTACAATTATTTTCTTAATGTCCCTCGGAAATCAACGCATTTCCGAATACAAACGAATTATTAGATTTATCGTGTATAATAATTTGAATTCAGAACTAAGTACTTAATTGTTTGTTACGTCAAAACAAAACAACAATAAAGTACTTGGTTCTGAATTCAAATTATTATACACGATAAATCTAATAATTAATAGATGTGGAAATTAGCATTCGTTTGTATTCGGAAATGCGATGATTTCCGAGGGACATCAAGAAAATAGTTGTACTGTAGGTACTATCATAACGTTTCAGTGACGTTATTTAACAGTAAATTGCGGACGCTATGTGGCGGGCTCCATAGTCTTAGAAAACCTAGGTTCAGTTACTACAATGATAAAAACTTAATTCTTTACACTTTTAGTAAAGTCTCTTATAAAGAAACTATACATTACAAAGATAATTCCGGCAATACAATGGAAATAACTTACAATAATATTAATTACAATAATATATTCGTATCTTAGCCTATATATTATTAACATGAAGGCTAGTCTATACACAGTTCAATGAAAAAGATTTTTTTATAGATAATAGTAACGGACGTAAATTATTTGAATGTTATTTCGCCAGAAAGAAAGAATATATACTAGTCTTAAAGTTGATATTTGTCTATGTGAAAATAACATCAATTGGAAACAAGAATTTGAACAGACTGTAGTGTGTTTGTAATAACTTCTGCGGGGTAATTACGTAACACACTAACAGTAGGAATGGGTTTCATTTTTAACCGACGACAAAAAAGGAGGAGGTTCTCAAGTCGACCCGTATATATATAATTTTTTTAATGTATGACCACGCAAAACATGTTGACAGTTCAACAACATTCATTGCGTTATTTACGTTGTTGAGCAGTTTTTTTTTCGAAGATATAAAGCAATGGATTAGCAATAGGCTTCAAAATGATTCAGATTGTGATAGATAGTGTGTTATGTAATTCGGGTGCAGCTCTCATATCTGCGCGTAGGACGTGTACACGAAAATGACTCCAGCTTCTGTGTATGGTTCATTAGGACCGAAACTTTGTGTCTAAGATACGTTGATAATAATAAAGTTTTGGTAATAATATATAATTTAATAAGTACTTAACATTAATAAATTAAAAAGTTTTTTTTTCGCAGAATGACGCTAAAAATGTTACAAACACACAAAAACACATTTTTCAAACTGTGTGTTCCATAATGCAGTTTTAAATTCCAATAATGTAACCAAGAAACTTTCCCATAACCAAAACAAATGCCAACTTAAACGTGTTTTACAAAACCGAAACGTAATTCTATAAAACCACTGAACACGCTCATTGAACTAAAAATTCCATTGACAAAATCGAAATTAACAGTTCTGAAACAAAGAGCAAGGGACGGGAATCTCGCAAGTTGAATATTTGATCGCCCATTACAATTGGTCCGTTAAAATCCTTCCATTTAAAACCCATTGGACCTGTCCTGACACATTTAAAACCCATTGGACCGGCCCTGACACCTTTAAGTACATAAGTACAACGAGAGGAATTCATTTAATAATTTGTTAGACAGTTAAGAAGACATGTCATGTCATTCGAGCTAGATATTTTCTGTGATAAAATTGAACTTTTTGTTTTAATATATTGTAATACACTCGTACTTGTAAAGATTTATACTTATCACAAAATCTAACAACATTATTTGAGCAAAATATAATTTGGTGACTCATTTTAAAACGTAAAGCGAACCTTGGACATGAAGTTTCGTTGCTAATTAACTAAACAGACGCCAGAGTAATTTTCATGTACATTTCCTACGTGCATGAGAGCAGAAATGATTACAAACACACTACAGTCTGTTCAAATTCTAGTTTCCAATTGATGTTATTTGCTCTTAGACAAATATCAACTTTGTGACTAATACATTGAAAACTTCATAAAAAATTGTTCTAGCGCCAACAAGACTGTATTTTTAAAGTGGTTTTCCCAAAAACACAGTCGTTTGCATGTTTGGAAACTAAATCGCGAATGCCGTATAAATTCAATGTTAAACCATCAAAAGTCTCAAATAACTAAGGAATATAACTATGAAGTAAATCATTTTTAAGAGTAGTATATTTCAATGTTTCAGTAACAGATATTAGACATACATGCATACTCACGCCTTCTTCCCATGGGGTAGGCAGACACTACAGAACGCCACCTGCTACGATCCTTACATACTCCTTTCGCCTCGTTTACGTTCATACATCTGGTCATACACGCACGCCGGTTGCGAGTACTACGCACCTGACCTTTCTGAAGAACATCATCAATAAGGTCACTATATGTCTTCCTAGGGTGTCCCCACAGATATCATAATTTTACTTATTAAAGAAATATTTCGTAAAACGCCTACTACTCAAAAATTTACGTCCGCAACAATTATTCCCTTACCAAAATCTACTTAAAACTTGTTTATACACAACAACATCGTATCATAATGCTGTTTCATAGTACCTTGTGTAATTTTCATCTGAATCCGTCTACTGTGCTAGTGTAGAGAGTCGCAAGCGTGCAGTATAATGAAATGAGTAAATTAACCGACAATGCACAAGGAGATGCTGTGTTTGCGTTTCCATGCTGCATTGCTGCTGGATGTTCGCCTGTTGGAAAAGAAGATTTTGTGTTAGATAACGGTTTTTGGAAATCTGATTTTAGAATTAAAGCTGCTCGGGGAATAACGTTTTCTTAGAATTTAGTTTTGCATTAGTATTATTATTCTGTTGCGGAAGATTTTCAAACAGATTAAACTAACTACATCGGAATGGGGACTACCGTTTTTGTGCTCACCAGTTGGCGCCACTGTCGAGTAAGGTCCTGTTGCAGTACTTTTATTTGATGTTTTGGATATGTTTAAGTATCCTTATATTCATAGTATGTTTATTTTATTACATTTTAAAACTTCAAATGAATATTTAGATTATAATGTTCCTAAAATTGGCAAGCATGAAGCAGACAAATCTTATTCTTCCTTCAAGTGCTACCAAATTAGATCCTAACCTTTTACTTAAATTTTAAGCTATAATTAATCAAGAATGGCACAAACATTACAGCTATTAAGAATCATTCGTTAAAATCCGTGATAAAAAATTCCGCAAACAGTGAACGTTCAGTACATATTTTGACATATAAAGACCTTACTACACTAGCGCCTCTAGTGGCGAACTCAAGCACGATAGCCCTCATTGACGGAAAACAACATCGTTGACCTCTTTCACAAATACTCCCGACTTTGGTAGAAATTGTAAAAATAATTAAAACCGTCAAATTGTTTAGGATTAATCATTAGCATATTGTGAGACATGCCAGCCTACCATTTCTATGCCATTCCAAACTGTACCGGAAACTAGGAATAGGAATTCCAATTCAATTTCTTATTTTGACAGCTGTCATTATCTTCTGTCTCTATCTTGTTCGACTCAGAAGTAAGAGACAGCTGTGTAGTAATACTTTAAGTTAAGTTAAGTTCTCACTCAACATAATCACGGTTGCTTCCATGTGACCCTTGCTACCTTGTAAGTAGGTCACCCCATATCTTAAACAAGGGTGATGTTAGTGGCAACTTAGAGATTATATCTGATGGACGGGTCGAAAATTCACGTCGAGTGTGTACTTGAGTAGGCCATAAACTATAATAAGGCTTAATTTGGCACTAGCAAGTTTAGACGTTTGCGTAATATGGACGGAACGAAAATAGTTAAAATAAAGGATGATTTCCACCAGATGGGTTGCATCGCATCGGATTGGAATGGATTTTACAATCTTTAAATGATATTAAATCGTGTATACAGTGTTTAAAGTCTATATTACCAAGCCGTGCACAGCAGCTTGACCGCGGGCGTCTTCCGCGACACACAATCGTAGCCGAAAGTATGCTGCGACGCGAGATTGACTCCGTTTGCCTGTCGTCGAATCCAATCACACATTCATCCGAATTAGAACACGTCAACACGGTAGGAAAGAAACTTTTTGACTACGTGCAGAAACGTACATCCTGCCGGACGCGATCGGCTGTCTCCGCATCCATTCGTATCCTCTCTGATCCGATGCGATGCGAGCCGTTTGGTGGAAATCATCCTTAAATGTCGTTTTCTTTCTTTTGTTATTGGTCAAGACTCTTAAGCCGACTTGCACCATAGATCACTGAGTGCGTACACGCACAAAATAAATTTAGCGCTAAACATCATTCTGTCTCTCTCATCTTCAAACGATCAATAGAAATAGAATAAGGTAATCAATTCGCTTAGTTAAATTCGATCCAGCCTGTCCCACCTTGCTGTCTTCTCTTCAGTGACGCCCTAAGCCGAGGTTCGTACCCCCACAAAGGGTGCCCTTAGCGTGCGGTCACCTAGTAATATAAGAAATTCGCCCCTGGCTGGAGGCTTTGAGTTCGCTTAAGGCACCCAGGGATAGTCTGGTTAAGTAGCGACGACCTCTAAGGGTCAGCTAAGAGTTGCACACCCAAAAACAAAAAGTTCTAAATGCAATTTGTGATTGGTTGTGCAAGTGGGTCTAAGAAACTTAAAAAAAACCTTATTGTAACAAGAACAAATCAAAATCACTGTGATTTTGGCAAACTTGTCTATGGCTGCAACCCAACATCAACTTTATTGTGATAAACATAAAGATCACAATGATTTTGACAGTGATGCAACATCAGAGGTAAAAATAAATGTACACTAGGATTCTTACCATTTATGACATGCACATTTACCGAAGCCGCTTCGGCCATCGTCGGCACACAGCTATAGTTCCCGCTATCGCCTGGAAGGAGCTTCTCTACCGTCAGCCGTGACGTTAGCTGCTCCGTCCATTCCGTCTTCAGTCTCACACGAGGCTCTTCCTGCAACTCGTTCTCTTCTAGCTCCTTATACTCTATAATGTTTGATCCTGGGGAGGAGAATTTAGGTTATAGCATCATCAGCCTATAATGTGCCCACTGTTGGGAGACAGGCCTCCTTTCTTCGAGAGGCAGTGGGCTACAATCTACCACGCAGCCCAGTGCGGGTTGGTAGATGTCACACATGTCTTCGAATATTTGGTTCTAGGACATGCCGGTTTCTTCACAATGTTTTTCGTCACCGTTTTGAGTGCAGTGGTGTTGAAATTATTTACACAAAGTAAAGCGCCTGCCTGGGTTTTAACCCACGACCTACAAGTCGTAAGTAAGGTCCGTACCACCACTGCTCTCTTATTTAGGTTATAATGTGGTCTTATTAAGAGGATGGTTTATTTCTTTATTTTGCGTTGGTAGTGAAAATAATTTGGATGATAATATATCTTTGAAATCAATCAATTAATATGTTACTTTTAAGGGAATTGAATTGATTTAAAAATTCATCTCTCCGTTTTCTGAAAACCCATTAGATTAGCTGATGTTTATTTTCGCCACTCGATCATATTCACCCGAATGCGCAGCCCAAAAGGAGGGTAATATTTTTGACATAATTATTGATAAGAGTTTCTACCAGTCTTTCAGAAACAGGAGATAAGGTCTTATAAATAACAAAGCACGTTAATATTGCTGAACATATACCTCATACATGGTTCATTTCTCATCATGTTGTACCGCAATTTTTTTCTATCTCAGACAAAACCAATGAGGAGCTGGCGAACAGAACCGGAGTAGTCCACTATAAATTTAAAAGCATTTTTTTTTCGATTCGTGATGTCCAAGACCCGTTGCTTCGATCCCTGTTAATATTATCAATCAAAATCGGCTCTTGATTGGCCAAAAAAGGCTATAAAAGTGCATTTTCAAACGAAATCGGATCAGTCCGATATCCAACGTAAGATTTTAAAAATTTCATCTATTTTCATTCTGAAGGGGACAACCGGATAAGTCCACCGTTTTCAAACAAAACCAGATTAGTACATTTTTGTTTCTTGAATAACTTCTAGAATATAAAAGTTTACAAAATAATTAGTACTCATGCAACAATAAATCTAATCCACTTACCTATAATTATGCATTGTTATGTTATTAATTACCTCCATATATTTATGTTACTTTTTTAGCCCCTGTGTAAATTTTATTTTTGCGGACTAATCCGGTTCTGTTCGCCAGCTCCTCAAATGTGTTCTGTACCTAATATCAAAGTCTAACTTACCCTTATACCAAAATATCGTGCCTAGGTCGTGAGGACCCTGACTCAATATGCACGTCAGTGACAATGAGCTGCCAGTTTTCACGTACAAGTCCACCGGACCCAGGATGTGCGCCTTTGCTTCTGTTGACAAAAACAATGGCAAACATGATTATGGTGATTGAGCAAGTCTTGATATTTACGTGTTTTTTTTATAATAAACTAGCTTCTGCCCGCGACTTCGCCTGCGTGAAATTTCTTGTGCGCCTGACCCAGCCCGCCGCATCGCAAGTTTTTTTTTTGAGTCATGACCTTCTACAAATTATTAGAAAACTTAAAAAAAAAGATGGACGAAATCGGTAAAGTCGTTCTCAAGTTATGGCGTGACCAAGGGAAATAGGGATTCATTTAATATATATAAAAATCTGGTGTCACAGTGTTTGTTGTCGAACTCCTCCGAAACGGCTTGACCGATTTTTATGATTTTTTTTTGGGTATGTTTGGTAGGTCGTAAAGTATATTTCATACCGCTGCGGGTGAAACCGCAGGGCGCAGCTAGTTTCTATTTATTTAGGTTAACAGTCTTACCCTACACAACGAATTTTGGTTTATCATGGGAGCGTCAACAAAAGCAAATTGTACCTATAATTATGCAAAAAAACTGAAACTTGAAGAACTTTATGTCGGCTGGACATATATTTAATTCGGCCGTAAAACGAGCCAGATTTGTAGCCAATTATTTAGCTGCTATGAAAACTGCTGTCAAAATTCCAATTTTTACTGACGTTTTTTACGAAAATAAGTTTTTGATGTCAATGATAAATGATAAATGATTTTATTTCTGTAAGTAGGTTTTGTTCAAACACTTTTACACGTCAATCATATTTTAAAAACTAGATGAGGTCTGCGATTCCTATCTGACCACTCTGAGAAGAAAGGCCGAAACGAACTCAGAGGTCACAGTCTCTTTTAAAGTCCAGACATAATCTTGGTCAGATCATGTGAAGACTATTTATATTTGTGTCTGAAATGGTCTTTTGTGGAAAAACCACACAGAATAAGTGGAACTGTCCAGTCAGTGCACGCATTTGTCAGTTATAACACAACTTTAAATACCCCTGTACAGTTGCATGCACCCATAAGCACAATGTTTGGCGTGCGTTACGTTGCGTGCTACAATAAGCAGCGATTTTGCACACCAAAAATAAAATTAGTTTCCCAGCAATTATTTTTGTGCAATGTTACTTAGTTCGATGTACAGAATGCGTAGTTGACGGCTATGTGATGAGTCTTTTTACACTTTGTATAAGAGAAACTCTGAAAATGGAACCGGTGACTGAAAAGTTGTGTGTTTATCGGTTATCGTGGTATGTTAAGCGGAGGAGTGAGGCAAATGTCGTGAGGAAAATTTAAGTGTGAATGTAGATGGCTATTAGAGTAGGGGAAGACCGTAGAAACGATGAATGGACTGTGTGAATGATGATGCGGCTAGAAAGGGGGTGACTACCGAGATGACGAATAATAGAGAAGTGTGGAAGAAAAAGACGTGGTGCGTCGACCTCAATTAAATTAGGATAAGAGCGGGAGAATGATGATTATTGACTAAATTCGATTATACATCTCCTCTCCTTTATCTTCGACTTTATAACTCTAAGTTTCTTGGCTAATTTATAATGGTAAAAGACATAGTTTTATGGTTTTATTAAATGTTACAGAGTAAAATTTCACAATTGCATTTGAACACTTAAAAACTTTAATAGCCTTTTTAAGTGTTCGAATGCAATTGTGCATTCTAAATTCTAGCCTTCAACTGTACTAAAAAACATAAGATGTTGCAGAAGTTTGTGCACATCTCTAGGGAAATTATTTGCTAAGATTTCTCAGCTAGTAACTTGTTCAAAGAACTTTGGAACTAATTCCCTTAATTCATCAGTATTTATGTGGTTCTAACCATAATACTTAATCTTATTCTGCATTCTATAGGCAGCTTTGTTACTATTAAATAATCATCTCTTTCATTGCTAGATAACAAAGTCATTCCCATTTCAAAATTAAATTGGATTAAGAATTTATCTTACAAATCTTATTTACAAGTCTGTAAATATTCATCACAAAATAAATTAATGAATACATTTAGTTATTCCCCACAGATTATTTTAAAGAAACAAACATTCAGCTTTGCAAACCCTCATACATTTAGAAAAGCGTCATACATTTTGTAATGACTAATTCAAAGTCTTTTTATAAAATAGACAATATCCAGACTTTATTTCCGTCCTGAAATTACCAAAAAGCTAAATCTTCTAGCTCAACATTATCAAGACCGTAACGACATTTAAAATTCAAATTATACTCCATAATATGAAAAATGTATTCGCACAAATCCACTCAGCTCATACGACAGAAATTCTTAAACACAAATGTTCTCCATAACAATAATAATTCTATGAATATATAAGAGTGTTGTGTAGTAACTGAAATAAATATTAAAAAAACTAATTTTCTCGTTTACTGTCCCAATTCTGCCAGAGATGTTGTCTGTTAAGATATTAAAGAGACAAGAGCCTATCAAGTACCTTCAAACCGTGATACAGCACGTATATAGTAGAAAGAAAATGCCCCTTAAAACGATGAAGAAAAAATTAGGCCAAGATTAAATCTGGCGAAGCTAGAAGGTTGCGTTGAAGCCCTCATTTCACATTGTTATCGGGGGATTTGAAAAGTTCAAGAGGGTTCATGCAAGGAGTTTCTGTAGACACGGCTAATAAGTAAGGATAAAGAAAATCAGGGGCTGTTTTGTACCTTAAACAGATTAATAATGTAAATGAAAAGAAAGCGCCGGGTAACAAAAAATATTTTGCTGTTGTACACGGTCTCATTTAAAAAACCAAGTTCTGTAATTAAGAAAATAATCGTCTCGGCAAACAATTTCAAATTTGCATAACTGAAACTATAGACTTTGTAGTCGCTGTGTTAACTACAGCGACAGCTAACAATAACTATAAAGTGAAACAGTTTCCAAGAAAGTTAACAGAACCCAATTAAGTTATGAAAATAATGGAGAATCTCACCGTAATAGCTTTTTTACCACTTTTTAAGCAAAGAGCCTCAGAAATTAATGATGAAAATGAATACAACCATGAATTTAATTTTATCGTTCGCTTTATGTATGATATCAAGCTTAACGATATACTAGTGTAGCACGCCAAAGTATACATTAAATTATAGCGCAATTAACAACATTTTACGTGTAAATAGGTTCCGTTGTGATATTGTGAAATATATTTACGTTATAAACTTTGAATAAAAATATTAAATTCAGCTTTCATATTGTTGTACCCTTAGTTGAAAATATTATATTGGTTTTCGCTTGTAAGAACTGATTGAATCTATCTTAGATTTCATTTCGGATTTCTTGAGTATACGCAACAATATAATTTTATTTTATTCTGTTTGTGCTATAGCGTTTTCTCCTACTTCTAAACTATTTACTGTTTTCTAAACAAGATCTATTATTTCAAAAACGTTATTATCTCCTATAATTTTGGGACCAAATCTATTATTCATTATGACCTCACCAAAATATCTATATAAATCAAAACTTCGTGTGACAGCCGTAATCCCCAAAAACATCTTAGCGTTTGACCCACTTACTTCGTAAATATTCAAGTTTGGGGAGCATGTTTTGCTGTGTCATTAGACCGGCTCAAGGGAAGCGAGTGGCAAGACAGCAAAGCATTAAGTGCTCAGGATGCTAGGAAAATTGCAATGTCAAGTGACGCCAGTTTTACCCTTTGTATTGTATGTAGTTGGAAAGTTTGCGGTGAAACTTAGACTGCGTCAGTAGTGAACGCTCCTATTTCGCTTAGTTTATGCTTCATTCAAGTTATTTGACGCTTTGCTTTTGGATTTGAGATTATCTCGTTAGGGTTCGAAAGTTTTGATTGCGTGACACAGTTTTGTGTTGGTAATTGACTATGTTGGAGCCATTATTGGTGCAGCGTCTAAAACTTAAGTAACGTTTTAGATTCTACATCTTTTTAACCACCGATGGAAAAGAGGGGTATTATATGTTTAACGCGTGTATCTGTATGTCTGTCTGCGACATCGTAGTTCCCAAACGGCTGAACAGATTTTGTTTTTTTTTGTTTTGTTTGAATGTTGACTTGATCAAAATGTTTATAGCTAAAAAAAAAGAGAAACAAAATATGAAAATCTGTTGAGCCGTTTTTGGAGGTTTTTGTTTGTGTTGGATTTTTATTAATTCAAATTTTATGTATAGTAATGTCGTGGTTGCAAGCATGACTGCTGAGCCACGTTAGGTCTTGGGTTATATCCCCAGGTGGGGAAAAAGTGGTATTGGGTTTCCGTTAGGAAATCCTTAGTACCAGCCTGCGTGGTAAATGGCAATAGGATGTCCTATTACATGAAACTTATAACATTAATATATATATAATAAAATATAAAAAATAAAAAAATAAAAAAAATAATATATATATATATATATATATATATATATGTATATATACATTATTGATATAATAATAATAATTTAAATAAATTATTATATTAATTATTATGATTATTTCAGACACAATTCTAGTCCGTAGGTTTACACTCATACATTTAAATTATAGACTATTTTAAATTCTAAACAGATAAAAACCCAAAGTAAAATTTTGATTAATTAAATTATATCTATACTTTATTTACATCTTCATTCTGTGATTTATGACGGTAACAATAGCCACGATAAAGTGAATCGAAGCGTAGGCTACGATTAAATAAAACTGCGTTGGATTTATTTGATAAAGAATTCAGTTCGAAAGTAGTTTCGTGCATCTAATCAATCAGGAAACGCTGGCGTGACGATTTAAATAGCTTTTCGAACGATTGCCCTCAGAATGAAACACGAAACATGAAAGCCAACGCAAAAATATCTGGAGAGAGCGTACCATTTCGTTAGCTAAAGAATGGTTCCGGTTGCTTTTGTGTTTTAAAATAAAAACTCCTTTCAACGACTCTGCAATGCGGATGGTAAAATTAGACTTCTAACGAGAGCGTTGACACCTTTATTTGGATGAATACAAACATTTTCTTGTTTTGAGCACCTTTATTTTTACTTAGGTTTCAATAAAATTTAATGCTCTTTGCGAAACAAATGAAAAATGTCCAAAAGCTGGTTTTATTTTCGTATTGGCCATTAATAAATCTTCTAAAAAGAATTCCCCAATTTTATTTCTTACCTAACCAGCAGAAGTTTCCCTAATATTAATTGGATCCTAACTACGTTCAACGAAGTAATTTCTTCATTTCTTTCCCAACTTTCGATCACGTTCGGACCTCAGACAGATTAGAAAATTAAAGTAATTGATATAATTGGACTTACCAACGACGTTCAGTTGAAAGGCCAGAGACATCTTTGGTTCGGTGTTGACTTGACACTCGTAGATACCCGCGTCCCTTTCTTGCGGAAACTTTATTTGGAGCGTCCAGTTTTCTGACTTTTCTGGCCTGATCACCTGGGGAAAAAGATTTAATTGGAATTTGAACTGAATTTTGGAAAGAGTAGTTATATGTTCTATGTTTCGCGACCTAGTTCGTGTGGAAGTCGTAAGAGACCACAGTATACTAAAATAACAGCCATGTTTTTATAAAACTTTCTATGCTTTCTAAACTGTATGCTACGTTTTTAGTTTTAGTCTCAGCAGCCAAAATATGAAGAGAGTCAGAACTGAGGACGCGGGAGCAAGAGACGTACAGTTGTCCACGTTAGAAGCAGCTCGTCCCTGAGGTCGACACCCACAGCCTTCAGTAGTAACTTCCCATTGCTTGTGACTTTTTAATTTTTGGTAATTTAATGAACGCCTGCGTATACTATCTAATGGCACAACACTGATACACTGACTGATGCATTCTTACAGGTTATTCCTGACGAACAGCTATCACTAAAATAAAATTATGACAGTTGATTTTAAATACACGAGATTTCTCATTAACAGTCAACTAATTATAGATATTTATTTTTATTATAACCAAAGATGACAGAAGAGGCCTAATAAACCGAAGCTATCCGGCAGTTTTTTCGTGATGCTGGATCATACATTCAGACAAACAGACAAACGGACTAACAGAAGAAACAGACAAACATTCAAAAAGTTATATTTTCTGCATTCAAATCTATCCCAGACCTCGAAAAAAATACTTATGAGAAGCAATGTACAGTTTTTACTTCACTACGATTTTATTATATGGATAAACACATATAATCATATGTATATATATAGATGTTTAAGAAAGGATGGGTTTTGGGATAGGTGGGAAATTTATATCTAGGTATTTTCAGTGATTTTGAACGAAATATGTGAATCGAAACGTGCTTATTCGATTGTTTACTATATTTTATTGCTTAAAATTTATTTTAAATGTGTTAGCTTATAAAATAAATGTAAAACGTTATTTTTGCACTTGTTGTAAAACCTGTCTTTTCCAGAACAGAGCATAGTAAATTGAAACTTCGAGATAGTAACAGGAGATCTTTAGTTCCTGGTCTGATTTAGGTGCACGGGTCCTTCCCAGATTCAATTTGCAGATTGTTTCGCATTGTATTGAAGTCAAGCGTTATCTGCACTTAATGGCTAAACTTGTATAGCATTTAGCCATTATTTGTTTATTTGATGGTTTGTAATTATTAGATAACATACACTTGATATATTAGGCACACTAATAGCTAGAGGCCTCGTTCATACGGTCATGATTAGTCAGATATTTTACTATAAAAAGTTTGGATCACACGTCGCTCATTTGGAGAAACATCGACGTAACTACTGCTTTTAAAATTTTACAGGAGAGTGATTTAAAGTCGTTTTTTTTTTGTAATCTGTTACCGTCTCGTTCTGAAATGTTGATAAATCCCAAAACCATATTAAATATTTCACGCCTCTGCTCTTCTGAAAATTTTTTCGACAACTCATTTTTGGGAAAAATCGATGTTTCTCCAAATGAGCGACGTCAACATTCCACTGCTGATACGGTTAATAACGGTTACGGTTTTTTATTTAACGAAAATTTTGTTTTATACCTTATATATGTTAGTTTGTAAGGTATGTGTCTATGGGCCATTTTGCCTGAAATAAATGTTTTATTATTATTATTATTGTCATTTATTTATTTATATACTTATTAAATACATTTTTAAATATTTTTATAAAAACATTTAAAAAAACATTTAAAAATATAAAAAATAGTGGTCCGCCGGTATCGGGAGCAGGGTCCAAGCTACCGGTGGTTAGGACTCCAGAGATAGGAACCTCCTCACAATGCGAGCCGTATCGAGGAGTACTGCCTTCTGGATCAGGCTCTTGATCCAACCGTCTAACGAGAGTCTCGAGAGATGCTGGTCGAGGTTTTCGGCCATCAGGCCATTGGCTGATACGACAATCGGCACAATGATAGCCGAGCTAACATTCCACATGTCAACAACCTCGTGTGCTGAGTCGAGATATTTAATTTGTTTCTCTTTCTCAGCTTTCACAAGGTTCTCGTCATGCAGAATGGTAACATCGACAATCACTGTGCGACGCGGTAAACGATCTATCACCACTATATCAGGCTTATTGGCGACAATAGTCCTGTCAGTAATGATAGATCGATCCCAGTACAACGTGATATGGTCATTTTCGAGAACTGGGTCGGGCACATACTTGTAATACGGTACCTCAGAATCCACTAGTTTATATTTCAAAGCAAGTTGCTGGTGAATAATCCTGGCTACTTGGTTATGCCTGTGCAAATAATCGCCCTTAGCTAGACGAGAACAACCAGAGATAATATGTCTGATGGACTCACCCGGACGATGGCATGCCCGACACACGTCAACCGTCCCGTCCTTCATAATATGTCTCCGGTAGTTATTCGTCAAGATAACTTCGTCCATAATTGCACAGACGAAACCTTCAGTTTCCCCGAAAAGGTCACCAAAACGTAGCCAGGATACGGATGCTAAGAAATCTACACCGGGCTCATGAAGAGCCCGATAGAAGCGCCCGTGAAGCTCCTTGTTTTGCCATATCTCCTTGCGGTCATCGGTAGTAAGTACTACAGGTTTGCGCCAGTTCTCTTTAGCCATGGAGAGCGGGGTGAGTCCCTTGTCTACTGTAACCACATCACGGTGCATACCCACTTCGGAATTTAAAAAATATTGCCTGAGACTGCACACTTCGCGGTTGTGGAGGGTCTTCGCATTTAAAAATCCTCGACCCCCGCACTTCCGCGGTATGTACAGTCTCATTACTGATGATCGTGGGTGATGCATCCGGTTTGCGGTCAGCAATGTACGGACTCTCCTATCCAGGGCGTCGAGTTCGGTCTGAGTCCATTTGAGTATGCCGAAAGAGTACATCAAAACCGGCATGACCCAACCGTTGAAGGCGCGCACCTTGTTTCCGCCTGAAAGAAGACTAATTAATACCTTCCTCAGGCGACCAAAGAAGCGCTCCTTCAACGATTGCTTCATGTCAGCAACGTTGATGCCTAACGCTTCTGACATACCCAAATACTTATATCTTTCGGATGAGGAGAGAGATCTAAAGTGTATAGAATCCGAAAGTTGAATTCCCTCGGATTCCATAATCTCACCTCGCTTTACATGCATGACTGCACATTTGTCCACACCAAATTCCATACTGATGGTGCTACTAAAAGTTTCAGTTACCTTCAGTAGCTTCATCAGTTGCAATTTGTTGGGGGCAAAGAGTTTCAAGTCATCCATGTAGAGGAGGTGAGATATGACCTGACCACCTCTCCTCAACCGATAGCCTAGTCCTGAATCCTCAAGTAGTGAGCTTAAAGGATTCAGGGCTAAGCAGAACCAAAGTGGACTCAAACTGTCGCCCTGAAATATTCCCCGTTTAATCCATACAGGCTCATCGCTCCCCTGGATCTGTCGACACCCTGGATAGCGAAGAACCGTTCTCCATTGCCCCATACATGACCTAAGGAAGGTGCGTAGAGTTGCATCTATCTTGTACAACTCCAGCACCCTCATGAGCCATGTATGTGGCACCGAGTCATAGGCCTTCTTATAATCTATCCAGCATGTCGACAGATCCTTGCGGGATCGACGAACCTGTTGGCTTATGGCCATATCGATGAGGAGTAGCTCCTTAGTACCGCGAGACCCGTTCCGACATCCATTTTGAGAGGTTGACATAATCGAGTTACTTTCAATGTGCGTATTAATTTTCGCTCTCAAAATGGATGTAAGAAGTTTATAGACCGTCGACAAACACGTGATCGGTCTATAATTCTTGGGATCCGTGGGACTACCTGACTTGTGGAGCAGGTGGGTAACGCCTGTTGTTAGAAACTGCGGAAGCGACCCAGACTCTAAAGATGACTGGAACTGAGATGCCAGGCGGGCGTGTGAACTAATTAGCCATTTCAACCAAAAGTTGTGCAATCCGTCCGGTCCCGGTGATTTCCAATTCGGTAACGGACGGACTGCTCTGGCGACATCTAATGGCGTAATTAAAACTGCTTCCATTTCTGGTACAGTTTCACACGCTCGCCCGACATCCAGTATCCAGCTAGCCTCAGAGTGACAGACGGGCACTGACCAGATGCTGCGCCAGAATGTACTCGTGGCGGCATCATCCGGGCGGCACTCGTCTGTCACATTTTGTTCAGATCGCTCCCAAGTTCTATACACCCATCTCTCATCGCTCTGGAACATGCGATTCTGTGTGTACCGATCAACCCGCCGCTTATACCGCCGAATACGACTCGCCCATGCACAAACTTTCTGCTTCAGGAATTCGATGCGCTCTGTGACACGGGACATGTATTCTCGAGGGCTGATTCCAGTCCCCGAGAATGCCCGCCTTACAAAGCGCATCACTCGTGGTCGTGTATTGCCCTCCCTGAAGCAGTATAGTTTGCCGATGAGTACCCTGGCCTCATCGATACGACGCTCGATCCTGCACTGCCAGGCTGGTACGGCTGGTTTTGGTCGAGTAGCCCCGTCACAGTTTGGAAACCTGACGTTAGCTAAACGACATGCCGCAACAGCCGCACAATACAGGATCGAATGTGTATCAACGAGATCCTCGCTGCTCTCGAACACATTCTTAAGCTGCGAGTCCAGGGTACACACCAGCGCCTTATTTTTTTTGTGCATAGGCAGACGTGGTAATCGGGGTCTAAGTTCGGTCGGAGTGGATCTGTACTCACGAAATGCATCCTCCAGTGCGCTCCTCAATCGAGCATTGCACTGGCTACTTACTGAAGCAACCCTATCATCTTCCACTTCTACACTATTATTAGACCGCGGCGGTATTTCATAAATGGTTGATGTTTGTACCGCGGTTTGTGCCGGATTCGAGACGATATGGTTGCTCAGCTCTGAGCGCAGCCTATCAAGTGCGGTATCATCCAATCTATGACTGCGTTGGATGACCCGCACCTGATCCGACAGTCGTTGGGTCGAGACGTTGACAGTTAGCTCTAGTTCCTGAAATAGAGACAGCATCCTACCACGGTACGCAGTGAGGTTAGTTCCTCCCTCTGTAGACCTGTAATATGCGCGCATGACGTTCTCGTTCATAGACTGAGTCCATTTCATGCGCTGCACACAACCACCGGCAGCGGGGACCCGGCTCGGGGCCGGACGGCCCCTAAGTCCCAAGCTCTTCGGTGGCCGGCCTCTCCCCTGCCGACGTACAGGTGTTGGCGACGTCGGCGGGGAAAAATACTCGTCGCTCGAGCTCGACGCAACTACCGCGGCCGGTGTCATCACAGCGCTCACGGTGGGGCTGGATACCGGCGGTGGCGAGGCGGAGCTGAGCGAAGAGTCCGGAGGTGGTGGGCGTGCGCGATGTGCGGCTAATCTTGTCAACATTATTTCATTTTGCTAATATTTTTTCACTGATGTTTGAAGGTGACAACTGTCATGTCACCTCCGAATCGGTAGTTTTTGATTTATTTAATTTTTGTGTAATATGGTCTCTTTTTTAGTTTGTCCATGGTTGTAATGGTCGGTTTTGGTTTATAAGGAAAAACTATAGTAAAAATGGATCAAAATTACGTTCACTGTTATAATTATATGAATATTAGAAAATGAGACGTTTAGTTGACACGGTGTTGCCTGCTGTTTTTTTTTTTTTTTTTTTTTTTTTTATTATTATTATTATTAATAAAAACAAATATAGTATGAAGCTGTCATGTGATGCCAATATTATGCAGTAAAATATCGTGATGATCAGTGAGTGATCATCGCCGTGGAAACGGAGCCAGATACACGCATTTATATTGCTTCAATTTTTACCCGACTTCAAAAAGGAAGAGGAAAGGGGGAAAAATACAAACTTTTCTACAAAAAAAAAAAAAAACGCTATAATTTGAACTTTAATTTCGGAAGTCGGTGGCAAAAAACGAAAATACAAAACCAAAGACACCGACTTATTATAGTTATTTTTCACTACGTAGTTCTTTTTTTGGAAGTCGGTTGATTGTTTTGTAAAAACGTTTTTTGTTTGCATTTTCCTCTACCCAACAACTAGCTAGTAAAGCAATAAAAAATTGTAAATGAGTTTGTCAAAATTAAAACTATTTTCACTAAAAGGGTGACTAACACAATAACTAACAAGGTGGAAATATAATAAATAAACAATTGATGCCATTGTACAAAAGTAGATAGCGGATGTGTTAAAAAAGCACGACGACAATTTCAAAATGTCAGGAGTTATGAATTCGCAATAAAATAGTTAATTCACATCATGTCCAGTTCATTTTTGGTCAAAAATATATTAATTTAATTTCTTTTCTTCGGCTGTTAAGCACTAATCCAATAATAAAAATATCCAAAATCAAGAAATCCATCATATTAAACTTTAAGACCTAGACTGCTTTTGGGCTTTATGGCCAATTTACCAAAAAAATAAGTAACCAAGTATAGTAAGTAAATAAGTAAACTATATATAAGTAAGTTAATAAGTAAACGAGGTATTGTCATTACACAGCAAGGATGACCCTGTAATTGAATTGATTCATGTACTTGAAGTAATTTAAATGCAACTCTTTCTAATTTTGACTAGATAAAACTGGGAAGTAGAATGCTAAAATTTTGATGAAATTATAAGAAATTTTGCTTAGAATCGTTCGTTTCGTTTGCAGAACTTTCGCCAAGTCAGTCAATGTAACGAACGAGTTTGCGAACCTCTAGTTTCATAAAGAAGTCGAAGTTTATTTCAAAGTGAAGCAGTTTGGGAAGTTTCCTCAAGGAATTAAATTTCCTGTTTGTCGAATTTTTCGAAGAGACGATTTTGATAAAAATCTATTTTGGAAAACAAGATTTATAGCAAATTTGTCGATAAAATCTAGTTCAAATATTATTGTTTATCCTAGATACTTGAATATCATATAGAATTTATGTGTTAGTATGATGTTAATATGCACAGAATATATGTGCAACTGAATTTCCGTTCATTAATTAGGATGACAGCTAGACACACCAGCGGAAATCATCCTACTGACTGAGTTTGAACCGGATTAGTGGTACATATATATATTCTTTATTTCGGACTAAAAGTACTTACAATCCATATAGTATTAGAAATAATTACTTAAAAAATATGTTAGTAAACTTTCACAAAACTAAAACAACTAAAAATGACGTGGCCCAACACACGTTAGCACGTGCCTCCATACCCAGTGCCTTATAAAAGAACTACCCACTTTTTCTAATAAAGTTTTTAGGATGCTGTTGGAGCTTCCTACAAAACCTATCCATTATTGACGGTCTTCTCTTCCTCATAATACCATGAAAATCGTCAACACGGGCTTCCGTGAACATCTGCGAAGCGCTGCAGAAGCGCGGAAGCGCCATAAAGATCCTAAATCAATAATTATACTGTTCGCGAAGGGCGTTGTAGACTCTCTGCATATATTTCACCCACCAGCTGCACGTGTAGAAGTTGACAGTATGCCTTGGAAAGCGTGACAAAATAATTCTCATCTCATTCTCATATTCATAATAAATTCTATTTTTTTTACTTTCTCTTTAACTTCTAATTGAAATATACCTTGTGTCATTTTAAATTATATTGGGTACTTTATTAAAAATTATTGGGCCCATGCTAATAACAATTTTTTTGAGCAAAGCAGTATTACATCTCTCAACATTTAGTAAGTGTTTATACTAAATGTTGTATATTTTGTTTGGCCCCAAAAATTTATAATAAGCTCCCAACACCTCTGAAACAGCTGCCAGCTAGGTTGTTTAACGCTACAGAGTTCCTAAATGAGCGAAATTAAGTAAATTGCGACATTCCTCCTAGTTTACTAATGGTAAATAAACTGTTGTATGTTAATTAGTTAAGCTGTTTCTAAACTTATGTATTAATAATGTAGTTAGGCGTAAGTATGGTAACAATAAATTCCAGATTTTTTGTACGCTTTATGTGGCAAAAAATGTAGCTTCTTTTTATTTATTGCACGCCTCATAAGCGAAGCGCGTGAGGTAGTACTCTACACTCGCCTTACAAAGAACAAGTAATTCCTTCAGCTAAAAATGTCTCTATTTACTTCATATCGCACTTGTAGAATAATATTCACACAAACATCCAGCAAAAACACTAGTTTCAACACTGATGTTATTTTCAAAAGAAAATTTTGCTATTTAAAATAATGAAAAAACCTTTTTTAAAAAAATATTCTGTGGACGTCCGTGTGTCTGTATGTATGGATCCTGGCGTGGGAACAATAACTCCCGAAAAACTTAACTAATCGAGTCGCATTTTTTTTTTAATGTTTCTGTATTATTGAAAACTAAGTCCTTTCGAAAATCACGGTCTAATTCAATGTAGTTTAAATTGTAATTAGTAATATAAAAATACGACTGGACATTTCGTTCGTTTTTTGTTATTTTTTATAGCATTGAAATTGAAATTTTGAGGCGCGTACTTTTGTTTTTTTTTAATATCATCCACAATGCACATGTATTGTACCTACTCATGTTTTATAAAAATAAATATATCTTTATAAAAAAAAATATCTTAAATATATAAAAATATCTTTAATAATATTAACGAATCATTCATCTGTAGAGTATCTTGGGTAAAGTTCGGCGCTGGGATAAGACCGTACAAATCAAACTGCCGACGACTTTGCCAATCTTTTTTAATGCTGACAACATTATGTTCTGCGCCATTTATATGGCAATTGGTGACTACATTATTATATTGGGTTCGCTTCGGTAACTACAAATGTAAGTGAAAATATCAAATAAATAAATAAATTTTATCATACCCCGATCGTCGGGGCAGAATAAAATGGCGTAGAATTTTATTCGTACGGTCTTATTTATCCTAGAGCGAAACTTAGATACCCCACCATAGGAATTGAACAATACCAAATGTATTGCACGATTTATATTACGTGACCAAAATGTATATATTAATGAAATAAATCATACCTGAAACCGTTGATCCGATGTATAAGTCAGGATCCCAGCCGTTAATATATGAAGATCTCGCTTCCGGATCCAAGATACCTGCAAAGAAGGGAAACTTCAGTACCAAGTTTTACCATTTTCTCGTTCCTTTGACCCACTTTTGATTCCCAAAAACGGACTTTTCGTTAAGCCGCTTAATAATTCAACACTCGCAGAACCGTCTACCGTCATCAAATTCAAAGGAAATGTGCTGAAATAATGTTCTGGCGTTTGTTTCTGATGGAATTCTAATTATATTTTTTTTCTAAGAGTGTTTGTTGTTTTTGGGAACATGTTGCTTACGTGTGCGCACAAGAGAATTAGTACCTTCCTTCGTAGCCACTTCATTACATTATAAACAATATCAGCAGTTTTGACTACCAGACTGTTTTGTTGTAAGTGTGCGCCATCATTGTTTTCATGGAGCGATAGTTTGTTTAAATTCAGTCTTGATTCAGCTTTGCGTATAATTATAGCCATAAGAACAATATTCCCATAGTCAATTAGTTATCTTAATCTGAAAGATTTGAACAGAGAACAATGCTGGAATCTTATCTACAGGGTCAAATTAAATTAGCTAGCGAAACTCCGCAGACGCGATGCCGATCGATTTCTAAACAGGATAAAATTATAATAAGATTGATGTTTTTTTAGGAGTCAACGACCGCTGGTAGTGATGTTACATGAAGTACGACTTGAAAAAAAATGTTTTATCATGTTTAGGTATTGATACCTATCGATAAAACGCGATGCGCGACGGTGCGAAGCAATTCTTGTAGAACAATTATTAGAAGTTTTCATAGAAATTGTTCTACTACAGTCGCGTCGCGCTGTCGCGTCGCTCCTGTCTGCGGAAGCCTTCACTGGTATTTCACAAATTATCTCAAGAACTTACTTCACTATAGACAGAATGCTAAAACAAATACTTGATCAGTCCTTAATTAAAAACCCAAAATTTAATTTCCGTTAACAAGAATTTACTAAACAAACTTCTCGGGGCGGCTTTCAGTCCAGATTGCGATGCTAAAATAGCTAATAATCAATACTAGGCTCTTTGTTACTCTACTGGTATTGTATGGATCTGGAACACTCTATATCCAGAAGGCTGTGGCCTGACCGTTTATTTTTGTAGCGGAAAGTATGTCAAACAGAGCCGGTGACAATACTATTAGGAGATTTAAAAATAATGGAAAAGTTTTTATTTTATTTTAACTCTATTTCACGTTGCAAAATATCCCGTAAATATTTTTAGTAGCTAGATAATTCAAAAAAATTCTATTAGGTATATTTTTCAATTTATCTGGTGAATATAGTAGCGGTAACTGCCTAGGGTACATCATACATACTGAAGTACCCATCGTTAATTGTGGAGGCTCTTTGAATGTCAATATTGGTCTCCTGATTCTCTTAAATAGTCCAAACGCTCACACAGACTCGTTAACCAATTAGTGGATTAGCCTATGTGCACAGTTGCTTACTAGTTGTTGACCTGATACAGGTAGACTGTTTATTTAATATTGTACCAAACGAAATCCACACACCGGGTATGACGATGGAGCAGCGTATCATAGTATGTATCCATTTCATATAAATTCTTTTTTATTTGAATTAATATGTAAGTAATCTGGAGTAAATTCTTTAAGGGTGTATTCCGTAAATAAAAATTATAGAATTGATTTTTTTAAGACAAAATAAAACCCTATCAAGTGATGGCAGACCAGTACACCGAAGTCGGTTGAGATCCGAATTGATTGTTTCCTGATAGTATTTTTGTTGTTAGAAGACTGTCGTTTTTGGCTATTTCTACTGAATCGTGACGACAGAAAATAATAAGAAAAATACTAAAACCACGACAGTTAATTGTGCCGTGGTTTTGGCATATAGCATAAGCATTAATCAGCCTATAATAGCTGTGACACAGGCTTCCTCTCTGTGAGAGGGAGTGGGCCATAATCCAACACGCGGGCTCAGTGAGGATTGGTAGATGTCACATGTCTTCGAATTTATTGTTCTAGGATATACCGGTTTCCTCACGATGTTTTCCTTTACTTTTGAGAGCAGTAGTGACGAAATCAATTACACAAAGTAATGCGCCTGCTTGGGTACGAACCCACGACCTACAACTAATAAGTCAGGGCCGCAACCACTGGGCCACCACTGCATACTGCAGCATTATATTTCGGCATTAAAATTATCGTAATATACCTCTTTTGTTAAAAAAAAATATTCAACCTGTTTTAAGCTTTTTTGACCGGCAATTAATGTTGGTTGTTCTTAATTTTTTTGAATTTAGAACTTCTTGGTTTGGTGACAAGCAAATTTTTTTTACAATGGTTGTCATTACAGACAATTTCTTATACCGGATGGGTTGTTCATGATTTTTAAGTCAAAATTTCCTCGTGTACAATTTGTATGTTGATTTAACCGTAATCAGTCGGATTACCCAGTATTGTTGCTAGACAAAATCAAACTGGTTGCTAATTTAATTGTATAATTTATAATTTTTATGACATTGATTTTTACATTATGTACGTAACTATTTTAACTCACATACTAAATTATTACTTGTTAAAATTTTGGAAAAATCATCTACTTTTCAATATTGGTAAATATGTGAGCACCATGTATCTATCACATAATTAATTTACTTGTCATTGCATTATATTTAATTATTTTTACCTATTGTGGTATAGTAATTTTATTCTAGGTGCATCGTCTTCACATATAATTATATAATTAATGTGAACCTACATAATATTCTAAAACATTTTATGAGTAACGGTGGACTTTTTTGCCTATTCTTCTCCATACGAAACTACCTTTTGGAAGGGGCAACTAGAATCAATTCTAATTTTTTGTAATGCCTATTTCAAATAAATGATTTGACTTTGACTTTGTTATTACATATTCAGTTTTAAACTGGGTATGTATTCTTTCTTATTCGTTCAAATTATCGGAACCCCTGTCTCTTCGTCTCGACATTATATTTTATTTCTTTGTTATGACAAGACATACTCCTTCCTTGGAAACGGTCAACGTACGCTTGTCTTCGTGTGCTTTATTGCTATAAGAATATTATCTTCAGCAAAACGGTATGTAGGTACATTTTCTTATGTTTTCAATCTTTAAATTTTCTTCTCTATTAGTCAAAATTCTGCGTGTACTCACGGTCCTCATCTCTTATTGTTTGTCTTAGGTATTGACCGTGTTTATCAAGCCGAATTTCGGCCTCACCCCCCGAGCTAATAATGGTCTAGCCTGTGAGTCGTAACAAGCATTCCCACGACTCGCGTTGAGACTACCGCACTACATTCTTGTTCCCGACTTCAACAGTCTTAACGATCGCAGGATTTTACCAGCTATTTATTTATTATTAATTCTAAATTCTAAGTTCTTTTTCTGTTTAACTTAAGTCCGTACCATGACCACGGTCTAACTTAGCGGCGTCTCCTAGACAATAGAAACCTTGTATTTAACGTGCGCGTCCTAGAATACTGTTTGTAATCAGACTCATAAGGAAGCCGACAGTACTTTCTGTAATTTTCTGAATATTTCCTTGAAATTTTGATTACCTTTTTTACTTTTTTTTACCGGTCTATTTTTAGTGTATTTTTTTGTTAATCAAAATTATAGGTGTTTATGCGTCGAATCCTTTTTTAGTCAAACTCTAACTCAAAATCAAAGCATTTATTTCAAACAAACTAATTACAGACAATTTTAAATTGTCAAGGGGTCGGTCAGTCAGAAAGATGAAGCTAGTTGCCCACTCCAAAGCGTAGTAGGTACCTATGGAGAAGAATGAACAAGAAACTATTTCGCTACAATATCTATAATTAAAGTTAAATAATATGTCACGACTATCAGTGGTCACAGCATATTACGAATTGGAACTACGTGTATGGCCGTATTGTTGTAAGATAACCTAACATGTAATACCCAGGAGAGCAACAGCTTGTGTCAACACTGCGTTGGTCACGAATTAACTGGAACACATTTAGGTTCCACTTAATCTAGGTGAACATAAATTAAGTGGAATCGTGACTATTCTAGAAACTAATCTAATGTCAGTGCGTTCTTACTATTCTAGTTTTATTGAAGTTTATTGAAGACATAACAGACATTAGGACTGTATTTATTTTATTTCTTATTGTTTTTGTTATTTTTATATTGGCGTATGCTGCACTGGTTGACGGCATCACGTCAACGCTGACTGTCGCTGAAAACCAGCGCTGGGGCTCTGTTTCGCATAGGGTCGTAGCATTATGCTGAGCGATTACTGTTTTGCGTGGATGTGAGGCATATTTTCCCCCCAACTCTTTTTTTTTCATATTTTTGTGTTTTTCTCTGCGTCATTTTGACCACAAATAAACGTATTTTATTTATTTCTTATCTTTCATATTCCTCGAAAGTTTAGGCAGAGGTGTATAGTAGATAGATACACCCATATTTGTAATATTTATAGTGCCAGATATGTTTAAATAACACAGGGGCTGGCTTCTGAGAAACTTCTACGAAGAAACACGTCGCCCAACTTGAGAATCGATCTCAGGTCTTCACGCTCAGTAGTTTCTCTTGCGACCACCTAGAGCAACGAGATACGGTACCTTTTATGGTTAGATTTTTGTAATTATACAAGGTCAAATTAAATAAGCTTGCGAAACCTCACAGACAAAACAAGAAAGAAGACCGCAGGTAGTGAGTTTACTTGAGTTATAGTTTAGGACATAATTTTGTTTTTTGTTTTGTCGTATTCAGGTATCGATACACTGAAAAATCCCTGATTTCCTAATACTACCTAAGGCTCCCTCGCATTGAGTTTTCATTTTTTAAATCCTGCGGGTTAATTGCGTAACACACAATTCATGAATGAGTTTCTTTTTGACAGTTCAACAACATTCATTGCGTTATTTAAGTTGTTGAGCAGACAAATTTTTCGAGCATATGCAGCAATGGATTAGCAATATCCTTCAAAATGATTCAGATTGTGATTGATATAGTGTTACGTAATTAGGTTGCAGTTCAGCTATCGATACCCATCACGACTGTGAACATTCGTTAGCTAATTTAGTTAGCTCTATATTATTCTAGCTAATCATTTGATAAAATTAAAATCCTATTCCTACTTCATATACCAACCATGTATCTCCCACTACCATTAACTTGACCACATCATTATGGTCGCATCTGATTGACACATAATTGCTATATCACTACGCTTTGCCGCAGGATCGGAAAGGGGTCAAGGTCACTAGCGTTGATGTCGTTTATGCCTTCTAAGGGCTAGGCCATGCGAAGCGACGCAATGGGACATGACGAGCATTTTGTGTAGAATAATAAAATATATCATAGATATAGAGCTTATTGTGTAGAAAATAAGATTTTTCGTAACTAGTTTATAGGCTGTTAATATTTAAAAATATTACGAGAATACCATTAAGGACTATTTAGAAGACAAATCAATAGAATCTGTAATTTGTAACTTAGATTAATTGACATCGCAGATTGTGAAAAGATTTGCACGTCATGTTATGGCAGGATATGCTGAAACAAATTTACTGTAACACCTTATGTACCTTCTAGCAAATAAATATTTTTGATTTGATTTAATTTGGTTATTTGGATTTGCTTCGAGTTAATCCGCATGGTGGATTACGGCCCACTCCGTCTCATAGAGAAGAGGCCTGTGTACCAGCAATGAGAACGTTATAGATTGATTGTGCTAATGCATGGCCCCTAGTTTACTGTAATATCTATTGCGTCTTGCATTGAGAGTATGCTTCACAAGATAAATATTAATTATGCACAAATGCTAACCGTACAGAATTTGTTTTACTTATATGCCTTGCAAGGAATTATAATTTATAGTTACTATTTAGTGCTTACTGCACGTCTTTTTACTCATGCAGTCTGTGGGCTCATTTTACTCAGAAATCATACAGCGCTCTTCGTGTTCAATACAATAACGCGTTCAGGGTGCTGATGGAGTTGCCCCGATACTGCAGTGCATTAGAGATGTTTGCTGAAGCTCGCGTTGACTGCTTCTACACTGTGATGCGGAAGCGGTGCGCATCCCTGGTTAGTAGGGTGCGGGGCAGCAAAAACAGCATCCTGTCTACGGTAGCAAGCAGGCTAGATTGTGCGTTTGTGAACCACTGCTGCAAGGTATCGGCTGGGCCTGTCACCTTGCAGCAGTGATGTCACAAATTGTTTCTGTGTTAATGTTTTACTAACATAGTTTGTAAGTATATTGTTACTAACACTATATTAACCTTGTTACTTGCATTAAATGATTATTATTATTATAATGGAAGCCAATCCCAACATAGTTGGGTAGAAGGTTAGGCAGATATGCCTTACACATTGTTTTGCACTGCTTACTAAAAATAACACTACCTACAGATTCATTCACTATGATAAGTATGTCTAATATACTAATTAAATTCGTTTCTTGGGAGTTGGGAGAATGAACTATTTGATACCTGCAGTAGGCAGCTTTGCAAAGATACTATGATATTTACCCATATTTTGGAATGCTAAATGTCGTTTATTCTGTAAATTTGTAAACAATTTTACACGACAAAAAATATATTTTATGACTAGATCAGGTCTGTTTCCTATTCGACTACTCTGAGAGAAAACACTGAAATGAACTCAGAGGGTCACAGTCTCTTTTAAACTCCAGACATAATCTTCGTCAGACCATGTTGTGAAGACCATGCGGTCAGTGTCTGAGATGCTCTTTGGTCTTTGATTGAAAACAAGCGTACACTTTATTAATCATATTAAAATGTAATATTCTTTTATTCCACAAATAATACCAATTAATTGATTAATTTCTTTCTTCCTTTTTTTATTAATTTATTTAATTTTCATTATTGTAAATTAATTAATTTAAAATTATATATAATTATTAATTAATAATAATAATAAAAAACAATTATGTTATTATTATTAATTTATTTTTTTAATAAAAAATAAACATATATATTTTCATTTAAAATTAATAAAATAAATGCAGAATGATAAGTAATTTATTTTCAATTTACATCTTTTTCATAATTTTATTTTTCATGTTTTTTAGGGCCTTTAATAGATAACCAATATGCGCCATTTTCTACTTTTGTTAAGCGATAAATAACGCAATAACTTCCTCAACCCACATACTTCCCATACTAATTTACAAAAGCCAAACAAACAATGTTACTTACAGCTTTGTCCCCAAGTTGTTCAACCCTACAATGCAGGAACGCGGTCTGTCCGACCACGGTCGTGACATTCCGAGGCACATTGTACTCGAAGTACGGAAATGACCCCACACTGTCCTCGCCGTAGTGTGCTGTACCTGTAGGCAAAGAGATTGTTGGTTTAGGGTTAAATTGTTTTTTGCAATATACTGGTATTCAGCTGCATTCCGTTAGATTGGAAGCCGATCCCAGCACAGTAAAAATCTAGGCAGATTGATTGAGTGCTGAATATTTTTTTTTAGAAGAAAAGGGTCCTGTTTTTTGTTGTAGTCTTGTGAAAGGGTTAGTCCGAGTAAGAAAAGTCAGGAAAATTAATTGTTAAGCAAATTGACACCCTACGTCAATTTGCCTTGTTATAGCCATTTTCAAATAACGAATGACAGTTGCGATTAGAACATACGAAATATTTAAGTTGGTAATTGCTTTGCTTAACAATTAACTTCCCTGACTTTTATACCAACTGACACAAAAGCTGCTGTTTGAAACACAAAAGGTTAAAGATGGTGAAATTACGTGTGTCGTCAGCCTTTTTACAAACAGTAAAATAAAAAAAAAACGACATTTTATTATATTTAATTTTTCTACATTCAACCTCTATCAAAAATAATCACACTCACATACATTCACATTACACACTCATTTACACTCGCATTACACACTATCTCACATCACTCACATACACTCACTCACATTTTTAAAGAACTTCGTGATGTAGTAGAGAAACAGATGATGAGAATGGTTTATGAGGCTTTAGTGCAATCAATCATTAGTTACTGCATCACTACATGGATAGTAGCATACAAAACTAAAATTATACTCGTAACCGATGAAAGAGCCCAAAGGATGATATTAAAAGTGAGTTTATCCAAACCCCGTTTTCTCTCCACCTCAAAACTTTATGAGGAAATTCAAGTGGTAACTGTACGCCGCGCCAGCTGCACACATTGCTCACTGTAATTCTTTGACACTCCGACTTACCTGAAGAATGGAGAACACGCATAGCCCTCTCCAGAAGAAACTACTCTTTATGTGAGTCAACTGCTGTCAATACTTCCTTTGCGCAAAGATTTTCCTATTCCGAGGAGGCAAATTATTCAATTAATTAAATTAAATCGTCAATATAGCTAATTGACGTAAAAATTTATGTAAAAACAAAATAATCAAATGGTTACTTAATCAAAGCTACACTGAAACGGAAAATGTCCTTGAGATAGTAAAGTAGCATGGTATATTTATTATAATATAATTGTTTATAATATTCTTGGGGCTTGTTTTACTGTGCCTGAGTTGCTTCTACAAACGGAAAGTTACACGAAGATTCAGAGACAAGTGGCTGGTAATTATTTACGTATAATTCATATTTATTTCTCTTTTTTTTTCTGTATATCGTTATATTATTTAAATATAAGAAATGTTCTATGTACGATAAATGTAGGCATACACACAAACACACACACACACACAACCTCAAACATACCAACAATCAATTGTACCACTTTGGCAACCTATGTGATTATACCGGGGGTCCTGGAGTTCTAGAATAAAGGCCTAGGCTTAGTTTAGACTCCAAATCTCCCACAAAATATAAAATTTAGATAATATACCTGTCAATGTAATATAACTAGTATAAGAATGTAATTTGTGGAGATAAATAAACATTATTTATTATTATTATTTAAAGCATAACAATATTGTAGTGTAGAAAACTATTTCAAAGTTGGATTTAACAAAATCAAACGAACGACAAAAGTTCACTTGTTTTTCCAAGGCAATGCAAAAAGTCGCCAAAAACAAGCCATTATATTGAAAAAGTAACAGTTGTTTTGCATACCATACTCAAACTGTCAGTAGTGAGTAGTAAGCAAATAATCCTTTGAAATCTATTCAGACTACCCACTTTCAGCAAACGTACTGGCCAGGTATAACTGTGTGCCAATATTTTGAAATCAAGCTGCATTCAATCGCATTGACGTGACGTTGACATTCGCTGTCCCAACCAGTCTGTGCACACTGCGTACGTCTGTACGCGGATTTCAACTGTTTATCAGATTCCAAATTCAATTTCTACTGTGTCCATAAAGGTTAAGGATGCCATCATCATCACCATCATAGATATTAAAAGATATTGTATAAGATGTTTTAACGGATAAAGTGATTTATTTAAAATTGTTTTTCATTTTGATTGTAATTTTATTTTATGAACACTCGGCCATTTTAAATGACGTCTTTGAAATAATCATTTAATGTAAATAAAAAGTAAAAAACTTTCAAGTTATCTTATAAATTAAAATATAGGGCCAGTAGGCCGCACGTCAGTGGTAACGAAACGAGTATAAGATGCCTCTTATTATATTGGAACTCCGTACTACGCTAGGCTGGCTCAAAGTGAAAGTGTTGCCATTATAAAACCTTAATATAGTAAACATTTTTATTCCGTGCTTCTACCCACGTGAATGCATCGCCGTTACGTCACTGTGCCACGTAGTATACCTTTCGCAGCGTAATTGTATTCAGCTTGGTCTAGATATCACAGATGCACTTCTGACGTGTATGTCTGATATATCCATAATGACGTCACGTTCACGAATGCACTAAGCGCCATCTGGGCTCTTTTCCGTTAGCGAAGAAAGCGGTTTACGGTGATGAAGATTCTTAAAAAAAATATACTAAATGTTGGGCACCTTAAAGAATTTTTTTTTTTTAAAGAATACACAAAATAAGCAATGAACTTAGGCTGCAAAACTTAGCAAGCCGTCTTTTTGAACCATTAGGTTCGGCAAGTGTAGTCGACTTTGTAACTCCATTACCACTTTTGACAATAATCCTCAGTAATTTGAAACTTCACTAAGGTTGAATATATCTCACTGTCACGTAGAAATATAGACCTTGTCGTGTTATGAAGTGCAAGTGACAGTCAACGTTAGGGTAGTAAAGCAAATCGACTATACCTTGTTATAATTGCCATATACATCGCTAATATCATATACATCGCTAATATCATATACATCGCTACTATCATATACATTGCTAATATCCAAACCTAAATACTTGAAATCTTTTCTAGAATATGGCAGTAGTAGGTACGTTTCCCATCAGTCACCTTCCTTCCTATTCATTCCTGCAGCGTCTACCATAGGTCAGAGCGAAACAGCAATACTAGGCTGGAGGTTGATGGATCGTAACCGACGCCATTTTTTTAAAAAGGTGTCCAGGAATGTCTAAGCCGCTTCCGCGAAAGCATTTCTTCAGAGCTTTTACCGCTAATATATCTGGATTACGTGATAAATCCGGGTTATCGGTTCTATATATCAAACTAGACCTACTTACTTTATCAAGTTAAACTGATTTGAAGTGCTGTGAAAGAAATAGGAATCGTTTATCTGTGAAACCACGCTGGCTTGCCGCGTGGGTAACCTACACATCGAGGACATGCAAGGCCCTAGCAGCAGGGAGGCGACTCTAGACTTCTAGAAAGGTAAGGCGCTGCATCTTGTGTCTTTCTGTTATCCCTGTTTCTCCATACCAAAAAATAGCCTTCTTCAAAAGCAATGTAGGCTGCCACATAAAGTTTATTACAGTCCACAAAACCGCCGATTCTCATAGCAAAGCTTTGAATCACTGCTCCAAGATTTTAGAACCCTGGAAAGAGCTGTTCTATCCATTTCAAGGTAAACCCGCATCCCCTCATGTTAGCGTTTAAAGGTTTTCCAAACAGCTCGCGGCGCTGACACTAGTGGTATTTTGCTTCTAAGATTTTGTCTATTTTCTCTAAATTAACTTCGTATCTGCATTCTATTTTGCATCCTTTTCTTAGATAAGTTGGTCCAATTTATCTTCTTTGCAAGTCAAAATAGGAAAAGAAATGTTCGTAATCTTACAGCGAGTCGGTAGCTATAATAAATTATGCGCAAAGGGTCACTTTGACGTTCCAAATACACTGTTTGAATTTGTAGACATTCGTTGTCTTTAACGATTCCAGTTTTTCGGCTTTGTGATTTCAGGTGTGTTTGACCGGTCCATTCACCTAGATCATGGGTTTTTACAATTAATAATTTGTCGTAAAAATATTATGAGGGAAGATATAAAAACATTGCGTATCGCTTTCATTTTGCAAAATTAAACAAAAAGAAAAAAATTGTCGGTAGGTGTCGTGGGACACCTGGTTGTAACAAAGTTCCTTTTGGTGTATATTAGGTATTAAATAACAGGCCCAATTAAATAAATTAACAAAGCTTGAGAGTTACTAAATGAAAAAATATAACAGGCAAAATGAAATAAATTAACAACTTTTCACAGTAAACGAAAAAAAAAGAAACAGGTACTTTAGCAAAAGTGTCGTGACTGTCAAAATGTGTACGCTTTTTTCGGTCTGATTCTTATTCGCCAAGTGTGCAGAGTATGACGTGATATAAGGAACTTCGTTCAAAAATACCAATAAACTTATCTTTTAAATATATATTTTTACGAAATATATAACGAAATTTCACTCCAGTGCTGATATCAGAAACAGTTGTAAGTGTAGCGTGCATGTGGGATTATTATATATTATAATTAATTAATTGATAAATGATAAATGATAAATGATTTTATTTCTGTAAGTAGGTTTGTACAAACTCGGATATCTATGGTACAAACACTTTTACACGTCAATCATATTTTAAAACTAGATGAGGTCGGCGTTTCCTATCTGACTACTCTGAGAAGAAAGGCCGAAACAAACTCAGAGGTCACAGTCTCTTTTAAAGTCCAGACATAATCTTGGTCAGATCATGTGAAGACCATGTAGATTTGAGTCTGAAATGGTAATTTTGAGGAAAAAATACCACACAGAATAAGTGGACCTGTCCAGTTAGTGCACGCATTTGTCAGTAATCGTGCAGCTCAACTCAAAACTTAAGGAGCTCAACGATTCGACGAACAATACCAAAGAAAGGACATTTGGGTAGGCCGCATTAATTACTCAAACTGCCAGACTTTGATTAAAACTAATCAATAAAGAAAAAAAAAAAAAAACAATGATCTACATAGTCCTCACATTCACAATAATTTGATAATAAAGTTATACTTCAGAAAGTAAATTGTCATGTCATTCTATATGTAATAATTATCAAATGTCAAAGTTTATGTAAAATACAAATTAAAAAAATAGCAAAAATAAAAATAACAAAAAAAACATTCAGTATGCAAAAAAATTGGAGCAACTCAATCCCAAGCCTTTTTGTCCTCAATATAATCTTTAACGGTATAAAAGGCTTTCTGGCACAACTTACGTTTAATGAATGATTTGAATTTATTAAGGCTTAGATCTTGAACGTGGCTTGGAAGTTTATTATAAAAGCGTATACATTGACATCTGAATGAGCCACCTATTTTCTTGAGCCTTGTTGTAGGTACAACAAATTTGTGTTTGTTCCTAGTATTTATACTATGGATATCACTGTATTTTTTAAACAATTTTATATTTTTATGGGCATATAAAAGATTTTCAAAAATATATTGAGAAGGCACAGTCATTACATTAATCTCCTTAAATTTGTCTCTGAGAGATTGTCTCGGACTTAATTTATAAATTGATCGAACAGCTCTTTTCTGCATAACAAAGATAGTCTGAATGTCGGCGGCATTTCCCCACAACAGAATACCGTACGACATAACACTATGAAAATAGCTAAAGTACACTAAACGGGCTGTCTCTATGTCGGTTAAATTACGAATTTTTCTAACAGCGTATGCTGCGGAGCTTAGCTTTTTTGACAATTTATCTATATGTGGGCCCCACTGAAGCTTAGCATCCAAAGTTAAGCCCAAGAATACCGTGCTATCTTCAAGATTCAATTCTTCGCCCTTCATCAATACATTAGTTTTCACCTGTCTAACGTGAGGTAGCGTAAACTTAATGCATTTGGTTTTTTTTTCGTTAAGAAGTAAATTATTGACATTGAACCAGTTAACTACTTTTGAGATCGCGATATTTACATCGTCAGTAACCAGCTGCTGACGTTTAAGTTTAAACAAAAGTGAAGTGTCATCCGCAAATAACACTATATCGTGATTATCCTTTATGAGGTAAGGCAAATCATTAATATAAATAAGAAACAAGAAAGGACCAAGAATTGAGCCTTGCGGGACTCCCATTGTTACTATAGATCCGGGAGATCTTTCTCCAATTTTTTTGATTAATTATTTACCCGGGAATCAAAATTAATTTTGATTCCCGGGTCGGGTAAAGTGTTATTGGGTTTTTCCATTAGAAATTTCTCAGTAGCAGCACGGAGTTTGGAAATTGCTGGTGTGATACCCCCGTGCCTCAAAAAGCATGTAAAACCGTTGGTCCTGCGCCTGATCTCTCCCCGGTCGTGTCGGATTGCGTTACCATCGGACTGTAAACGTGTTGGAGTATATTCTTAGCGCTATGAAGCAAGGACTTTTCGGAAATTTACCAATTTTATTGTAGTATCGAGTTAATCTTGTCTATAGAAACCATTAAGCTTTTGAGAAGCATGATCCTACGATGCACCGTTTCCGAGAAATAGGTCTTCGGATATTTTTTTAACTTATTGAAGAAAAAAAAATTGTTTTCGCAAATCGTTAGTTTCTCGATTCTATCGTAAAGAACACCTAAATATAAGGATAAAAGTATCTTGTTGTTTTTTGTCTATGAGCAGCCGTTTGTCGTAAAAATTATATCAAGGGATCCTTTTAGAACTTAGGATGCAAGAGCAAGAGAAGCGAGCTAGGGACTTGGGGTACCCTGACTCGGACACGTTAGGTTCGAAGGGGATGACGGGGTCTAGTGAGCGAGCGAAGCGAGCGAACATAGATCCCTCCATCATCATCGTGTTTTTTTTAACCATTCAGAAGTAGGAGCCCCGACAAGCGGGGCAAGTCGAGCACGTTTTCGTGCGTCGTAGGGCTATGCTTCTCAGAACCTAAACGGTTTCTAGGGTCAAGGTTAACCCGATACTGCAATAAAATAGATAGATTTCCGAAAAATACAAAAACACCGACAAATTTACTACTTATGCCAAAAAAAAATGAAATTAAAAAATTAAATCTTTTCATTGCTTCTCATAGTGCCCCTAAGCGTATACTGCGATTCCTACTTCTCTGCCCCTAAGACGACCCACTGACCAATAAATGAACAGAGAGTGCACCTGTGTTTGCGCACACACTTGTGCACTATAATATCTCCTACGTAACTGGCTAAACTCCGTTGAGATTGGCCTCCATGACCGAAATCGGACGGTAGGATATTCTTATTATTATATTAATACGTGAAGCAAAAACTTTATCTTTTTACGAAAATTACGCATACGGAGGTGAATGAAATTTCGCACACTTATAGTTTATATCGAGAAGGAGTGCAGAATGCTAATAAATGTTAAAGAAATATATTACTTTTTCTGTTAAAACTAAACGTAGAATCAAGTAACAAGAAAAAATTTAATGCCCAGAACATATATATTCTTAGGGAGATGTAATACCATGTAAACAAACGGTTGCTATGGATTCAGATGACCAAAGTAAAGGTTTATAAAAAATAAAGCGTAGAATGAAACCTATTCTGTTTATCCTACAATTTGTCTAATAGATATTTGTGCTTTATTTGTAATGAATTAAGGTCGAATTTCGACCAATGGGCGACCTCTAGTTATTATAATTATCTTTATGTCTTCAAAACACCTACTACCTAATATACTTGTTATCCATCCATGGACAATGAATATTATAACAAACGAAACGACTAATGCAGCTCATTATATCATACCTAGGGATTCTGTTTGCTGCAAAAAGAATACAAAATGACACAATTATTCTAAACAAAAGGTCTTGTTAATTAAAAATATATTCAGGGCGGAACAGCATCTGAACTATTATATGTTTCTGTTCAGGTAAACAGCCCTAATTTTAGGGGTCACTTCAGCCCCTTTTTATGGATGAGAAAATGTTGTTATAGACGTGTAATAAGTATACAGTTAATACACAGGGTGGCAGGGAAATCTACGCGCAAACTGTGGCCATGAATTCAGCACATGATTCTAGACCCCTTGCGTAGAAATTTTATTTAAAAAAAAATTGCCTTTCTACAAACAAGCAGATTTTTTTTTTTTGATAACCGACCTAAAATTTCGACGCAGGGGATTTCATAATCATTTACTGAATCCACGGTAACAGGTCAGGTTTTGGAAGTCAGTTTTATTTTTCTTTTTTTTTCACTTGTTAGTTGTGAAACGAGTTAAAACTTGACTTATTTTGGATAAATAGCTCTAAACAGATTAAACAAATCGTTAATTCCAACAAAAAAGGAGTAGGCAAAAAAAAAATTACACATCCTCATCATTTCAGTCGAAAGACGTCCACTGCTGGACATGGGCCTCCCCCAAGCACCGCCACTTCAACCGGTTTTATGCTACTCGCATCCAGCGGATTCCTGCGGCCTTCACCAGCAGGGTAGTTGCGGAACACACTAACAGTAGGAATGGCTTTCATTTTGACAGTTCAACAACATTCATTGCGTTATTTACGTTGCACAGCACATTTTTTTTTCGAACATATGAACCAATGGATTAGCAATAGGCTCCAAAATGATTCAGATTGTGATAGATAGTGTGTTCCCCAATTAGGGTGCTGGTCATCGGTCCATTTAGTGGAAGGCCTATGAATATTGCACAAAGTAAAATAAATGTAGTTTTTCCACATCAACATTTCTAGTGTTTACCCCACTATCCCAACACACTATTATAAAATAATGCATGTAGCGTAACCTTAAGTTACCTCAGTCGCAAATAGTTACGGTTTCTCTGAAACTTGAAAGTCTGACCACGGTCTAACCTTAGGATATCGGTTTCCCTTCGGTAGTTGGATTGCGGAAGGCGTGCGCTTCGTGTAAAATATTATTTAACCGTATCTAGTAAGCTTAGAAGCTGAACCAAGTATGAGAAAGACCATTTCAGACACCAACCTACATGGTTTTCACATGATCTGACTAAGTTTATAGACTTTAAAAGAGACTGTGACCTCTGAGTTTGATACTAGATACTAGATACTATATAGTCGCTTAGATACTACTTTTTCTTACCACACAATTGTACAAATCTACAAAGATTTGACAGACAGACACAAGTCTGTCTGATGCGTGTAATATGCAAGCAAAATATTATTTTAACTGGGCCGCGCGTGCACCGGGCCGAGTGCTGAGTCCATGTCCAAAGGTAGCATTGAACAATAATAGAGAAATCTCGATGTTTTGTCGAGTCGTAAAAACTGTGCGAAGCAGGGGCAGAATCGTTAGTAACATAATAAAACTAAAACTAACGCTAAATAGAGTAAAAAAAGCATCACATTGCTAGAACGTCAAACAAAGTTAGCAGTTCATTTCATAACGTCAAATATCATTTTAAGCAGAACATTTTAGTACTAAATGCAACGTTCCAGCTTAACTCGTCAGTAACGCAAAAAGCAAGTCAAATATTTATGCAACCGTTTGTATAACTTTAATTTACATTCAACCAACCATGTTTTCACGGTAAACGTCGTTTTAAACACTAAATACGATGTTTGATATGTATTTAGTTTAGTTGGAGTTATTTTTAAAGGAAATACATATAGGTACAACCACCATACCAGTTTCTGACGTCAAGCATGTTGCTGAGTTTCGTTTAAAAGGGAATAATATGATAAAAGATTTTATTTCTGTAAGTAGGTTTGTACAAACACTTTTACACGTCAATAATATTTATTAAACTAGATGAGGTCGGCGATTCCTATCTGACTACTTTGAGAAGAAAGGCCGAAACAAACTTAGAGGTCACAGTCTCTTTTAAAGTCCAGACATAGTCTTGGTCAGATCATATGAAGACCATGTCGATTGGTATCTGTAATGGTCTTTTAAGGAAAGAACCACACAGATTGAGTGGTTCTGTCCAGTCAGTGCACGAATTGGTCAGTAACCGTGCAGCTCAACTTAAGGAAAAACTTAAGGAGCTCAACGATTCGACGAACAATACCAAAGAAAGGACATTAATATACTCGTAATAATAGGTGTAAAGATATTTATTCTCAAAAAAGACACAAAGTCACTTACATGAGAACAATGCTTAAAATAAATTATATAAATAATAATAATACTATCGTATTATTGGCCCACTGCAGTCCAAAGACTTTTTATAATACAATAAGCATTGATCACCACGCTTACTGGAGGCAGATTGGCGATTTCAGACTTATATACATTTATAACTCTAGGTTACCTCACGATGTTTCAGTCCGATGATTTCAAGGACATGTCGTATAAGTATGTGGCGTTTTGCGAAATCTCGCGTCCCGTATGGTTTTCTACTCGTATGCAAATTACGCAATTAGGTACCTTTTTTGTTTTCGGGGGGAAACCTTCAAAAGGCACCCGACCTCTGGGGAGGGAGGTTGGGGAGTGTGGGATTTTTATCTCACTAAAACCACCCCGGTGATCATCATCAGCACATAGAGGGTTCTTCTTAAAAGACGAATTAGGAACCCCCCCATGTGTAATGCCTGTAAGGCACATCTCTGGGAGACTCTCAAAGGGCCTCTCCTGAGCCTCGCTATGCACGGCAACACGTGACCACTGTGCCACCGTCTTCCCTGGGGTCACTCGGTGGGCGGACAGAGTCCCCACTCTGTGCGCCCGCGACCCGAACGCAATTAGTTACCTATTGATCTTTCTGAATATTATTGTACCTATTAAGTTAATATGTTATCTTCTTATTGTTTGGGTTCTGTACTTAAAGGGTAAAACGGGACCCTATTACTAAGACTCCGCTCTCCGTCTGTCTGTCTGTCCGTCTATCACCAGGCTGTATCTCATGAACCGTGATAGTTAGACAGTTGAAATTTTCACAGATGATGTATTTCTGTAGCCGCTATAACAACAAATACTAGAAAACAGAATAAAATAAATATTTAACATCCCATACAACAGACATGATATTTTTGTCGTTTTTATAGATAATGGCACGGAACCTTTCGTGCGCGAGTCCGACTCGCACCTGGCCGGCTTTTTATTATTATTATTATCTCCTCTCAATCAGAGCACCTGCCATCTTATCTCTTCATCTTGGTTGACTGGTAGAGAATGTCAAAGGCATTAAGTCCGCCTTTCTACCTTGTTGTGTGCGAGAAGTTTTAATAAATAAATAATAGATATAGTGTTCTGTAAGTTGTGTTGTATTATTGTTACTAGTTCTTTATCAAATTAAAATCAAAAATCAAATCATTTCTATTTCAGGAATACACCCATATTTAAATTAAACCAGAATTACAAATTATTTGTTAAAAACTAAAAATTTAAATAAATGATTAAATTAATACAAACCAATAATATAAAATAAAATAAATTAATTTAATATTACATTACATTACAACAAAGCAATAGATAAGTATAATTTTAGCTAGAATATTAATTGCCATATACGAAGAAATAGTTAACCTCGTATATGGCCCCCAACATTCCATTGTCAGATTTATGAATTCGGTTCATTTGTGTTTGCCTTATTTAATTATACTAACATAGTTGTAAGTAATACTAACAAATTATGGGTAATGTGCCGGAATTAAATATGAATAAATAAATGAATAAATAAGTGCACCGTCGTGCAATTCGACCTCATTAGAGCAAAAGATCTACAGAAATGTGTGAACAAACAAACTACCAATTACTTGTAAAATGTTTTGCGACTCAGTGTATTGTTGCAATAGCGTTTCATATTAGAAGTAGCAGCTGTTATTACAACCGTTGTTCAAGAAATTAAACTCGTTTCCAGAAAATCGCAACCAATTACGACTGGACTTGAGTCGCGGGAGGTTTTCAGTTTCATCAAAATGTTTTCGTGTTTTTCTGAGGATCTTGTGACAGGTCCAACTTTTAAGTAAAATTTAAAAAGCGACTCGGAAATCTTTAAACAGAGTAAGTACTCAAGTCGGCCGCAGTAAAGACAATTTCCACAGCTGAGTTTTTTTCTTGAATTGTTCCGATCTTCAATGATAAATGATAAATGATTTTATTTCTCTAAGTAGGTTTGTACATACACTTTTACACGTCAATCATGTTTTTTAAACTAGATGAGGTCGACGTTTCCTATCTGACTACTCTGAGAAGAAAGGCCGAAACAAACTCAGAGGTCACAGTCTCTTTTAAAGTCCAGACATAATTTTGGTCAGATCATGTGAAGACCATGTAGATTTGTGTCTGAAATGGTCTTTTGAGGAAAAACCACACAGATTGAGTGGACCTGTCCAGTCAGTGCACGCATTTGTCAGTATTCGTGCAGCTCAACTCAGAACTTAAGGAGCTCAACGAGTCGACGAACAATACCAAAGAAAGGACATTTGGGTAGGCCACAAAAGTTACTCCAACTGCCAGACCATGATTAAAATGAACCGAAGAGGAAACAAAAAAGGAAAAATTACCCATATAGTCTTCACATTCACACACACAATGGGACTTAAACATAACTGGTAAATTTGGGTGTACTATAGGCGCACCTCTGCCTAACCCTTCAGGGAATACGTGCACGATGATATGTATGTATTTATATAATCCCCTAAAGGGGTTAAATATGGCCAAAATTACCAAGTTCCATAAAAACCTTCATGGTGTTTCTGGAAGTTCGTCACATTGCCGATGAGATATATCCTATCGGGGACACGGCTTGTATATTTTCAGACTGTAAATTAAAAGTCAAATTGATGCGGAAAGAATAAATAGATACAATCCGCTGAAGCGAAATTCACCGTAATATAATTTTGTTGGTTTCACTCTCCGAAAGAAATTACGTGTAACTGTTATATTTCGGCTAGCTGACAAACAACCTAATCAAAAGGTATTTTGATTTATTTTATTGGTGGTATACCGTATCTGTCGCCAATTATATTGAAGGTCAATGAAACTCTTTCACATTGCGGCCGCCATATTCCCAAATTGCTAGACTCAAATCGCGCAGTTCACATCTCATTTACCCTGTTTGTACGATTTTGTTCTGTTTTTAAAAGACAAACTTCAATGGAAATTATATCATATCTGTTGGTTCTTTGGGTTTCTTTTTGGTTGTCAATGTTTTCAGGTGTAAGTATAATAAGAGATAATGCTTACTTATTGTGGTTGTTCATATGGTCTGCTCTATAATTAAAGTTAAATAGTTTTGGGATATCATTTTCAGTCTTAAGTGGCTATTTAGAGATATAGAAAGATCAAAAATATTAAATGTTAAAGTAGAAAACGTTGACGTCATAATCTTTGGCTTATTTAATAATACCGACGGGCGAAAATCCGACAATTTTAGAAGTTTGTTTCAAATACTGGTATTCAGCTGCATCCGGTTATACTCGAAGCCGACCAACATAAATGGAAACAGGCTAGGCATATGTTTCATAGATTTAGTGATTTATTAAATCGCACCCGTAGTGGAAATGTGACCATTTTGTTGACAAATATGTTGCACTAGCAGATACCCAGCGAGTGCTACTATGATAAAACCATCCATGAAGTTTTGTTGGTCTAAAACCATTTTCGCATTATTGCCTTTCTAATGAAACCGGTTTGGTGCACATCAGTTGGGTGGTTTGAAAGTCTATAACGGACTTAGGTAGTTTTTTTTTTTTGTGTTTTATGTAATATGTTGATTATAATTTTAGTGTTGTAAGCTTGAATAGGAGGTTATATTATGTATCAGATGAAAATACGGTGTTCCTATTATTTTATTATTCTTGTAAGTATTTAGAGTTCTGCCTCGTTAGTCTAGTGGTTCGAAGCTTTACTGCTGAGCATGAGGTTCTGGGTTTGATTCCCAGGTCGGACAAAGTGTTATTGAGTTTTTTCATCAGGAATTTCTCAGTACCAGCTCGGAGTCTGGATTTGTGCCCGGTTGATGGCAATAGGCTCGCCCCCTATTACATGGGACTTAAACATTACTGGCAAAATGTGGTTGTACCTCGGTACACCTCTGCCCAACCCTTCAGGGAATACAGGCGTGATGTTATGTAGTTATTCGATAGAAATAATGACCGTCATAATAATTAGGAGATTGTAAATCACAATTGGCATTGAAATATATTAAAGACAGAAAAAACGAAAATATTTTAAATGAAATACGCGCATGTAGAATAAATAATATCTGCAGTGATGATGACTTAAATGATTAAAATAATTTCTCAGATTGTAAACATTTAACATATAAAAATAATTTAAATAAAGTCGAAACCATCCACCTTATTCCATCTAATTAATTCAATACAACAATACCTAGTGCTACTATTACAGAAAGTAGATAGCATTACAACGGCTTTAATGTGATTATACAAAGGTAAGCACCGTAAGCCTATTAATAGAGTTTCTGCTACTATCGAATGTTAACAGTGGAATTTACTACTGTATGTATTTACTATGTATTGTATTCTGTGGTTCAGTTTCTATAAGTTACCGGTCGTAATTGGTTAAACATTACGGTGCTGATAATATTTTGTCATTTCGTTCATTTGCGAGAAGCTTGACGTAATTCAAAAAGAGCAATTTTTGGATATGATGATTTAAAAATTCAAAAGTAGTGGAAAGAGTGCGAAGAATCATTAACTCACATCTTTCTAGCTCCCTCATTTTTAGGCTTTAGCGTAACGTCGTTTGTGTAGCAAAAAGAATACAATTTGCTGCGTTCACCTGTATACTTAACTCAAAATTGCTGATTTTTTTGTTATGTCGCCCTTGTTGCCAATGAGCGATTTGTCCTGTTGCAAGTATCTATTACTGGGTCCTTATAAATTTAAATTATCATTAGCTGCAATTTCAAGTCTTTTAGTATCCATGTTGTTTTAAGATAATTACCTAAGTAGGACAGGATTCAGATAAAGCGCTAATTTTCATTGATCAAATCTGTCATATTTCATAATTATCAATGATGTTTTGAAATTCCATCGTTAGAGTTAGAAATTCGATTCTAATACTAAATTAAGCCTGAGTGTCAAAGTCAAAGTCAAATCATTTATTTCAAATAGGCACATAAAAGGCACTTTTGAACGTCAAAATTTACAAGAAAATAGAATTGATTCTAGTTGCCCCTTTCGAACATAGTTTCGTATGGACAAGAATGGGCAAGAAACTCCACCGTTACTCTTTTAAAATGTTTTACAATATTATATAGATATACATTAATTATATAACTATATGTGAAGACGATGCACCTAGAATAAAATAAATTACTATACTACAATAGGTAAAAATAATTAAATATAATGCAATAACAGGTAAATTAATACACCGAGTTTAGACAGGTGATCGATACATGGTGCTCACATATTTACAAATATTAAAAAAGTATCTAGATTTTTCCAAAATTTTAACAAGTAATCATTTTGTGTGTGTAAAGTAGTTACATAAGGTAATAATCAATGTCATAAAAATTATAAATTATACAATTAAATTTGCAACCAGTTTGATATTGTCTACACTCTAGATTGTCCTATGGAGCAGGACCAGCATGCTTCCAAGCTTTCTAAGATATAATCCTCCAATTTGTGATATGCTTGTTTACAAAGTGTCTTTTAATATGAATTTTAAATTTACTTTCACTAAATTTGCAATAAATTGCATTTAGTATTAACTGTATTCACGATATAGTACTTATCACATAAATAAAACAGCCAACTCCTTTCAAGAAAGAAGCCCACAAAACTCCATGCTAATGAGAATATCCTTCACAACCTTTTGCAAAATCGCCATCAAAGGAAAAAACAGTCTTACATATAAAATACTGAAAGAAAATCTTTTTGCATTCACATCCTCAACCTAATGCGTTTAGATAGCTAGATATTAGTACTTCCTTTAAAGCCTAGGCTTAGTGTAAGACTATTAGGTCAAGTGGCCGTCGTGTGTGGCTTCTACATTTAAGCCTGTTACATTAATAAGAATCCTGGAACCTTCTGCAGACTTAAATACAGGTGTGGCTGCTGACTCGGTTTGAGATTAATTTGATTTGATAGTGGGGGTAAAATCCTTGGGATTATGGCACGCGGTTTTGTTAAAGAAGACGTAATTAATATGGTGGATGATGCAGATGAAAATTAATAATAGCGTGATAGTTGACAGGGGAGAATGGAAGAGTAGAACGTGTTGCACCAACTTAAAGCAACATGGGGTAAGAGCAGCAAGATAATTTTGATAAAGACGAAAATAATAAAAAAGATAATCAAATTATATTAGCAGTAGCTAGTGAAAGAGTTTATAATAACAGCGAAAATAATGAAAGATATTATCAAATACAAATAACAATAGATGAAGAGCGAGATTTCATTGTTAAAACAGAACAAATTGGTATTCAGATGGGAACGTGATATGACAGAACGAAATTAACTTTTTATGACAAAAACTTACATTTCACCACATTTTATGAACATATCCCTAAATATGAACAAAGTTAATAAAGTAACAAATTCAGTATTAACATCGCACGTTTTCATATTACGTTCAATATTTGCTGTATATTTTTACCCCAAAACAGCTTTGATAACCGTTTTTATTTTGATTGTAAAATACGTAAAAACAATGCAAATAAGAACAGGTTTAGCCTTAGAATTTTCTTTTATACTTATTGTTTGTTTCTTAATAGCATTAAAAAGATTTGCATTAAATTGGATCTGATTTTATTGCAGAGATTTTGGAATTCACAAAACTTTTGACATAAAAGTGTTTGACAAACACTGGAAGTTTTCTCTCCTTGAATGGTAATTCAATTATAATGAAAGGAGGGACTTCTGAAGAAGCTACTTTTCTAAGTGGAGTAGGTATTTTTAATTAATATTATTAAGGATTTTGACAGTATTTTCTTTGTATTTAATTCTTATTTCTAAATAAGAATTCGAAAACGAAAACGTTCCAAAAATGTTGCCCTGGCAACATTTTTGGAACGTTTTGTAAGCTCTTGAGAAGCCATCACTCAAAATATCGTGCACCTTGATAGTACCTAAATTAATCTGTCATAAACAATTAAACTTCTAACTATCAAAAAATCTCGAATATCAAAAGATGAAAAATCAACCCTTACAAAGTCTAAGACGAAAGAACGAATTATATTTTACAATGCTATGTTTAATAGAAAATCCTTTTAGCTATGGTCTCAAAATACATACTAATTGAAGTACCACTTAAGTTCAAGAAAGTTCTCTGAAATAGCTAACGATAGTCAAGGACAACGCAGAAAATCTTTTGAGCATGCTACCCAACGGAATGGGACGTAGCAATGTTCAACCTCCCTCATATAGTTCAAAAGAAACTCGAACAACACTTGTACAAAACACCTGCCTTAAACTCTTTCAAGGTTCAAACTTGAACGCAAGAGCTATCAACCGAAGTGGTAACGTTTGTGGTCGGTCAAGTGAAAGGTTACCGCAGAACGCACTTTGAATACATATTACCGTTTTTCTTGAGAGTACCCCTAAGTTTTGTGGTTATTATGAAACAGTGGCAAGGTCAGAAAACGAGCGACAAGCGGGCTAATCAATATTTGCCGAACGAAACTGTTAATTGTTTACTGGATATGTTTGTTTTAGGCTACTCACGTTCGTACTCCCCAAAGAGTTAAACTACACTTAGTCTAACTAAGTAAAAGTACTTCTTCAGCAAATTGAATAAAATACACTTATTTTGTTCAATTTGCTGAAGAAGTACTTTTTATTTTGTTATGTCTGAATTATATAATTTAACCCGGCATTTAGGTACACCCATATTATAAAAATTGTGATGTGTATAAAACATGTATCATGATTATATTGGCGTTTTTTCAAACATGTGTTGTTAGCTATTTAACGGACTTAAAAAAAGGAGGAGGTTCTCAATTCGACTATCTTTTTTTATGTGTGTTTGCTCAGAACTTTTTTCTAGGTGAACCGATTTTAATGATTATTTTTTTATTTGAAAGCTGGTGCTTCTCATGTGGTTTCATATAAATTTGTTTAAGTTCTGACTAGTAGTTTTTGAGTTATCCTTAAGACTGCGTATTTTTTCCACTTAGTTTATATTGATGTTGTTTTAATAATTTTCTATCACTGTTATTTACATATCAAGTAGTGGTATATTAATTTGTGTGGGGTAGGTACCACAACTAAAAAGTCAAAAATAAAAACGTTTTTACAAAAAAAACAACCGACTTCCAGAAAAAACACAAAATGATGTGAAAAATAACTTTAATTACGGAAGTCGGTGGCAAAAAACCAAAGTTACAAGAAACCAACGACACCGACTTCCGAAATTAAAGTTATTTTTCACTTTTTTTTTGTTTTTTTTTTTTTGGGAAGTCAGATGGCTTTTTTGTAAAAAGTTTTTATGTTCACCTTTTTGGCAAATTTTCTACAAGTTTTGTATATAATTAGTGTTTACAACTTGTTTTTAGGTATAGTATAAACGGTAACTGAAAATACTCGACACAATATGTAGAATACATGTTTATGTAAACGCGGGGTGGGGTTATGTTGATAATAGATGAAAATATTATTTAAGCCCATTTGCTTCATTGCAAGATTATTAAAAAAATAGAAACCCACGATTTGTTTAAAGATACAACAAAATTCGCAAACTGCACTTAAATGTAACTTGAACCCGCATCCACAAATATCTTTCTTTAAACAAGAGACCTCATTACACTAGTCCTGTCAGAATCTGCTACTTTACTCTAAAGATAATTTATATTTCCGTTTTAACTAGTCTACTTACTACGTACTTATACGAAGCTCATTAATCATTACAGTACCATCTCGGAGTTGCTAATTGTTAATTTTCCGGGATGGTATTTTGGTTTCTAATTATATATTTTACTATATAAAGTTAAGCGTTCTGACTTTATTACGAATTAACAATCATCTTTGTTGTGGCATGATTGAGATGTCTCTAAACATCTACCATTTGATAAGCATTTATTTTATCACCTTAGACGAGCAATAGGTAGATCGCCGTCCAGTAAGGACCAGGCCCGAGTCGACACGACGGTGCGTTGTGTTCCACGCGCGCCTCAAAGAGATGTCAGCACACATTGACGGGGTCCATTAGGAGCGATGCCTGCTAGGGTCGCCAGTTTGTCCGAAAGGGTTACCGTAGCCGTGGCACATAGGCAACCGAAGAAACACGGGTGGTCAGTCAGTAAAAGTCTGACACGCCCTCCCGCTCCGCCTAGAGCGGGAGAAGTTATTTGATGATTTCCCACCCTAAAAAAACAAAGGCCGGTTTCACCCAGTTTAAATAAGTTTTAGTTAAATTGACTGGCAGATGATATATTTCAGTTATTTGTATATTTATTCCGTTTATCGTCATTTGTACTTGCCTAGCCTTTTTTCAAATATATTGTGGTCGGCTTCCAGTCTAGCCGGATGTAGCTGAATAACAATAGGTATTTTTTACATGGACCTTTACAGCCCAGTTACTGGGTATCATAATACCCTCTGGTGTAAAACTTTTGAGCTTCTGAGTAACCTATAACGACTGCCTGTTTGAATTTATCGGGTTGATAGTGCCTATCTAGAAAATTGTGAAACACCCTTAGCGTTTCAAATTGCTGCAGCTGTAAAATTCTAAAATTCAGTGCACACGTATTTATTTTCAAAAAAAGAAATCAGCGGTGTCACCGTACATATTGACTTCAACGCCACAACGGTAAACATGCACTAGGTACCGAATAAAAGTGGTCAAAGTGAGAATGTCTTTTGTAAAAATACACGTACCGTGTTTGGTTCACACGATTCAAAAGCTCTAACAAACGGTTTGGCCGTACAGCCTCCATTTTTGAAGTAACAATGGAACTGACACCTAGTGCTAAGCAATTTGTGGCGAGAGTACTGATCCTTAGAGTAGGTTTTCAAAAGACGTTCCAATGTCTAAGTTGTATCACTGAACTGTGTTTTCATGACAAATGGTCCTTCAGGTTCTTTCAGGACTATTTATCATGAAAACCTTTATCTGTATATAAAATTATACATTGTTACCTCAGATTTATGAGCAGATGTATGAACGTAAACGAAGCAAAAGGAGTATGTATGTGCGGAGCGCGAGCGAAGCGTCTCCGTTTCAGCTTGGGCAAAAATGCTTTCGTATATCCGGATGTCCAGCTTCTACAGGTCACATTTCTCAACCGATTGTCGTGAAATTTTGTGAACTATTTCGATAATTATATGGATTTTTACTGTCGATTCAGTTATTCGAAATTTTTCAAAATGGCGGAGATATGGGGATTGAAAACGTAAAAAACATATTTCAGCCATTTCGCGCTTATTCCAATAAAATCCCAAAACGCTCAATTACGGTCACTTTATTCGGAGTCATAAGAAATATTAGACTGCATAAAACTGACTATGAAACTTTGTGGAATAGAGGAGTGGACTGTAAGATTACGCTGGTTGTAGATGTGAAAATAGGTAGTTCTGTACGAACGGAGTTCGCCGTTCACCCAATCCCGGAACAAATTCAACAAAGAAAAATCAGAGTACGACTCACCTTTCTCTTGCTGCGGCACTGCTTAAAACGGTCTTTTGAGTGGACCGTTGCCCATGGAGACTGGCACGTATAACACCACACGATAATGGTACAATTTGTCCTGGTTTTATCAATTTTCACTCACGGAGTAAAAATTAGATACAGACTACCGCGGCTCAGCGCGCACGCCAAGCTTCCTGAAGATGGCGCACTCGTTTCTTTATCGCCATGATGCAGCAGGGGCAGGATACGTTGACACAGCTGATCGCATGCCGACTTAGTGACCGTATACAGATATTCATTATCAAATTCGTCCAATCATGGGTTATATACAGAACTAACGTGAATAAAAACGTCAAAAACTCGAATTGTAGCAAATATGCCTTGCAACCTTCAAAATTCAAGACCATGTTTTGAAACACAATAAAGCATCAATGGACCTAAGAATAAACAAATGAGGCATGACTTTAATTCTTGCCTACAGGCGTCTATTTGCAAAACTGACAAGCAGCTGATATATATTCGATGAAACATACAAATATTAGAAGCCCGAAGCTATTCTGGTTTTGCGTGCCATACATTTGAATGCATAATATTGCTTGTCAAACGAATATTTCCGATGGAGAAATTATGCATTCGTGTTCCAAAAAGGTAGGCAAAACAATGTTTTATTATAACGAAGTTTAGGTCAGGGACGAATCAAAAATGAGTATGGGAAATACCGAAATTCTTATATTTGTTGAGTGACTTATAAATATTTGACCCACTTACGATGAATGCAAAAGTTGAAAACAATCATTAGGAAGACGTTAAATGAAACGGAGTCCTTGAAACAACGATTGGTGAAGTGAAATGGAAAGAACAAGCAATGTTCATTTCGTAAGATGCAAAAAATCTTTTGGAACTGAAATTATTTGTTTAAACGTGTGAAAAAGCTTTAAAATTAAAAGTAAGGTTTTTGAACACAAATAAAGTTATTCCAATTTAAGAAAGTCATCATTATCTTGTCCTATCCCAATTTCGTTAGTGTTGGCACGACATGTCTTTTCCTTCTCTATTAGTCGTCATCTCGGTTGTCACCCCTTTCTAGCCATATCATTTTTCACACAGTCCATCCATTGTTTCTTTGATCTTCGCCTACTCTTATAGCCATCCACATTCATACTCAAAACTTTCTTCATGACTTTTTCCTCACTCCGCATTATACGCCCATATCATGACAAACCATTTCCACGCAACTTTTCAGTCACCGGTGGCACTTTCACTTTACTTACTCTTACATACTCATTTCTTAAGAATCTTCTACTGAATAAAAATCTAAAATTCACTGACTGGTAGACAATTACGCACAACCCAAACCGCTGGGTATCAGCATAAAATTTTGCACGGGAGTACTTTATTTAAAGAAATTAAGGAGAACTAGTGATTTTTGAAAATTCTTCCTTTGAAAAAATCGAATAGGGAATAAAAGTTTTTATAGAAGATCGTCATTTTAGCCGATGGAAAATCTAATCAAGCTCACGGCTTATGAGCTAATAAAAATGCAATTTTCGAAAATGTGACAATTTTTCGTTTGAGTCATCAACTTTTGTTTCCAAAATTACAATAAAAAGTCTCTATGTCGCACACTGATAGTTTAAAGTGCTATTAAAACCTGTAGAACATGGCACAGGTAAAGTGCTGCACGTAAAGGGACACTTATTTAATTAAGGATCTGTCCATGACGCTCACGTTTATGGAAAGGTCTAGAAATTCTTCTTTTCCCTGCAAAAATCCATTAGGCGATCTGAGTACTGCCAAAGAATCTTTTTGATAAAAGAGTCTTTTTTAGTAAAACCTTTCTGATGAGCCCCTGAGAATAATTTAGGAGGTACAGAAGTATCTAATTAAGAAAATGAAAAAGAGGTATAAGAACCTATAAAGGTACAAGATAAATTATTCTAATTCAACGTATCTCGTACGAATTTTAATGCTTTTGGGTAAAAGCCAATAGTTTTTTGTATTCTGTACTTTAGCAGTGGGCAGGTTATGACGATGTCTGATAAAAAATATCAAACAGGTCAAACTTGGTTTGCACAACGACATTAGGTCCGAAACTCATTCATAAATCTACTTCCTCTTTATTAGGAAACGCGTGGTTAATATTATGTTACAACTAGTATAAACTTAAGATTGATTATACATTTTTCGAGGTTTAAAATTGGCTTAGCTTTAGTCCGCGTTTTTATTTGTGTCTGCATCATTATCTTCTAATTCCACTTTAATTCGATACTAACCAACATTACATCTTCCATCCATACCATTAAGCTTACACTCACTAATTTCAAGGGTACTATATCCATTCATTTCAAGGGTAACATACACCTCCATAACTTCAGCCTACCTAAATGTTTGTCCCATAAATAAAATGTCCATTAAAACCCCGCTAACAACATAACCTAGTCCTTACCGAGCTCATAAAGGCTGTATATTATAGCACTGTGTAATACAGTGTTTGTTGAACGAGCGTAACTTTTATAATAAAGACGGAGAGTGGGGGAAGGCCTATAGATGCGTAAGTGGCTAGGCTCCCAGAAGAGAACTTCAAATGTACTTGAGTACTTTGAATTATGGTGTATGTTAATGCACGCACCTGCTGGTGGTAATGTAGGAGGTAATTTGGCTGGAGGTAATCTTCGTGTTTGAGGATGTGCGGGAGGATGATGTCAAAGTCTAGGTTGATGGTATAGGAGGAAAGGAAAATTTCAAAGATAGTATTTCTGATAAAGATACAGTGCTTAGTAGTGTGGAAGTTGTCTTGATAGAAAATGAAACGTTAAACGAAAGACATAATTGTTATGATTTATTTTTAATTATTTCTGTACAGACTAAGAGTTGTAAATTAAAAATCACAAGTATCACAACTGTGATATTGTAAATGGATATAAAATTATATCCACGCTACTATAATTTTTAAGAAAATTATAGAAATGTTACTGTGTGAAAGATGGTTTAATCTACTCCCAAACTCGTTACAAATATTAAGAGGAATATTAGGTCCTAAGCATCAGTCATGTCAACCCCGATGTCAAATAGTGAGATTTATTACTGTTTGTGACTCTACTCTTTCAGAAACAGCATTTTTTTACTTTTATCTGTCTTTGTAAATCTAAATTTGTCCAAAAAAATTGTCTTTTCCTTTTAAATTTGCAGTATTTCTTCTGCTATAAAAGAATCTTATAATATCACACAGCCTTAGCCTGTTGAGCGCACCGATTATGGCAATTACTCTCCAATTAAAGAGAAGCCTTGCTGCATCGGACGTTTCTCGACTACGAGACGGACTGGAAGAGACGTGATAATTACTTCCCCTTAAATAATGGTCTAGTGACGTGACAATCTGTAATTATAAAGGTCTTTGAGTATAGTGCTGTTACTGTTTCATTTGTGCCATGTGACCGTTCTAATGTTGTTTGTGTTTAACATAACAGAACTGGCATGCCTAATTGCCTATCTACACCTCCTGATAGTAACACTAGTAAGAAATGTACATTCTTATATATTTTTCTTTTATTGGTTTATTGAGGCTGGCTTTGTGATTGGGGCATTTGTTCTCAAATAGAATGAAATAAAGGAATAAAAAATTTAACCGACGAAAAAATAAACTGAAAAACAAAAATAAACCGTTTAGTTCTAAAGTCATAAATTAATAAAAAATACAAATTTTGAATCGGCGCCATACAAAAAATCAACGCAGATCAATCAAGCTGCCGGTAATTTTACTTGGCACCTTTGTTTGTTTGGCGCCTACTCAAAATGAGGAATTTAGATTAATTTAGGAGCTTAGTTAGACTATAAGGTTTACTTTTTGCTTTTCAGTTATTTTTTTTGTTAAAAAGGTTCTTATTTTTCGCTTTTCAGTTTCCTTTTCAAATACGAACTTATTTGATTTTTATTAAGGTTTACCAACCACTCCTTAAACAACTTATGTCTTTAAAAAACATGCAATTAAAACTTAATATAGTGCATCAATTACTTAAATGTAAACACCACATGACTAAAATTAAGTTATGTGATTGACAGCTTAGATACTTGTCAAATTTACAAGCACACTTAATACTATGAAAATATAATATATTTCCATAGTATTAAGTTTGCTTGAAAATTTATATAAACGTAATGTTTATAGTAGTATCTGTTAAATATAAAGCTCATAAAGGCTTCACAGTAAATCAGAGAAACAGTTAAGAACTTTAGTTTTCTGCTTACTTAGGGAATCAAAGTGTAAATCGATTAGATCGCTAAAACAACTTAAAACCTTGCAAAATCTAGCATATGATGCAATGCAATGATGGGGTATTTGTTCGCTCGCTTCGCTCGTTCATTAGACCTCGCCATCCCCTTCGCACCTACCCTGTCTGAGTCGGGGTGCCCCAAGTCTCGAGCTCTCTTCGCTCGCTCTTGCATCCTAAGTTCAACTAATAACATTGCCATTTTACTAAGTCGAGATGTGTTATTTAAAGCAACATCATCGCCTCTACCAGTGGATAATCTAACTATTTTACGATATGATCTCTAATGTTTGGCCACATTATGAAGCAGTCGTGCGTTTAACTGTTCATATCGTCAAACGTTGAGTATTCAATGATCTGGTCAAACCACATCATGATGTAACCAGCGGTCAATGTTCTATTTCATGAAATGGAACATTGAATGGTCGAACAATTCATGAAATGGTTGGTTCAATTCTAAGATCTGGCCACGATATATATATAAGTACTATAGATTTTTGTTTTTCTTTTGAAGAAAACCATTACACTGACGTATGATAAAACCTAGCATCTTGGACGCTTTTTAGTTATGCGGTCTAAGTGAGTAACATTTATTTGAGTTCAAATGCATTTAATTGTTTTGCACCATTGAATCAGACTATTAAGATCCATCTGTGAGAGCGAGGAGTTTCTGACAGACGTATTTTTTTCTTAGAAACTTTAAGTCATCCGCTGACATAAAAACTTCGTAGTGCTGAAAACAGCTGGGAATATCATTAATTAAATAGTTAAATAAAAATGGCCCCCAGATCAGCCTTGTGTGATTCCAGAGGAGATGTTATAGACGATGGAATGATAACCGTTTACCACGGTAAAGAAAGATCTATTTGCTAAGTATGAAATCACCTATTCAAGCAAGCTGCCAGTGATACCTTAAGCACGCAACTTATAAGAAAGGATTTTGTGGGAAACTTTATCAAAGGCCTTGCTGGAGTCAGTATAAATGACGGCAGCCTGATAACCAGCATCAACAGCCCCAATTAAAAGTTTAGTAAATGGAACCAGTTTAGTACTTGTTGACCGTGATCAAACAAATCCGTGCTGATGATCGCTAATGAATAGGTTTAAATGGTTTTAGACATGCAGGCAGAGTACTGACTTGTTAGCATTATTATCCGTGGTTGTTATTTGTTGTTGTGTCCGCCGTGCAAGCTGTAGGTAATAAATATTGGCGGTATGCCATAAAGCCAAGCACAAGCATCAAGGTTAATAGCAAAACTGTTGAATTTTTTGAGTATGATTCCCAGTTAATAGTTGGAACTTTCGTTGACGATCTTCCGTCTCTATTATCAGACCTTCGATGATAGTCATACCCTGGCTAGGTCTAAAATTCTCATCAAGATTAATGAAATAAACCCAAGCTCGATGTAGCTGCTGTAAACTGTTGAGAAGCTCTCTCAACTGTCTTCCATCTCCTCTTAATCTCCTCTCAATCTCCTCTCAATCTCAGATCCAGGTCTCCATTTTGTTAAAAGCCTGGGTCCTGGCCTCGGAGGCTCTCGGGCCTCGACTAAGAGGGCTCCTAAGCGCATGCTTGGAGGAGGGCCAGTTCCCACTTCGTTGGAAGACGGGGAAACTGGTCCTCATTAAGAAACCGGGGCGCCCGGCGGACTCTCCGTCCGCTTACCGGCCCATCGTGCTGCTCGACGAGGTGGGCAAGCTCTTTGAAAGAGTCATTGCAGACCGCCTCGTCGGGCAGCTGGTGCGGGTGGGGCCGGATTTGGCGGAGAGCCAGTTTGGTTTCCGCAGGGGGCGCTCCACGGTGGATGCCATCATGCGCGTGCGAGCCCTCACGACGGGGGATGCTGTGGCCCGGGGTGGGGTCGTCTTGGCGGTGTCTCTAGACATCGCCAATGCCTTCAATACCCTGCCCTGGAGTTGCATCCGGGAGGCATTCCGGTATCACCGGATGCCGACCTATCTCTGTCGTGTAGTCGAGGCCTATTTGGCGGATAGAGCAATTATCTACCCCGGTCACCAGGGAGAATGGAACCGGCGAGAGATGTCGTGCGGTGTCCCACAGGGATCGGTCTTGGGGCCGCATCTGTGGGACATCGGGTACGACTGGGTGCTGCGCGCCGACCTCCCTAGTGGCGTCAGCGTGGTGTGCTACGCTGACGACACGCTGGTCCTGGCGCAGGGGAGGTCGCACCAGGCGGCGGCCGAACTGATGACACGCGGGGTTGCGACAGTCGTCGAGAGGATCCGGCAATTGGGACTCGAGGTGGCCTTGCACAAGTCCGAGGCCATGTGTTTTCATGGTCCTCGGAACGCGCCACTGTCGGGTTCCCAAATAACGGTAGGAGGGGTTCACATCGGCGTCGAGTCGACGATGAAGTACCTGGGACTCGTCCTCGACAGCCGGTGGAACTTCGTCGAGCACTTCCGACGTTTGGCTCCCAGACTGCAGCGGGCCGGGGCTGCTTTGAAGCGGCTCTTGCCCAATCTGGGGGGGCCAAACGCCTCCTGCCGGAGGCTCTACGCGGGGGTCGTGCGGTCCATGGCCCTTTACGGGGCACCGGTGTGGGCGCGGTCGCTAAGGCTCCGGCCAGCCCGCCGGTTGAAAGCGTCCCAAAGGGTCATGGCCATCCGGATGGTACGGGGATACCGCACGGTCTCCTGCGAGGCGGCGAGCCTCCTTGCCGGATTGCCGCCGTGGGATCTGGAGGCAAAGGTCCTCGCGCACGTTTGGGAGTGGCGCGAGGAGGCGAAACGCCGGGGCGTAACTCCGCTGCCGCGAGAAATCACGGCACAGCGGACAGAGCTCCGGCGGGATCTCATGGCGGCATGGAGAGTGCGACTGTTGCAACCCAGCGCAGGGTACGCCACAATTGCGGCGGTAAGACCCCTCTTTGAGGAGTGGCTTGAGAGGCGCCACGGCGTCCTCACCTTCCGCCTGACGCAGGTCCTCACCGGCCATGGCTGTTTCGGGAGGTTCCTGTTTCGTATAAGGCGGGAGGAAACGCCCGGGTGTTATCATTGCGTGGATCGACCGGAGGACACGGTGGAGCATACGGTGGAGGTCTGCCCGGCTTGGGCGGAGCACCGCCGTGTCCTCGTGGCGGCGATCGGCGGCGGCGACCTCTCGCGTCCGGCCCTGGTTCAGGCCATGGTACGGAGCGAGAGGGAATGGGAAGCCGTCACCTCCTTCTGCGAAGCAGTAATGCTCGCGAAGGAGGAGGCGGAGCGCGAGAGGGAGAGGCAATCACTGCGCCCTCGCGCCCCTAGCCGCCGCAGGAGGAGGAGACACCCTGGGCGTCGGGAGTCGATTGCCGACTCCCGGCCACCGTAGGCGCGGGCTTGCGGACGGCGAGCAATGGGCAGCTCGTCGTCCGGTAAGGACCAGGCCCGGGTCGACGGCGCGTCGTGTTCCACGCGCGCCTCAAAGAGATGTCAGCAAAATTGACGGGGTCCGATAGGACCGATGCCTGCCGGGGCTGCGGATTGTTCGAAAGAGTTACCGTGGCCCTGGCGCACAGGCAACTGAAGGAACACGGGTGGGTTTTAGTCAGTAAGAGTCTGACACGCCCTTCCGCTCCGCCCAGAGCGGGAGACGTCATTTGATGATTTCCCACCCAAAAAAAAAAAAAAAAAAAAAGGTCTCCATTTTGTTAAAGCGTCATCTGAACTACAAACGTATGCCAAGTTTCAACACAATCGGTTCACAAGTGAAAATTCAGTAGATGGTAAATCAATCAACCAACAATTCAACCAACAAAACAAATCAACAATTTTCTACACTTAGAGGTGGATTTTATTTCTTTCAATAAAAAAAGTATTATCAAAATTGGACCACACAGACAAAAAGATAAGCGTGGTCATACGAAGTCATTACGTATATAAAGAAAAGAAACAAAAGAAACAAAGAAAAATTGTTTATTCTCCACAAACAACACGCACAATACCAAAATAAAAACTATTGTGAACAAAATACATATATTAATAAAAAGTAGCCAAAAGCCTCGTACAATTATATATGCGTCGACTTGAGAACCTCCTAAAAATAGATTTATTTGTCGCGTGCATACAAAAAGAAAAAATATATATATAATAACGATGAATGTATAATATAATAACGAATCTAGTTTTTTGTCCAAAAAACTAAGCAATATTTATTTTTGACAAATGATCCATTTTGGCGAGATGTACTCAAGTGTTATTAAAGCTGTATTTACCTTATTTGAACAGTAGTGTTGATCATATAATTCAATAGAGAAAAGTATTTCAAGTAAAATAATTTCTGCTTCAACAAAGGAAATCACACCTAAAAATATCTCAACAAAAAACTCAATGCTTCACATAGATTTCTACATACAGGAAGAGCATGCCGCCAAGATAAGGTGGAGTGATACATACACATTTCAACGCACTCAAAATATACAGCCGCAAAGACCCGAATATCTCACACAGAGATAACCTTTATATGGATTCTCAGCACACCTTGGGGACCCAGCTCGTAACATTGAGCGCGCACTGACGTATAAATGGGGAAATTTCTATGATTATGTCTATTTTTACAACCTTTCTCCGAGCCGGAAAGTTTTGGGAAAAAATTTCAACGCTCCGTTTCGTTTTCGATGTTGTATGACAAAGATTTGAATTTGGAAGGATTAGCCGATGGGAATAGTTTGATAAAATTTTGTTTTGTCGAATTACGATACAACTTTGGTGTGGATACTGGACATAGTTTGACCTCAGCCAGTGCTTATATATAAAAAGAACGAGCATTGATCACCATCATCACCAAACAGGAAAACATCTTGAGGAAACCTGGACTTATAGTTAGTATAACCCTGAAATTGCCAACCCATCTTAAGGGGGATGCGCTAAGGTAGCCCGCGAAATTCAAATTTACTTACGTTTTTTGCAATTTTCAGGTTAGTGTCCGGTTGTACGTTGATTAAAATATGATTCGCGCCCGTAACAAATATGGCTTTACAGCATTATAATCATTAGAATCAGCAATACAACCCCTTAAGTTAGAATCGGCCCCAAATGTCATGATTTCATGAAATAGTCATTAAATAGGGTAATATGAACTTAGATGTATTGATAATTTTTATGATTATAATTCTATAAATAAATATTTGATACGGCCGCGAATCATATTTAGACGAACATACAACCTGATACTGACTAGCAAATTGCAAAAAACGTGAGTAAATTTGAATTTCGCGGGCTACCTTGGCGCATCCGCCTTAAGCAAGTGTGGTGATCAATGCTTGTGCCTTCGCTGTATAAGAGACAGTGGGACAGTAATAGGCGGGTTTTATTATTGATCACCATGCTTGGTCACTTCGGTTTCGCAGTTTTATACTACTAATTGAAGTCTTCTTTGCCCACAGGCAGTCAATAATGTCTAAGATTAACAAATACATTTACATTTGAAACTGTTTCCATTTTCAAACGGCGGTTATATTGATACATTATAGCACCATATTTTTTTTAAAAGTAAATCTTCTTAGGCGGCGATTCGATAATTTGACGAGAATTGAGAGTTAAATTTCAAGGACGCGTCACGTTTTGCACATTTCGTTACATGAGATAGAAGAAAGATATAACTCTCTCTTGCTCTAATACTAAATCTCTGTTATTATTATTTTTTCCGAAGTTACACTTCGATCACGTGACGGTGCTGCACGCGCAATTTTTTCAATCATAATAAAATTCGTTTCAACGCAAATGATCTGAATAACATCAAAAAATCTTCGAACAAAATAAATCCCGCGTATAAAATTGCAATTCTGAATGTTTACTTTATAATCACTGTTTTATTTAACTTTTCAACACAAATACAATACTATCAGTTTTCAGTGCAAGACTTAATTCGATTTCCAATTTAAATGCTGATCGAGAATTGAGAGATAAAGGTGAAGGCTACGGAAATTCCAGAACATTCCAGAGAAGATTAGAACAATTTTCGTACAATGCCACGAATCGTTGAGATAGCTTCAAAGTTATTTTAAGGGTCTTTGCCCTTGGGGTAGCAGTAACCTTTGAACGAATATCGGATTGTAAAGCTGTTTTTTGCAAATCTGTAAACAGTTCCGTAAGTGACTGACTGACAGACAACGCCCAATATAAACCGTGATTTTCCAATCTTCAGATACCTAGCTAGTATTTGCGGAATCAATATTTTTGACAGCTTTGTATCGAAAATATGTCAATCTGCCTTATTATTCCTCAGATAAAAGTTTTCTGACGATGGCAAAATTGGCCCTGAAGATAAAAATAAAACCATGTTATTTAGAGGGTGTTTAGAGGTACTAGGAAAAGATTTTCTAAACGAACCCCTTAGTAGAATTTTTATGTAAATGTAATCGTGAACATGTGTTAAAATCTTTGAGTTTATATTCATCGAGCCGTTACGATATTACTTCGGTACATTCAAAGATATGCGTGAAAGAAAAACCCTGTCTTTACTGTCGCGCAGTCGGCTAAAAAAGGGGTGTTACCTTAGGTATCACCTCTTTTTTACCCGACTTTTTTAGCCATTAAGACTAGCAGTAACTAAGACATACCAATAAGTTGTGGATGAGATTGATGTAGACTAAGGATTCACGATCCTTACTGATGAGGTAACTAATCAGAAGGAAGGACATTAGAAAATAAGAAAAAAGGAAGAAAAATTGTTTATTCAGCACAAACAAGACGCACATTACAAAAAAAAAAAATACAAAATACATACACTTAATAAAAAGTAGCCAAAAGCCTCGTATTCAAAATGATAAAAGTTTGACAATGTTGTCCATAGCTTGATGTCAGGGCCGATCAAAACCAAAGACAATAATACACATTGCGTAATGCGTTGTGACGTTGGCAAATGACCACAGCAAAGAAACAACACATGAAATGATTTACTTTTGTAACAAACAACAATAGCAAACTAGCATCAGTTCAGTGCAGCCGAGAACAACGTAGTATGTACATACACATACATACATAAACTCACGCCTTCTTCCCATGGGGGTAGGCAGAAACTACAGAACGTCACCTGCTACGATCCTGTCCTTCTCATGTCTTATGTTTTAAAACTAGGGAACAGTTCATCATAATCAGCCTATAATGTTCCCACTGCTGGGACACAGGCCTCCTTTCTGTGAGAGAGAGTGGGCTGTAATCTACCACGCGGGCCCAGTGCGTTTTGGTACGTGTCACGTGTCTTCGAATTTTTGGTTCTAAGACGTTTTCCTCACGATGCTTTCCTTCACCGTTTTTGAGAGCAGTGGTAATGAAATTATTTACACAAAGCGCCTACCTGGGTTCGAACCTACGACCTACAACTCGTAAGTCGGGGTCGTTACCATGGGGCCACCGCTGCACTCACTGAACAGTTAAGTACAAGCCATCAAAGGCCTGAGGATGAACGCGCGAAACAAACGTAACGTAAATTGTAACGATTTTTTAATCGAAAACACAACTATGCTTTAGCATCTTAGTTAAAATTTTCGCGACAAGCACAATTATTATCACCTATACAGGAATATGAAGTTTAAAGACTAAGCATCATGCAAGCTTAGCATCATGTGGGAAACGAGTATTTTTTAACCGACTTCCAAAAAAGGAGAAGGTTCTCAATTCGACTATATCTTTTTTTTTTATGTGTGTTAGCTCAGAACTTTTTTCTGGGACAACCGATTTGGATGATTCTTTTGTTTGAAAGCTGGTGCTTCACATGTAGTCCAGTCCATTTAAATTTGATCAAGTTTTGATAAATAGTTTTGGAGTTATCCTTAATACTGCGTATTTTTTCCACTTAGTTTATATTGATGATGTTTTTATAATTTCCTGTCACGGTTATTTACATATCAAGTAGTGGTTTACGAATGTATGTTGAGGAGGTACCACAACTAAAAAGTGTAAAATAAAAACATTTTTACAAAAAAACAACCGACTTCCAAAAAAAACACAAATAAACGTGAAAAATAACTTTAATTTCGGAAGTTGGTGGCCAAAAACGAAAATATATAACCATAGGCACCGACTTCCGAAATTAAAGTTATTTTTCACGTTTATTTGTGTTTTTTTTGGAAGTAGGTTGTTTTTTTGTAAAAATGTTTTTTTTTCCAATTGTTTTAATTTACGTTACGTTTAGTCCGTGTGTTTGTGCTTAGCCCATACATAGTATTCAAGAGATACTGGTTACATCCCATTCTTTCTCACTACACACACCCTACACCTATTCACTACACACACACACACATCCTACACTCACTCACTACACATACACACAAACCCTAAATTTATTCACCTCACCACACAGTTAAACGTTTTTCATTTTGTTTTCTTTTCATAAATTATATCCTGTTTTCTTTTACACCATTTGCTTATTATTGTAACGTCCAGATTTAGTATAATATGGCTTTGTTTGTTACGGAGAATCACTGACTCCTAAGACAGAGGCACTTACACCTAATTTAGAAGTCAGTATTAAAATTATTGTGACCTAGTTATAAGCCTTATTTGCTCATAATCTTTGAATCAAATTGTAATGACTGTTTTTGGTGAAATAAAGAATTATTATTTTTATTATATTAATAGGAACGTTAGTTTGAACACTATTGGGCCTTTTTATCCACTCTCTAATAAATACGTCATTATAATTTAATTTTCAATAGTGTTCGATTTCCAGGTCAGGCAAAGTGTAATCAGAATTTTCCGTCAAGAATTTCTTACTCGTAGTAGCAACTCGTAGCCTGGATTTTGCGCCCGGTTGATGGCAATAGGCTCGCTCCCTTTTACAAAAACGTAACTGGCGAAATGTGGGTGTACTATAGGTTTATCTCTGCTTAACCCTTTGGGGAAAATGGGCGTGATGTTATGTTATATTGGTATTTTCTATAGTAATCAATCAATCAACTCAGCCTATCGTAGTCCACAGCTGGACATAGGCGTCTCCCAGGCTGCGCCACACCACAACACCCTGTCCTCCGCCTTCCGCATCCAATCTGTCCCAGCCACCTTTTTGAAGTCGTCGGTCCATCTAGCTGGGGGCGTCCCATATTACGCTTGCCGATACGCGATCGCCACTTCAGGACTCGTCTGCTCCAGCGGCCATCGGTCCTCCGACAAACATGGCCAGCCCACTGCCACTTCAGCTTGCTTACTCTGCAAGCTATGACGGTAACTCCAGTTCTTTTCCGGATAAGTTCGTTTCTGATTTTATCCTTCAAAGAAACCACGAGCATAGCTCGCTCCATAAAGCGCTGAGCGACCTTAAATTTGTGGACCAGCCCGACTGACAGTGTCCACGTTTCTCGGCACCGTATGTTATAAAGGGCTGGATGCACTGGTTGACGACTAGTCTCCAACATCGCGGGATTGGCGACGAGAAGACTTGACGAAGTTTTCCAAACCCTGCCCAACCCAACTGGATTCTTCTGTCGGCTTCTTTCTCAAAGTTGTGTCTACTAAGCTGAATGTCTTCTTTCTATAGTAATAGTACGCATCTAATACTTTTGACAGTTTTCATTTTAGTATCGATCCATAATCTTCCTTCAGGTGTTCAGTATTTTTATTCTTTGCTTCGGGACCGTCTTTAATAATTTATAGTTCTTTGATCCCTTACCGAGATGAAAAAGTATCGCCATTTATTCATCCTGACTCGATAAGTAAGTTAGGGTTGTCGAGTAAAAATCAGGAAATGCGGATAATTTTCAATTTACCATGAAATTGAAGATTTGCAAAGTCAAAGTCAAATCATTTATTTCAAGTAGGCCATGAAAAGGCACTTTTGAACGTCAAAATCCGCATTTCCTGCGGACAAGTGGCAATCACTTTCGAAGCGTTTCGTATTTCTACGACTTTCAACAGGATTGATGTAAGGTTTTCGGTAGCACAATATTATGTCAATCACACACACTTTTGACATTTCCATCATAGTTATTGCTGATAGAATGTTTCTTTGTCTTGCCTCTTTGATTTCGTGTAAATTAAGTTGAACAGATATTCATGTCCAAACCATAGTATAATACTTAAATAAATATAATATCAAGCTTGTAGTCCACAAAGGGGTAAGCGGAGGTGTATCCTACAACCATATATCGACAGTTAAGTAAAACTTTTACAATACGTTCAGCACGCTAATTGTGTAACACACTTTCAATAACAATCCAAGAGTTTTGAAGGATATTCCTAATCCATTGCTTGATAGGTTTGAACAATTCATCAGCTCAACAACGTAAATGACGCAATGAACGTGGCTGAAGTGTCAAAATCAAAGGAATTGCGATCAATTGACATTTTATGTGTGTTACGCAATTGCCCCAGAGATCTGTCTTACTTATTTACTTACCAACTACAGGCAGTTCAGAGTTAGTTTACCTCTAACAGCAACCTTATTGCAACGAAAATAACAATCACTGTGATTCAAAATAAGTAGGTACACTGTCTGTGAAAGGACTGTAACAGTATCTATAAACCCGCGATTTAATAAGTAAGTAGTAAGTATCTTCAGGCTAATTCAAAAATCTCCGCTTTGTTAAAGATAATTGCTAGTAAAAATGGAGTCTTTATTTTCATACATTCTGAGTGATCTACAGTTCTATATCATTCCATCATCTCATACAGAGAAGGCACGAGCATTGATCATCACGCTTGCTCAAGGCAGATTGACAGTTGCAGACTTAAATTATTTGTAAGTCCAGGTTATGAAAAAAAGCAGAAAGCAAAAAATTTAGAATGTCTTGGAAAAATCCGTGCGACGACAACCCTGATTGTGGTACAGGTAACTCAACTTTGCCATATTCTTTTAGTGTTTTCAAAGGAAATATTTCTTGTGACGTAAATACTTTTTTTTCTAGTATCCATGTTTTTCCGTTCAAGGAGGGTCGTATAACCCAGTTTGTTGAACAAACAAGTAAATGTTATCTCAAATGTTTTGTCTATAGAAAGTTGTTGCTCTTTTTATTTATTTATTACTTTCTGATACGAATTATTTGTATAATAAGTTTAGCCTACCCTTTGGCGTCTAATTCTTATCTTTATTATTGAAGGTTATAGATATTTTAATAAATAAATAGGTCTGGGAAAAATATTTTTCGTCTTTTATTGCTATAAAGTTGTAGTATTTCTTTGGCTGTAATGTTTGAATCTGGCTGGTTTTGATACCATAAAATAGATGACATAAAAAAAAAAGTAATAGAAATTTCCCGCTATATTTCAAATATTTTTCTGCCCGCCAAAATGAGTAAATCTAACTAAGAAATTCGATACAATTTGAAGTTTTCTTACAAAAAAAGGAGAAATGCGACACAAGCCGCGAAAACGATATGTGACGTTTATGAACTTAGCGCAGTGTCAGTAAAAGTAGCACAAAGTTGGTTCAAGCGCTTTCAATTCCGGAATTTTGGTGTGAAAGATGCAGCTTGCTCTAGTCGCCTTGTTACGGAAAAGTAGACGCCATTTTTTTAGCTGAAGAGATACGGGTTGACCACAAAACAATTTTGACCCATTTGCAAAAGTCTGGGTATACAAACAAGCTTGATATTTTGGGTGCCACACGAGCTCTTAGTCTTGAATTTGTATATATAAAATACGAAATAACTTTTCCCTGACCCAATATTTTGGACAGTTTTCTGTTTCGTCTACCTACTAAAGACTCTTGCTCGGTCTTTTGTCTTATTCTAGCCTTTAAATAATCAATTAATTGCATTAAAACAATAAGTATCTCTCTCTAGTTAATATCAAACTTTTCATGTGCTCTGTTAATATTATTACTATAACAAAACTACAAGAACATTATCAGACAAACGACCACAATGGCGGCACTGTATGATGACTTGTGGCGTTTTTACTGCTAATGTAAATGTTAGGATGTTGGCACACGTATAGACCGTGACCTGCTACTACCGGGAAAAAAACAAGTCAGCTTAAGTCCTAACTCAGGAGTTAGGACATAGGATACTTTAAGTTCGGTAATGAGTTGCTGTAGGATAAACTCCAACATCCACTCGGGTGACGCGTCGCCACGGGCAAAAGTTAGTATTTTTATAATTTGTAAGCTATGACAGGTGCCATTTTAAAGTGCTTCTGGTTTAGTTGCCCTAAACTTTTATTTAGGAAATGTATATGAAACATTACCAAAGCCAAGAAGCGTATCTTTTTACAAAACTGTTTTGATTAAAACGAATTTCTACGATTATTATTATTACTGACAACTTTTGAAGTGCTAATTTTTAAGCCAGTCTCAAAATTCACTTCATTCCCTCCACCTTTTTGCGAAGACACAAAGTGCCCTAAAGACATTTAGTGCTTAAATGCCTTACAATCTAATCTAAAAGACTAGAGTTTTAAGTGTTAGCCCATTTGTAGCAATATCTTCAATGAAAAGGTTAGATGAGAAAATTAGGGTTTTTAAAAGACTTTTAAGTTGCTATGAAAAGTAATTGTTGGAGTTGAAGATTTGAGGCTAAGCGCGCACTACGAATTTAAATCGTTGCGGACAATAATCGCAAATCTGTGAACAGTGCCAATGTACAAGAGTCGGCGCACTGCGGTAAAAAATCGCTTGAGAATTCGCTTGAAAAAATATTTTCGTTTGCGATTTTATTTCGCAGTTTAAAAATTGCAACGATTAAGTCGTAGTGCGCGCTTAGCCTTAGGCCCAACGTGACTTATTTTATAATAGTTGGGTGTTTTTTCCTTTATAACAATGAGTAGAGCTTTACTAAAACCCAATTGTTTAATTGATAAAGCGCATATTTGAGTACAATCTTTTGTATATTCCAGAAAGGCGTAGTACTCGTAACTGGCGTGCGTGTATGGCCAGATGTTTGAATGTAAACGAAGCGAAAGGAGTATGTAAGGATCGTAGCACGTGGCGTTCTGCAGTTTCTGCCTACCCCCATGGGAAGGTGTCAGGTTATGTATGTATGTATATTTTTTATAGTACCTACACGAAAATTATGAGTCCTATTAACGTAATTGTGGTTGTTGATAACCATAGGTTTCATAAAATGCGATACTTTGTGCCAAACAATAGGCTCTTTTAAAAATAATCCTATACAACAACAAGTTCGGTTTACTGAACCTTGAACTCAAAATCAAACTCATTCCCACAGCATTTATTTCAATTAAACCAGTAAAGGCAATTTTGAATTGTTTATGAGTCACTCGGTTAGTCAGAAAGTTGAAGCTAGATGCCCATTCCAAAACGTAGATCTCTATGATAGGTATCGTAACTGTTTTTTTTTACAAAGTACGCTCTCGTTTTCTATAAAATCGATGAAACACGTTTTAGCTAGGTTAACAAGTGAGCAACCGAACCGCAGAATATTACATTTTTTTTAGTTTTGTAGACACAAATTCACTATCTACACACATACATAATCTCACGCCTTCTTCTCACAGGGTAGGCAGAAACTATAGAACACTACACATCATTCATACATCTGCGGGGTAATAACGTAACATACTAACAGTAGGAATGGGTTTCATTTTGACAGTTCCACAACATTCATTGCGTTATTTACGTTGTTGAGCAGACACATTTTTCGAACATATGTAGCAATGGCTTCAAAAAGATTCAGATTGTGATATATAGTGTGTTACGTCATTAGGGTGCTGGTCATACAAGGACGCCGGTTGCGAGCATTACGCACCTGACCTTTCTGAAGAACATCACCCATAAGGTCACTAATGATGTCCTTCTAGGGTGTCCCTTCCGGGCGTTTCAACTCACATTGTCTTTAAAATACCTTTTGTTAGTCACCTTTCCAAACTTATTATCAATTCTTAGGAACCCCGGAGGTGCAACGCGCATTCATAACCTGCATCATTTAAAGATCTGTGAGAGGCTATTGAATACTGTGGCCGTGGACAGGTTCTAGCCAACAGTAATTTAGTAATTTATAGCCATTATCACCACAAATAAAAGAAGTTACTACTATTATTTCGTTATTGTTCCAATCAAACTCAAACCATTTATTTCAAATAAACCAATCACAGGCACTTTTGAATGGTCAAGGTGTCGGTCAGTTGGAAAGATGAAGCTAGTTGCCCATTTCAAAGCGTAGTAGGTATCTATGGAGAAGAACGGACAAGAAACTCCACGGACACGCTTTTAAATCCAAATATTGTTACAAAAAATTGGTTACATTGGTTGTTGAAATTATACATGTGAGAACGATGTAGAAAGACGTGCACGTTAAAAACGTCCGTAATAAAAAAGATAAAAACACAAAAACAGAAATTAAAATAAGTCGTAGCAGCTAAGAGATGACCAGTCCCTACTAACGGCGCCCGTTCACGAATATGACGTATGGATCAGCACCATTCAGCTCAACTATTTTGAGGGCAACTTAATTATCCAACACACACGCCACCACCAGCGAGACATTTGAGTGAGCATGACATATTATCAGCCGCCAGGGTACATTCAAGTTTGAAAGACGAACCCAATAAATGGTAGCTTTATAGTAGGCACAATCTACGGCTAAGCACGTTCCACACTTGCCTCAAAACCTAAAACAATACCAATCAATCTCAGTATCTATTATGAGGAGTCACTTTCAATCAAAAACACGTGCATCCCAGACATGTGAGATTCAAGTTGACAATAGCCCACGTCTATGGTAACAATTTTGACATTAACAGCAACTTTATTCCTTAGCAATAAGGTCGGCTTTTGAAGTTCAAGTGTTGCTAGTGACGTGCGGTTGGGATGGGGGTTCATAAGAACTCGTCCGTGATCGACACAATAACCCTTTTTGCTTCCATGGTGTTGTAAGCAGCTTATGTGAGTACTCTAGTGTGTGTAGTATATTCGTGTACGACTAGTGATGTGAAGTTCTTTTGTTTTTATTGATTCTTTCCTCCTTGCTATTAAAAATTATCATTTTGAATCTCAAAGTACAAAAATACCAGAGTTTTTTTTTTGCGAAATCTCGCATAGTGAGGCTCAAGGCCTGAGGTATTCTATAAGATATTTTTATTTGAATTGTGCGAGAGACTTCATTTTGTAAAGGTTTCAGCTGTTGTATTTGTGTGCTGCAGTTGATTAATTCAGGTGTCAATCAACTCAGCCTATCGTAGTCCACTGCTGGACATAGGTTTATCCCATGGTGCACATCGCATCCAGTCTGACCCAGCCACCTTTTTGAGGTCGTTGGTCCACGGTCGGTAGCTGGGGAGCGTCCCATATTACGCTTGCCGATACGCGGTCGCCACTCCAGGACTCGTCTGCTCCACCGGCCATCGGTCCTCCGAAAAACATGGCCAGCCCACTGCCACTTCAGCTTGCTTACTCTGCAAGCTATGTCAGTGTCGGTAATTCAGGTGTAAGAGAGGTTAATAGTACCACCTACACAGATGGTGGTTTTGAGGTCTCATTAGAACAAGAACCTCCCATTTTCTGCGTTCATTTTTGAACATTTAAAGTCAAGTTGTAGCGGCATCCGATCCCACTTCTGACACCAAGTATAGAGGTATGAGGAACAGGGTGTAAAGTTCACTCATACTCTATGGTAAAGGGAGGATCCTCCGACCAGACGGGTGTTGTGTCTGGTGGGCAACTGCCCGACGATTGATGTCGGGATGTTGTATATATGCTAGTTGCGCGGTAAACTCTGATTGCGCGATGCAGGATTTGCGTGACGTCAGTATGACGCGTAGCTCGCATGTGGCGATTGTAGATGCCGCTACAAAGTTATTGCTTGCATTCGTTTCCTTTGCTGGCATTCTAATTTCCTAGTTTTTATATCTACAACACTATCAAATGGTGGATGTAGTTAGTTGACTAGCAAGGAAACGACTCAGTTTTAGGCAAAAATTGTATCTTTGCATAATCAGGCTTTTAATGTTCTGACTGGTAGAGGGCTATGCTCGGAGTTTCCCTACGTGGTCGAATAAGAAATGAAGAGATCCGCAGGAGAACCAAGGTAACCGACATAGCCCGAAGAATTACCAAACTTAAGTGGCACTGAGCAGGGCACATTGCTCGCGGAACAGATGGCCAATGAGAACGAAACGTTCTGAAGTGGTGACCGTGTGGAAGACTTAGCGTTAGCGTCCCACAAAGTGGACCGATGACCTTGTGAAAGCCGCAGGAATCCTCTGGATGCGGGCAGCACAGAACCGGTCGAAGTTGCGGTGCTTGGGGAGATCTATGTCCAGGAGTGGATGTCTTTCGGATGATGATGATCATGTTGATACGGATAGACCATAACCTGGGTTAGGACATAAGATAATTTTTATTTAGGTAGTAGGTTCGTTCCTATGGCAGAATTTTCTACTTTCACGCAGGCGAAGCCGCGGGCAAAAGATAGTTTTGAATAAAGCCTCTTTCCTTTATAAGTTACCCGCTCACCAATAAAATAATTGTGCTATTTCAAACACAATTTGTCTGCAAAAGCGTTTGAAACCCGAGATATTTATCAAAACATTGCAAGTCAACATATAATTCTTGAACGAATCAACGCTTTTGAAAATCCCGTAATTATTTGAGTTTCTTCGACTTTATGACTCGTCTTTCCATTTCATAAATATTGCTTATACAATGATTAAAGTGTCAATGGAAATGGCAAGACCGAGACAAAGAAAATAAAAAAAAAATAAGCTTGTAATAATAATACCAGCCTATTATTGTCTCACAGGGCAAAGGCCTCTTCTCATACAGAGAAGGCACGAGCATTGATCACTACGCTTGCTCAAGACGGGGAAGCTTGTAACGAATGGCTGCTAATTATTTTACTTATAATATCATGGCTGTATCCCCTAAGAGGTAGACAGAAGAGCACACCTAGTACATCAACATTTTACCCGTTATGTCTAAGCCCCATGGAAAGGCCTGTTGTCATACACCGGACACAAATCCAGGCTCTGGGCGGATTTGGAAAAACCAAATTGCTTGTTCGATCTTGGAATCGAACCCAGGAGCATACGCTCACATCAAGACAAAAACAACAATACAACAACAACAACAACAACAAACAACAACAACAATATTTCTTTCTTTCTTCTTTCACACGATTGAAGACGATACCAGTAACCGTTAAAAATTTGTCTCGTGTAGTGAAGTCGTTGGCTGCAATGAGTAATCTCTACCAGATACATGCACTATCATTGAAACAGAATATGCATATTACATAGTTTTAACTCAATACGATCTATCCAAGATTATGTCTGGACTTAAAAAGAGACTGTGACCTCTGAGTTTGTTTCGGCCTTTCTTCTCAGAATAGTCAGATTGGAAACGCCGACCTAATTTAGTTTAAAAAATATGATTGACGTGTAAAAGTGTTTGTACAAACCTACTTAAAGACATACAGAATTCAGAAATAAAATCATATTTCATTTAATAGGTTAAAAGATCTTGATGGCTCAGTGGTTAAGGCCTCGCCTCTCATTAACGAGGTTGTGAGTTCAAATTCAAAAGTATCAATATGACTTTTTTTATTCATACGTACTGACTGACTGAGTTTATCCTGGATATTACTGACATCGGTGAAGGAAAATGTCACCTAGACTTATAGTTGATATAAGCCTTTTTTTTTTTTTTGGGTGGGAATTCATCAAATGACCTCTCCCGCTCTGGGCGGAGCGGAAGGGCGTGTCAGACTCTTACTGACTAAAACCCACCCGTGTTCCTTTAGTTGCCTGTGCGCCAGGGCCACGGTAACTCTTTCGAACAATCCGCAGCCCCGGCAGGAGTTGATATAAGCCTGAAATCGCCAACCCGTATTGAGCAAGCGCGGTGATCAGTGCCTTCTCAGTATGAGAAGAATTCTTTACCCTGCAGTGGGACAGAAATAGGCTGGTATTATTTACAGGTTAAAAGGTAATTGTCAAAAATTTTTGTTTGCAAGAATCAATCCACCACCATTCTAAAAACTGAAACTCAATAAAAGTTTTCAGTCAGTTTCAATCAATCAATCACTGAACCAATTTCTATTATTTTTAAAATTCAATGAAATCTGTATACTCTTAATTGAACCTTCGTGCTCATTTTGAAAGTTCTTAATAATTTATTTCATTGTTCCCATTTTTTACTCTGTCAACTCGTAATGAATTCTGTCAGATTATTTTTTGCAATCTACCTTTAATTGTCTACTTTATTTTCTTTGAATAATTTAGATGTTTCTTAACATTTTAGATGGAAAAGAAAAGAAAGAAAGAAAGAAAAATATTTTATTTGGGACACGCACAGGAAATACAAAGAGTAAAAAATAAAAAAAGGAGGATTTAAAACTAACAAAATTAACAATAAAAAAGAAAAAAAATAAAACAACAATAAACAAGTAAAAAACCTGTGCGAGGCCAAAAAGGCTCCTATCTCAGCATAATGCTACGATATTTAAAAAGTAAATACCGCAGCGCTGGTATTCTGATAGGGCCCGCTGTGATGCCACGGACACACCTACGGACATTTTTATATCCCACTAGGGGATTATTAACATAAATAAAACTAAATAAAAAAATATTATAAGAAAATAAAGTAATAGAAAATTATTTAGAAAACAAAAATAAATAGATAAAAACTATGATATGTATGACAATGATTAAAGATTGACCTAAGCCCGACGCTCCAACATCACTTGTCTATGTTGTAGACTATTGTTATAGTCTGTGACAAGCGATGAGACGCGGGCGCAACCGCACAGCATAGGCGACCAGCTGTCAATAAAAAATGTAGTTTTTGAATGTGTATTTAAAATAAAATAAAGTAATGATACAAATAAAACAATGAGTGAATAATAGATAAGACAAGAAAGTAGTGCAGATAAATAATGAGAAGTATAGTAGTGTGTATGACTGAATATGTTGTGTTGTGTTATGACGGAAGAATAATGTTCAATCACCGAGCAAAACAAAGCAAATCATACTGATGGGAACATAAGACTCCCCAAGCTCACCAATTTATCAACTGCGTGCAATCCCAGGGTGAGTTCAGAAACTGATTTCCTTTTGTATTCGTAACAAGTGTTGTTTATATTTAACACTAAAAGTTCCAACTGTTTTTATAGCACGAAACGGAGGTGGCAGGTCGTTCCAGCAGCGGGAAGCAGCGAATTTAAAGCTTCCACGGAATGCAGCAGTTTTATGCGTTGAGGCCAACAGGAGGTAAGATGATGCTTTTGATGGTTTTGTTATTTTTTTTTCAATTCATAAGTGATGATATGATTCAAGGTGATCATTATTAGATACTTTGAGAAGCCATTGTACTTTATTAAATAACGATGATAAATTCTGAATGAGGAAATATATCAGTCTTTTCCTATTCTGTGTATTATTATTATTATTATTTATTTAATTCGAACACAAATGATCCATATAATGGTTAGTAACACTTATACAACTATGTTAGTAAAATTTCACCTTATAATAAGTAAACTAAGACTAACAAAATATAAAACTAATTCATAAACCTATAATTAACATGTCCGTGTCCCGCTGCACCCGACCTGCAGCTGTGCATCCTGGTCCAGTGCCCCAGGAACGGGCTATCAGGCTTATTCACTATCTCCCCCGTAAGATGCTGTTGGCGCTCCCGCGAATCCTTCGCATTAGGGACGCTGTTCTCTTACGCATAATATATTGTACCCGTGTTACATTTTAATTTGAGAATTCGTTTAGTATAATCGTCTGTTAATTTGACTAAAGACTCTTTTAGAATAATTACATGTAGGTATTCTACATGTAATTAGTTTAAGAACCTCACATAATATCATGATTCTAATTTTAATGAAAATCACAATTCAGAATGTAATAAAATTTGTAAAATATCACTTTTCACAAATTCAAATAACTTCACACACCTAATTATGAAAACAAGACCACCAAAACGAAAATCCCATTCAAAAACTACGCTCAAATTTTAACCAGTTCTACTCTACCGCTTCCACTTGCCACTATCCGTGCCCCTTCACTAATGAAACACATTAATAACATCTGCGCTCACTAAAATGTCTTTTGTTCCTTGCGATTTCGGAAATTGTACCCCTCTTTTGTTTCGTTACATTCGGTTAATAACTCCGTATGTAGGCGAAATATTGTATAGAAACGGTATAGAGGCTTATAGTCTGTAATAAGGGTCGTATTGTTTACAAATGTGTGTGAAATGGCCAAATATGTGTCAGTTTCTATTTCACTGTGGGCTGTCGAAGTAAAATTTACATGTATTTTATATGAAATTGTACAGGTCAAACCTAATTTCTAGGTGAACTATATTGAACTAGTTTACAAAGCGCGTTTTAATTTACCAGTTTAGCCTCCTGATCCTCAACAATTCATAGTCGGATCTAATTTTAATAAGTCGACGAGTACCCGAAACAAGATTCAAAACTGCTTAAAAGGTTCTTGAAATCCATAAAAGATACTATTACGATTGGAGGTATCCAATCAAAAGGATGAAATAAAATATAGAAATAGCGGATTAAACAAATATCAATATCAAAACTGTAACACGTAATAAAAAACGGGAAATATTTAACTGATTCTCTAAAAACTTATCGATCTTCTAACGATGCGCATAATTTTTAATATTTGGGCCTCTTTTTAACTTAGTCTTACCTCACAGTTGGTCGGAATACCTCTCTTACAAGTGCTACATTCAAGTTGGTCACAGTTACTTGGGTATTAGTATTTTTAGGACACCAAAATGGGAATTATTTGAGGTTCGATTAAATACATGCTATAAAGAATAAGATAAGAAAGTAGAACCTTGAAATTCTCTAGTAATAACTACAGCAAGTTCAATCCAGTACAGTTGTGACGAAGTAACTGAACACGAGGTACTAATTGAGACAATGTTCCTTTTAGTACAACAAAACAACGTTATATCCTATTAAGAAAGATCGTTTAATTACAAAAGGTTCCTAATTAACGGTCATTTAGAAAGATCCCAATTATTAGAAGAAAAATTGATATCGTAAACGCGTCTGGCTTTCCTGATTATTTTATTGTTCTAATTATCCGTTTCTGTTTCGGCTTCGTTTGATCATTTTGGTAGTTTAGTATCTTATCTTTATTTATGAGTACGATTTTGTGTTCATTTTTGTTCCTTTTTGGTGTATTGTTAAGGTTATTTTTGCTTGAATGATTGAATTTAAGAGTACTATCAAAGCTATTAACAGTTTTGCTGATAGGTCTTTTTACTGGTAGGCATTACTATTGTTTTATAAATACTGTACAAAAAATACGCGCTTGGTAGTGAAGTTGACAGCAGCCTAAAATACAGTAAACAACAAATACCTTATGAACTATTCGTTACGGAAAACCAAGCTTTAGCAATCATTTTAAATATTGCTATGAATTAATATGTAGGGGAAGAACGAAAAAATAACTTTTAATCGAAAATCAATTCCGCTAAACTTGTTTGTGGCACACCATCCAAACAATAGGAAACCAAGTTGAAACCAACAAACAAATGTGACAAACAATATACAAACGTTGGGAGTAAAATGCGAGTACATTCCGAACAAGGCCCTCTATAGATTGTAGTATGCGAGTGTATTTGAACAAAATAATCACATTAGTTGGACAAACATATGTAGTGGTGCACAAATATTGTAGCACTCCACGCGTTATTTGTTGATATATACGATTTGATATTCGCTGTGTTGTTTTTTTATTTTTTTGCTAGCATTTTGCAAATCATTTTTCTGTACTCGGATATTCTCTCTGTACCGCAGTTCCGCTTGTAGACACAACTCTCGCAAATACCTAAACATCATAATTATCTATATATCTACACAAAACCTATTCAATAAAACTTTACTCAGGAAAACACTTAGCTACAACTAACCCTTCTTTGCTGTTTGGTAAATAAGGATCAAGTGAGGCTAAAAAGTTTAAAACAAGATTATTTTTCAAGCAGTCAGATGCAGTCGGCGGCAGTTAAATTAGTACTACATCAGATTTGATGCCACCAGCTGACTAACATCAAACAGCTTGAAAACTGATATTTGTTTCACTGTTGAGCAGTTGGGTAAAAATAAGAACACAATATTTTTAAAGAATATTTGCGTCATACAAATAATTTGTCCCATCTGGGAATTATATTCGTGATCCCTAGCAAAGTAGGTAACCACTCACTCAGTCATTGCACCATCAATACCATCAAACTACATTGAATAAGGATTCAATACGTCAGAGCTTTCTATCCTTTCAGAATCTTCGTAATAATCAGCCTTTGATGTGTCATAATCATCACGTTTCGCAGGATTAGTGATCATAAGAGAGATTAATGCGAAGGCATGTTGGTCTTTCTGTCCTTCAGATATAGGTATTATGTAATCCTTTTGATGCCGTTCTACCTCCCTAATTCATATTTGATGAATATCATGCTCTTTAGGACTAATATTCTTGGTTTGTTGTTACTTGTAATAGGTATGTGTGGGACAAATTCATTGAGACACAAATCAAAATTCTAAAATTTTTTTTTAGGAGGTTTTTTTCCTTGAGATGGTGAGTCGAATTTTGCTACGCAACATGGGGGTGGCTAATGTCCAGCAGTGGACAACGATAGGCTGAGTTAGTTATAAATGGATCGTTCGGTTTTTGTTCTAAACAAAGATTTCTTCTTTAAGGCGAAAGAGGGTAGCCCGCGAAATTCAAATTTTCTTACGTTTTTGCAGGTCAGTATCAAGTTGTATGTTGATTTAAGTATGATTCGCGGCCGTAGCAAATATTTATTTATAGAATTATGAACACAAAAATCATCAATACATCTCTATAAGTTCATATTACCCTATTGAACGACTATTTCATGAAATCCATTCCATGATGGTTGAACATGCTAGTACAAATTCGAGCCCCACGTAAGCCGCACGCTCATTTCTGGTATTTTTTTGAGTTGTAATTTGGAAAGATTTCGTTCCTACAATTAAACGAAATTACTTCAATATCTGTGTTTGATTCAATCCTTATTACCTATCTCACGGTATAGTTATACTGATAGCAACTCTATACAACACCTAACGTGAGTTTTGATAGCAGATTTACGGCTCAGATACTTGGTATTCAGAAACCTTACAAAGATCCTGTCTATTAAACTAAGATAAGCAACTATTGTATGATCAAACAGTAAGTTCTAGCGTGAGGTGCCAAATTAGTTGGTGGCTTCCACAAACTTAGTATGGACAATGCCAAGTTTACCTAGAGCTTCTAATTATTCTGAACTATTGTACTAAGTTCGGCAATATCTTAGTCTATAGTAAAACAGCGTATTTGTTTGTTTAGGTTCTAAGCTGGGAATGTTTCTTGATAATCGGAATGACCTAAATTCAAAAGTCAAAGGTCAAATAATTTATTTCAAATACTCACATAAAAGGCACTTTTGAACGTCAAAATAGAAGAAACAAGAAAATAGAATTGAAAACAGAATCAATCAAGAAAATAGAATTGATTCTAGTTGCCCCTTCCAAAAGGTAGTTTCGCATGGAGAAGAATGGGCAAGAAACTCCACCGTTACTCTTATAAAATGTTTTACAATATTTTGTATACATTCCTGTTTCCCTTTCATCTTTGTGTTAATCGTTTTTGGCATGGGGATCTGTTTTGCTAGGTTCATATAAATGATGCTTCTTTTAAAATACTTTTGCTATAATATCTGTTACCACCTAGAATCGCCAGAATTATTTGTCAATTATGGAATTAGGTCCTTTGTAACGGGAAGAATATCATCAAACTATCATTGGGTACCTATATAATTTTCTTCTTTTATGATAAATGTTACAGACATTGTGACTAAGAACAAAACCCATATTGTAAGCTAGCTGATAACAATATAAATATTGTTTTACTGATAACTTTCTCAAGTTAAACCTTGTAGATAATTCTCAGAACTTTAAATGATCATTCACATTCACGTTATCTAAAACTTAAACACCAATAAATTGCCTACAGCAATGGCTGAAAACCCACTTTAGAACTCCCTCCAATATTCCCCAAAAGACCATTCATTGTGCTCACAGAACGCGAAACACAAATTCATAATATCAAAGTCTATAATTTCCCAGAGTTTACTGGTCCATACTCAACAGTTTATAGAGGCCTAATAGCCCAGTACGTTTGGCCACTAAATCTAACTTATGATCTAATTAATGAGGTATTAGGAAACATTAATTACGACGTTCCCAATGATGCAGAGCAAATGGATTTGACGTGTTTACACTAGTTAAGTGGATATTGGAATGTGGTTCGAGATATTGATGGATAGTATTATATGTAAGGATGACGAACAGATACAAGTTAGATGGTTAATATTGTAAGTTTAGGTATTAATTATATTATTGCTAATTAGCTTCTGCCGGCGGCTTCGCCAGCGTGGATCTCGGAAATTGTCCCTAAGGAACGTGCTACCGGGACAAAATGTAGCCTATGTCCTTCCCTAGGATAAAAAAAAAAACAAATAAAATATTCTATTTCACATAAACCTAAATGGGCACTTATGAAACGTCAAAAGCTAGGTGCAAGGTTCCAATTGGACGTTTCCTATGAAGAAGAACCGGCAAGAAACTCCATGGTTACTCTTTTAAAAATAAGTGGCTTTTACAATATTTAAAAAGTCATCTATCTTCTTGCCAATTTTAACGAAATACGGCCAGTGGTTTAGGCATGAAAAGGTCACATACAGACAGAGTTGCTTTCGAATTTATTATATTTGTGTGGATTACTATTGTTCAGATTTTTTAAACTTTTTTAAGACAAATGGTCCAAAATAACACTCTTATTTATGTAAGGCATAGGTATTTTTTTAGAAAATGATGGCCCTTGTCTACAAAAATTGCTTACAAAACAAATCTTATCGTCAAAAAATATACCGACCAAGCAATAATTCTTTAATCGTAAAAAGTGTATACACAAATTTTACAAGAGAAATATTTTTCTGTTTTTGTTTAATATCTTTTCAACGAGTCGGAGTATTGAGGTCATTGATATATCAAACGAAAGCTATTTTTTTTGCGTAACATTGAATTATTTGTGTGCGAAAAACCCTGCAATTAAAAAAAAAAATACTAAAATATATGTAAATTGTTTCATTAATATACACTTACGCCATTATTGCAATAAATTTGTTAAAAATTTTGATACGTTACAATTACGATACGGACTTTTCTAACGTTATTACTTATCTTAAAGACGATACGTAATTTGTTATTACTGTATTATTGTGGTTATTTTAAACTGGCACAGTAATAGTATCGTTACAAAATATTGTTTTTGGCGACACCGGGACTAGCCGTGTTCAAGTTTAATGCGTGTTGCAATTTTACACTCATATATTTATCAACTATTTACTTTAGAAACCTTATTAGTTTCCATTACGGTTTGAGCTTGCTCAAAATAATTCGACAACAACAACGTGCTAGCGTTTACCAAGAACCGCATGAAATTGATTTACGCCACTAATTCGGTAATAGCAACTTACAAAAATTAAAGCAAAACACTTTTGACGTAAAGATACTTTTTATTTCTCATACTCGAAAATTAGTGTTTGTTTGATCCGAGTAGCGGGAAAACGCTGCTCCCCATCTTTGGGCGGGAAAGACTCATAGTAATTGCTTCCCTCTCTAGGACGGGAATTAATTTAAAAATAGAACTAAAGGTTCGTAGTCGGCAACGAAAATGTTTACATAATTATGAAGAATATCGATTAAAATAAAATAAAAATGCTGCAGTCTGGTGAGTGTATAAACAGCTAGTGTGACTTAAAAAAATACCTATTAAGCGGAACGGCCCGCGGCGACGACGCGGTACTTTTTTTTGGTTGGGATAGCGTCAAATGATTTCGCCCGCTCTGGGCGGAGTGGAAAGGCGTGTCAGACTCTTACTGACCGAAACCCACCCGCTTTCCTTCAGTTGCCTGTGCGCCAGGGCCACGGTAACTCTTTCGAACAATCCGCGACTCCGGCAGATGACGCGGTACCTATGTTCCATATTTAAAACTATTTTTTTTTACTTTCCTTATATTCGAAACGCAAGGTAGAGTTTTTAAAGGCTCCCACAGACAGGCGCAACGCGACAGCGCTACACAAAGGCGCCGCTCGTCGCGCGACACGTGGTGCCGTTGTGTTGGGCGTCGCGTCGCGCCAGTGTGTACGATCCTTAACACGGGTGAAAGTCATCAATTCCTAAATACCTCGTATGGGAATTGATTGTTTTCGACCCTTGTATAAAAAATTAATATTTCTCGTCATAATTTCATTTTGAATTTCTATTTAGTAAAAGTGTTTTTCACGATATCTTCGTAAATATCGCTACGAAAAATTTTAAATAAATTACTAAGACGTATCCCACCCGCCGAATTTAAATAAACAATAAAATTTCCATAGTGCACATTAGCGACTTATTGCTTGGGGACATCGATAGGTATACCTACGGAGGGTACAGCACCACCATACCATAAACAAAAAACTATAAAAAAAAACACTTGCAAAGCGAATAGAATCCTATGGAGAAGAACGGGCAAGAAACTCCATGGACATCTTTAAAATCAAAATATATTGATAAAAAATATTGTTTGCATCATCCATGTTGAAATTATACGTACATAAACGATTATTCTCGACATTATTGTCAGATACTTCAACCATAATCACCTGTTTCTTAAGATAAGTAACTTCGTCGACAACATCATATTCTTTATTTAAATGACTAGATAATGGCACTTAAAAGTTATTGTTATCCGTCACTTTCAACTCAAGGCAACTTGCCTTCGTTGTTAGTACAGTAATTAAAATATCGATTATCGTTTTCACTTGGAATAGCTTTTACGGAACAGAAGTTTTAGGATTGAAGTAATCTAAAGACCATCCTTTTATATTCGTGAAAGCTGCAATCTTGTTGGGATTAAGTGCATTGAAAGTGTTAATAGAGGTCTTGATTTTTGCAATTTTTGTATGACGTGTTAAGTAACTGATTTCCAAAACCATTCGCTGGTAGAATTTGTTTGTACGAACAAGGTCACACTAAAATAACACAAATATAATTTGATAGACACACAAGACGTATTAGCTTAATATCACCATTACTGTGAAGAATTTTTAGAAATATCAACTACCTGGATACTTTTGCTTATGCCGAATAATCCTTGGTAGGACAATGAATAGATTCAAGACGGACGCAAAAGCATCACGTTGCTGCCTGTATCCCGGTTCATTTGAAATCAGCGTACTATTTCTTCTTCACTTCACTTTCAGACATCCTATTTTAGTGTAAGCTAGAGAACATAAAATATAACTTCAACAAACTCACCTTGACTTTCGTTAAAAAACCCCAGAACCATGATGACAATGACGACAATACCGATCTTGAGTCGGTAACTGAAGCCCATGGCATGCATATCGACCCTCCAGTTCAGCCCCAGCATGACTCAACCTTGCCTCATCCATTCGTTGTACAGTTTTGTACTTCCACTGAGTTCCTGTTCTTTGTTACTCGAATGCATCATCTGGAACAAAAAACGTTGGTATAAGAGGGTTGCTAATTAAAAGAGGAAATGTAACGAGATAAAATTATAAAATACGAGCTTATTCTTGTCCCATTGCAGAGCAAAAGCCATTGATTATTAAATCATATTTAGAGAATTTATTCCGGATGTTTAAGCAAGCGTGGTGATCAATGCTCGTGCTAGAAAGCATGAGAAGCAAGCCTCTTCTCATACAGAAAACTGTATGAGAAGAGGCCTTTGCCCTGCAGTGGGACAGAAATAGGCTGATATTTGTATTCTGAAAGGTTTATGTGTATAATACACAGAAAAACGAATATACTTATTTATAATACTGTTTGTTCGGTTCCCACAGAAAAATCGTGATAACGGTTTTGCGGGGCATAGTTCATAGGTTAAGATTTTTACAAACTTTTTTTTTTTAAATAAATAATTATAATAATAAAGCTTAGAAATACATAACATCATCATCACGCCTGTATTCCTCGAAGGGTTAGGCAGAGGTGTACCTACAGTACACCCACATTTCGCCAGTTATGTTTAAGTCCCATGTAATAGGGGGCGAGCCTAATGCCATCAACCGGGCACAAATCCAGACTCCGGGCTGCTACTGACAAATCCGAGATGGAAAAACCCAATAACACTTTGTCCGACCCGGGAATCGAACCCAGGACCTCATGCTCAGCAGTAGCGCTTGCAACCACTAGACCAACGAGGCAGAGGCAGCTTAGAAATAGCACAGAAATATCCATGTTTTGATATGTTGCCACATTAGATCAAGCCCGTGTGAAGCAGGGACGGGTCATTAGTAGTATTTCTATGTCGATATTGATAAAGTAGGTCTGTATTGTAATCCCCAAAGGATTAAGCAGAGGTTTAATGTTATACATTTGTAATGACCTGATGACGCAAGTCCCAAGCGAGAGTACAACAATTTTACAGATTCATTTATAGTGCACAAAAACTAGTGTTTCACGGTATCTAAAGTTTGCTATGTGATAGAAAAAAATGTGAAAGCAAGAAATGTCTGCCAACTGTTTCAATGTTCACGCATCAAAAAACACAATGGAACTCACCATCTGCACTATTTTACGTCTGCCTTTTACTGGAAAGGTATTTATGGCGGTGAGGTTAGAATTTGAGATTCAATACAATATCTTTAGATTAGACCATAATTTTTTGCCCAATCTATATTTCTATATCTATCTACACATATTAAACTTGCTTTTTGTGGCTGTCTGTGTGCTCGAATTGTTCTTCATTTAGAGAATTTAGTCCGGAAGAAAGTTGCCAAGAATCGAGCTAAATGGCGTGTAATTGGAGAGGTCTATGTCCAGCAGTGGACTGCTGTAGGCTGATGATAATGATGGGTCTGGATGCTTTTTGTGTATACATACATTAAATACATTAATATTCAACTTACAAATAATAAAGAAATCTCGATGTTCTGTCAAGATGTAAAAACCGTGCGAAGCAGAGGCGGTTCTAATTTAATAAAGTGCGGTGCTTCTAAAACTTTCATTAATCATACAAATGTTATTTGTTCTTTTCTCATATTATACTGACTTATTACTTGTTCAAAAATCGTATACTTTTACAATGTTTGTTAATATGTGAGCACCATGTATCTATCACATAATTAATTTATCTGACATTGCTTCATTTTACCTATTGTGGTATTATAGTAATTTTATTCTAGGTGCATCGTCTTCACATATAATTATATAACCAATGTATATAAAATATGTTAAAACATTTTAAAAAGAGTATCGGTGGAGTTTTTTGCCCATTCTTCCCCATACGAAATTATCTTTTGGAAGAGGCGACTAGAATCAATTATATTTTAATGTAAATGTTGACGCTCAAAAGTGCCTTTTATGTGCCTATTTGTAATAAATGTTTCGACTTTGACTTTGTTCTAAAACTTGTTTGGCATTTGTAACTTAACCCACAATATTAATCAAACGAAACTTTACAAAACTTCAATAATGTCTTACATTTATTTCATCAAATAAACACGTTAAGTTGGGCACTGTTTCCATCCCAAGAATATTTTGTTGAACTACTAAACAGCACTTCGTCATAATTATCATCTAAAGTTTTTGGGACTCCGAAAATATTATTAGGTTACAAAGTTACAAACTAATGACAAAGTTTGATTTGATTAAATATTCAGAGGATATTATACAAGTACTTTGATTTGATTAGAGACTATTTTATTTTTGACTCATTTTTAGATATACGTCATAACGTAATTATGGGTGTATTTAGTTTTCTGCTTTGTTTTTGACTGTGACATAATACAGGGTGTTAGGGATATCGACGCGCAAACTGTAACCACGAATTCAGCACGTCATGATTCTAGACCCACTTTTATTTTTTTTTGGGTGGGAAATCATCAAGTGACCTCTCCCGCTCTGGGCGGAGCGGAAGGGTGTGTCAGACTCTTACTGACTAAAACCCACCCATGTTCCTTCAGTTGCCTGTGCGCCAGGGCCACGGTAACTCTTTCGAACAATCCGCGACCACGGCATTTCGCGACCCCGGCAATTCTGGACCCCTAGCGTAGACATTTTTCTTCAGTTATCAAAAAAAATCAGCTGTTTCATAGAAAAGTGCAATAACTATGCGGTCAAAATTTTATCATTAACACATTTTAATAATTAATTTAAAAAAGACTAACGTAATGCACTTTAGACAACGTACACAAATAATCAAAAAACTTAGTATTCAATTCGATAATATAAATATCAATGAAGCTGACACAACAAAATTTCTAGGACTAATAATAGATTCTAGATTGAATTGGAAACCTCAAATAGAGGCACTTAGTAAAAAATTGAGTAGTGCAGCCTACGCTCTGAAACAGCTTGCTGTGGTTCTCAACACAGATGCGCTAATTACTGCTTACTATGGTTTAGCCGAATCAATTCTTAGATATGGAGTCATCTTTTGGGGGAATAGCACGGACAATGAAATAGCGTTTCGGACACAGAAAAGGTGCATTAGATCGATGTTTAGACTGCAAACAACGGACAGCTGTAAATCTTATTTTATCGAACGTAAGATATTGACATTGCCCTCATTATATATTCTGGAAACAGTAATGTTCATAGAATCGAATACTCATTTATTACAGCTTATGTCTGATGCTGTCCCTAGGAATAGACGTGATAATTTCAAACTCTGTGGTCACGGCGCTAAAACCACTCTTATGCGTAAGAGCATCTTTTGCATGGGTCCGACCATCTTTAATAAATTGCCCAAATCATGGAGAACATTAAATATATCTGTTCTTAAAAATAAATTGAAGAGTTTACTAACTGAAAGAGCATATTACAGTATAGCAGAATTTATGAAAGAGGACAATTTTTCTTCGTTTTCGAGATGACGATGTTGTATTTTATTGATATGTTATTATTGTGATCTATTGTATTTTTGTGGAATAAATGTAATTTAGAGTTGAAATTTTAATGACAGTAATTCATATTTTTTATTGACTAATTTAATTTAATGACTACATTGACATTTAATTTTATCTAAAAAATATGCTTGCTGAATTGTAATACCTAAACTTTAATGAATAATGATGATTCAATAAGCACCTACATAATTTCTATAATGTAATTTTGATGAATATTATCACGGTTTATGCACCATCTCTTCCTACCAATTTGTACGCCACGATATGCGGCTGAACATGTTAGAACTTTTCTGTATCTTTATTATCTTGCATGCAATGTATCATGTACACCACGTTTAAGCAAATAAAATTTTACTTACTTACTTACTTACACATGTATTTTTTCAAATTTTAGGCGCCCATCACATTAATTTTATAAATTGTTTTTATAATATGTGGAAAATGTCGTGGGTTATACATTTACTCACTCTCTAGCACAAATTTTGTGTAATACTGTAATGTGTAACTGTTTATTTTCCCAAATAAATAAAATAAAAATGTATGGAGCAGTTATTTTTTTTTAAATAACCGACGAAAACTTTCAATGCAGGGTGTTCAGAATCATGTACACTCGTCAAAAAAAGTTTGTGATCAGTTTGAAACATCGAAATCTTTTTTATTACGGAGACTATATTACAATTTCTTCTTCTTTTTAGATTCTTTACTTAAAAATATAAATATAAAACAAATTCAATTGTTTTTTCACATAAAAAGAAATTTAGTCGAAGCTTACGCTCATTCAGAAATCTGACTTAGTCAATTTTAACTGATATATAATATTTTTTCAAGGAAAGTTGCTATCGATAAAATGCCAAGAGGATTATCAGAAGTTTTATGAGCAAGAATCGTAACTTTGAGGGAAGAAGGATATTCCACGAGAGAAATAGCACACAGAGTTGCTGTATTCCAATCCTGTGTTGTGGCCACGTTGCAGAGGTACCATGGCAAGGATAATTTTGCTGACCGACCCCGCAGTGGTCGCCCAACTGTTCTGACTGCTGCTCAGAAGCACTATATAAGATTGCTGGCAGCCCGTGACCCAACAATCAAGGTCACTAAAATAAAAGCAGAAGTGCGGGCCGCCTCTGGACTTGAAGTTAGCACTCTGATCATTCGAAATTGCTTACATCAGGCTGGACTACGAGCAGCAAGGTCTTGGCGAGCACCTCTGAATTCACGACAACGTCAGCGACGGAGATTGCAGTGGGATAGGCTCCGGCAAAATGAAGAAGATGAGGAGGAAAACATTTGGCAAAACTGTCTCTTCGTTGACGAATCGCGAATCAGTACTCATCCAGATAACCGACGTGTCCTTGTCTGGAGAAGACCTAGAGACTTTGACGTTCAGCAAGGTAGGAAATCGGTATCATTTTCGGGTGGAATTATGATTGGAGCTAGAATGCCTTTGATCCCGTATTGAGGCTCCATGACGGCAAATAGGTACAAAACAGTCGCTATTAATGGAATTGTCAGACCATTTCGAGTAAACCATGGGCACACCAATTCGAACTGGTCGATGATAATGCGCACGCACATCGAGCTCAATGAGTCAATGCTGTTCTCCAAGAATACGACATCACAAGGTCCAAGGGAAGCTCGCCTGACTGAAACCCAATAGAGCACGCGTGGGATGTTCTTAAGCGAGCTGTTTGGAACCGTCAGCCACCTCCCCAGACAGTGCCAGAGATCAGTGAAGCTGCTATTCAAGAATGGGACAAGTTACCGCAAGAAATGCTGGATAACTTGATCCTCAGCATGCCCAGGAGGATCTCCGCATGTGTGCGAGCCAGGGGAGGAGTTGTATTGTATTAAATAAAAACCTTCTATTAATAAATTGTTGTATAAGTTTGGTTAAACGATCTTTTTCTTTCCATCAAGTTTCTGTTACAATTACATTAGGATTGAATTACAAAATTTTTGTTATTAAAAAATAAAACGTTTTTTATTTTTTATAAAAAAAAAAGATATAACGTGAACAATTTTTCCTTTATAAAGTTAAATTTAAATAATTATCAGCTTTTGCTAGTGATCACAAACTTTTGATGTGTGTACTAAATCCATGGTAACACATTGAGCGTCGATGTCCCTGCCACCCTGTATGACTGTTTTATTGAATATTTCCTTAGCTTTAATCTTATTCATAATATTTACTTCCAACTCCGTTTGTAGGTTACTTTCAGTTTTAATCCCGTTAAAAACTTCAGCTGCAACTTTAGCAAGTTTCAACTTTTTCCTTTTTAATTTGTCACCGTAGGTAACTTCTTTCTTTAAATTTGCAGTTTAATGAGAGAGGGCAAAGTTGCCTGGCTTTAGCTTAGCTCAGCTCTGCTTGCCTATTTCTTCGAATGGCACCCTACTAAGTCTTTACAATCCAATTCTAAAACTTTGTTGTCTAGAAACTGTTTGTTGAATTTGATCGGAGTTCAAACGGTTATGCTTCTTTGAGCGTACCTGCTGTTAACTTAGAACAACTCTGCAAACACGAATTTTCTCACCTTTATATAATATGTAGGCTGCGAACAAAAAAGTCCTTAAGAAAGTTAGATTTTCGTTTCAAAACACTGAAAACATAAACCGTTTAGATACTGGAATCTAAATCACTATGATGTAAAATTATGCTAGTATATTAAATTTGGCGCTTCTGCTACGTAGCATTATGCTGAGCGATTGCCGTTTTGCGTGAATGTGACGTATATTTTTCCCCAACTCGTTATTTTTTGTATTTGTGTGTTTTTTCTTTGCGTCATGTTTACCGCAAATAAATGTATTTTCTTTCTTTCTTTCTTTTCTTTCTAAAAACGCATTTCTTTTAATCCATAATACCCTGAAAAACTCTCTCCATGGGCCCAATATCGTTATCATGAAAAAAATATCAACTGTCCCATACAAAACTTCAATACCTACTCGACCCAAATGTTTAGGGCGTCTGATAATGTTTTCGCTATTACGATTTTGGTCCCATGGAGAGAGTTTATCAGTTTGATGGTCTGTACCACAGAGTTTTTGACCACACCCTTCTGATACAAGCGGTATATACACGGTACATTGTAATCAACAAGTTACCAACTATCTCCCATCAGATCTTCAAAGAGCACCACAAATTCCTAGACTCACTATAAGTAGAACGCCAACTCCCGCAATCTCTATACATTTAATATCATGCAAGTCCAGAACTAATTATGAACTTTAAACATGGAGAGAGTTTCTAATACCTAGTAATTTGGTGAGGATATACAAAGATCAGACATAGTTGGAAAACTTAAAAAAAGACAAGGATAAAATCGTATTATAAAACAGATTGCTGACTGACTGATATCGCAGAGCCAACCAATGAATAAAGAAATATGCAATTTTGAAGGTATAACATATATCTTTCTCATCACAGGTTTACATCTAATACAAGTTGTGGTACTAGTTTTCAACATGCCTTGAAAAAGATTTGACAAAAACATGCCGTATACAAAATATATATCATACATGTATCGACGTTGTTTTGTTCACATTTTTGTCATTTTGAGAAGTTTTGTATACAACTTGTTGTAGATAGATGTAAACGATTGATGAAAACCGTAGACACAGAATTATGTTTTATAACTTGGTGTATACGCGGAGTTAAACTTTGCAGTGATAAGTTTCATACGAGATGGATCTCGATCCTCAGCAACAAAGGACCGAGATTAAAGAAGAAGAGGATCTACATACTCTTCTTCTTTATACTAGGTACTTTGTCTGTGGTCACTATGTATCTACATACATAGTGACCACAGACAACCGAGGCACCGAGAAAATATTTTTTTAAACTGAATTCGAGATCATAACAGAGTTAAAGTTTATATACTTTAGAAAAAAGAGTCGGTGAAGACAGAACTTGATACAATTAGACGAGACACAATAAATCTTTATTAGTAGATTTGTCCTAAGGATTCCCAAGGACATAGCTACAATAACAAAAGATTATACACTTAAAATCGAAGATTAACAAATTAAAGCAAATTAAAGAGTACTCGATCAAAATTAGACTCATGGTAACAGACTCGGATGAAAAGAAAATAGGGGAATAATTAATTAAAATAATTTTAGTCAAGGATAATGAAAATAGCAACCTCTAGCTAAACACGGTACATAACATGTCTATATTTTTAATAGACTCGAACTCTCTGGAACTGGAACAACTCGTCTGGAATAATACTATGTATTTATACAACATTACTTTTGTTAATAAACAACTATGAAATTAATACGAGTCATATTAAAATATAGAAATGCTGTTTCCATCCATCTAATTTAATTATAAATTATAACTTCAGAGAGTAGACACCCATCACATTAAAATTTCTGACACTTCAGCCCATCAAAATTCTCTTGCCTTTACAAAATATTATCTGAACAACGTAATCCGAAACAGCTTCACCCTCTAAACTCGAAACTTTTCAATTAGTAAGTTCACTGCTTTAGAAAGTGGTCCCAACTTTCTTTGGACCATTAAAACAGTCTTTTAGAATCGCCACAGTACAAGTTTTAATGTGTCTCACGGATTCTCTTTGTGTTGGCCGGTTTGGTCGGCAAACAAAAAATTGGTCAAGTGCTACCTCCGTGAATATTTTAAAGCTTCCGCGTCTAAGTAATGTCTATTTTTGTTTTAAAGTGCAGAGTTTTTAAGTGTTCTGTGGAATTTGTTTTAATGCAATTTTATGCGGCTTGTTTGTTTCTTTGTTTTTATGTTTATGTCTTTTTAATTTAAGGATCTTAAGAGGGCCCTTCCCGGTCCGTCTATTATCAACGCGAGCATGATTGAGAAGCTTGTGGTTTCATCCAACGCAATGTTTGAAACAAGAAGCAAGAGTGAGAACGCGATAACATCGAACGAAAATTGGCGCGCGGAGATTTCACAAAACTTGTTGTAGGAAATACATGTTTTTGAAAAAGCCTTACAAATTTTTGAAAAATATGTTTGTAATTTAGAATCTCCATTACATGTGCGAGGTTTCTATGATGAATTTTTCTTTACGTTTACAATTTATGAGTACATTATGAACGGACAAAGTTTAGAAAAAAATTGTGCAAAAAGCTGATTTTTGAAGGCTTATACTGAATTTGTTTCTCCAATTTTTGAATTTTTGTTTACATAGAAACTTAGATAAAGTACACAAGACCCCTATTAATTAAAAAATTTCAATGAAAGATGTGTTACAACGTCATAATCACGTACGAGCGTTTGTATGAAAAGTATGACGGGTTGGCCGCTCTTAACCTAATAGATTTCAATGTGAACCATTTAAGTATTGTAAGGAAAATGCTATTACTGTTGTAGTGGCATTTGCAACTTTATTATGTATGTCACTATCCGTTATCTCAGGTAGTGTACCCGCGACTACATTTTTATGCAAACTTCACTACCACGTTTGAACTGATCAAGTACGAGTTGCGTGAAATCGTTTCATGGTGCCTGCCCTCTAAGAAACATAACTCCTACTATCTCCAGAAGTTATTTCGGCTAGTCAGTTATATAAACTATTGTATTTCCAAAGGAAATAGATTTCTCAAATCCAAACTTAAATAATAGGTACTACAGTTTCGTGACTCCCACGCAATGAGAAACAATGTTCCAATCAAACGCCCATGGAACCCTAACATTGTAAGATAAGGCGGACGTCCTGTGAAAACGATGGTAATTCCCACAGAGCATGGAATCGACTACAGGTGGCAGTAGTAATACTATTCGTGGGTTGTAGCTGAAAATCAGCTTCAATGCCCACACAAAAAAGCAAAAAAAAAATGGGGTAATGCGGTAGGGGTCACAAATCCAGTATAAGCTGAACTCATATTCTATTGAAACTCCGTACAACGCTAGCCCAGCTCAAGGGCAAAGTATTACTGCTGGCGTGTGGTCGACTGTATCAAGTTTGGCCACCTGACATTATCTTGAGCTGAGGCCCTTTACGCTTTCGTGTACTAATTCTGTAGTGTTTTTTTTAGCGTGCCAATAAACGCAATTTTCTTTCTTTGTTTTCGTACCGCGCAATTTACGTTAAACGCTAATACGGCTATCACGAGCCATCATTTTATATTGGCAAAGATTCGCACATTGTGAAGTAAACTTAAATAAAAAAACAAAAATAAACTCATTGTCTCCTTTTTAGCCTGTTTGGCAATCCAAATTGAGTCGGCCCAAAATTTGGCTACGAGTTTGGCGCCTTGAGTAGCATCCATCCGTTTCTTTAAAGTATTTAATCTGATATAATAATCAAAGTAAAAACGTAAATAAACCATATCATAATATTATATCAGGAAGAAAATAACTAATATAAAACCGGCCAAGTGCGAGTCGAAGGGTTCCGTAGCATTATCTATAAAAACGGCAAAAAAATCATGTGTGTTGTATGCATGTGTATGTATTCTGTATTTTAGTATTTGTTGTTATAGCGGCAACATAAATACATCATCTGTGATCAACTGTCTAACTATAACGGTTCATGAGATACAGCCTGGTGACAGACGGACAGACAGACGGACGGACAGCGGAGTCTTAGTAATAGGGTCCCGTTTTACCCTTTGGGTACGGAACCCTAAAACGGTGACGCCCACTGAAACGCTTGGTTTGTATTGAAAGGGTTGACAATACCATCTCGAACTGCGGCCACCGAGGCGTCTCCGTGTTCTGTGGTAATCCGCATTGGGAATTCTGTTATTACGTAGGTACTATTCTCGAAAACGACTTCATCTCTTTGTGGCGAAAGGTGAAAAGTTTTGATAGTTTTGCGGTAAACACTTTTAGTTATAAGGGAACTGGTTACATTATGGGAGTTTTAATAAAGTGAGTAGAGAAGTTTATTGCTTGTCATACTGTTTACTGGGGAGGTGCTGTTTTGGGGTGAATAGGTAAAAATTACGTTAATTTATGAAGATTTTACTACTAGTCTACTGCTAATTATGGGCGAACTTCACAATGAAACTTAACGCAATTAGCACATTTAGCACATCTAATCCGTGTTCAGTTTCATTGCTGAAATTCGCACTAAGTAGGCTTCGAAATGGCAATTGATGATGGTGATAAAAACTAACCGCACAATAGCTATTGATGATTGATTATGTGCTAATTACTTTTCCCGCATTATGTAACCTATATAGGACTGTCTGGATGGTTTTTCAGATTAATGATCGGTACATTTACTTTTTATTTTGGTCCTAAACAATTAATCGTACTTATGTTGGAATCGCCATCCAATTCGTAGTTTCGATTGCTTACAAATTAACACACATTATCAACATCAGTGATGTTCATAAATATTTAAAATAAATAATCAGCCTATAATGTGCCCACTGCTCGGACACAGGCCACCTCTCTTCGAGAAGCAGTGGGCTGTAATCCACCACGGGAGTGGGCTCCTGTGCCCAGATATGACATCTACCAACCTGCACTGGGGGCGGGTTGGAAGATGTCATATGTCTTCGAATTATTGGTTCTAGGACATGCCGGTTTTGAGAGCAGTGGTACTGAAATAATTTACACAAAGTAAAGCGCCTGTCTGGGTTCGTACCTACGACCTACAACTCGTAAGTCCGTTACCACTGGGCCTAGCGTTGCCAACTTTTTGTGAGATAAATAACGTATCATATTCTTTGAATAGGTAACAAAATAAAGTAATAGGAAAAAGAAAAACATTAGTTTATTCCTTTATAAGCATATTTATTGGTGTTTTTAGCAAACGCTAACAATTTTTTTTTGTTGTGTTTAAAACTTTCAAAGCTAAGTTATACAACCAAAATTTTGATTGGAAATAAATAAAACTTGCTGTTTATACAATTTATGGACAATCTGTTTCTCTCTTCACGCCACTTCAAAATCATTCATTACCGAAAAAACTCTGTGTAAACAGAAGTGGCAGGAAAAGAGAGTAAATAATAAATATTTATTTTACATTAATTGGTAAGCTATCAGATGCATTTTAAGTATAAACATATTATCATTAAATTTGTCAACAGTATTTTCTCTGAAAAATATTTAGCATTATTTATAGATTTCTTTTCTGACTTATAAATATCGATAAATACGTTTCCTTAGACGCATCACTGACTCATAGTTCAGATTAGAAGTAAAGAATTTTCGCATACTTTATTTTTATGCAAAAGTATTAAGTATATTTATCGAAAATAAAGTAAGTTATTATAAACTATGGTTGGCAACCCTAACTGGGCCATCACTGCTGCATTACCATTTTGCTTTGCTGAAAGTTCATTTGTAAATAAAACTTCCTGTTCTCATCACAGTAAAATGTCGAACCAATTAACAGCTAAACATTTTTCAGTACCGGTAAAACGGGGTGAATAAGAACGCAGGGGTGAATCGGAGTCGCGGATTGTTCGAAAGAGTTACCGTGGCCCTGGCGCACAGGCAACTGAAGGAACACGGGTGGGTTTTAGTCAGTAAGAGTCTGACACGCCCTTCCGCTCCGCCCAGAGCGGGAGAGTCATTTGACGAATTCCCACCCAAAAAAAAAAAAAAAAATGTGTGAATCGGAACAAAACTGTCAAAGGGATTTTAACATTGAAATAATATAGTTTATTGCCAACAAGGGCACTTAATCGTTAATTATAATACAGTAAACACATTAGAGTCCTTTTTGGCAACAAACTATATTATTTCAATGTTAAAGTCCCTTATAAAGTTTCGTTGCGATTCATCCCTCTGTTCCTATTCACCCCGTTTTACGGTATTACTTCCACGGACCGTCTTACTGAAAGGATACATCCATAATTTTTAAACAACACTCAGTAAATAAAACATAACTAAGACAAATAAAAAGAGAACAAACTTAGCTTTAATACGAAAATACATAGAAAATGTGAACGGGACTTGTCTAGAGACTCGCAGTCGCATCCATTTTCGTGTTGATGAAAATAAAAATATCCAACTAGCGTTATGAGATTGTTTGTTATACGCTTTCGGTCATATTTTTCACAGGAGTGGGAACCCCTTATTTATATGAGCTGTTATTTTAAAAGGATTTTCAGCATAGTTTTTTGTAAAGGGAACAATTTTGTTCCAAAATTTTAGCTTGCATACTAAAAGGTAGGTACTACTATGGTGGCTCAGTTTGGCAGAATGGCTGGTTGTATGAAAGTCATTGTACATTGGAGTACCTGAACTTTTGTTTAGGGAAGAATGACAATAAAGAGGCAAGGAGTACAGGACCTGTCCATGTGGCGACCCTTGTGGGAGGCCCAAGTCCAGCAGTGGAAGTCTTTCAGCTAAAAAAATTATGACGATGATCATAAAAGATACCCCGGTTCTTGAATTGAGAATTTAATGTTGAAAACTTGTCAAACTCTACTTAAGCATTACTTAAGATTATTCCTTCAATGTCACACGCGAAATTCAAAACTTCTTACAATTTTTGCAAAGACATTGAGAAATTTCCGCGGGGTTTTATTATTAGTAATGAAAACGAAATTAATATGTTTCGGATGACACCAGACGTTCGATAAATCCTGACAATTTATCGTGCAAGCACCAATGAAATTTTCAATTTTGTAAATGTGAGTACCATTTCTTTTTTTTTGCCATCAATTACTTTTCCCGCTCTGGGCGGAGCGAGAGGGCATGTCAGACTTTTACTGACTAAAACCCACCCATTTTCCTTCAGTTGCTTGTGCGCCAGGGCCACGGTAACTCTTTGGAATAATCCGTGACCCCAGCAGATGACGCGGTACCTATGTTCCATATTTAAAATTTAAAAAAAGACGATGTAATTTGGCGGCATACTAACTCTGTAAGCTGTACTGAAATTCATAATATCGGTTTTATAGACTAATATTTGATTAAAAATGTGTCTCATGTTGTTATTATCAGTAAGTATTACCTACATTTTTGACAACTTTTCGATACTGATTGCCGCTGAGATGAGAATATTTCAAAAAAAAATTACATTTTTAATTACGGGAATTGGTCTTCAGGTAATTCTTCATTTAGTGTTTCATTATTTTCGGTTGATCTAACATCTGTCTGTATTTCGGGCAATCTCTACATATAATTTTCAAGCATCCCGAAATCACTGCAAATAGTTCTACAGATTCACTTAGCGGTTTAACACAAATAAACCTAAACCTCCACCACAATAGTGTGTAAAATGGTTGTAGTTTTGATGCGTGTAAAACAATAGCGGGAACGTTGTCAATAAAACTTTACGACAGCGAGGTGCGATAACCGCGACCTGTCAGCATACAAGGTTGTTTAAAACTACGGATTCTATATTCGCGATATAATGGAACAGTTTTTAAGGTTCCGATCCAAAATGGTAATAATAGAACTCTTAAGGCTAGCGCAAATTAAGGGGGGTCCCCTTACCGCATTAACTGTTTGTATTTTCTGTGGGTGTCCCAAATAAAATATTTTTTTCTTTTTTTCTTACTTTCTTTCAGACCCACCGCAACGCAGTGCTTTGTAAAAATCCTCTTTCAACACTTTTGTTCATTTTGTATGAAATAACGCACCCTGCAGGCGGGCTTTACCGCACTTTTTGTATGAAAATACGTTATGTGCGCTTGGCTTTATGGTATGACTTTTCCGTCCGTCTGTCTGTGCGTCTGCCTGTCTGTCACAGCTGCTTATTTCAGGAACTACGTTTTGATGCGAGTAAAACAGTAGAGAGTTGTAAATAAAAGTTTACGATAGCGGCGTGCGATAACCACGCGTTGTCAGTATACAAAGTTATTTAATAACGACGGTATCTGGTATAATTTTAATTAATTATACCTTAAGGCTAGCCAGCTAGGTTAGGATAGGCTAAGGATTGATGTGATAAGGCAACGGTGCCGTTTAAAAGAAGATGTAGTGACAAAAATTCAAAAAGAGTATAGCTTGATGGTATTGGTCATGTTGAGAGATGAATGAAAGGCGACTAAAAAAAGTTATTAACAAGGCAGATGTGAGTGGAAACGCTGGGAGGGGACGCCCTAAGAGGTCATTTATAGTGACCTTATTGGTGATCTTCTTCAGAAAAGTCAGATGCATAGGACTCGCAACTGGCGTGCGTGTATGACCAGATTTATGAACGTAAAGGAGGCAAGAGGAATATGTATGGATAGTAGCAGGTGGCGTTCTGTAGTTTCTGCCTATCCCCATGGGAAGACGGCGTGAGTTTATGTAAGTGTATGAATACCTTAAGACACATTTTTTAAGTACGTGTGGAATAATATTGGGCTTTGATTGCATACATTTTGCGAATTCGACTCACAGTTCAAGTATTACTCGTGTGACGTAATTGTGCGATCAGAGTTTTGTTACTTAATTTATTAAAAGACATCCATTAATATTGTATTCAATTTAACAACTAAACCTTTAGATTACAAGTTTGTTTATCAAAAGATTATCTCGTTTGAATGAAAATGAACTAGGAAAAAAATAAATTGTAAGTAGTTGCTCGTTTAGATCTAAACCGTCTAGCTTAGAATGCTTGACCTGTGTTAGAAATACTGCGAGGTAATTGCGTAACACACTAATAGTAGGAATGGCTTTCATTTTGACAGTTCAACAACATCCATTGCTTTATTTACGTTGTTCAGCAGACAATTTTTTCGAACATATGAAGCATTAGCAATATCTTTCAAAATAATTCAGATTCTGATCGATAGTGTGTTACTACGATTAAGACTATGTAGATCATTGTTTTCTTTTTCTTTTTTAATTTTTTAAAATCATAGTCAGGCAGTTTGAGTAATTTATGCGGCCTACCCAAATGTCCTCTCTTTGGTATTGTTCGTCGAATCGTTGAGCTCCTTAAGATGTGAGTTGAGCTGCACGATTACTGACAAATGCGTGCACTGTCTGGACTCATTCTGTGTGGATTTTCCTCAAAAGACCATTTCAGACTCCAATCTACATGGTCTTCACGTGATCTGACCAAGATTATGTCTAGATTTTAAATGAGACTTTGACCTCTGAGTTTGTTTCGGCCTTTCTTCTCAGAGTAGTCAGATAGGAAACGCCGACCTCATCTAGTTTTAAAATATGATTGACGTGTAAAAGTTTTTGTACAAACCTACTTACAGAAATAAAATCATTTATCATTTACGGAATTAGGGTGGAGGACTAAAGAAAAAGGAACTAAACAAACAAACTAATCAGTTGATTGCTGCAACCACCTACATGGACGAGATCTTCTTTTGTTTTGTTTCAAGTGGCATGGACGGCAGCTGTTGCATCATGTTTTTGTTTGCATTTCCTAGTATGGTAAGATTAAAAATAGGCATAAGGTAAAAAATATGTCCTTGTTTATAGGTCGGGTAAAAAGTATTTTCGTATTTTATAGGAATAAAGTTGTAGTAAAATCTCTTTGGCTGTACTGTTTGTATCTGGCTGGTTTTGATACCATTAAATAGGTGACATTTTTAAAAGAGAAAATTAAGAGTTAAAACGATTTCCCGCTGTTTTCACTTGTTTTTCTGTCCGCCAAAGTGATTGAATCAAACGAAGTAATCCGATACATTTTGAAGTTTTATTCCAAAAAAGGGAAATATGCAACACCAGCCGCGAAAAAATATGTGACGTTTACGGACTTAACGCAGTGTCAGTAAGAGTAGCACAAAGTTGATTCAAGCGTTTTCAGTCCGGGATTTTTAATGTCAAAAATGCAGCTCGCTCTGGTCGCCCTGTTACGGATAAAGTCAATGCCTTTTTTTTTAAAGCGGAACAAGGTATATTAGTAGTTACGACATAGCTAAAGAGTTAGCGAGGTTGACCACAAAACAGTTTTGACCCATTTGTAAAAGTCTGGGTATACAAAAACGCTCGATATTTAGGTACCACACGAGCTCTTAGTCTTGAATTTGTATATAAAATACGAAAGAACTTTTCCCCGACCTAATAGAATGGAACTACGATACTCTTTGTTATGAGCTCCATACAAATAAGTACAGTACGGTTTGTTTATGTCTAGGGTGGTTCTGAATGCCAAATGGAGGGAAAGTAAGTACGTTTAACCCATTGAAGGACACTGAACGAGACACAAAAGATATTGTATTGTTATTTACGTCGAGGGGCGTTTAGTGTACCGCAAAGAAAGTGTTAAGGTAGGTACCTATTCGCAGCAGAATGACCTACTTTTAATTGTTATAATTGCTAGATTGTACTGTCTCACTGCTTGGCAAAAGCCTATCTCCATTTTCCACATTATTTTGAATGTGAGATTGATTGATTGGATTTTAAAAGAAATATAGGTATACTGTGGCGGCATCTACATCGCCACCTGCGAACTACGCATCATACTGACGTCATGCAAAATCCTGCAACGCGCAAATAGAGTTAATTGCGCAACTAGCATATATACAACGTCCCGAAATCAATTCACGGGCAGTTGCCCACCAGACACAACACCCGTCTGGTCAGAGGATCCTACCTTATCTACGGAGGATGAGTGAACTTTACACCCTGTTCCTCATACCACTATAATACGATTTAATTCAAAATTTTATCTTTTGTATAAATGCCTGATAAGAAAAATACATATTTTTTTTACTCCTGTATATATAATTCTACGGTGTACCTATATTAAATATTACAAAAAAAACTACTGTTAACACATAGACGTTCAAAACATATAATTTGTGGTTTTAGAGCAATCTGCAGTTTCAGACAAGTTATGAAAGCATTTTGTCTAATTTCTTAGGTATGAATTTTAAGAATTATAGTAATAAAAAGTTTTAGCACATTTTTATTCATTACATTTTTATTTTTGCATTCATATTTTTTTGCTTAATGTACTAGAATTGCTTTTAAATATTTTTTTTCACTTAACTCGTCAGCCGCCTTAATTAAGGTAAATATAATTTAAATCATTTGTTACCTTATTTATGAATTAAAACTTCAGGCATTTGGGTGTTCATATATTATTTTACCATCATCTTTCTTCTACTGTAAACATACCTGTTTCTTTTCAATCAACTTTTTTATTGGTTAATAAAAAATAATAAAAAACGGAAAAAGAAAATTGTTGAGCCTCTATCTTGCGTTTAACTTCAACCTCGTTTTAGGGTTACCTACGTCCATGCCAGGGTCACGGGTTTGTCGAAAAGGGTTACCGTAGCCCTGCTACATAGGCAATTGAAGGAACACAGATAGGTTTTAGTCAGTAAAAGTCTGACACGCCCTCTCGCTCCGCCTAGACCGGGAGAAGTTATTTGACGATTTCCCACCCAAAAAAAAAAAGGTTACCTACGTCAAAATCAAAAAAAAAAAACTCGGCTTCAGTGAACTTTTTTAACTACAGAAAATGTCTAAAAACAACTAAAAAGCTGTTTAAGTCAACTGCCAAGTTTACAAGAGTTTAGTAGTCGTCATTAGTGCCTAATTATATCGGTTTTTATTTACTAGGAGTCAGTATTAATATACCGACTACTAGTAAATAAAAACCGATATAACACTACTTCTTAACTCATACTACCATTAAAAAAACCGATTGTCTGAGAATTCGCTAAAGCTACGGTTTCGAAGAGCGATGGTCGTCGTATAACGGCAGTCATGAAAATCTGTGATTTTCAGCTGTATTTGACATCAAGGTGACAAAAAATGCTCTGTATTTGAGCAGCCGTTGTTGTGTGACGGTTCACCGCTTTCTCAGGAAACCAAATATTTAGTGGCTTACACTTAGTACTTGGTATTTATACAAGGTGTAACTTAAATAACGCACAATCTCGTAAGGGGTCATTGTACCCATCATTCTGAACAACTTTTACTATGAGACCCAACCTGAAATAGCGAAAAAAATTATCAGCTTTTCCCTACGTTTATGTCCGCATAACTCGTTAAAATGTAGGAAACAGCAGATTTTTTTTAGTGATTTCTAGTTTGGTCCAATAGTAAAACAAAAAAAAAATGATCGGTACAGTGACCCCTTAAGAGGTTGTGCGTTATTTAAGTTACACCTTGTATAGGGACATCTATGAATTCAGAAAATAATTTGGTCGGCTATCAAAAAATTAATCTGGTGTTTCATAGAAAACCTACGCGGTCAAAATGTATGGAACAGCAATTTTTTTTAACAACTCACCTTTGGGTTAGGATACATGCATAATTGGCATATTTCAACGTGCGAAGCTGGGCCTACGGAACCCGCACGGATCGAAACCAACACGAACTTCACTGTTTTCTCCCTTCAAGCTTTACTCTTGGTAGCATGCGAGTATAAGTAATGAAAAATAAGGAAAATATATCAAAAGAGTGCATGATCTAATTTACGAATATGGAAAGTTTATCCTTTGTGTTACTTTTTGTTTTTTTATTGTTCACGTTTGACTTCACTCGTCTTTATATTGCAGCCTAGGTGTTATTATAAAACTGGCGTCAATAATAGCTTCTATTAATATCCTATTTGTAATTTTGTACTGTACTAGCTGCTTCACGCGGTTTCACCCGTATAAGACTGGATTCCGCAAGAATATCGAGATAAAAAGTATTTCGTGTCCTAACCCAGGTCATGATCTACTTATGTGCCAAATTTCATTAAAATCTGTTCAGCCGTTTTAGTGTGAAAGCTTAACAAATAAACACAGTACAACTATTTTCTTAATGTCCCTCGGCAAACTTCGTGTTTCGTTAGTCGTCGGATTTCTATCAGTTGCCCTTTGCACTTGGTGCAGACCGAACGCTCTTAATCGACTTGGAATATATATTCCAATCCAATATTCCACGAAGTTTACCGAGGGACATTAAAAAAATTTGTAGTTGTACTGTACAAACATGGAAAAAATCAAGTCTTTTCTATTTATAATAAATTTAGAATAGCGACCCACGAAGAGGTGGCAAGACGACCTAGACGCGTACCGCAAGGATAGGATCGAGGTGGCCCGGGGAAAGCATGCCTGGAAGGATTCGAAGGAGGCCTTTGCTCAGCAGTGGGATTGTCAAGGCTACAAATAAATAGCTCACCGTCCGGTAAGGACCAGGCCCGGGTCGACGACGTGTCGTGTTCCACGCGCGCCTCAAAGAGAAGTCAGCATAATTGATGGGGTCCGATAGGGCCGATGCCTGCCGGGGTCGCGGATTGTTCGAAAGAGTTACCGTGGCCCTGGCGCATACGCAACTGGAGGAACACGGGTGGGTTCTAGTCAGTAAGAGTCTGACACGCCCTTCCGCTCCGCCCAGAGCGGGAGAGGTCATTTGATGATTACCAACCAAAAACAAAACGGCTACAAATAAATAATAACACTGGCGACATCTCAAATGATCGAGATTTCTGTGCTATATCTACGTTAAATATTAATTTATTGTACACATAAACCTTTCAAAAGAAATTCTCTAAATGATGGTAAAAACTGCATGAAAATCTATTGTGTAGTTTAAGATATAAGCGGACACACGGACGACTTTGTTTTATAAAAAAACAACATATTTCAGTCATATCGCGCTCTTTGCGCGCGCTTTTTGTTTTAGGGTGCGCGGTAAACATTTATTCAGTTTTAAGCTATGCAAAGAATGACTTGCGAAGTCTACAGCTCACAGAGCCACTAGTAATAAATTAATAATGTTAAGGCGAGACGTGTAGTACTTGCAACCGGCGTGCGTGTATGACCAGATGTATGAACGTAAACGAAGCAAAAGGAGTATGTAAGGATCGTAGCAGGTGGCGTTCTGTAGTTTCTGCATACCCCCATGGGAAGACGGTGTGAGTTTATTTATGTATGAATAATATTGGTTGATCTACGAAGTCGTTTAACAATGGATTAAAATTAAAATGCACAAAATATATGTTATAAAGTTATAACTTTATATTTTTCGCTGAACAACGAGCATTGCAAGAAATTGCAAGGAAACCAGAGAGCATGGAGGAAGAGGGCATCTTTTAATAAAAAATAACTGACAAAATCTCAGCTGTTTGAGTACAACAATCGCTTTATTTGCCCCACTGACCTTAAAATAAAAATAAACATATTCTTACGAAAATAATAATAAACATTTATTCCTTCGTTAGTCTAAAGGTGAGTTTAGACCAGATGACTATAGAGCTAGAGCTAGGACAAGAGCACAGAGCATCGTTGTTTGTTGATTTTTTGGTGTAAAAGATAATTCGTTTTCATCATTTACACCAAAAAAATACCTACGAGCAAGAATGACAAACAAACAAGAACTGGAATTCTTGTACATGCTCTATTCGTAAAGTGTCTATGGCCGGATGTAGACTAGGTACAATATGTCTGACTCTGAGAGTGTAATTGCAAGTTGTGCATTTATCATTTTGTCCATATTTTTTCTGGCTTCTTCGACACTACATTCTAGCAGGTTTGTTATTTCTTGCCAAGCATCTTGCTGGTGGAAAGCTATGTAGAATCCCACAGACATCTCAAATTATGGTAGGCTTCTATCAAAAGTAGACATTTCTCGAGACCAATCCTTAAAATATATTTATCGGTCAAGTTGCTGGAACACAAGAACGCTTTGAAGAAACTTCTTCGAGGAGCGAGCACGTCCGAATACGAAAGAACGCTCTAGGCAACCTGTTCGCACGCGCGTGCAGCGTTTACATCAAGCGAGCGAGCATTCTTAGAACATTTTATAGAAAAAACTAAAGAATGCTCTATCTCTGTTTACACCAAAAGAATTTGATGGGGTGGGGATAGAATGAGTATTCGCTCGTTTGAACTAAACCCACCTTTAAATCTCCCTTCAAATACAACAATGAAAACAAAGTGATTAGCACCACTCGCTTGAAACCTTGAAACTCAACACGTTCATTTGTTTCCCGTCTTATTAAACCACACAATACACCACTCTAAACTTTCATTGAAACCAGCATCATTTAAGTATAATATTATTTTAAAATACCTACTTCTCACTCTTTTGGGTGTTTGTTGATCAATTAAACTAAAATCTATGTTATTTACCAATAGCAAAAAATATTTTCCCGATAAATGTATCAACACAAAAATTATCCTTATCGATAAATAAGTTGACAAATTTAACGTCACGACACACAAATCTCAATTCCCGTCTACCGAAAAGGAATCTAAAAAAAAAAACCACATAACCAAGCGCCGTAGCCATCAATTTTCTATCCACATCTTAGCTCGTTGGATACACAAAACGTTATTGGAAAGGATCGAGTAAGCCTCTCTTAAGGAATCTCGAGAATTTATTCATGATGTTCGCACAAAGGGTGGAGGAAAAAAATATTTTTCTTCTCACATGACGGACAGGGAACAAAAAGTAGTGAGACAGTTCAGATTCTTACGTCATGCAATATTGATTGTTTAGGAGAGATATCTATTTTTCTCGCTCTTTGTGTGTGACGATGAAAGGAAAATCTTTCCAAGTGAGAATTGAGTGTGTGTGTGTGGGATACTTATTTCCTTTCTTTCGTAATAATACTTTGGGCTAAGATGGATTTTGGTGGAATGAAAGAAAATATTGTTTGGATCAGCTGTTTGTGATGTCACGTTATTTGAAAGCATTATTCTTGAGACTAGACTAGCCTAGGCTGTTCTTTCCATATATTGTAATACATCTATATTATGATGTGGTTCTGTTTCCCACCCATCTTTAATCTTATGACCGATTTTGCATCAACATCGAGTAGGTCATGGTCTAAAAAAACAAGGTCTGGTATTCTGGGAGTGACACATGCTTACGTCACTATCTAGTTGCCACTTTATTGCAACAAAACACGAATTATGGAAACATTTTCAGTCACCATTTTGTAAAAAAATATATATAAAGCATTTAAATTGTCGTTTCACAAAACAATTCAATTCAAACATATACCAACGTAATTGTTAGTTAGAATCTCATTGTTTTATCGGATTCACACAGGTAATAAAGGCGGTTGAGGAGTTATTATTACACACTACTGGTAACACAGCGGTGATGACTTAGGCTTGTGTCTCCCACGTGACCACTGTGTCTCGGAATACTATACCTGGCGAAGTATATTATTATCTTATTGGATTGGCTTGCACAATTTTCAGTAACTGTTGTTTTAAATTGCGGGTCATGTTTTGGATTCGAGAATCTTCGTATTTTATTTGCTATCCTTAATTATTTTTATGAAGAAAACAAAATATTTTAAAATAATGAATCTTCTTTCCTTACCATCACATTAGATTCAAAATTAGGTGTTCAAGAAAACGAATATCATCCCCTTCTAAATCGTATCCTCTTTGCTCAAAGACTTTACGCGGACCTCATTAATGCAGGGACACGGAAACTTCCTTTATCAAGGATATGGTAAAATTTCGATTGCATGTGGAAGGATGATATCCGAACTTTGCAATCCTAAGAGAAATAATTTCGAGATGGGGAGAGGAAGACGGGTTCCAAAGCGATTTTAGTAAAGATTAGGATGGTTATGTGATCATGTCACGAGGAAAGTTGTACCGCGGGCACGAATAGCACATGTGTGAGTAAGTATTATATACCTACTATAAATATACCATTTACTAGGTACGTCTTTCATTGCCTTGCATGTGCCCTGGCGGCTGAGAATATGTCATGCTCACTCAAATGCCTCGCTGATGGTGGCGTGTATGGTGAATCATTGAGTTTCCTTCAAAATGGTTGAGTTGAATGGTTGTGATCCATACGTCATGTTCGTGAACAGGTGCCGTCAGGGACTAGTCAGCTCTCTGCTGCCATGGCTTATTTAAATTGTTGTTTTTCTTTTTAATGTGTACGTCTTTCTGCATCATTCTCACATGTATAATTTTATCATGAATGATGTAACCAATATTTTGTATTAATATTTTGATTAATATGGGTGTCCGTGGAGTTTCTTACCCGTTCTTCTCCATAGGAACCTGCTACGCGTTGAAATGGGCTTCATACTAACTTCATCTTCCTGACTGGCGGACCAGTTGGCTAATCAAAACTGCCAGCGATTGGTTTAATTGCAATAAATGCTTTGAGTTTGATGGATATCTAGTCTAGTTCCTGTTGTCGTGTCGATATCGTCAAATTAATAAATAGAGGGGAATTTTAGTAAGCACAACTCAAGTCCTAAATGAAACAAAAGTGATTATTGTGCAGCACGGACTAATACAGGGTTTCCTAAGACTGCAGTGGGCGCCACATAGCGTCCGCAATTTTCTGTCGAATAACGTCGCTGTGAAGTTATTTAGGAAAGTACGCAAAGGAAATAAAAATAACTTTATTTCCAATTTTACAATTAACATAAAGGCGATACACACACTGGGTGCACTGGCTTTACACTTTTTGTTTGTTTTATTTTTTACTTGTAGGTATATGTTGTGTTGTGTGCTTTGTAGTCTGTGCTAAATAAACGTATTTTCTTTCTTTCTTTATAAGTTAATACTATGACACTATTGATTTTAAATTGCATAAATCACTGACTATCTCCACTGGCACACAAACTTAGATTAAACTTGTGTTATGGGTGCCAGAGCTCTCTATTAGTACATTTTCCAATTTGCGGAAAATTTATGATGGATGATTTCAGCTTTTTTTTTACTAGTATGGCGTTACTTTGGGTTAATAGTTATCGTTAAGTACAAAAAGAAATGAAGAAAAGAAAGAAATTAAGTTGGTGTGTTTTCCCACAGAACGGTTTTTGATACCGTAAAGTCGAACCCCGCTCCAATCATTTTGATGACAGCCGTCACTGCGGCCGTTATATGGCGGCCGCCGCTATCGTAGAAAACCAAAGCTTTTTTGGAAGCTTCTTTCATATTATATAAATACTAGCTGCGCCCCAGGGTTTTACCCGCAGCGGTATGAAATATACTTTACAACCTATTCACAGACCTACCAAATATACACAAAAAAATTCATACAAATCGGTCAAGCTGTTTCGGAGGAGTTCGATAACAAACACTGTGTCACGAGATTTTAATATATTAGATTAATCAATCCAATTAATTAGCACATCTCATCAATCAATCACCTCAGTCCACTGCTGGACATAGGCATCTCCCAGGCTGCGCCACAACACCCTGTCCTCCGTCATCCGCACCCAGTCTGTCCCAGCCACTTTTTTGAGATCGTCGGTCCATCTTGCTGGGGGGCGTCCCACACTACGCTTGCAGATACGCGGTTGCCACACCAGAATTCGTCAGCTCCACTGGCTATCGGTCCTCCGACAGACATGGCCAGTCCACTGCCACTTCAGCTTACTTACTTTGCAAGCTAGCACATCTAGTATCATAAAATTTGCTTTGCGCTGTCGTAATCAGGTATCGATTTTGGCAGAGCACAACACATTTTTTCATGAAGTAGAATTTGTTGGCATTGTCACATTGCCGATCAAGATAAACAAATGAGTAAAGATGATGCTATTAAAAAACGAATTTCGTATCCTAAGTGTATTTATTTGGTACTAGCTTTGGCCCGCGTCTTCGCCCGCGTGGATCGTAATACCGAGATTAAAAGTACCCTATATGTTAATTCACGTTGTAAACTATCTGTCTGCCGAATTTAATTCAAATCCGCTCAGACGTTTTTGCGTCATTGAGTAACAAACACAAAAAAACTTTCACATTTATAATCTTAAACTAACTTCCGCCCGCGGCTTCGCCCGATTGCTATGTCATTGAAAAGTAGCCTATGTCCATCTCCAGGGTTCAAAGTATCCCCGTACCAAATTTTATCAAAATCGGTCCAGCCGTTTCGGAGATTAGCCGGAACAATCAGACAAACAGACAGACAATAAAATGAAAAGAATATATTATAAGTACCGTATATACTTTTATACGCATTTAGTTAAAAGCTGTTATTTTGAGATTACAAACAGACTCTTCAATTTTATTTATTTGTATAATGTATTGCATGTAGAGATATGGAATAGAGTATATTCAATTCAATTCAATTTATTTATTTCGGGAAAATATCATCCATATTGTATTAGTATTGAAACTTAGAAAAATATGTTAGTAGCATTAAAATCAAAAAACAAATTATTAATCCAATCAAAACCATTAATTAAATTACAAACAATATCAAAGGAGAATGGGCAATTTTGTATGGAGCGTGGGCGGTCCGCGGCCAAGAATGATTTTGTTATTTATCGATGTGGTTTAGTCCTTCAATTACTGTGTAGAAGTTTTATCACTGTGGTGTACTTCTAAAACGAATAAAATACGTTTTTGTTTTCCAACACTATATAGTTTTATCTAGTATTATGGCTTATGTCCCATGCAAAAATATAAAAGGAAAATCAAATAACAATTCTAAATAGTCTGAAACATATTTATTACATAATAATTCAATTATTACATTATTAGTATGTACAATTATCATACCATATTACAATTAGTTACATACACAACAAAACAACGGATTAATCTGAGTTTTTGCACAAATATAGCTAGAGGGACGAAGACCAACATATGATACTTTTTATCGACAAACCACGCGAGCTAAGCTACAGGCTATCAGCTAGTATCTAAAATAATAGTGCCTACTCGTGCTCTATAATCGCACTTAATTCCGCTGCTGGTAACCGAATCTCCTCGGTTTGATTTCTTGCCCAGCCTCAATACCATACCACGCACATAACATGTGCGCACCATCGAACCGTGCGCCTTCCACTCAGACATCAACAATAGTAATGTGCGATAGCTTCTCGTCCGTTCATTTGTCGTTGAATAACAATATATGTATGAAGAATAGATCCTAGACCTAACATGTCTAGACTGTATTCGGACACGTAGTAACCAAACGTCTTGCTCTGAAATGTAGTCTCTAAGACGCCTTATGTGTTGCTCTCAGTACACTTAAATATTATACAAGCCCTGTACTAGGTGCTTAGCACAATAACTGCGGGCTAGGTTGATTTGGTACGTACCGAGGGAAAACAGAATAAGATCATATTCTGTAAGATTTGGGAAATCGTCAAAAATAGGCTGATCACCGGTGATGCTTTAGAACGTTGCTCTTTGTCTATTTATATTATTACGAACAACATAGTCTGCAAGGTGATTTGGTAGATTTAAGCGGTCATTTATAATGTCCAGAAATGTGGCTGCATGTACGGTAATATGTATAGGCACCTGGAAAGTGTTAATTAGTGAAGCTGCTACTTTAAAGTCTTCAAACATATGGTTTAAAACCCGATTAAAATAATCCTGTCGGAACAATTTGAAGTCACGCTTAAATCGACCATTTCTTACTTCTACCACCTATCAGCGTATGGTGACCAATCTAGACCTATTCGCTTGTTCGGTTGTGAGGTGATCTGCATCGCGATCTTTACTTTCAGGCATATAAGCAGAGTAATTAAATTGTGTTAAATCGGGAAGGGCGTCTAAACCCACGAGTCTAAAAATATGGCTACGACGAAAGAACCAATGAAATGTACCTTCATCGTCATATAACATTCTTTATAATATAGTTGCGTCTGAATCAGTAGCCGCATATGGTCCACAAACATCTAAAATATAGCCATCGCAGCTTACTATAATAAATGGTTTTAAAAGGATGGAAAACTTGTGTAGTTTACATAAGTTTTTATTGGAAAGAATAATTGGAACTCTTCCGAATGTAGAGGTCTGTTCCGTCAATTATCGCTATTGCACGCCTATCTTCTAATGTTGAATTATGGTTTCCAAACAAAGCGTTCGTTACGTAGAGATTGCGTTCAATGAACATTCTTCTGTCTTCGTGATCGAAACTCAGGTGCCTAGGCACGAACTTCGCAAATAAACAACCTCTTGCTGTTTTTAAATGTCTTTCTAGAGTTCTTCTTCTCATTTGAAAGAGCGTGGCAAGTCTTTAGTTGCTTTCACCACTCCGCAACTTCATCAAATAAATAGCTAGAGCTGTTTTGAAATGCGAACTAGACAAGGCAGACGTTTGTTCCAAGATATCGAAGAATTGTTCTCGACTAAGACCCAAGCGAATGTGTACTTCATTGGTGTCCATATTTTCGATATTTTCAAAATCTAGAATAGAGCTTCTTGACACAGCTTCTCTCATAAGGCCCATTATGTGTAAAAAAAAGTGCTATTAAAATCATGTCTTAGATTTGGACTATCAATGATTTCATCCCAGTCATTGGCCCTTAGATGTGTTTCACATAATCTGGCTTCTTATGATATATATAAGTTGGAATCCATAAGAAGTGATATTTGTGTATTTTGAGGAATCCAATGACGTGTAGCACCTCTACATCTCTCAAACATACATACCGCTGCATCGTTAGGCACTCTAAAATACTCTTCAATCTGTAGTACACATTCGTGCGGGGCAGGGTTTGGATTAGGCTGTACAGCACGTTGAGCTCGTTGCCAGCATGGTCAACGAACGTCTTCCAGGCCGTTATATTCAATCTGAAAAAAAAAACATATTGACTTGTAAGTAAACTAAATACCTAGAATAGGTACATGTAACATAAATAAAAATATCGTCTGAAGCGTTTATATAGGTAAATAAAACAAATGAAATGGTTACTATGACTCATATACCGCGCTTAAACAGGTAGAAAATGTCAATGTTTCACAGGTCGTTAGCACATTCCTATTGTTGCTGACGTTTATGACAGGACGACTCGGATGAGAAAGGCCATACTCATACGAACTCAAAGCTCGTTTTTGGCTGTGACATCTGGAGTAATATGTTATATACTGTGACACTTTTATGTTCGTCCAAGAGTGACCAAGACTATGAATACTATTATTATTAACATAATAAAAAACTTACTTGCTGTGGGGCAATATCGAGCGTTTGCGGCATTTTCTTCAAAACATGCATGGGTTATCTCGAATCTTCTTCTGTTAACCACTGACGTATTGCACAAAACACACACAGGTCGATTTTCCGCCATATGCAACAAAATCCAGTTAGCAAATAGAATCAAGTCCAAAAACGTATGCCAAGTGATCAGGTTAGGAATAAACAAAGTCCAGTATGCAAGCAGAGGTCAAAAGGTTTACAAAAGTGCAAGATAAATCAATGAACAATCGCATAGTACACAACGATACAAGCGTAACCGAAGGACTGCGCGGTAGGAGCGCACGCTCCGCCGCCGGTTGATTTGATCTTGCTCGAAGCTGATTGGTCCTCCGCGGGAGCAGGTAGTTGTCGAACCGGTGGGTTTTGTTGTGTTGATCATAATAAGTAAAAATAACACGTGTCAAGAGACGTTTTGAAGTTCGAATAAGCATTACACACACTAATAATAAAATAATTATGCGACATTGCTCTATACAATTACAATTGTACTGATATTTAAATATCTTTTTTTCTAAATGAACTACAACGTAACGCCCATACTAAAAGTTATTCCTAACGAACAGTACTTCCATTTGACACTAATTTCATTACTGGCCGCCGACCGCCCAAAACTGCCCATTCTCCTTTCCAAACAAAACTTAAATTACAATAATATTCAAAATAAAAATTAAATTTGATATTACATTAGAATTAGGATACACACATGCTTTATAGTCATGTTTTGTCTTCTAATTGTTGCTTTTGTATCTTAATAGTAAAAACCACCGCATTTTAATGTTCACGCTTTAAAACGATTCGATTCGATATCTCATCAATTATGCAAGCAAGCTTGTTCCCAGTAGGTCAAAGTGGTGACCGAGTTGTAAAATATTCCCGATTTAAACTTATTTTGAGAAATAAAATAGGTGCTAGGTAGGCAAGTATTGTGTCGTACAAAATAAAGAATATTCTGTCGATCTAATTTATACATGTCAGCAATGCTCGTTATCAGACAAACAAAGGAGTATTTTATATAGTGAGATATAATATATTAATATATTTTATGCCAAGGTTTTATAATGATTACATTGATATGTTTGTTACAAGCTGTTACCCGCGACTTCGTCTGCGATCCAGGATGAAAAGTAGCCTATGTCCTTACGCAGGTCATGGTCTATCTGTGTGCCAAATTTCATCTAAATCTGTTCAGCCGTTTTGGCTTGAAAGCGTAACAAACAAAGAAACTTACTTTCGCATTTATAATATTACTAGCTGCGCCCCGCGGTTTCACCCGCAGAAATCTCGATCCCGTGGTAATATCGGGATAAAAAGTATCCTATGTCCTAATACAGGTCATAGTCTACTCATGTGCCAAATTTTATCCAAATCCGTTCAGCCGTTTTAGCGTGATTGAGTAACAAACATCCAAACATCCACACTTTCACATTTATAATATTATATATATATATATATATATAGTAGGAAGTAGGATAGTAGGATGTTAGGATTATGATATTGTAAATGAATATCACTGATGCAAAAGACAGGAGTTTAAAGCAAGTTTTTGTATGGCTTTTGATGATATCATGGCTCTGAAACGGATGTAGGTACCGATTTCAATGCAGTCTTTTATTTTAAAAGCTGTTATGACCGGCGCGGGGTAATTGCGTAACACACTAACAGTAGGAATGGCTTTCATTTTGACAGTTCAACAACATTCATTGCGTTATTTACGTTGTTGAGCGGACAAATTTTTCGAATATATGAAGCAATGGATTACCAATAGGCTTCAAAATGATTCACATTGTGATTAATAGTTTGTGACGCAAATAGGGTGCGTGTATAAAGCTGTTTCAAATAAAATAAAACGCATATATAAATACAATAAAAATTAACAACATCTACATACCTACCACACTAATACGCGGGCTTATCATTAGGTTCTTCAAAAATTACAAAATCACCGCCAACACTTACAAACATTGGTTCCAAACCATGCCACAAATATCAAAAGTGCCCAACACGCCATAAGATAAAGCACCATGCTCATAACCAAGCTATTTAGCGTACATCGGGCAATATTTATACATATTTGGACAAACTCCAAATAGGTTGTGGGGTGGCGTGACCGTTTTATTTACGGCACCGAATATATTAGATACCTACTCCTGAATTTTAACGTGAAGTATGAAATATATTTACATATCGTGCTTTTGCTGTTTGAGACTCCTCTGGTATTTTAATTAGGTACAAATGAGAGAGTTGTGTTACAATATTTTTGTTTGTATTACGGCACAGCTAAAATGGAAGTTCGTGAATTTCGCAGGATGTGTATATTTTGTGATGAATGGATTGTTTAAGATACTATACTGATTTCAATGAATGGGATATTTTTGGATTAAATATTCTTTATCTAGAACGTGTTTCGAGTTATTTATATCAAAAGCAATTAATTAAGAATATGGCGGACACTAGGCGTAAATGTGAGAAGTATGGTCTGTTCCAAAAGTATCTGATGAAAATGTAAAAGAATAAATGATAAATGATTTTATTTCTGTAAGTAGGTTTGAACAAACACTTTTACACTTCAATCATATTTTAAAAACTAGATGAGGTCGGCGTTTCCGAATGGATCAGAAAACGTCAACGATCAAATCACACGTCACCTCAATTTTCGTCGATGGTGTTTCAATTACAATTTGATAATGTTATTTAAAAAATAATTGTTGGAAAAAGTAGTGAGATATAAAGATGAAACAATCTAAACATAGATGAATGTGTTACTGATTCCTTTTCACAAGTGATTGCGTAAGAATTTAACCTGAACAGAGTTTGTTTACACTTTCATCAGCTACGTTTGGAACACCACTGTACACTTAATGAGTTTGTTTGTAGTACTAAAAATAGAATTAATGACTACACTGATACACTTCTAGAGAGTAGATACCTCTGACACAATTTTCTTTATTATACTTGCGTGTGACGCGACGCAGATTCGATTATTTTATTTTATTGTGTTTGGGTGGCTTACAGCTATCGCAGTTGCAGATTCTTACTATGAATCCACGCACGTTCTTTCATATTAACATAGATCTGCACCCTAATTGCGTAACTCACTATCAGTCACAATCTTAATAATTTTGAAGGATATTGCTAATCCATTGCTTCATATGTTCGAAAAAAAATCTGCTTAACATTCGTAAATAACGCAATGAATGTTGTTGAACTGTCAAAATGAAACCCAATCCTACTGTTAGAGTGTTACGCAATTACTCCGCAGCTCATAGAGACAGCTGTTTAAAAAAATTCGCATCGTGTTGGCTTTCGCAAACGAACATTGAAAGGTTACAAACCGACCTTACGTTACATAACTCACGAAAAGGTCTACACTGGATTATTTGTGACCAAATATTATGGTAAATTCATTGCATCACTAAAACCCGCCTCTGCCTCTGACTGCCTTCTTGGTCTAGTGGTCGCAAACGCTACCGCTGAGATTGACATCCTGGGTTCGATTCCCGGGTCGGGCATGTAGTTATTTGGTTTTTCCATCTGGGATTTTTCAGTAGCAGTCCGGAGTCTAGATTTGTGTCCGGTTGATGCAATATCCTCACCCCCTATTACATGGGACTTAAACATAACTGGCGAAATGTGGGTGTACTATAGGTACACCTCTGCCTAACCCTTCGGGGACTAACGGCGTGATGTTATGGTATTACTAAAACCCATAACATCTAATCATACAGCAGCTAAGATATATGAACTCATTGCATCGTAAGTGCAGTGACATCAGTCTTGTAGGTGGTTTGGTTAACCTGCAGTGTAAATTGGAAGTTTTCAGTATTTGGAAAGGTGCCCGGTAAGTAATTGATGCCAACACTCCACCTGATGGGAAGTGGTACCGCCAATTATAGAAACTTTTTTTTTTGTAGGGCTATCATCAAATGACCTCTCCCGCTCTGATCGAAGCGGAAGGGCATGTCAAACATCAGATTCTTACTGACTAAAACCCACCCGTGTTCCTTCAGTTGCCCGTGCGCCAGGGCTACGGTAACTCTTTCGAACAATCCGCGAAATTATAGACACCTGCAACACGAATTCTCTTAAAGATAAAGTTGTAAAAACTTACATGCTCGAATTTCACCGCCACATATGCTTTCAAAATGAAAATTTCTGACCTAACTGACCTATTTTCAGGGACCAACTGAAAATAATACTCCAATATTTCAAAATTTGAACTAAGTTTTAAACTGCTCTATTTTCCTCACTGTTACAGTAGACAAACTTATTTTTCCACTATGCTAACGGTTTCCTTCATAATACCTGTCAGTCTGATAGTAGAATTTCTGGTTAGTTTAACCTGTACCCTAATTGCGTAACACATTGTCAGTTACAATCTGAATCATTTTCAAGTCATTCCTACTATAAGTGTGTTACGCAATTACCCCGCAGGACGCTAATTCCCGTAGTAAAAATCTTTCAAAGTCTAGGCGTAATGAGTGTCAAAAGCATGTCAAAAATGTAGTTAAATTAGAGGATTTTATGACAGATACTGGGATAAAGTCCCATTTACACGACGCAAGTTTCTTGCCCGTGTCATACATGCCTGTGTTTTTCTCCATGCGTTTCGCTTCATACAAACGTTCCTTATTTAAACAGTGTACGTCTATGTAGCTCGAATTGGTTAGTTTTATAGTGTTGTAGTTCTATATCTTCTAGACACACTTAATTTTTGTTTCCTTTGTCTCTAATATTCATATGTCAATGTCATGCATACCTGTTATTTGCAAGGTTACTGAAATGCCAATTTTTTTATGTTTTTGAATTTGAATTAGAATAAGCACACAAGAAAGAAAAAGAAAGAAAATACATTTATAAATTAAATCGGACCATGTGAATCAGGCTTTAGAATGCAGACGTTTTTTAAAATACAAGAATTGCCCTTCTGATCAATTTCACATCGCTAATTCGTTCAATCAATCACAAAAACCAAACACGATATTAGACAGAACATTAACTGATCAGCGACTAGATCAGACTCAGAGACAAGGGGATAATGAAACAAAGCAAAACAGTTACTGATTACCACTCGGCCCAAAACAGTGGGGAACTTCGGACTACATTCTCGTCAAACTCAATCCATCACGGACGAACAGTACTGACATCTGACGACACTGAAATTAAGCATCCGAATCGTTTTTTAAACGTACGAGCGTACCCATCAATCATTCTGGGCTTTGTAATTTTTCACTGTCTGTTTAAAAAATGGGGCCTGTGGACTTAGATCTGCATATAGAATGGAAGATGTGTTTATTGCGGATTAGAAAGAAAGGAGAATGGGCACCGAACTATGGATTTCTGCCCCAAAGCCCATAGTCTTAAGAGGTATACCAATGGAAAGAGCTTTTCAAGGAGAACCTTTGCTACTAACACGACTTTTGCTAATTGGTAGTCAATTCCTAAAAATATGGCAGGCCGATCAGATATGTTACGGGTTTGTTTTAAAATAGTCAAAAAATACTTTTTAGCTACGGACACAAAATGAATGGCATTGTAATAGTGAGTCCGTACTGCAATCACCTCGCTGCCCTACAATCCCCATTTAAGGCGAAAGCGTCAGGGTAGCCCCCGAAATTAAAATTTTCTTACGTTTTTTGCAATTTGCAGGTCAGTATCAGGTTGTATGTTGATCTAAATATGATTCGCGGCCGTAACAAGTATTTATTTATAGAATTATAATCACAACAATCATCAATACATCTCTTATAAGTTCATGTTACCCTATTGAACGACTATTTTATTTCATGAAATCCTGACATTTGAGGGCAATCCTAACTTAAGGAGTTGTTTTGATGATTCTAGAAATGTAGTAAAATACATGTCAGCCTAACCTTAATGGAATTAAGACGTGATGTTTTATTATGTTAATATAATAATGATGATATTAACAAGTAACTTTTTATTAGTTAGTTAATTTATGACGAGAATTAGGTGTTTATTAAGTGTTCAGAACAGACTTATAATTTAGACAAGTATTAGTAACAAACGAGATCTTTTCAATGAAATATGTCTTAACGATATTAGGAGGCTAGGCAGGTTTAACATTCTGTCTGACCGACTGTTAAAAACATTGTTCCTAAAATGATATGTATTAAAATAGACGGTGATAGGCTTGAAAGAAGATGTTTGCAATTAATTAGAGGAAAACAGATGCAAGGAAAAAAGTTTAATTTAATTAATTTACGAAATAGCAGAATTTAAATAATAATTAATTACTCACATTTAGAGCTCTGTAGCTCTTTACGTACTGACCAATCGGGAGATGTCATCAGAATAAGAAATATTCTCCTTGAAGATATCTATCGATTGGTATAACTAAATCTTAACGCTATTGGGCGTCAGGGCAGATTTGCCCAATCTCCTAATATCTAATGGCCGATTCCTATAATTTATGGACCGTTATTGGTTAAAATTAAGACTCTTGTGTCTTTACTGATAATGAAGCAAATACCTCATAGCTTTGCATAGTAGACCATCCCATATGGCTATCACAGGTAAAATTAGTTAACGAATCTATTAATATGCCCAGTTTGGCTATAAAAAATGCTACCATTGGTAAGGAAAACGATTCGTTTTTGTTTATAGGAACCGGGCATAAGATGGCTGCCACGTCAGTGTAATAATTGCCAGTGTGAATGCTGAAAATATGGCCTAGTATTTTATGTGATATACTCGTAAATTATGACTAACGAAACTTTAGGAGATTTTGAAGTGTCCGTGCGATTATAATAGTTGATTTATAAATCATAAAATAAATTAGGAATTATGGTACAGACTTCATACGTGTTGATTATTAGGACGTTCCTCTTTGGTGTAGGGATCGCAAACCTGGGTGTCGTGCGTTAGATCTTTTTTTTTTTTTTCGGTTGGGTAATGATGAAATGACCTCTCCCGCTCTGGGCGGAGCGGAAGGGCGTGTCAGACTCTTACTGACTAAAACCCAGCCGTGTTCCTTCAGTTGCCTGTGCGCCAGGGCCACGGTAACTCTTTCGAACAATCCGCGACCCCGATAGTCATCGGCCCTGTCGGACCCCGTCAATGGTGGTCGTGGTTAGATACTGGGTTATTTTTTTTGGTTGGATAAGGTGTAATGGGGTTTTTCCATTAGATAATATTTCAGTGAAAGCTTGAAGTAGGAATGTGTGCCCGTTTTATGGCAATTAGCTTACTCTCTTGGGAGTCATGGGAATTATAATACAACTGGCTAAATGTGGGTTGTACTAAATACGGCTGCTTACGCCTTCGGGGATTACAGGCGTGTTGCATAACTTTTTGCTAGGCTCAAAACAGTCCTGTGTAAATCTATTACCTTTTGACGCCTTAAGGAGGTCGCCCACGGCGAGTTTTTGCAGCGATTCAGTAGCGATACAAACGCAAAAAGACCGCGATGCAGCCGCGATGCTGTCGGTGGCCGTATACGTTCGCCCACGTAATTACGATTTTGCACCGCGACTACCGCGATGCAGCATCGATACAGTTGCGATGCAGCATCGATATTGGTAGTGATTACCTGTGAATGCCTGTGGACGCTACAGTTATAAGATGGGACACGTTGATCGCCTTGTCTTTGTTGCTGCTTTTGCGGAAGTAGCTACAGCGTAGGCGTGGGCAACTTAAATATTAGCTGCAATCATATATTAAAGAAAGGTTACTTACGCGGTGGCCATTATTTAACAACGTTTCAAAAACGAATAAAGTATAAGGAAAACTTTAGAAAATTTAGAAAATGTAATATAATGTCACATTCAACATTTCACTATTTTTACCCGATGTCGCCCGAGACGGTCGCGTGTTAACGGCAATGCTGAATCGATACAGTCGCGAGTTTGAATCGATACAGAAATGATATTATATCACTACTGAATCGCTTCTGTCGCGCCTTGCAAATGCGACAAACGGCCAAACGGAGCGATGCAGACGCGCGTTGATGAAAAGTGCTACTGAATCGCTACAAAAAGTCGCGGTGGGCGACATCCCTAACGACTGATCGGATTTCGATGAAATTTAGGACACAGGTACCTAGACCATGACCTGGGACAGGACATACGATACTTTTTTTTATCTCGGATGTATATCCTCGTGGGATGATTGCCGCCGATAAGCTACACGCGTCCGAATCCGCGGCCAAAAGCCAGTATTTTATAAGTGACTGAGCCAAATCATAATAAATACCACTTTCTTACAAAAGCAGGATAAACTGCAAATTTTCCTTATTAAATCGTAATAACGTAATAATGTTCTCCCTTAAAGGGGTATCAAATAATCAAAGCAATATTTCATGCCGCGGTCTCGCGGTTACGTGAAATAAGAATTTCGTGTTTGGTATCAAAATATTTATACTAAATCTGTGATAGAACAAAATCTTATTGCTATGAAAACCTTTGAATCAAGTTACAATAAACCTTCAAGAATATCTTATTTTCTAAGCGATTGAATGATGGGTTTTTGCGTATTGTTCCCTCTTCAAATCAATATATTTTTATCACGTCTAAAGAAATTGTATCTTTCTTATTTGACACGAGATATTAATAACAGGACTTATACCTAGTTCCAAACTTAAGCTCAATCTCAAAGGTAACTGAATTTTAACAGAAATATCATTAAAAACTTCTTTAAGTTGAATGACGTTTGTGAGTCCAGCGGTTAATTTTCTTTAATCATAATCACAAAGATTTTTGTCATTCTTTGAGTGAACTTTGAGCTGAATTGGTCATTCTTCTGACAAACTTCCCCCTACCGAATGACTGCATTAGTTCTAATAAAAACTGCACAAATACTAATTATTTTATTTACATTTCATTTAACAGTAACTCAAGTAAATTATTATAACAGTGTGTTTCCGACAGTATTTGTATTTCATTAATATATAAGCTGTTAATTAGGAAAGTTAAATATTTATATTATGAGTACTTCATTTTATTTTCTTTTTTTTTTCATTTTTTTTGTCTGTGGCCTTGGGACAGATTTTATTTGATAAAGGTATCATTATCATACTTAAATTATGAAAAGGGTAGAAAATGAGATATATCCAAAAGGGAAACCTGAGATGATTTAAGTTCACAACGGGCTCGATTGTGCAAATGAACAGTCTTGAAAATTAATTGATAAGCAAATTGACCCCATAAATCAATTTGCCGTTGCATCGCATACAGCTATCAAAAATTTACAATTGTGATTTAAATATACGGACAATTTAAGTTGATAGTCAGTTTGCTTATCAATTCATTTCTTAAGCTTTACATACAATGTAGTGGAATATTTTAAAGAATCAAGAGTTTTTTGTAAACTTATAGTTTTTATTTAAACTAAAAAGTATCATCAGCAAAAAAAAAATGAAATGAGTTGAACGGTCTTCTCGTTTCATGAATTTTTTACACAGACTTTGTCCATTTTGAGCACAAGAGACAGACATTACACAAGCCTTTGTACTCATAAATTTCATATTAAGCCTCTAGCATATAATGAATAAGCAAGTATACATCTACTTCAAGCTCTTGTACCGGAAATCATCTCTCTTTTGCGTGCAGGTGGGTACCTTAAAACTCAAACTCAACTCAAAGCATTTATTTCAATTAAACCAATTACAGGCACTTTGGAATTGTCAAGGGGTCGATCAGTCAGAAAGATGAAGCTAGTTGCCCATTCCGAAGCGTAGTAGGTTCCTATGGAGAAGAACAGGCATGAAACTCCACGGACACTCTTTTAAATCAAAATATTAGTAACTACAGTCATGTTGAAATTTTACATATGAGAACGATGTAGAAAGAGGTGCACATTAAAAGCGTCCGAAATAAAAATATTAAAAAAAAGAATTACTTTTTAGAATTATAATGAAGTCTAAGAGCATAAATCTTCTTTTGTAACCTGGAGTTATTTTCAATTATTTTTTTAGAGTAATACAAGAAATAATAATTCTTACCAATTAGGCTTTCTATGTCATAAGCAAGGCTTTTTGAGACTTGTTGGCCTAGTCCATAATCATCTTACAAGTAATAGGTATCTTGTAAAAGGCTCCACATAATTTCTAATTAAGTTCCATGTAATAAAAGACGTACACGGTCAATATGTTCAAACAAAAATAACTATTTTATTTCACTTGTATTTACAGTAAATTTTCCAAGTTAAAAGTAAATGTATATCGCAAAAAAATCCTCAGTGAGGCATAGGTATTTTATGGAATATTATGTTATGTTATTAATTTTTGATAACATAATATTCTGGTTTTATTTGATCTCTCCTGGAGATGTCTGCTGTCAATTTTTATCACATACGGTTTGTTTCATCATACCGAAAAGGGACGGGTTCAGAATTACAAAATAGATACCCAACATCCCTTTCAAAATGGTTTTTAAATTGTGACAGTAAATATTTTTTAGGCTCGGCGTAATGTGAATTCTGGGTTCATTGATGAAAGGAATGTAATATGGGATTTTTGTGTGTGATGATCAGGTATTTTTTAAACGAACAGTCTTATTAACATGACAATATTTTCAAAAGAATTTGTATTTTTTGTCGGTATAAAAAGTATAATATCATATAATAGATCGACCGCAAAAAAATACTTTTTGGTAACGCGATTACCAAAGCGGGAATCACTACACAAAATAAAGTTCTCTAATAAAATAAAAGACATCATTAGAAAATAAATAAAGAGGTTGTAAGAAACGAAAATAAGAAATGTCTGACGCGGTAAAAACAAAACAAACAAATTAGCGATGTCTGAAGTTGTAGAAAACTAAAACAAAATAACAATATTCACAGACACTCTTCATAATACACTCCAAACAAAAAGTCACAGTATAAAAAACCAGTAAACCTAAAATACCGTTATAGAATAGACTAGCTAGACTAAAATCAAAAACGTTGACGTCAGATCCATCAAATCACATTCAAATCCGGAACCATATACAGGGACAAAACAATTGCTGTCATAACCAGCGATTCGAACGCCATGGGTAATAACAATGTTCTCTAAAACCTTTTGTTCGATTTTTGAATCAGTGATGGATGCGGGAAGATTAGCGGGCGTGCGTTTCTTTTTTAGCTTATTTTAAAAAATAACATTTTCGCTGTTGAACCTGATTAAGTGGTGGTGTGTGAGTGACATAAGGGGGATCGATAAGGTTAAGCTACGCTTGCAGCGGTCAGTCCGTGGATGGGTGTTGGTCCCAGCTGTCATTCGTAGATTTTTAACAGTAGTTACGGTCGTCAGAAGCTTGAAAGTATGACAACCAGTCTTACCAAGGGGTATCATGTTATCGAGTAACTGGGTTGTTGAGGTCAGATAGGCCGTCACTCTATGTAGAATACTGGTATTCAGCTGCATCCGGTTAGACTGAAAGCCGACCACAACATATTTGGGAAAAGGATAAGTAGAGGATGATGCGTCAGAGGCATAGCATAGCATAAGCATAATTAGCCTATAATGTTCCCACTGCTGGGACACAGGCCTCCTCTCTTCGAGAGGGAATGGGCTGTAATCTACCACGCGGGCTGTGAAACTTTTTAGTTTATAACGATTTGTTCAATTTGATATTCGAACATGTGTTTTCATATAAATGACTTGTGTCATTTTTGTTGCAATAAAAAATATCTCTGAGCAAACAACGTTTTCACTTTCTTAACCTTGTTATCTAGTTTATTCCATCAAAAGGTTATGGGCCCAGTAGCTAAATTTGCCATCAAGAACCTCAGCGGCCTAGATGACTACTCTACGTGGAAATTCGCAATTAAAATGATTCTTATACGAGAAAAGTTGTTCACATATACGTCAATGTACCCGGATTCCAAAGACTCCACCGCCATCGAGAAGGACCAAGACGCACCAGCTTTGATTTGTCTACATGTGGAACCTACACTTTATGCGTATGTACAAGATTCAAATCATGCCAAAGATGCTTGGGATAACTTAGCGAAAGCATTTGAGGACAAAGGCGTAAATCGCAGGATCACCCCCATCAACGCGTTGATGGATGAGAAGCTTGAGAGACACTCGTCGATGCATGAATATGTTGCTGCGGTTATGTCTATTTCTCAAAAGTTGAAGGATATTGCCACCGGATTTGACGATGATCTTGTAGCAGTCGTGTTACTGAGAGGACTACCTGAAGAGTATAGGCCAATGCGAATGGCACTGGAACACTCTGGGATGAAGTTGACTTCAGAAAACGTACGACAGAAGTTACTACAGGAGGATTCACGTCAAGGTTGTAGTACATTGTCTTCACCGGACTCGGCTTTGGCTGTGAGTAAGAGTAAGAAGCGGAATGGGAACAAAGATACGAACATTACCAAAGTTAAATACTTTAAATGTTGAAAGAGTGGACATAAGAAGCCGGACTGTCCTGAAGGAAGAAAAGTGGGTTCGGTCTCCAAGCTCAGTGACGTCGCGGTCTTGAGCCTGTCTTCATTCAGCACCGGAGACTCCTTCAATCCGACGGAGTGGTACATCGATAGCGGAGCATCTTCACATATGTCTTTCCAGAAACATTGGTTTAAAGATTTGGTTATGAATGTTGGTATGAGTAATGTGACATGTGCGAACAATGATAAGATTGAATGCAAAGGTAAAGGTGATATCATGGTGAGTATGATAGGTCGAATGCTTGCCGTGAGGGATGTCATGTATGTACCTGGTTTGCGTGTTAATCTGTTATCAGTGTCTAAATTAGTAGAGAAAGGATGGAAGGTAAATTTTGACAGAGATGGTTGCAAATTAATTCACCATTTGGTTCCAGGCCACTTCAAGGGAAAGCTTCTGGCTACCGCAAGTGAAGTCTCAGGGATCTACAAGCTTGAAGGTTGTCAGGCGGTTGTAGATGGGAGTGCGTTGGCGTCAGTAAAAGCAGGTAATCCTTTGATGTTGTGCCACCGGCGGCTTGGACACGTAAATGAGCGAGATTTACGTAAGCTTCCAGGTATGGAGTTTGGAAAGAGTGTAATGGAGCCTTGGGTCGCCTGTATTAAGGGTAAGGCACATCGTTTACCTTTTCCAATTGGTGAGGCTGAGGCGGCAGTCGAGAGACTGCAACTGGTTCACACAGATATCTGTGGTCCAATGTCTGAACCCACGTACGGTCATTCTCGGTATATGCTAGTTATTTTAGATGATTTTACACGTAAATCTTTTGTATTTTTCCTTAAATCAAAAGATCAGGTGTTCGATCATTTTAAAGTTTTTCTAACTAGTATAGAGGTTGAAACCGGTTTGAAGGTAAAGTGCATACGTACGGACAATTGAACAGAATTTGTGAACAAGAAGTTTGATGGGTTTCTACGCCAAAAGGGTATAAAACATCAGTTGACCGTTCCCTACAGTCCAGAGCAGAATGGCGTAGTTGAGCGAGCAAACCGCACTATTGTGGAGATGGCTCATGTTATGTTGGCGGAAAAGGGTCTGAGTGTGAGGCTGTGGGCAGAGGCATGTAATACGGCTGTTTATACGAAGAACAGGCTGCCTCACAGTGGCAATAATGGTAAGATACCTGAGGAATTGTGGACAGGGAAGACTCAGTCATTCGATCATTTCAGAGTTTTTGGAACAAAGGCGTTTGTGCATGTGCCGAAGGAAACTCGGAAGAAATGGAGCCCTAAAGCGGTAGAACATATGTTTGTTGGTTATTGTGAAGAAACCAAGGGATACCGTTACATAAATCCCAGTAATCCTCGCTTCATAGTTAGAGCAAGGGATGTAGTTTTCTTTGAGTCCTCTACAGCAGCAGTTTCAGAGGATCCTAGTTAGCTCGTAGGTAGCGGTGACAAAGGTGCTGAAGTAATCTGGGAATTTGCAAAGGAAGAAGGACAGTCAGGTACGTCACCTGGTAGTACAGAAGATTCTCAAGGGACGAGTTCCACAGATGAGGCTGAAGTGTATGAATACGCGGAAGTGGAGGTGGGAGAAACGGGTGATAGCGGAGCAGAAAATTTCATGGTGGAAAATGTTGAAGTTGAAGAGAGTTGTATTAGAGGAGAGTCAAACGAAGGTGCATGTCGTTATCCTCTACGTAGTAGAATCCGAGAACGTAATCTTCATGGACTTGCATACTGTACAGAAGAGCAGGAGCCTTTGACAGTTAAAGAAACCTTAAGTCGGGTCGATAAGGACAACTGGAAGGAAGCCATGAAGAAAGAGATGGATTCGATGTATGAGAACAAGGTCTGGAAGCTCGTCAACAAGCCACCTGGAGCTAAAGTCGTGGGAAACAAGTGGATCTTCAAGTACAAGTAACAAGATCTATAAAGCTAGACTTGTGGCGAAGAGTTTCACTCAGTCGTACGGGGTCGACTACTTCGCAACTTATTCACCGGTCGTGAAAAGATCGACAGTTAGATTGCTGCTATCACTGGCTGTTGAAAAGGATTTGTTCATCAGTCACTTCGATGTGAACACCGCCTTTCTAAACGGTGATTTGCATGGAAGAGTTTATATGCAACAACCGGAGGGTTGCATAAACGAAAACTCGAAGAAAAAAGTTTGCTTACTAGAAAAAGCGTTATACGGCCTAAAACAAGGTCATCAAGTCTTCATGGTCTTGGAATGATAAAATAAATGAAGAGTTATTGTCTTTGAACTTCAAACGTTGTGACTTTGATAGGTGGCTTTACAAAAATAATAATTTTTATATCGCTATATACGTTGACGATTTCTTATTATTTTATAAAGACAAACAGCAGAAGGAAATTTTATTAGACAATCTTTGTAAACATTTCAAGATAAAGGATTTAGGGGAAGCGAGACAATTTTTGGGTATGTTTCTCGTATTTAAGACGGATACCAGTATATATTTGAATCAAGAGAGATTTATTTCGAAGAACTTAGATGAATATAGTATGGCCGACTGCAAACCAGTGAAAACTCCGATGGATATGGATTTCCATAAAGCCTTGGCGGAAGGGGAAGGAGGTAAGCTATCCTGCCAAGACTCTTGTAGTTATCAAGCGCTCATAGGGTCGATGAACTATTTGGCCTGTAACACACGCCCGGATATTGCGGCTGCGGTCAATTTTTTGGCACAGCATAACTCTTGTTGTGAGGAACGTCATTGGAAAGCTGCTAAACATATCTTGAGATACCTTAAGGGTACAAGGGATCTATGTTTGATATTTCTCAAGTCGCCAGTGCAGGACATCACGGGATTTGTAGATGCTGACTGGAGAGGGAACGTCAAAGATAGGAAATCTTATTCTGGGTTTATTTTTAGATTTGGAAACTCGTTGATTAACTGGGAATGCCGGAAACAAGCTTGTGTGGCACTGTCGTCAACGGAAGCCGAGTATATTGCAATTTTGTAGGCAACCGAGGAAGCAGTTCACTTGCGACAGCTGAATACATTTATAAGGGGTGAATATCTTGCATCTATTTGCATTTTCGTAGATAATCAGAGTGCTATTAAACTTGCGTACAATCCTGTGGCGCATAGAAGGACGAAACATATAGACCTAAGGGCGCACTACGTCTGAGACTGCATTGCTAAGAATGTTGTACGTCTGGACTATGTGTGCACGGAAGATAACCCTGCAGATGTGCTGACAAAACCATTAGGTCGTGTGGCATTTAATAAATGTGTGCGCGATTTGAGTTTGGGTGTGTCTAGTGTGGTGTGATATGAGGATATCTGATGATGGATGTTGTCTGAGGGGAAGTGTGAAACTTTTTAGTTTATAACGATTTCTTCAATTTGATATTCGAACATGTGTTTTCATGTAAATGACTTGTGTCATTTTTGTTGCAATAAAAAATACCTCTGAGCAAACAACGTTTTCACTTTCTTAACCTTGTTATCTAGTTTATTCCATCAAAACGGGCCCAGTGCGGGTTGGTAGATGTCACATGTCTTCGAATTTTTGGTTCTAGGACATGCCAGTTTCCTTAGGATGTTTTCCTTCACCGTTTTGAGAGCAGTGGTGATGAAATTATTTACACAAAGTAAAGCGCCTGCCTGGGTTCGAACCCACGACCAACGACTGGTAAGTCAGGTCCGATACCACTGGGCCACCACTGCTCTCAGTATCAGAGGCATACGAGCTTTATCAGCATCACCTTATCGCTCAGTGCAATTATAGGTACTTATATTATTTTTTTAAATGATCGAGTTATATTTGTGGCTAAACTAAGAGCTAAAGCTCTTAGTTTAGCCACAAATAAAAAAATCAAAAATCAAAAAAATCAGATAAGTGCGAGTTGAACTCGCGTGGAGAGGGTTCCCTACGATGAATATGTTATCCTTCAAAACATTTCATGTAAAGTCGGGGCTTACGTAACGTTTTCACTGTTAAAACATTATCAGATCTAATGTAGAGCCAAGCCCCTAACTCTACAAGGCTTAACTCAACAAACCTTACATCTTTGTCGAAATGTACGGCTTGGTCGTTTCGCGGCCGTCGCACAGATACTCCTATTGGCTTACGGTAAGAAATTAAGTCACTGGTCTTTAATGTTGTGTCTTGAAATGTTCAATGGAACGGCCAAGCCATGCATTTTGACCAAGATGTTAGGTTTGTAGAGTTAGGCCTTATAGAGTTAGGGGCTTGGCTTTACATCAGATTTGATAACTTCTTAACAGTGAAAGCGTTATTTAAGTCCTGGCAACCTATTTTACATGAAATATTTTTGGTGGGATTTCATTTCTTTTTGTAGGGTGCTTTATTTTTTTTAAATATTGTAGTGATATTTCACTCACACATTGAAATAAATAACCCTTACTAGAAGTAAGGGTTATTTGTTTTACTCGACTATGCTAGAAGCATAGTCGGGTAAAAAAGGTATATCTTGTACGCCAGCAGTTACTTTCTTCATACCCAACGAAAAAGATTTTCTTCTTTGTTGTATATGTACATGCTAATCTAACTTTCATAACAATTGGAAGTAGGTATTCCTGCTATCCGTAAGAAATACAAACTTGCACCTCCCTTTAAAGGGGTTGGAGGGTGAAAGTTAAAAAATCATTTTTTTTTGTTGTTTGTATGTAAATCCTAGCCTGCATACCAAATTTCAGCTTTATAGGACTTCAGGAAGTGCCCTAGAAATTTTGAAGAGTGAGTGAGTCAGTCAGTGACGAAATCGATGTATTTTAGTGTATTAATAAAATCCAAGGTGTTAAAGCTAGACAAATTAAACTTAGTGTGTTTTATAAATCCACTAAATACATTTTATTCTAAGAATTTGAGCTCTCTAGCATTGTACAGGCTGAAGTTATGAGGGTATAAAAATATGACGAAACGCTTCGAGAAAAGGTAGGTAGTGCCCCTGCTTTTTGGTTTTTGGTTCGTCTTGGCTAGCACTATCGTGGTCCCAGGTCCCTAGAACAAACTTGACATTGTAGTTAAAAAACATGTTCTCCCATACATTCCAACTGCAAATGTTAGTGTATACGCACATTATTGGAAGATTTATCACGTTATTTTAAGACCATAGATTTCTTATGTTTTCCTGTAATCTTTAAGCAAAGAACAAAGTTCTGTATTTTTTTTTCACACATTTTGTTTATGTAATATCTCTGAAACTACAGAACCAAAATGTCTTAATGGTCAGTTTTCATATATTTTATTAAATAAATTTAAAACCGTTTATTTTAAAATTACACGACAGATATAATTGAGACCCTCACAACAAGTTCTTTAATTTGGTAGTCACACGGTACAGTTAGCAAAACTTTTGTTTTTAATTTTCTGGTTGGCCGCCCCGCAAAAGTGACCCCATTTAAAAAAAAAACATTTATTTACGTTACCCATCGGTGTTTGGGTCCCAGAAATTTATATGTGTACCAGTGCCAAATTATAACTTAATCAGTCAAGTTGATTCAGAGCAAATTGGCTGTGACAGACGGACAGACAGACACACGAGTGATCCTATAAGGGTTCCGTTTTTTCACTAGAACATACGGAACCCTAAAAACAACAAATAAAATTTTTGTTTTCTTTAAAATTGAGCTATATTTTTTCTGAATTTATTGCAGTCACGTTTTTCGCTCTGAAGTTGCAACTGAAAAATTCTTCTTGTGTATTAATACCTCAATTTCCAGTGTTGAGTAGACCAATGCTATTATCACTACTAAAATATCGATACAAAATGTTAAATAATTTAAATGCATCTCGTTATTATTTGCATAAGTACCCCGATTTATATCATCAACGGCATTTGAGTAAATGATCCGCCAATACACAAACATGTTAAAACCTGGGACTGATTTTAATACAAATCAGTAACTGGAATACTCTACAGAAAGATTATTAAAAGCGTAGGTAATGGGAAGGGATGTCATTTTTTTACGATAATTTATACAAAAGAACATTTTATTATTTTATCATGTTTTTTTTTTTTTTTCAACAGATATTATATATTTATGTACCTAATGAATTTATTATTGAAATATTATCAGCTTTATGGGGGCTACCAATACTTTTGAATGTCTATTTTCAAAACAATCATTACAGCAATGAATTCTAACTTTTGAGACATACCTAATTAGTTTGTTCGGTAATTTTGTTGTGACTACGCGGTCGCTACGGCGTAGCTTCACCGCTACGCTTGCTACGCGACTGTAGCAGTTCGTGCCTACACGTCGACTTTTGTAGTTCCTTTGCCCTTCTTACCATAAACATTGTTAATTAAGTACTTAAAAGATTAATCTAATATGATAACTCCATGGATAACCACTAACATTGCACACAATATTGCATTCCCACCCCATACTTAAGGCTTTTCACAATTTTATGACGTCATAAAAAGCAACATTTAAAGGTTTAAACCATAAGACAGTAAGCACCGATAAAACCATTGTTATGGCTGAATAAAACTCGACAGATACTCAGTTCACTCATTTCATTCGTTCATAAACGATTCGAATTGAATGAGAGCATATTCCCTTTATTTACACTCTGCGGAATGTTCCTTATTATTTTTGAGTGAGTGGGTTTTTTAAGGTGGAGATGTTTTGTTTTTGTGAATCAGTGATGTGACAGAGCAGGTCGTTAGTAATATACAATTTTCTTTCGTCTTTTGTTTCTTTCTTTTATGGCTGATTTAAAATTGTATTAGTTTAGTAGCAAGTTATGTGTTCCAAACGTCAGTCCAAAAGTGACAGTTTTTCATTGTGAAGTGTCATTTATAACGGGTGTAAAAAACACTTAACGAAGCCGAGAGTCACTTGTACTCCCCGTCATTGTTATATTTTTTTTTGTACTGGACCCTACCTGGGAATCGTCTGGTTTCGGAGATATTGAAGGTCAAAATTTCAGCATTTACTGTTTTTTTTTTTTTTTACGAATACTAGTTTTTAATGTTATACCATGACTTTAAATACCCACACAAGCCCTATACTTTTGCATGCACCCATAAAAACAATGTTCTGCGTGCGTTACGTTGCACACTACCGTAAACAGCGATTTATCGCACAAAAATAAAATACGTTTCCCAGCAATTATTTTTGTGCTATGTTACTTGTGTAGTTTGATGTACAGAATGCGTAGTTGACGGCTATGTGATGGGTCTTTTTACACCCTGTATTCGTCAAGCGACTTAACTCGCTACTTTTCAAATGCAAATGTAAATCATTCTTTAAAGACATTTCTATTTTGATTCTGATCGCTCGAAAGTTCGAAATTAAGGAATAGAAAACGATTTATTTTTTATTTTTTTATTTTTATATAATCGAAAAGTAGTTCCTATATTTTTATTCAACAAGACAGCCACATTAGTAATGATACGCGTGGTGTTAAATACTCTTTGCTTCTCTGTATGAGGTTACGTTGCCCAGGCCCTGCAGTCTCGACAAATATAACGACAAAAATCGGTCGTTAAGTCTAATCGATGTCAAATTTCTTTAATAGATTTTCAACATTAAGCTTTCGAAATAAAGTTTAAAATCTATTAAAGGAATTTGACATCAACACGACTTAGCGACAGATTTTTGTCGCTATCTAATGTCGAGACTGCCGGCCCTGCAATGGGGCATTTATTGCCTTATAATTAATATTGCATAATTATAATTTTAAGAAATCACGATATCATCCTCTTGCTACAATTCCAATTTATTTGGAATCGGCGCAGCATGTCTTCTTTCTTTTATGTCAAGAAATCACAAGAAAAGACTATTTAAATGTGTGAATATTAGTTACCATCTGTTGTTTGTGATCTGTCGTATTTAGGCCCTTCATCCACGACGCTACTCAAAAATAACCAGAAGCAAACCCAAATAGAAAGAAAATACGTTTATTTGCGGTAAACATGACGCAGAGAAAAACACATAAATACAAAAAAAAACGAGCTGGGGGAAAAATTTGCGAAAACATTTTGCACTAGTATTTCAATAGCGGTCCGAACACGGCACAAGCAATCACAAACAAGTTAATAACGCTTTAGTAACTCGCGTGGAAGACGTGGATGAGTCTCGCAAAGACCAGGGAAGCATGGCACAAAAGGGAGGAGGCCTTAATAGTCCTCCCTTTTTTATTTTGTTATTTGTACTTTGTGTTTCACGAACTGTGTCCAAATATACAAGACAAGCAATGACAAGACAAGTAATTGATGTTACGTCGGCTGCTGACACGCGGATTATAAATATATAAAATAATTATAAATATTTTTATTTGATTTTTTTTAATAAAAATTGTTACCCAGAAATAGCAAATTTTTATATATTTTTTTTTTTAAATTTATTATTTATTTCTGTATCTGGCCGTGACATGACAGCAGCGGGCCCTATCAGAATACTAGCGCTGTGACACTTATTTTTTTAAATGTCGCAGCATCATGCTGAGATAGGGGCCTTTTGGTCTCGTACAGGGCATTCTGTTGTTATTTTCATTTTACTTTTGTTTTTATTTTATTATTTTTATATTTTTGTTTTTATTAGTTTTTAGTTTAGTTTCTGCTAATCCTGTGCGAGTCCCATTAAATACTTTATTTATTTCTTTCTTTTCAAATAAAGTTTATTCTTTCTTTCTTTATACTCAGCAGTGGGTGGATTAAGGCTGACAATGGTAATGATGGTCAAATCGCGTGGATGATGGACCTTATTCTCTTTGATACTCCATTGCTTCTACTCATTCCGGGAAAAACAACAATATTCATATATCAGCTTACGACACGATACTTCCAACCGATATCGTCTATATTAAAATTGTATAGTTAAAAAATACATTGTAAGTAAATACGCTTTCAGGACATTCGAAAATGGATGCAGCGCATTTTTTTCCAAACAAGTCAGTATAACAAATAGATGGATGGATTTTTGATATCAGTGTTAAGTCCATAAAATGTTATAGGCTTTGCACGTATTTGGTAATGAAAGTTTCATTTTGATACACTTTATAATGACTATAAGTGGTCTGGACGCCAAAAACTACGATTATTCATATATCTACACTATGTTCTAATTTACAATTTTGGCGGTCAAATCAGTCCAAAGTAGCCCGCGAAATAAAAATTTAATACCCTTTTTTTGCAGTATGCAGGTATCAGTATCATGTTGTATGTTGATCAAAATATGATTCGCGACCGTAACAAATATGTATTTACAGAATTATACTCATTAAAGCCATCACTTTAATTTCGCGGGCTACGTTAGCACATATCACTTATAACCGGCCGACTACTGCACGCGCACTTTGTGTCAATAGGCCTGTTTTTTTTTGTTTGAAATCAAATAACTTCTCCCGCTCTGGGCGGAGCGGAAGGGCGTGTTAGACTCTTACTGACTAAAAACCACCCGTGTTCCTTCAGTTGCCTGTGCGCCAGGGTCACGGTTACTCTTTCGAACAATCCACGACAGGACTGTTTTACTAATAAAACTCAAGGCAACCTCTAGCGATCATCACTTAGGCCTGTTTTTACTGAAGGCTGCCTAAAAAACTTGACGATCGCTAGAGGTGGCCTTGAGTTTTATTAGTTGGCAGTCAACCCTGCTTTGGATTTCATCGAATGGCAAGTGGTAAACGCCATCTGTTGACATCGGTAACAGCAAGGATTTCTGCAATACGTTTAGAGGCAAATGTAGAATATCTCATAAGCGTGTAGGTCTACTCCGAAAAAACTATTCCACATAAACTCTACTACCTTATATGTTATGTATCAACTTTTATTGTTATGTAGTAACATGATTGTTTTATAAGTCCCCTAGGTTATCACATGAAGATATCAACTTTCAAATCAGAACAACCCTGAGCGTTAGTTTTAGCTCCAATTGCAACATAAGTCCGCTTCCCTCAAGCACTGCTTCTGAATGTGCTCGAGTTGACAGCTTAGTGGATTCTCTAAGGAATTGAGCACTAAAAGTTTCAAGGAAAGTAGCTTACGTCCTCAATTTTACTTTCATTATCTACTAGAAAAGCGTTCAATAGGGCAGTAAATACAGAGCCGGTCTGGAATGTCCGGGCCATCTTGTAAAGTTTAATTTACTATCGAGAACCAGTCTATCTACAAGATACTGGAGTGCATTAAAACTTGACATGATACTCGCATCTAGCTACGTTCGATGAATCCTGAGTAATCAGCTCAGTTGCAGAACAACCTTGATGACTGACTCTTTTCATGATCTAATTAAAATATAAGCTGCTCTTCCCTTTGGCTTGGAATGTTACCTATTCCTTGGGTACTTCTTCAACCAGACTTCGGTCATGCACAGTCAGATACCCAGATCAAAGAAAATAACACAATAATGGAATCCACGACCGACATGGAGACCGTTTCAACTATAGTTAATTATTATGAATGTAAAGACTATGTAGATCATTGTTTTTTTTTCTTTCTTAATTTGTTTTAATCATATTCTGGCAGTGTGTGTGTTTATGCGGCCTACTCAAATGTCCTTTCTTTGTTATTGTTCGTCGAATCGTTGAGCTCCTTAAGTTCTGAGTTGAGCTGCACGATTACTGACAAATGCGTGCACTGACTGGACAGGTCCACTCATTCTGTGTGGTTTTTCCTCAAAAGACCATTTCAGACTCAAATCTTCATGGTCTCCACATGATCTGACCAAGATTATGTCTGGACTTTAAAAGAGACTGTGACCTCTGAGTTTGTTTTGGCCTTTCTTCTCAGAGTAGTCAGATAGGAAACGCCGACCCCATCTAGTTTTAAAATATGATTGACGTGTAAAAGTGTTTGTACAACCTACTTACAGAAATAAAATCATTTATCATTTATAAACTATGTATAACAAAAATACATAAGTTCTTCAACCAGAATAGTTTTCATTGCCATAAATTACCAAAAAAAGCTAACAAAACCACAAAACACAAATAACACCAATAACCTACTCATTTCAACTTTAAACACAATTTCAAAAAAAATATATCACTCGGAAATATTGTGTAAAAGGTGAACTTTATTACTGAAGTGCCTTCCGCCATTTCATTCGACTTTTGTTACGATTTCAATGGTGAATACTGTTCTGTTGAACTGGAAATTCTAATCGGCTTACATTGCTTGTTTTCCCAGCGAGTTGTTTTCCTCCGGTTTGGGGTCGGCAGAGTTTATTCTCTCAGCCCATGTTTTTGAGATAGCGTGAGTATTTTTTGGTAAAGGAAGTCGGGTTTTATGGCTGAGTCAGGATGTTTGTATGGATGTTTGAAAGCATTCAAAAATGCTGAACGGTTATGAACATTACTATGGTATCAAATGTCTATAGGCATTGGTTTTATAATAGTAATAATACCAGCATATTATTGTCACACTGCAGGGCAAAGGCGTCTTCTTATACTGAAAAGTCACGAGCTTTGATCACCACGCTTGCTCAAGACGGGTTGGCGATTTCAGTAACTACTAGCTGCATCCCGCAGTTTCACCCACATAAGTCGCGATCCCGTGGGAATATCGGAATAAAAAGTACCCTATGTCCTAATCCAGGTCGTGGTCTGCGCGTGTGCCATTCATCCAAATCCGTTCAGCCGTTTTAGTGTGAAAGCGTAAGAAACAAACATACGAAAAATCAAGTCATTCCTCTTTATAAAATTAGTTTAATAAGTCCTGGTTTCCTCACGATTTTTTTCCTTTGCCGATGATAGTAATGTCCAAGATAAAATCAGAAAGTACATATGAATCAAAAGTCACACTGCTGCAGTGGTACCTACTTGAATTCTACAGAGTTATAACGTTGTTGTCTGACAAAGCCGCGTCCCCTCAACCTATGTTTAGCATTATTTTATAAATTCTTTCCAAGGAGTTGCCTTGTTTAATTATGTTAGTATCTTCCTGGCCCTCTAAAGATACCCAATCAGTTTCATTTACACAAAGAAAAGTCAATTCTAGTCAGTTTTTTTTTTTAGTAAATACGAAGAGAAGTTGTTCAGTAAAGTTGTCAAGATGTTACTAAAAACGGAAACTTACCATATTTCAATTTATTTTGAAAAAAAAAAAAAACTAGTTTCAATATCCTTCAATTGGATGGAAACAATTTTTAATTTCACAATATTTTATTCCCAATATTGTTTTGTCTTTGTTATTTGTGGGACAACTTAAACTCATTAGCAGATTGATGGTCAACAAGACTTCTCTGCCCACACCCTTTTCTACCTTTAACAACACCATACATTGCCTTCACTTTCCCATAGACGAGACATTAAAGGATTACATCGCTTGCACGAGCAGCTGCGTCCACTAATAACATGATAAATCGATACCCAATATCAATCAAATTGGATAACTATAATTCAATAGGTAGTCATTATGAAGGAGAGACAAAATGATGGACTTAATCAAGTGTTTAGGTGACATTAATTTAGCAAGAAGGTAGGTTCTCTCAACATGAAATTATGTTCAAACTGTCATCCTGAAAGGCGTAGGCAGCAAAAGGGGTAGTGTACACCCACATTTCAACTGTCATGTTTTTATAAGATGGCCGACTCGAAAGTAAACAACTTTAAATTTTTATTACAACAGAAAATTACCTGGTGTTTCTGTTTTGTTTTATTCAGGCTTGGCATTTTTATGGTAAATCACATCTGGCAAATCTCCACCTTTGTGATACTTAAAAAATTGATTGCTTTTCATCGTGTTTATCATGAAATTTTCACATACTTTATTAGCTATCATACTAACAAAATCACGAATATTCTGCTTTTCATGTTCAAGAGTGACCACGAGACGCCCCTTTAGATAACCCTACAGAAAAAAAGTCAGGATCTGTCGCGTAATCGATAGTGATTAATACGGTATTCGTTATTCGTAACGAATTTGTTAGCAAAATTGGGCCGTTTTGCAATCCGCTTAAGAACTTCAGGACAAGTTCAATTACTGAAGGTATTGCAGTGGCTATGATCTTATAAGAGTGTATGCAGTGAATATTCCGCATAATATTAGGTCTTTACCTATGAAATTGCCGTTCTGCAGTACTGGCCATTTCAAATCAAAATAATTTTTGTTTGGCTATGAATTCTAATTTCAAATTAATTTTATTTTAAAAACATGGAATTCTTTTTTCAAATTTATTCATTTGTTTATGGATTAGTGTTACATTTTCATCGCATTTCAATCTTTTTCGTCATCATGGATACGTTAAAAATTCGAGTAATTATGGAATATGAGTACCGTCGTGGCAGCAACGCGGCACAAGCGGCACGCAACATCAACGACGTTTACGGAGCTAACTCTACAAACCAACGCACCACCTGTTATTGGTTTGCTCGCTTCCGTTCTGGAAATTTCGACCTGAAAAATGAACCTCGCGGTCGTCCGAAGACTTTGGTCGACAATGACGAATTAAAGGCGATTGTGGAAGCTGATGATACACAATCTACGGCTGAATTAGCAGCAGCTTTCGACGTTAGCGTCAAAACAATATTGGTCCATTTGCGTCAAATTGGCAAGGTAAAAAAGCTTGACAAATGGGTGCCCCACGAACTCAATGATCGCCAGCGCGAAGTACGCGTCGAGACGTGCCTTGCACTGCTCAACAGACACACAAATGAAGGAATTTTGAACCGCATTGTTACCTGCGATGAAAAATGGATTCTGTTTGATAACCGTAAGCGCTCAGCAAGTTGGTTGGATCCTGGTTCAGCACCTAAACAATGCCCTAAACGAAAACTTACCCCTAGAAAAGTGATGGTCACTGTTTGGTGGTCTAGCGCCGGTGTGATTCATCACAGCTTCTTACCAAACGGGGTGAGCATTACTGCAGATGTGTACTGTGAAGAACTGAACACAATGATGGAGAAGCTGGCGCATCTCCAACCAGCATTGGTCAATCGCTCGTCTCCGCTGCTCCTGCACGACAACGCGCGACCTCATACTGCACAGCAGACGGTCTCCAAGTTGCAAGAACTGGGGTTGGAAGCTCTCCGTCATCCGCCCTACTCACCAGACCTTGCGCCTACAGACTACTACTTTTTCCAGAATTTGGATAACTTCTTGGCGGGAAAAAAATTTAATACCCGAGAGGCAGTACAAAATGCCTTTGAAGAATTTGTTGCCTCCCGTCCAGCTGATTTCTTTAAGAAGGGCATCAATAAACTGCCACTGCGATGGCAAAGATGCTTTGATTGCATGGGTGATTACTTCGATTAATACAAATAAAAAATTCATGAAAAAAATTCGTTTAAATTTTTTCATACAAAACGGCAATTTCATAGGTAAAGACCTATTAAATATCAAGCACTTGCAAAATTTAGCATCAAACCAGAATGGTGGTTAAAAATAGTTTATACATTCGAGCCGCCCACTCTGTAGCTCCTTGTAATAGGAGACGAGCTTTTTGCCATCAAGTGGACAAAAATCGCAGGATTCGCTTGCAGGATGCTTGCAAGAAATTCCTAACGCAGAAACTCTATGAATCTTTGTCCAACCTGGGAATCAAACCCGACATCCCAAGCTCAGCAGACGTTAGCCCTATAGGTAGCTCGCCGTCCGGTAAGGACCAGGCCCGGGTCGACAGCACGTTGTGTTCCACGCGCGCCTCAAAGAGATGTCAGCACACATTGACGGGGTCCGTTAGGACTGATGCCTGCCAGGGTCGCGGGTTTGTCCGAAACGGTTACCGTGGCCCTGGCACACAGGCAACTGAAGGAACATGGGTGGGTTTTAGTCAGTTAAAGTCTGAGACGCCCTCCCGCTCCGCCTAGAGCGGGAGAAGGAATTTGATGAATTACCACCCAAAAAAAAAAGCAGTCGCTAGCCCAACGAAGAAGTCATAAGTTTTCAATTGTGGTTAGTTGTTCACAATAACATCCCATAAAATCGTGGTAAAAATTTGCGCATGTCTTCAAATTCGTAATGTAAATTCGGCTTAAGTTTGGTGATTAATAAAATTGAATAGGTACATACTAATCAAATAATCGCCATAGAAATTGAATAATCGATCATCTCGAATGTATTCAGGTGCTGACTGATTGGCAATATGATTGTTCAGATATTATTGCGCCGATAATCCAGCAACTCGATATAACAATTTACGGTTTAACATGGCAACCGGTGAAATTCATGCTTAGTTTTGTTGTAGTTCCAAATTCAAATATTTTTATTTGTAGAATATAGGTTAGTAAATAAAAAGTACAGATGTTAATAAATTAATAAAACGACTGCTGTGTCTTGCCGTCAACGGAGTACAAAATTATTCTGTGTATAAATTATATTTTGATGCCCTATGAGTCTTTCCCCTCCTACTTTACCTGCACCGTCATATTAATTATTACCTATTATTTGAAGACTGTTAGCTTACATACTATGAAAATAAGAATTAATTCGATAACTTTGAAATGAATACGATTTTTTTTTTCCTACATCGTGAGAACGAAAACTTTACAATTCCACGTGGTTGACAAACTGTTTCATGAAATTGTTTTATTTCGTGTGTATAGAACAATGATGTTTATGAAAACACGTCATCATTGTCACGCCCTAACCCCAATTTACTTGAAGCCGGCACAACAAGTCGTTTTTTCCATACTTCTCTATTTAGTCTTCATTTCGATAGTCACCTCCTTTCTAGCCATATCTTCTTTTAAAAAATCTATCCATTGTTTCTTTGGTCTTCCCTTAATCTTGTAATCATCCATACTCAAAACTCCCCTCACATGTGTGTGATAATACGTGTTTATAAAAAACATAAGTATATTATCTTTAAAAACATTTGTGACAAGCTACCCATACATTTAATAATCTTCTTGGCTAAATTCATAAAATGACTGCGCATTTTGAAGACCTAAATTCTTTAATAGCCAGCTTACTTTATAAGGGTTAAAGGTATGTAGGCTAACGATGTATGTTTAACGATAACTATGTAATTTTAGAGAACTAGTTTGTTAGGCCTGAAATATGGTATTATATTATAGAGTCAAAATACATTAAAGGGAGGCCGACACCACGGTGTGATAATAATTTTCTTAGCACCAATATATCTTGGTAGAATTTGTATCGTTTGGCTTCATTTATATTGAAAATGAAACAGTTACACGCTTCTTAGTGCACATGTAATGATAAAAAGATTGACTCGATAATTATATTACAAAAAGTGTTAAAATCGATTAAAAAAATTGCCATTATAGCTCATTTTCATTAGTTGATAACTCGGTCGATATACAGCATGCGGGGAAATCCCGCAGGTGGGGTAATGACTAATGAAAGTCATAAGTCGATACCGCGGTCGGTATACCGTCTGCGGGAAATTCCTCGACGAATGAAAAGAAGTTCATCGGTCGATAAAAAGCGTGTGGAGACTTACTAAATTGACCAATGAAAATGAGCCTTCTAAGAAACTGCCAAACGTGCGGTGCAGGTTCTCCAAATACCGCAACCGTTCTCTATCGACTAAACCAATGAAAACGGTTCCCCAAATACAGACCCTATGGCATGCTTTACAAAAATTTCCAGCACCCCACATGCGGACCCTATCGACTAATGGAAACGATTCCCTGCATGCGGGCCCTATGGCATGCGTTACAGAAATCTTCCGCACCCCGCATACGAGCCCTGTCGACCAATGAAAATGAGCCTTTAGGCAGGCACACTTTTTCGGGTCAGCGCATTCGATTCGGCAGTATTTGTTAATGACAAAATCAACCCGAAGCAATTACTACGACATATATTTGATTTTGCGGCCCAGCTGTGCCGATTAATGTGGACCCGAACAAGTCTGTAGTACTGCAAGAAGCATCTGCAGATCCTGCCAGCAAACCTCATTTAAGAAAACCTGTAAAATAATTTGCATACATTTTAAATTATACGGAGATGCAGGTCCGAAACCCAACGACGGAGACCATGCGGGCGCGGGATAAAACCGTGCAGAGAGTCCTTGTTATTCCACCGGGATCTAATGATGACTAAGCCGTAGTCTCCACCTTTAGCTGTCTATAGTCTCTTTGAGCCATATTTCAATTTAGCTAAGAGTCTGTGTCATATAAAATGTACGAGACAAGAGCATGGACACACTTTTATGTTATTCTTTAATTCCCACGCCAGTACGGAATATTATTCTACGGCAGTGTGTCTGTGTAGCTGTGACATTGTTTTTTTAACCTACGAGTATGTATCTGTATAGAATAGAAAATAATAGAATAGAATACTCTAAACTCCACTCTACTCTCTCCGTCTCTCTCTGTATATTATGCTACAGTGTGTCACTTAAAAGTTTCGTTAAATATCAGATACTCCTATGGTGTGAACTCAAAGACGATTAAATTGTGTGTTCTACCACAGATCATGGAGACACCTCAACGGCTGCTGCTAGAGGTAGCATTGTCAACACTTTCTGCCAACGTGTCCTCCGTCTCCTCGCACTATTCGTAGTACGAGGACACGGATCCATTCAAAGACGAAACGTTGAAAGTTTCTATACGATGACGTATAGAAAACCAACGACTTTGAATGGCGGTCCATGACAGAAGGAAGTGCTTAACGCACTTTCGACGCCACGAATTTTACTAGTAATGCCGTCTCTAAACACTGTCGGCACGGCGATTCCATGCTCTGTGTTCTACTTCTACAGATTGAAAACAATAAAAGAAATGACTGCGCATACCCACCTGCATAAGTATGTCTTCCAGCGGTGTCATGGTTAATGTCACTTCCAAAACATCAAACACACTCTAAATTATAATGTTACTGCAGACTCCCTCATTACCATTAGAGCGGCTCATTCCACTAATTTACTTGGCAAAATTCTTGGCAATGCACTTATGTATAACTTCCTTACGTCCTTCAAAACAAGAGAACAACATTAGTCTGTTTCGTGTAACACTTTAGAGCTGCTCCTCATTTTATTCTGTCTGTCATGTTCTGTGCCGTGAGAGTTCTTAACACCGTGACATTTATATAATCAAGGTCAGGAGTACAGCCCTGAGGAAGGGTAAAGGAAATTCAGAAGGCGTGTTAAGGCTTGTGTTGCTATGCGACGTTTCACATACTCCTTTTTTTATATACTAGTTTAGACCTGGAGCATGATGACAGTTCTTCAACAAAAGTAAATGCAGAACAAAAACCACCTCAGGTTGATATTGGTCTATTAGTCTTTTCTTTTATGTTTTGGACAAAGGCTGTTCCTGACCTGAATCTAACTGATGTCTTATTCTTTAAAAAAAAACATCTTGCAAACCATGGAAATAGCCTACCGGTGCTTTCAGTGATTCAGTATCCGAAAGGCCGGAGGGAGTGGCCGTAGTACCTGATAAACCAACCAGTAATTTCAGTAATTTATACCCTCTCAATTTGAACTTAATATTATGAGCTTTATTCTGCCATAGCTCTTAAGGTCTCGGAGAAACTCAATCTTAAACTCGCAGCCTACTTTTAGGTTTCCAGGAAGTCCAAAAAATACCTGCCCATCAGCATTGTTCAGACTGAACCTTCTGAATCCTCCATTCTCTCATATCACGATAATGGCTCTTAACTGTTGTGTGGTGAATTTTATACGGGGTGAATAATGCATAGGGGCGTTCATCTAAAGTGTCGCGAAGGCGATGTGCGGAGACGTGACGTTATAGAAATTAGGCTAATAGGTAATTGTGTATTCCATGATTTATTGTTGTATTGCGCACATTTAGAGGTTGTGAGAACAGAGAGAAAGAGAAAGGAGTTCTACTGTTTTGTAGAAAAGTATAAGGTAGCAGGGATGTGAAAAGTGTTTTTATCTGTATATTTTATAAAACGCCTACTTTTTTGAAAAAACTTTTCTTAAAATCACGATCGAGTTTCAAGTAGATCACTACTTGAATAATCATATGGTAGGGCCCAAAATCATTTTCAGAGCAGTCAGAATCAGAATCAGAATCAGAAATATTTTATTCATCAACAGCTAGTCAATTCCAAAGTGATAGTCGCACCACACAAAATTGCTTGAAACTTCGCATGACACTTCACTTTTTGCATTTTCCTGCTCGGTAACCACCCAACTATGTGAGGTAACGGTGCAGATCTAAATAGCTTAGTTCCTGTGGTTAAAGACACAACTTTTCACGGCTTAACTTTGCCTCCCGCACAGCAAACCAAGGCTGCTCTGGGTGTTGGCTTAACACCATGAAAACCATCCTCAAGGGCTAGTACACCAGAAGACATGTCTGCCTATACGTGAGAGACATTACTCACGCTCATCTACTCCACTTAGCAACTAATGCGGCATTTACCGCGTATAACTCGACATTAACCCAAGTTAATAGTGTATTATCCTCATCTGCATAATAAGGCTGTTACCAGATACGAATGCTTATTTTGATACAACGAGCTTAAAAAGCGAGATTCTGGTAGAGTAACGCACGTGCCTTACTCCACCAGATCCCCACTTTGTTTCAACTTCGCTTGGTACGGTTTGCCTGGCCATTCATGAACCTAGCTTTCCTTAGTATTTTTTCGATAAAAGTATCAACCAAATTGAATGAGTCAGTCATCCGTGAGCGAATACCCTTTTATCTGCTAAGTTGATTAAATTCACTCGTGAAGCACTCCCTTTGGCGTCGTTGAAAATGTGGGCTTTTCGGGTACAATATTAGGTCCGATTAAATTTGATTTAGAAATATACTTTTATTAAGCCTTTCGACAGTAATTATAGGGTCCGCACTGGGCTCACGTGGTGAATTATGCTATGTTTAACCTGGCGATAGAAGACAAAATCACTAGCAAGAAAGAACTATCAGCTTGAAGTTAGTTAATATGGTGATGTATAGTCGCGAAACGAGAGGTTTAATCACCTTAGGAGCTAGTTTTACTTGCACTGTACATGTATAGAAATGTTTTTATAACTGCATATTTTTTTCAATCCGTGAGACTACCACTTAAGAACCTACAATTTTGGTTAAGGTCTTTATCAAACCTCAGATTCTGATACGCTAAATTGATTGCTTGACAATCAGCCTACCCACTACTTGCACCACCATCTATTCGCAGCCTTAGCTCTCATAAATTCTCGACATGTTGCATCGATGACGTCAGAGCGTCAGTATACGGGAAGTAGCTGTTTAATATGCTGTTTCAATACTGTACTCCAGTAACATTAGTATCAGATAGATTGTTTTAGAATGCTGTTAGGTATGTATTCAGGTCAGTGGTCTTGCGTCATAATTTAGTTAAAACCTGGAAGGTGATTCTGTGTAGAATTGAGAGAGTGTCGAAAATATTTATTTTTCTTGTGGTAACAGCAGTAATGAGGTGCGGTTTATATTTATTTACGAGTGGTTATACTTGACTGTACGGTCAGGTAAATTAATTGTTTATCAAATTGATACACTACGTCAATTTGCGTGTTGTAGCTATTTCATACAACTGTCAAAAACTGTCAACAGTTGTGAATTTGTGGTTGAATATTCAATTACAATTCAATTAAAATCCCTGAGTTTACCTGGTTACGTCATATTTTGCCGAGGCATGAGCAATGAGTAGATACAATAAAAAAAGTGTGCGGTTGGGGGACCCCCGTCAGAAACGAAATTCCTTACGCGATACTCGTACGCACACACACTCGTATATAATAGGAAGAGACAGAGAAAGAGAGAGAGAGAAAGTTGCATGGAGGAGGCATAATGCTTTTTCTTTACGTGACGATTTCTACTAGTCTACTCCTACCGCAAGCCGCGTTGAGGAACTTCGTTCCAAAAAATTACTGGAAAATAATGCCACATGTGGAATTAATCATAAATAACAATAGGCAACATATAAATGCGTAGATATACGACACTGATTATTTTCGATATTTACGACACAATTACAAAAGTTACGACGATGATTCACCTATGCGTAATGGTAAGAGGAAGATTTAAAAGCCGTTCTCATTGACATCCTGGTGATTTAAACTCAAAGGCTTTCTTTTGGACTGCAGCTGGGGTCTACTCTCTACGCACGAAATCCGTAGTTTTGGCAGACGTTACCGCCGTTTTGTACTCCGTATCACCTACGGACATAAGATTAGTTTGGAACCCGACCTAAGAACGAATGAAAAAATAAAAATAATAATGATAAAGCGGGCTGTGCTGGGGCGGCTGCTGCAGGTGCGGAAAACCTCAAACGGCGAAAATATTCGAATCTTATTGGGAGTTATATGTTCGAGCCGATTGGGGTTGAAACACTAGGGCCGTGGGGTCTGAGTGCCCACTTGGTTTTTGAAGACATCGTTAAGCGGTTGGTCGACTCTTCACGTGACCAGAGGGCTGGCCTATTTTTTGGCCAAAGAATCAGCATCGCTATACAACGTGGCAATGCTGCCAGCCTTTTGGGCACTTTTCCTGTCGACAGCGATGCGGAAGAATTTTTTGATGCCCTATGATTCTTTTCCTTCTTTCTTTTTTTATATTTTTATTTATTGTTATTTAGTTGTACATACTATTAATATTATTTGTAGAATCTGTAAAAACTGTTTTTAAATAAAAAATATCTAAACACGATAAAAAAGAACGAATGACACCACGATGTGACAGTCGTCCATACTCCCGATGTGTTTTTACCTGTCCGGAAAGCTAATTAATCGGGTGTAGGGTTCACTCCAAACTTTCGAACTACCTATGGACAGACTTAGAAAGTAGGCCACTAGAAGAACAAAACCACAATCAATTTTTCTTCTAATTTTTGCTCCACAATAAAAACAATCCACACAGCCACCATAACAGCGACCACGTTATCTCTTCACCCGTTGAGTATAATGACCGTGATTTATGCTCAAGCGAGTCGCCGAAATCAAAACCACTGTTTGTCGACGCGTACACTGAATACCGAATGAGAGTCGTTTTTATCAATCTAATGTGTAGCTGGTTTGATTTAGAATCGGCTGTTGTTTTGTTGAAATGTATAAACGTTAGCTGATTTATGTCGGTGGATCAGGAAATGGTAAGCGAATTTTGGGGTTGGGTGATTGGGGTTATTGATTTGGTTTTGTAAGGGATGCAGAGGGACGTTCGTTTTATCTAGGAACGTTGGTTTTTTTGATAAATCCTCATGTTATAGTAATTTTATTCTAGGTGCATCGTCTTCACATATAATAATATAATTAATGTATATAAAAATATTATAAAACATTTAAAAAGAGTGACGGTGGAGTTTCTTGCCCATTCTTCTCCACACGAAACTACCTTTTGGGAGGGGCAACTAGAATCAATTCTATTTTCTTGTGCATTTTGACATTCAAAAGTGGTTTTTATGAGTCTATTTGAAATAAATGACTTGACTTTGACTTTGTTATATTTTTAACCCCCGACGCAAAAAGAGGGGTGTTATAAGTTTGACCGCTGCTGTGTGGTGTCTGTCTGTGGAACCGTAGCTCTTAAACGGGTGAACCGATTTGGATGCGGTTTTTTTTATTTGAAAGCATGTTTTCTAGCGGTGGTTCCTAAATATGTTTTTCTCAAAATCGGTTCAGCCATTTTAAGGTCATCAGCTCTTTTTTGTGTAGGGAGTTTTTTATTTTTCCTGTTATCTTCTGGGGAAGATGAAGGGGTACAAACTTCTACTGACTTAAAACCACTAGATAGCGTGTCCTTCTGAATTACTATAGTGTAAGAAAACCTTTGTAGGAAAATAATCTCCTTGTTGGTCTAGCTAGTGGCTGCTGAGCGTGTAGTTCTGGGTTCAGTTTCCAGGTGGAGCAAAGTGTTATTGGGTTTATCTTTTAGGACTTTTTCAGTAGCAGTCCAGAGTCTGGATTTGTGCCGGGTTATGGCAATAAGCTCGTCCCATATTACATGGGACTTAAACATAACTCTTGAAATGTGGGTGTACTAGACACCTCTGCTCAAACCCCAAGGTTTTTCTTTTTGGGGGAATACAGGTGTGATGTTATGTTACGTTATCAGCTTAAATAAAAAATTACAATCACTGCAAAAAAAGTTCTTACTCCTAGATTGGAGTCCACCGACTTCATAGATCAGCTGCACTTCTACATTGCCAAGTACTAATATAGTTTCCGTGACAAATGGCGGGAGTCTAATCCAGGTCATTGACGATTGACGGGCGGTCATATCAGTCCACAGAGGGCACCTAGACTATCTTAAATAAAAAGGCAGGTAACTAACTACCATCATTCCAGTTCAGCGCAGTAAAATCCACTACTGAACATGGGACCTCCAAAAGGAACGTATAAACTTAATGACTCTAAAAAGATAAGCTTGAATATGATGTCATATTTTCTTTTCTAAATGTATTATTATTTAAAAAGTACAGAATAAAGTCGCTTATTTTGTCTCTCTGCGTGACTGCTTAATTCTTCTAAACAACACAATTTTTGATACAGTTGTCAGAATAATTTAGAGAATTTATTACGGAAGGTTTATGTGTTTTATACAATCATAATAAACTTAAACAAATATTAAAGAAATCACGATGTTTTGTCAAGTCGTAAAAACATTACGAAGCAGGAGCTGGGCTAGTAAAATATATAAGTGACAGATATTACCAATAAAAGTTATTAAAGGAGATCAAAACAGATGATGGCAGTAACTATAAACTTTGACCAAAGTATTTAGAAACCGCTTTTTAAACCATTCAAATTGACACATTCAGCAGTTTAAGATAAATGTGAAGGTCTTAAATCAAAGTCCTCTTGTCTAGGTTTATATAGCTTACGAGAATGTTTGAGATTAAGTCAGATTATTGAATCAACAGTGAAACACCGCGATATTTAGTTCAAAGAGCAGCTTAGGGTAATATTTGAGATTGTGGAGGATACAGTGTTAGAGAAAATGTGTTTTGTTGATAGAAAATTAGGTGTAGAAGTTGTAGAATTTCAGTCATTAATAAACCCTAGTCTAAAGACTTAAGGTCTTCAATTAGTGCGTTATGTCTGTTATGATTTACGGAGCCGAAACTTAGACACTCAGGGTACGGCTTGTTTATAAATTCAAGGTGGCTCGGCGAGCTATGCAACGGACTATGTTTGGTGGAAATCCATCCGAGGTGATCCATCAGAGAACCAATGTTGTCAACATAGCTCAAAGAATAAGCAAGCTGAACTGACCATGGGCCGGCCATATTAGCCGTAAAACAGATGACCGTTGGGGTAGACGTGTTCTTGAATGGAGATAGGACGCTCTCAGACTAGGTGGAGCGACGATCTTCGCAGGGTGGCTGGAAGCAGCTGGATAAGAGTTGCCGAGAATTGAGCTGAATGGTGTGCAATAGGAGAGGCCTATGTCCAGGAGTGGACTGCTGTAGGCTGATGATGATTCTTTGACTAGTATTGGTGGCCATGGCTTTTCTTTTTAATGTTAGTATATTGAAGAAAACTATATATTTTTTGGATGAATACATTAGATAATTTGAACTTGCTACATCATTGACAAAAATACAAAAAAATTCCATCTTATTTTGGGAAAAATTAATAATTGATAACGAGTAATTTAAGAACTTTGCCTTTAGAAATAGAAATACAGGTAAAGTTACAAATATCTACAGTTTCAACTTCACTTCAAACTATTAAAAACTAATCCCATTGTTAATGAACAACAAACTTAGCACGAACAAAATGGATAACATGCAGATTATTAAGTCCAAAGACTTTGAATGTATTGTTCTGCAACTTTGACGTATAAACAATAGAGGTCTATTTCAGTGAAACTTGCAACCGTATGACGTTGAATTGAAACATCTTCAGCACAATCTTAGAACTAGAGCTGAAAACAAAAGAAAACCTTTTCTTTTGTTTTTGTTGGTACGTCTTTTATGTCAGTTACATAGTATGAAATGACTTGTGATTGAAGGAATAATGGATGCGAAAAAGTAATATTAGAATAATTTGCAGTTTATTATTACAGCGCTACGCACACATCACGTGACGTGTCGTGACGCCAGAAGCTTTTGTTGACGTGTCGTGACGTATCGAAACTGACGCGGGGTTGATTGCGAATTTGTGATTTAAAACAAACATAGAACCAGAACAAGAGCGAGAGCATTATTTTATTGATATTCTTGTCATTTTAGTATTGATCGATTAACGAAACAATGGCCTGTAAACATAACGTAAATTCGAACAATTTAAAAATTAAAAATCCTAATTTCGGACACAATGTGTATTTAGTTCTAAGACTTTATTCATATCTATGTGTATTTACATTACGTTTACTTCGTGTGTTCGTGCTAGGTCCACAAAGAATTTTTGTCTTCTGCCTCCGTTCAAACCAGAGGCTCTGTGACCTGTAGACCTCGCGAGTCTGTCTTTGCACAGTTTAAAACTGAATAAATGTTCACCGCGCACCTTAAAACAAAATCCTTAAAACCAAATGCGCGCGCAAAGAGTGCGAAATGGCTGAAATATGTTTTTTTTTTTACGTTTTCAACCCGTATATCTCCGCCATCATGAAAAAAAAAATATATAATTATCGAACCTGCTCACAAAATTTCACGAGAATCGATTGAGAAATGCGACCTGTAGAGAAGAAGAGCCTGACATCCGGACATACGAAAGCATTTTCGCCCAAGCTGAAACGGAGATGCTTCGCGCGCGCTCGGTCAACAATGAAAATTTGGTAGAGTGGGGATAGAATGCGCATTCACTAGTTTGGTTTAAACCCACCTTGAGACGTATGCCTAGCCTGGATTCGAAGGGTGACTGAGGGCCGTTAAAGATTAAGCATAGTTTTGATGCGTATACACTCGATATAGATCGAAATATTCGTTCTTCCAATACGCTTGTATCTATACCTACACGTTTGTAAAAAAATATAAGTTTTTTTTTAAACGCCAAAGAGCGCTTTTGTAATTTCGAATGAGATGATATTATCGTGGACGTCCACGTTCATAAAAAGCATGTAAATACGTGCAGGTTATAACGTTATCGTAGACAGATATTTAAAAGTGACTTCATATATTTCCAAACATTTTACTCCCCAATGTTATTCTGACGTATACTATAATATCCTCACGTTGGCCTCATAGAAAACACCTAATTTATACACGCCGAACCTGTGTGCTATCATGACGTATCCACCCACGATTACGTAAATCCGGACCTATTAATATCTATCAATACTCAAGTCATGTTAGCTGATGTAATTGGCGGACCAAAATAGCTATAATCAATCATGGGTTGTCGTAGGTTTTGACAACATATTAAATTGAGATGGTAGGGGGAATCAATCTAGATGATTGCAATTATTCTTGATATGAGGGAAACATTTTGTGTGAGTGTAAAAAGAAAAAGACAAAATAATGGATATCTTAGGTAGTTAGGGAACCCTAGAAGGACATATTGTGACCTAATTGGTGATTGCTTCAGAAGGGTCAGGTGCGTAGTACTCGCAACCGGCGCCGGCGTACATCTATGACCAAATGTAAACGAAGCAAAAGGAGTATGTAAGGATCGTAGCAGGTGTCGTTCTGTAGTTTCTGTCTACCCCCATGGGAAGGTGGCGTAAGTTTAGGTATGTATTATTAAGTAGTTGGGTATTGTAAATTGCAATGGTAAAAATCGAAAGTTGAAATGAATCTTTCAACTGTTGCTTGAGGTAGTGTGACATTGAAAATCAACCAGTACCTCAAATGATGGGGCAGTTAACACCATGTCCTGTGTGTCCTGAAAACTGCGCCCCCTGCGCTGCGCTAAACCTGCGACGTATTTTCTTTTGCACAATTATAAAGATTACCATCGATACACTGAGCAGAAGAAAAAGTATTTACCTCCTAAACCTATTTTCTAAGATAATGTAGCTTAGGACACATAGACATAAACAGAAGATACATTAACGAAATTAGAGGGATAATAGGTCGCTAGCATAATATATTAAGTAAAAGGTGAAACAAAAGGTCATTACATAAAAGCAAATTTTATCTGTTAAAACCGCCTAATTGCTATTGGTCTTTTGCACAAAAGGTTCCATCTGCATAGAGTAAAAACAAAAAAAACCTTTAAACAAAAATGTTGGTTTTTCCAAATTTTCCTCTGCTAGCATTTCTTTCAAGTAAACTTTCTATCAACAACTGTTGAAAGAATACCCCTAAGATAGACGCGTAGACTGTCTTAGCTTAGTAATAGGATCCCGATGATACTCTTCACTGACAGATCCCAAAAAAATCACAACGACAAACACACTCACAAACTAAGGTCTTCAAAACGGGACAAATTTCGTCACGCATCGTCACGTGATACGCTAATGGAACGTCATTCCGATCGGGACAGGTATGTTGATGTAGGTGAGCCCGTGAGATATTATACGCGAATGGTTTTGACATCAACCTGTTATGAAGGTACCGCTCCACAGCGACCTAAGGCTAAACTATGCACGTGTACTTAGCTTTGCTTTGTATGAAAATGTTGGCGTCGTCCACTGCGATCTACGGCCACGCTACGCACGTGATCGTGGATCGCGCGGCAAACTTCTCCGTGCACGTCCTACGTCGCAGTGGCCGGTCGACTGCCGCCTTTCTGCCTGAGATGAGCGAGGTAGCTAAGCAGTGAAGCTTTGCTTTGAAACTATGTGTGTATCCACCAGAGTGTGTGTAAGTGGTATAGTGGAGTAGTTACTTTGTAGAGATGAGTTTTGTAGCAGTGGTGGCCCAGTGGTAGCAGCCCCGACTTACGAGCGAGTTAGAACCCAGGCAGGCACTTTACTTAGTGTATTTAATTTCATCACCACTGCTCTCAAAACGGTGACGAAAAACATCGTGAGGAAAGCGGCATGTCCTAGAACCAAAAATTCGAAGACATGTGACATCTACCAACCCGCACTCGACCCGCGTGGTTGATTACAGCCTCTTACCGAGGCCAGTATCCCAGTAGTGCAAAAATTATAGGCTGATTATGTTTTATGTTTATAGAGATGGGTGTTGCGTGAGGTAGAAAACTTAGCTACGTTGACCCTTTTCGACCAGAACCAAGCTAAGCTTTGAAATTTAAATGATTCTATTGGTTGATATTATACGCATCCGTCGCTACACGTAGCATAGCACATACCTGTTGAAAAGGCAGCTTTAGACGTGTGTGTGAGAAATGTAGTCCATACATTATGTAGGCTAAAGGAATTAAATGTATGTCTGTTTTTGATGTCAATCCTGGTGTTGACAAAATTTGATAGATTTTCGGATTAAGCGACCTATTTTTGATGTTGACGTTGGATTAGGTATTTGAAAAAGAAGCTGGTTTAATACCTGATCCTAGTGATCCTGTCAAATACAAAGTTGTCCTATTTTTACTAACCGACTTCAAAGAGGAGGAGGTACTCGATTCGACTGTATGTTTTTTTTTGTATGTTTTTTACGCGATATCTCCAGCAATTGTAAATTGATTTAAAAATTCTTTTTTTAGTAGCTAGGTTATACTCAGGAGTGATTTCACATAAATTTTATTAACTTTGCTTTGGTAGTTTTGCAATTAGCTTCAATAATACTTATTTTTTCCACTTAGTGTACATTGATGATATTATTAAATAACTTCCTGTCACTGTTATTTACATAGCAAGTAGTGGTATACGAATTTGTGTGGGGTAGTTACCACAACTAAAATGTGAAATATAAAAACTGTTTTACTATAAAAAAAAAACAACCGACTTCCAAAAGAAACACTATGAAGTGAAAAATAACTTTAATTTCGGAAGTCGGTCTCTTTGGTTTTGTATTTCCGTTTTTAGCCATCGACTTCCGAAATTGAAGTTATTTTTCACTTTGTAGTGTATTTTTTGGAAGTCGGTTTTTTTATTATTTTGTATCAGAAATAGCTCTTTGTTAAGAAGTTCTGCAGCGCTCAGCGCTCAAGCAGCGCTCTGCGCTTCAAACAGCGCTGCTGTGTTCTTGTTTTAAAAGTTAAGTTATCCGTGTAATTACTGACAAATGAGACATTTTAAATTTGGCGATAGGATGGCATCATACATGCGATGTCCCTGCGGGGTAGTTGCGTAACACACAATGGCAATGCCTTTCATTTCAACAACAACAAACAACAATAACATTTATTGCGATAATTACGTTGTTGAGCAGATGATTTTTTCAAACATAATTATGAACCAATGGATTAGAAATTTTCTTAACGATTGAAAGTGTTATGCAGTTAAGGTGCTGTGCTGGTATTGCGGATGATCATAGGCGTCGGTGACTATTTCAAATCAAGTCGAAAGTAAATTATAAAAAGATATAATAAAATAATTAATGTTATATAAGTGTCTAGAATGTTTTGAAGTGGTAACAAGACCCAACCATCTGATAGTTCGTTAACAGTTAGCCAAGCATTAGTAATTTGTTAACTTGACCAGAAAGGCAAGTTTGAACATAATAATTTCTGTAACAGATGGTGATGGGGATGGTGTAAACTTGACACAAATTATACCAACGAGTGAAAAATTAAAATTGAGTCATCAACATAAAATAGAATCAATGCGATCTGATTAATTTAATTAACATTATATTATAGTAAATTTATCATTTTGGGTCTCCAAATTATTCAGCTACATTTTGCATATTTATTCAATTACTAAAAAAAACCATACGATGTATTTAGGATTCGCTTGTTCTATCATTGTTAATGCATGAAAATCTGTTCAATTTAATTTTAAAGGTGTAAAAATATGTATTTTTTTTGGTCGACATGGTGGATGATATTGATATATTATGGAGGAAAAAAAGAAATATGGAGAAAACCCAAGCATAGTTTTGTCAGATTCTTGTAAATAAAATTATAATTATTATTGTATGAGAAGATTAGAAACAATTATTGATTAATAACATTCACCACTTATATATTGTTATAGATGTAACTGTTTCTTGAACACACTGTAAGAACTTCCCTTTTAGGAACATATTCGTATGGAGAAATGAAGTGATACAATTTTAAAAAGGGAGTTGAATCATGAACACAATTTTCACTACAATCTTTTTTACACTACCATTAGTACCCCTTAATTTTACTAATATTGTTACTGATGTACTTACTTACTGTATTAAGATTACATTAGATTAGTTTTTTGTTTTTTTTTGGATCTTTGGATAGTATTTATATGCTTACATTACTTACACTTTCTTACTGTTACTTTTTTACTAATGTTGTTATTGTTAGTATAATGTTACTTTTTATAAACTTCGACATGAATTTTTCGTATTTTGTTTAACAAGTATTGTTCCTTTTTTCCACAGTACCTACAAGTTATCTTCAATAGCTGAGGTATCACAAAACCGTGGCGATTGGATATTTTGGAATGCAATAAAACCCTTGACACATTTTCAGCTCCAACACGTCAAATTCCACACTCAAAATACAACTTTGTCTCCTTCTGAAACAGTCCAAAATTGCTTGTGGTTTCAGTAACCAAATTCCAAACACGAATGTGTTGGCTTTTTTCGTTAATTTTGTACGTTTGTGGTATTCGAAAACAGGATCATATCTGGCTTTTAGCCATTTAACATCTGATGTTTTATTGTGAGTATTGTTAAAACATGTGAAAATATTTGTGTTAACAGCCGCTTTATTTGGAATTTTATGTTAGTATTAAAAAACACTGATACTGTGAGGTAGTTTTACAATCCCAGTTTTCGATGAAATTGGTGAATAAATTGGTATGTCACGCATTCACAAAAGGAAACATTGCGGGAAACTAGAACAACGGTGAAAGCATTACAATTATTAGTAGCATTGTCATTTGTTGGTTATTGGTGTCTATACTCGTAGTTGTAATTTTCTGAAAGTAGATATACAGGGGCAGGAATAGTGACGCTCAACCTGATACCATGGATTTAGTACATGATTCTGAACAGAAAAAAAAAAATTTGCTCTGTCATACATTTTGACCGCGTATTGCACTTTTCTATGAAATGGAATATTTTGTCTTTATAATCGAAGAAAAATTTCTACCCTAGGAAGTCTAGAATCATTTGCTGAATTCATGGTTTCGGTTAGCACGTCGTTGTCCCTGCCAACCTGTATATTCACCACGCTTGGTAAACCAACTGGAGAAGACCATTGATACAGAAACACGAAACTACATAACTACCTTATAACTTTTGGCCTGGTTTTTTGCAGAACCACACATTAAAAATGTGAAGCATATCACTAATTTGATTCCACAGAAGCAATTTTTAGGCAAACCGTCATTATTATTCTTCACCACCTCCTAAATAAAATATCTATATCATTACAAAAATCTCAATGTACGCCAGAAAATAAGGACCGTACCCCAAATTGAACACACACACACACCCTCAAACATCCTCACACACACACACCCCCACACACACACGTTCTTACACAGGGACTATTATAATAATTATGCTATAAATCCAAGTAGGCTCTGATAGTACTGTCGCAAAGATACCTCATTATGTATGTGCTAAGAGTGTGAAACATGAAACGAAATTTTCATATGAAATGTGGAGATAGGGTTGCTAGCATAGAAGGAATTTTTGAACAAGTAAGTAATTTGAAAAAAGGTGTGGAACTAGATGATGATGTTAGTATTAAAGCAGTAGGTAGTGTTGGGTTTAGTGTAGAAACCGTAAGTACTAATTACAGGTTACTGTTAGCCTGCATCAACCCACTGTTGGGCAAACGCCTCTCCTCATGACTTCCAGCTCTTTCGACCCAGGGCTAATGGGACCACTGGTCTTTTGGTTTCTCCAGCTCGTCCCGCAATCTTTTACGGGGTCTGCCGCGTCGCCTTCTGGCTGTCTGAGGGCTCCACATAATAGGTATTTTGGCCCACAGCTCATTAGGCATATGACAGACGTGGCCAGCCCTGCCCCATTTCAGCTTAGAAGCTTTTTGAGTAACGTAAGTAGTTTGTGTTTTAACAGTAAGTTTTAACAAATACTGTACTACCTCGCTTTATGTAACAAATTCCCTTAATCGAAATCTCGTTATTTCCAATGAAGTAATAAATCGAAATGTCTTATAAGTCCACAAGGACAGCCACATACATCAAACCTATAAATATTATTGGGACAGAACGTATAATTGGATTACCATCTATTTAGATCTAGCTCATAAGTTTCGCAGGCCCAGACTAGAATATTCAATTCAATTACATTCTGTAAGCTACTGATAAACTTAGTTAATTATAGATATTCCAACAAGTTTCCATCTTATAATCCTGCATAAAAAATATCCGAAAAAATAACACCGCTTTTTGCTTTTTTCGTGCAAAATTTCGACGGGGTGTTCAATTTTTCACACTTTATTAGTCAGCCCAGTTCTGACCCTTCTAATTTGGTAGTCGTTGCTACCCTCCTTTATACATTTAGAACTAGTTTCTCAGTTCTCCCACGTAATTCAGCCCGTACTGCTATTTACTGAGCCTTTCGTGCGTTAAAAGTAAGTTCTTGTAGGTAGTTTTCCTTTTTGTCTACAAAGTCAACGTTTGCTAAAAACTATTTAAAGTTGTCATTTATTTCATGAATTATTTCGTTGGGTTTTGGGTTTAAGCTGCGTCCAGATATATTATTTTGTCCGTATCGTTCTTCCGTTCCATATCCACGAAGCGATCCAAGAACGCTAGTTTGGACGTGAGAGATCGGGGCGTATCTCGATGCGTTTCGAGGCGCCGCACAGTGGGCCCATACTGAAAATTAGTGGACTTAGGCAACAAAGTTACCATATCGATGCGGTTTTTTTTTATATGACGTGTTATAATATTCCTGACAATTTTTATTCTTATAAAATTTCTTCTAAACTTGATAGTTTGTCTTGAAAAAAAATTATTAGATTTTTTTGTATGGAGCGAATCACGTTTAATTTTTTTTCTTCAATTGTACTAATATGTTGGGTGTGTGGCGTGAGTATATGATAGCTAGGGTCATTCTCTATCCACGAAAAAAAAATCAGCGCCGGCCATCTGCGACAGCGCGAGTAATCATTCGGTAAAAAAATAATAATTTGGAAGAATTTTTTGTCATTTAAAATAAATTCAAAGCATATTTTTTGTCTCATTTGGCTGTTTTCACCTTCTTTTTAGTTAAATAAATAGTTTTAATAGCGCATACGTACTTAGAACTAGTAATTCTGGTAGAGATTTAGTTATTATTGCATGTTATCGGTACAAATGAGTCATCAATCACAATGCAGGTGCTCTGCATTGTGATTGATGACTAATTTGTTTGTGCGCGCATAACTAATGAGTCATCGAAAAATGCTCGTCTCTGATTTGCTGTGTTATTTTTTAACTATACGTTATCTATTGTTGAATAAATATATCGTAATGTTTCAGGTTATACTAATTTTGTTAATGATAGGTGAAATAATTTAAATTTGTACGGGCAAGTCGTTGATAATTATCTACATAATCAACTGTATGTATATTACTATAGTATAAGTTATCGTACGTATGCTCAATATGAAACTGTGAAGTAATTGTAGCCCTGAAAAGGGCTGTTTGTCATATTCCTAACCCTGATGGGCTTTTGTGGGAATAATTTAGAGCCGGATCACATTATTTCTTGTTCCAGAAGTGCTAGTGGGTCCGGCAAATTTTCGGACTCTGCTATGAGGCATTCTTCTTCCTCCATAATTTCACTGTCACAGGGAGGCTCAGTAGTCTGTAACAACTGAGTTGCTTCAGGCAACAACTCATTATGAACCTGTTTCATTATTTTAGGCCTTATGTAGGATATGTGGGGATCAGAGCTTATTAGAAGTCCATGGAGGATGTCTTCGTTTGTTGCTATTCTCCCCGTTTTCCGAGTGTGCCTCTCCCTGACGTTTCTGAAGTCCTTATTACGGGCTTCCGAAGCTTCTTCAGATAAGGTACCTAAAACGAATAAGTACATACATTTTAATTTCAAAACGCAATCGAGTCAAATAATACATCAAACTATATTTATTTTTTACTTACCGATTGGCAAAACACCAAAGTGGTTACAGATGTCTGCACCGTGCATTAGAAGTTTATGTACACTAACTGGCATGTAGTACCACGAATAGTGTTGCACGTACACATCAGCTGTTTCTCTACAGTATCTTCTAAATTTTTCACAATCAATGTTTTTGCCTGATGATATGGCTTGTAGAATAACGGAAAATCTGAAAATCAGATTTTCGTCAATTCCCGTTATTCTGGAAGATCTTTTGTAATCTTGGAAAAAGCGCCTCGCTGTATTCCCGTCGTTTGTAGTTCCAAAACCCTAAAATGGGAAAACAATACTGTAATATACAATACATAGATATATAATTCACAAACAACATAAAGAGAGCGAAAATTAAATACATACCTGTTTGACTATATCAATCAGCATTCCAGTTTGCTCACGAAACTCTTGCTGTGTGGTATTTTTTTTAGCTTGTTTCAAAGCCTTATGTTCGCCGCGAGCAGTCCATCGTTGAAAATCCAGATTATAAGATATATGGAGAAGACATTCCATACACCGAATCTTCATATGCAGTGAAGAAATTCCTTGTTTGTAAATTTCTTCACGAAGTGGTTTAGAAGTTAAAGCGTCTAAATTATTCATCTCACTCGGTTTTGCCAAGCAAATGGGACACGTTGCATATGATGGTACTCCAGCAATAATATTGGCCACTTTTCCATCAATCATGGTCATATGCAATTCATGTGATACAATAATATTTCCACACTGTGTAGATATTCGTTCAACAATTTGTTTTTTCATCTCAGACTCTTCAGACTTTATAAAGTCAGCTGTCTCCGAAGTGAAAGTGAACTTCACTGGTCGACAGTACAGAGTTGAGCAAGGTGTGGGGTTCTCCCAAACTAGATTTTCATTCCCAGATGATGGCCTAGTAGACACTAGTCGAAGAGGGACGATGCTTATCATGACTACTGATGAATCATCGAACTCTGTAGCTGTTTTTGACGTTTTCTGTTTATAGTTACTCTGCGACGAAGAACCATCAAGTCCCCATTTCCAGGTCAACTTGAGTTCTTCATTTTGAGACCTATCAACAGTATTTATATCAAGTAATATCCTCTCCACAGTGTGGTCCAATAGCGCTTGCAATTTAATGTGAGCTCCGTTTTCGGTAATCTCCATACTCTCTTGTGGTGGGTAACATCTTTTCTTGGCATTTACAAGCTTTGGATAAGATGGAAAGGCAGCACAGTTTTCTTCTTTCAGAAATTGTCGAAGAGCTAAGTACTTCCATTTCGAGAGCGCAACTGATGTATAAAGAGCTAAACACTTATCTTCAGAGACAGTACTTAAGCTCTGCTTTTTGAATAGTCTCTCTTCTACTTCGGATAGCGCATCTGGATTACTGGAAAGGTATTCGACCACTTTTGCCAGATTCATTTTGCCGTTGTCTTTCAATTTTGTTATGTACCAGTGCTGCAACTCTTCCTCGGAATTTTCTTCTACTATGGAAGTAGAACGTCTTTTCTTTTGCTTATTACTTAACTCTTCGAACGGTTTTCTGTGCTCCTTTTCTGTAGATGTTCCCGCTTCCGCAGTACATACTGCAAGAGTAGGAACATGGCAATCTATATCCACAAGCTCAGATAAGGCTGCGTCCGAAAAGCCCATCACACTTCTCAGATCAACACTGTCACAAACAGGCCAGTTGATGTTTTTTTCCAACCACTTGCGATTAATTACACGATTCATAAAAGTTTTTTGATTTCTACTTGACTCTATCCACTTTTTATTTAAATTTACACAAAAAAGTCGACAGAACTCCTTGATTCGGTTCTTGTCTTCTTCAGAAACTTCGGTAGTCAAGACAGAAATGATACTTTCATACAGAAACATATGATTTTTCAGATCACCGCCACTTCTTAATTTCACAAAAAGATCTAGGTTGGTACAAAATCCAGCCATAGTTCTAATGTAAATATAAAAATACAAGTATTTCACTGTGTTCACAAACAAGCGACAAGAGCGAAACTAGATGGACTTAATGAATGTCTTTATATTTATAGTTAGTGTTAATTACTCAAGTAGTGGACATAACAGTGAGTGAAAATTATTCAGCCAATCAGAGACGAGCATTTTTCGATGACTCATTAGTTATGCGCTTAGCCGAGTGCACAAACAAATGAGTCATCAATCACAATGCAGGTGCTACCGATAACATGCAATAATAACTAAATCTCTACCAGAATTACTAGTTATAAGTACGTATGCGCTATTAAAACTATTTATTTAACTAAAAAGAAGGTGAAAACAGCCAAATGAGACAAAAATATGCTTTGAATTTATTTTAAATGACAAAAAAATTCTTCCAAATCATTTTTTTTTACCGAATGATTACTCGCGCTGCCGCAGATGGCCGGCGCTGATTTTTTTTTCATGGATAGAGAATTACCCTAGCTATCATATACTCACGCCACACACTCAACATATTAGTACAATTGAAGAAAAAAAATTAAACGTGATTCGCTCCATACAAAAAAATCTAATGAATTTTTTTCAAGACAAACTATCAACATAAGAAGAAATTTTATAAGAATAAAATTTGTCAGGAATAATATAACACGTCATATAAAAAAAAATCGCATCGATATAGGAACTTTGTTGCCTAAGTCCACTAATTTTCAGTATGGGCCCACTGTGCGCCGTAACGCCATACCGTTCCGAACGGCGTCCAAACTAGCGTTCTTGGATGGCGCCGCCCCACGGTGGATCGAAAATCGGCTGTAGAAGACATAGGATCTCGATTTCTTAAATGTTATTTTTTTTGCTGGAAATGACTTCTGCTGATCATTACTATGTACAAAAATGACACCCGAGTTAATTCTGCCCAAAAACGAAGGAAATATATTTTTTTTACGAAAAATTTGTATGAAGCTAGTATGAAAAATCGAATTATCTCCTAAACGGCATGTTTAACCGTACTATCCTTGGAGGTGGTCATAGTGCTAAAGTCTGACAACGAGAGTGATAAGGAAAATTTGTAAAAAAATTATATATGTACTTATTTGTAAATTTGTATTTGAGTCTGTTTGGGTTTTTTTTTGTAATATTTAATGATATTTTGTCTTTTTTTTTATTTATTTTACTTTATTTTACAAATGCTTAGTATTAATTCCTTAAATTAAATTATTTTGTATATAATATAACTTTATATGTTACTTAAATAAGAGTTTGATAATCTATTTTTATTTAAATTAATAAAAATGTGTCAAAAAACAGCAATTTTTTTATTTAATTTTTCTTGTTTTGTGTGTTCTTAATATTTGGGTTAATAACATATCGAACTATTTAACTTGGACACTAAAAGGAATCGTTTCATATGAAAAAACAAATGAAAATATTTTGACGATTTTTAAAAAAAACGGCATGAAATTTTTCGTCAAATCCGCAACCAAAAAATTATAAATAATTAGCACTATGACCACCTCCAAGGATATTACGGTTAAACATGCCGTTTAGGAGATAATTCGATTTTTCATACTAGCTCCATACATTTTTTTCTTATAAAAATTATAACTCTTCCATTTGTGCACACATTTACTTCATATGACATTTTATAGAACAGTAATGATCAGCAGAAGTCATTTCCAGCAAAAAAAATAACATTTAAGAAATCGAGATCCTATGTCTTCTACAGCCGATTTTCGATCCACCGTGCGCCGCGCCGATACGGAACAGAGAAACGGTACGGATAAAAGAAAATATCTGGATGCAGTTTTAGGTCGCACATATTATATACCTAGAGCTGCCTACTTGCTTACTTATTTATTTATTTTTAATCAAGACCTTACTTTATTCTCCTCATAATTAGCCAATCTGTATTCATGAAAACTTTAGCACCTAGTCTCAGCAAAAGAGATAGCCTCCTATGAAGGTTTTTGTCGGTTTTTCTCCATAGAAAATGACATGTTTAATATATGTATGTAGGTATATAGTATTACAATAGGTTTAGAAAATCAAAATTGTACTGTTCGAACTCTTATTATTGAATAGAACATTATTTTGCTGTTGATTGACGGTTTGTTCGAACCAAAATATTATTTCAATAAAACAGAAAGTTAATCCATGTTTTGTCAACAATATCCTCGTATCATTTTCCTCGAAAGTTGTAAAAAGTGGTTTAATAATAAATTGTGTTACATTTACGAATAAATTCATCCCCCAAGTAAACAAAAAATTATGTCTATCATTTCAAAATTACATGGGGGTATCCCGTTAATACTCTTAAGGAAATGTTAATCTACACCAATGTTATTATGGTTACTCGTATCTACAAGTAATCTAGTGATGGATGTTTGGCATCGAGTATGAAACCCATGAATATCTTTTTGAATTCCCAAGGAGCATGTTATGACTAGAAGCAACCAACTGGTTGCTTCTGGGCAAGCGTGCACCATCGTCAACTACATCATCGCTAACCATCAGGGCCCCAGTTCTGTATGGTAATAATTATTCCCCGCGTAATCTTACCACGTCAATATCGTGTCTTGTAGAAACGGTTTCGTTTATAATTGTATCTTATAGAATAGGTACGTTTTTAGCAGATGTCGTCGTTGGGTAAGGAATTGACGTGTTTTCAAAGTAAGGAATCGTTAAGTGGTCATAGTGAATTAGGGCCCAGGTGAGGTTAAGGTCAAATGGAAAACTAACATTGAAAACAAATATGTCAAGGAACTACATAGATTTGTTTATCTATACTAATAATATTATAAAGAGGTATTATTTGTTTATTTGTAAGTTTGTATGTGGGGGTAATCTCTGGAACTCCTAGTCGAATTTCACATTTTTTTTTTGTATGTGGCAGCCTATCTCTTGAGGTAGGCTATAGGCTATTTAACATCATGGTAGAACATTATGGAGCCGAGCAAAAAATAAAAGTAAAAAAGAACGATAAACGAAAATGCAGTTATAGGGCGGGCAGGCGATGCGATGCGACGGGGTGGGTCGGGGGAACCAGAAATTTCAGAAAGTCGCAGGCAGAAGCTAGTAAGTTATAATATGGCATCAATGTTATAATAACTTAATGTTAATAGAAATACAAATCACGAACCTAATTAACAATTTCTCGACAACGTACAAATCGTGTGATAATACACTTAAAAGCAGCAAAATTTATAAGACACCAAGTAAACACTCTGAATACACAGCATCCATTGACGGAGCGTAATCAACTCTTCCTAAATTAATATTGACAGGAGTATTACAGAACACTAGAGGATTCGTCGACATTGTACCTAAGGCATCGCTGTATAATTGTTTACACAATTATCTGCGTAATAATTGAGTTTTTCTTTCCGGTTCTCTGTTATTTCAGAATTTGCTGAAGCTATTATATTTGTATGCCTTATCTGAAGTTTCATTCGGTTGTTATGTAGTGTTAACTTGTTATCATGTTTCTTCGGGAAACTACAAGAACATTGCCATTAACATTGTGGTTGTTCAAGAGTTGTCTGAGATATGACTAAAATAACGAAAAGTTTAAGGACAATCTTCTTCATCTGCCAGCTTTCTTAATTATCATCCAGTTCCTGACTTAGCCACCATACATTTACGTAATGACCCAAATTATGCAGAAAATCTTGAATTTGATAGACTGGTTAATCGGGTTATATACATAGATCCTCTCAAACACACTGTAGTATATAAAAAACTACTCGATGTTAATACAGCAGGCGTTGATTCATTTGCTGTAATATGTTAAGATCTCACCAATAAACTATTAGATAAAAATACACATAAGCCCCAGCTGAGATACACCAAGCAAGAGATAATCCTAATAATGAACAAAAACGGTTCAATGATCAAGAAGATAGTTTAAATTCTAAAGAAAAACCAGAACGCTTTAATGGCTTTAAACTAACTCAAGTTGCAGAAGTCAACTGTGTGGATTAAGATACAAATGTAGCTCCAACGTCTTTGTGAGATCGTAAATTCGCTGGTGACTTAACACTGACCAACTTAGCTAGTATATTTTAACTGTATGTGGTTAAGCGGTTGAAACATGTAACAGACTATAATACTATTAGAAGTTATAAGTAAAGTTGGTGTTAGAATTGAAACATGTGGTGTAACTTTGAATTTAGCTTTTGATAGAAAACTATTCGTTATTAAATGTAATGCAAGAATGGGACTTTTCTGTAACTGAAGTAGTAATCAAAACCGAGTAAAAGGAGTACGTAAGGATAGTAGCAGGTGACGTTCTTTACTTTCTACGTACCCATGGGAAGAATGCGTGAGTTTACGTATGTATCCAAGAACGGTGCGTATATCAAAGCCTACTGAGCTGAACTCCAAAAAAACGCATTAAAAGTGATCCATGAAAGACAGCTCAGAATAAACATTTACATTACAGAATCCAAAAGTTCAAGAAGGGTTGTTGACTAAAAGCTTGTGACGACGCACCAATTACTAAACAAATACATTACAAAGGCAGCACAAGGGTTGTTTTTGCAATCTATCCTTCTTTCAATTAAGCTAATTGGTCGGAAAACAGAGGAAAATTTAAAAGTGGTTGGGAACAGACTCATTTATTTAAGGGTTCGAATTTTTATCCAAATATATCACAGGAAAGAACATAAATTAATGTGAGATATTTTTGCCCAATTGTAATTAAAGATTAATTTTATTTTGGCTATACTTCCTATGTCCTTATTTATGCTTGAAGATAGTTAATTATTAAGGAAGTAAGGACTTAAACGTGAAAAATAAGAATAATTGAGTCGACCTAAAAATAAATATGTAGGAGGGACTTATTATAAAATAAACTGCAAAATTACTCAATCATTTCTCATAAATTACTTTTATTGTACCTGTATGACTTTCATTGCCACAAAAATATTTCTCACTCGTGCATAAAACGTCGATTGAAAAATCCACACCGTTTATTTTTTGTTCGAGCTCAAAACTCTTTGCCTTTGTGCCTCCACTTTGTCCCATTTTTTCATAATCTGCTCCCTCAGCTTTCACTAAAACCCTGTTTTACATCTCAGTTAGGCCTTGATAAATCATCTTGAATTAACCGCCCAAGATCGCCTTTGTTGAAATTCGTAACCCGATGATTATGTCTTAGAAAATTATTCCGGGCCTTTTTACGCCTAGAACGAATTCCAACAGGATAATATACGCTTTATACAAAACTTCTAACAATATATTCTCAACTTAGTTAAAATAAAAGCAATTTGAAGAAACTTTGTTCACTATGTTATCGGCTAAGGAGTTGGGGACAGAATTTATACAATCATTATTAATATTTCAACAAGTAAAAGTAACGTTTGTGAAAAGGGGATCCTGTTTGTTTGGGAGATTCGGAGGAAGTTTTATGGCCGAAACGAAACAGAATTTTTTCTTGAGGGGTGTTGCTTGTCAAATTATTTTTTTGCTAAGAAGACCGTTGGGATCCGGATTGTGCCAAACAACGTTGATGAAGTTCTTGGAAAATTTATGGATATCGATTCAATATTAATGTGGCGATGAATTGGAGTTTCGTCGAATGAAGCGTAAAATTTTAATTTGAACTGAGGGTAATGGTTGATTCTGGTGCTCGTAAACAAGTAGCTACGTTTCACTCAGTACTCAATTGTTTAATGTGTTCTTTATCGAGGTAAAGTGACACAAAGTGTAATTATAGCATCATACATTCTTTAGAACAGCGGGGTAATTGCGTAACATACTAACAGTAGGAATGGCTTTCATTTTGACAGTTCAACAACATTAATTGCGCTATTTACGTTATTGAGCAGACACATCTTTCGAACATATGAAGCAATGGATAGCAATAGGCTTCAAAATGATTCAGATGGTGATAGATAGTGCGTTACGCAATTAGGGTGCAGAAGCGAATCTAAAAACTTTAAGAAGCAACTTCATTTTGAAACAATTATATAAAACACGTGTGGCACTCGGGGACTGCCGCGGTAAAGCTATTATTGCATAGCATTTTTTATCAACTTATGCAATTATAATTATTTATTTATTTTTTATTTATGCATTATTCCTTTTTCTTTGATATTAATTCAAGTACAGTCGTACCATATACATACACGTTAAGCGAACGCTCGGCCGAGCTACATGGTAGGCGGAGTGGGGGGTGTTAGGTTTTATTTTCGTTACGGAATTTCTTGATTCGGTCGCCGCGCTCAAAGCCCGCGATAAAAGCTATGCAATAGCTTAAAACGATAATGAAAACGGACTCTTAGTACCAAATGTTTTATTGATCTGCAAAGAACTACATAGAACTACAATGAAAATAACAATTTCCGAATTACATAACATTGTGCGTGAGTCTGAAGTACCTAGTGATAATATCGCCAAGAAAGATAAATAGGTCAGTATTTTTCTCAGCAGTACACTGACACTATTCTTTTCGAGACAGCTGAGTATAAACACGACTATTCTACAAGATTTATTTGACAGTACGAGAACTTACAAAAACTATAGCACTAGATAAGACTTCAACTTTAATTAAAAGATTACCCCACGATTATTGCCAACTCAACTACCAAACAAAGTCCGGTGTAAATCTACGTCGAACCGATGTATTCTTGTCAAAACAAAAATGTTATTTTCGTCGAGAATTTTCTTGTTTTCGACCAAGTTGGTTTGTTATATGTGTTTGTTTTGCTTCCTGCTGTAATTTATTTGCACAACGCCGCAGTAACACGTAGTAATGATGTATAACGCACACTTCAGTGCTAGTAGAGATGGTCTAATAAAAGGAATTATATAGCCTTCTCACCGCTGTCAAAGGTTTATGAGTAATTTTATTTTGTTTTGATATATATAATGAGGGTAATATTGTGGTGGTAGAGTAGGATTATTAGGCTTTTGTGGTAGTTTTAGTAACCTGCAAAGTCTAAATATTTTTTAGTCTTGAAGTGTTTTTTAGCACAGCTTGTGAAATAGACAATAATAGAAAATAAGATTTATGATAAGATGGATATAAAACGAAGATAGTTTCTTTGTTTGTGAAACCAGTTTCATATATGGGAGGGATTTTCTACAATCAATATGTCAACACCACAATATTAATATCATTTATTGACAGCGCTTTAGAACACGTTTTGTTTGAATACGGCTATATTGATCAAAGTTCAAGCAAATCTTATAAATTATTCTTGGCCTATTGTATTTCACTAGCTTATTTTTTCTATTTGGCTTTATATTTATCTAGCTTCTTTTTAGGGTTCCGTACCCACAGGGTAATACGGGACCCTATTACTAAGACTCCGCTGTCCGTCAGTGTGTCTGTCCGTCTGTCACCAGGAATGCTCATGAACCGTGATAGTTAGACAGTTGAAATTTTCACAGATGATGTATTTCTGTTGCCGCTATATCAACAAATAAAAACAGAATAAAATAAATATTTAAGGGGCCTCCCATAGATTAGACATGATATTTTTCCGTTTTTATAGATAATAAGGTACGGAACACTTCGTGCGCGAGTCCGACTCGCACTTGGCCGGTTTTTTTTTATTTTGCGTTAGCTGCATCGGTTACCGTCATCACGTCAACGGCGTCGGGTCGGGTAGGGTCGTTGCATTATGCTGAGCGATTGTCGTTTTGCGAGGATGTGACGCATATTTTTCCACAACTCGTTCTTTTTTGTGTTTGTGTGTTTTTCTCTGCGTCATGTTTACCGCAAATAAACGCAATTGGCAGAAACTATCAGCTGCTCAATAAACCCATTATTCCAATGTATACAACACACAATTATAGTTACTCAGATAACAGTACGCAAGCAAACATTAATAACAACAGCCCATTGTTCTACGCACACCAAAATTCCCGAAACCATATTCCATTACATAGCCACAGTCAAATTCAAGCTGAAAACGTTTAAAATTAATTCTACCTTATCTTTGCACTGTGAAGTAAGGGTGCTTACACACGAAACTACTAAAACCACACCTCGCTACAAGGATTACTAGGTACGTAGGTGGCCGCAAAGTATGAAAATACCATGGTATAATAATATACTTCGCCAGGTATAGCATTCCGAGACACAGTGGTCACGTGGGTGACACAAGCCTACGTCATCACCGCTGTGTTACCAGTAGTGTGTGGTAATAACTCCCTAACCGCCTTTAGTACCCGTGCGAATCCGATAAAACAATGAGGTTTTAACTAACAATTACGTTGGTATAAGTTTAAATTGAATTGTTTCGTTTGATTAGAAAAACGAAACGACAATTTAAATGCTTTATATATGTTTTTTAACAGAATGGTGAATGAAAATGTTTCCATAATTCCTGTTTTATTGCAATAAAGTGGCAACTGGATAGTGACGAAAGCATGTGTCACTCCCGGAGTGCCAGACCTTGTTTTTTTAGACCATGGAATATACATAGTTTTATTCACACAGACCATATTTTGCCGTTCAACCGCATAGACGATATTGACCACATCGTAGCCACAACGCAACCATTAGCAACACCAAGTAACAACAATTATTCTGTTATTCATAATCGTAAATAATTTCCATCTCATCGCCTTTTACTAAACTTTCTACTTTAGTGTTAAGTATTTATTAAGTTGATTTTTGAGTAAGCACTTGTAAAAACCCCGGCCAAGTGCATGTCGGACCATGCACAATGAAGGGTTCCGTTGTTGGGATGAATTTATCCTTAGATGTTCTTATTAATGTTCTCCCATACATTCCAACTGCAAATGTACACACAATATTGAGAGATTTAATATATTGCTATTTTAAGACTATAGACTTCATAGAAGTTTTGCTGTAATCAATAGGTATGAAACTACTTTCTGTATTTTTTTTAATTTGTGGGCTCAGTGGTTTCGGAGATAAGGGGGGGAAATGGTAAATTTTCATAAGTAACTTTAAAACTATTTAATTTAAAATTATTAAAAAAACGTTTGAAACCCTCACAATAAGCCCTTTCATTTAATATGTCACACGGTACCGACGGTACAGCTTGCAATTTTTATATTTTTTATTTTCTTAGTAACTTTGGGAGGTATGTGTTGCCTCCAAAACGTGACTCCTAAATTCAAAATTAATTAATTTATGTTACACTTCCGTATCTGGGTAACAAAAATTCTTAGGTGTACCAAATTTCAACTTAATCGGTTCATTAGATTCGGAGCAAATTGGCTATGACAGTTCCGTTTTAATTTGGACGTACGGAACCCCAAAAAGGCACACTTTTATTTACAATGGAATTTAAACTTCACCATATCACGTAGGACAGTTAAAGAATTTGTTGTTCCCAAACTTGATAATTATCTCAGATTCTTAAATCAATTATAGCAACTAAATCTCAAAGCCTCATTTTTGCAGTTGCCACAACGCAACTACAACATGGTGCAGCGACATTATTTACACGTTACAACTGCTTGTCCAATTTTTGTCACTGCAATGTGGTGTGGACCACAGTCGCATGTGAATGGGCCTTAAGGGTGTACGTCATTAAAATGACAATACAAGGCCCAAACTTATATACCACTTGCTTGTTACGATTCTCGTTTACCAGTCATGTTATCTCCCCTTGAAGAGTAATCCTTTACAAGTTAAATTGTGCTCTCATATCTGCGTCGGCTTAGTACTGAGTCTTCTTGAATAATTGTGTAAGTTTCGATAACACTGTTTTGTTAAAGTGAAACAAGTTGGTAACTGTTGCAATCTCTTGATGTTCTGTTATATATTTGCTGTCTGCTGTGGGGAGATTTGGTTACTAAGTTAGCTTAGTTGGTTTTGGTTTTGATACTTATGACGCTGTTTAAGTTAAACGATTCTCACTTTAACCGACAAAGACGCAAATTTTTTGACGCCAAAAAGTTAATATAGTGATTACTATATAAATTTTTTGGCCTCAAAAAATTTGAATCCCTTTGAATTTGAATCTTCGAGCTAATTGTGATTCAAGAACATCTAAAAAGAAACTTTCTTAATTAATAATTGAAAATAACTTTAATAATTTATCAAAGACTGTATTGAATTTGATACTAAAATAATACTGTAGTGTTCCATAAAACACTCCATAACATAGTATATATATTATATATAATGTAGGTTTATATTATATCAAATATGTATGTATGTGTATTATAAGTATATAACCTATTTAGGTACTTGTATACCAATTTTATTTACAATTAATGATGTTATTTTTTTTAATATTTGTTATTATTATTAACGCCTGTTAAACAGAGCACCTGCCATCTTATCTCTACACCACCCTTGGTTGACTGGTAGAGAATGCCTAAGGCATTAATTACGCCTTTGTATGTTATTGTGTGCGAGAAGTTTAAATAAATAAATAACATAACCGATTTCATAATACCTACTTGGGAAAAGGCTAGATAGACGATGATTTGTAGCAAAAAAATATATTTAGAGAAAAGGAAATATTAGTGTTAAGATACTACGTACTTACAAAGAAAAATCTGTTACCAAGAGCCTTACCTTTCTTAGAATAAACAAAACAAGATCAATTCTTAGAAAATATCTAAAGGAGACAACCCTCTCAATAGATTCAATACATAAACCAAGACAAAGAAAACGTTATTTAGTAACAAACAACATTAAATATTTACAAAAAAACCTTCGTATTTCAAAACGGTGAAGGAAAACATCGTGAGGAAACAGGCACGTCTTGAACCATAGATTCAAAAACATGTGATATCAACCAACCACATTGGGCTCGTATAGTGGATTACAGCCCACTCCCTCTTACAGAGAGGAAGCCTGCGTCCCAACAGTGGGAAAATTATAAGCTACTCATGCTTATATTTCAGCACTTGAAGCCACAAGCCACAATATATTCTGGATTAAAGCTGCAAACAACTCTACTCGAAATTAAGCTATTAAAAAACTTTGCCCCCGGGACTGCTTGCGAGTCCCTTTCATAGGAGTAGCCAAATATAAGGGCTTTAAGTAAAATTATACAAAATTAAATTTAGTTTAGACCCCGTTTAGAAGGGACAACCTAAACAAACTTACTGATGGTGTGTGGTGCATGGTTTGAGCAAAAGCGACAGGAAATACAAACTATAGAATTATTTTTGAACATAACGTGTCTATTCCAAAAGTATGATATGGAAGTATAAACAAACCCTGTCTAGGGTAAATTCTTACGCAACTACTCACTATAGAGAATTAGTAACACATTCGTTTGTATTTAGAAGATTTCAACTTTATGTCGCACCACTTTTTCCAACATTTATTGTTTAAATTACATTATTAAATTGTAATTTAAAAATCATCGACGAAAACTGAGCTTATATTAACCTCAATTTTCAAACGAAAATCATCTTTAAGGTGATTTAAAATTAGAATAAATCAATGCACTCAATTTGTAATGGCATTATAAATTTGGCATACTTAATTCACGTTTTCTGAATCATTTTCATCCGATACTTTTGGAAATAACCATTTACAAATCATTATTAAAAAAAAAACACTGTTATCTTTCACACAGTAAGCATAATTTTAACACTACGTATTTATTTTTTTCAATCACTGAGGAACTGTCTCCTTAATTGATACTGCAAAAAGTAGACCTCATTGTTGTTGGTGTCGAAAGATGTCTAACTGACTTATGCCTTTAAAATGGAGGCAATATTGATCTTTTGGTCCTCTCACATTATCTCTATTATTACTTCCCCTTTGTTGCATTAATTTATCATTCCTAACGAATCCATCCTTAACTACACGAGCAGTCTCAAAAGCTTTCCAGTATCGCTAATTTCTCACATTTTCTAAAGTCTACTTGAGTTTACTCCAAAACTTTGCACTTTGATAAATATCTTCGAATTAACTTTAATGTCTTCCGGCACCTATGGGGGTATGTATGAAATTCGCTCAAAATGGATAGGTACAGAAGGACAGGGGGCGAAAACAGGCGCACGCACACATATACGCGTACGTACGGCGGCGATCTCAAAATTCCAGTCGCGAGTGCGCTGGCACTCGCTTTACGTGAAGCGTGTCTGTGTTCGTGAGGTTTCTCTCGTTGTATGGAGCCAACCTTCTGCACCTATCTATTTTATGAAACTCGTTTGGTTAAAACGTCTGCCCCTAAACAAAGAGTACATCTTTGTTAATTACATGTTTGAATTATTACCGGATATTTTCTTCGCATGACTTTAAGGGCCTTTGGAGTACGTGATTCGTGTTTTTGACGGCTGCTCTTTACGGTATTTTGCTTTGAAAGGGGAAGATTAAGGTAGTAGATATTAATTAAGTAAGGATTTGCTGATTCGTTTGAAGTTTGTAACGAAAAATGTTTACGTGTTGAGAGTGTTTGTTATAATGTTCTACTTACCTATGAATCCTTTTGTGGTCTATTTGGTTTCTACGTTTATAAAACTAAAGCCTTGGTAACAGCTTGGTCTTCAACAGTTGATAAGTACCTGAAATCAAAACAAAAATTAATTTGAAAGACAAACTTTGCCGAGGAATTAGGAAAACTTAGAACCAAGTTATTTCAAACTCCGCACTGATTGGCCCAATTTTCTGGAAATGACTTTTTCGTCTCCGCCATTTTTTTAATGATTCTTTGGAACTTTTTGTGTAACGAGCCCAATCAAGATTACTAGAAAATTCTATATTGATCAATTTGTGTTTTCTGTAACCTTCGAAATACGAAACTACCTAAAAACTTTCTAGACTCTACAACAATCCAGATTGGTGAAAACTTTTCACCTCCTCCAATATTTTCATAGAAATTTAGAGAATATCGAAAATCTCTTTACGTTTGGGTATCATACCCAAAGTTTGGGATCGCTGATGCTTATCACTTATCTCGAACCAAACTCGAAGTTCGTAACGCAACTTTATCAAATTACCCGACTTGGGAAGTGTATAAATTGTCGAATTTATCGCTTGGGATCCCAGTGTGTAGGTTACGCGCGATGACGTCGGTCGACGGTCATTGCTTAGTGTAGGTTTGGTTGACCACATTACGGTCGTCTGGGCGTTATTCTTGGTATCGTCCAAAATAGAAACTGCTTTTTGTTGAAGACTCAGAAGATTTGGCTTTTTTTATTATGTATTTGGTGAATTCGACCAAACTTCTACATATTTCTAGTATTAGTCATAACCTACGAACATATTTTTTGAATTTTTTAACTATTTTTCCATACAAAAACTGACAGATGTAAAAATATTTACCCTCCGAATACGACTACTACTATAGTAGTACTACGATACTAATCTAGGTTTCCAAATCCTTCGATTACTCCAAGCTCTGTCTCGTCGAGTTTCGCAAACACGGGAGTTTAACCGATCGTGATATTTCGGGAAATAGCACTAATGTGTATTGGAGTGCTGACACAAAGCGAGATTCGGGCTGAAAGGAAAACCGCTAGAGGAGCTCGACGTGTGACACGGTAATGGTCATTATCGTCATCATCAATAGCACGTCACAGTTTAACGCTGAATGTGGTCTCGAAACTGCGACAATGGATGTTTTGGGAGCCAACATGAACTGGCTATTTAATAAGGCCTACCGTATGTTCCTTCATAAAGTAGACGAAAGATTTATTTAAAGAATTAAGCAGATGTTGCTCAGTATTGAAAACTATACAGGGTGGCAGGGACATCGACGCGCAAACTGTAACCATGAATTCATTACATAATTCTGAAGAAATTTCGTCGGTTATTAAAAAAAATATTGCTGTTCCATAAATTTTTACCGTGTAAGAAAGAAAAGAAAGAAAGAAAAATGCGTTTATTGGCATTGCAGCAACAAAAATACACCTTAAAACTAAAAAATACGGAACAATGATTATAATGCCAATGGGGCCTCAGCTCAGCATAATGTCAGATGACAACACAAGGTGTACCACCTGACGCTGATTTTCAGCTGCAACCCACGAGTGCCATACGCTAGAATAATACAAATAATAGGGAAGTGTGTGTCCGTTCTAATAAATTAAAAGTTTTGTGTCATGGGTGTGTGGGTGTGTTTTGTAGTGATTAATGAAAAACTAAAATAAATACCTAATACCTGCGTACATTAAACTAATAAGTCTAAAGTCCCTAGATCTAAAAGACAAAATTGTGTGACTGCGTTGTTCTTCTTAACTACGAAACGGATTTTCATGCGGTTTTCATTTCCATTTATGGTACAAACAATAATAATTGACTAATAAAAAATGATAGCAAATTGAAATTAAAATTGAAAAAATAAAATAATAATAATGAAATCGATAAAATTGGTAAGGTGTAGGTATTGGAGTTTTCTATGAAACAACAGACCGGTTTTTTTATAACTTATAAAAAGTTCTACACTTGGGGGTCTAGCATCATGTACAGAATTCATGGTTACAGTTTGCGCGTCCCTGTCCCTGCCACCCTGTATTTTTGGTTGCTATTGCACGTGTTTGTGGAGTTTCTTGCCGGCTCTTTTCCATAGGAAACAACCAATTGGAACTGTGCACCTAGCTTCTGACGTTTCATAAGTGCCCATGTTGGTTTATGTGAAATAAAATATTTTGATTTTGATTTTGATTTTTGTTCCTACGGAAAAATCAAAGAAATCAATAATGTAATCATCTTAATGCAGGACTAGTTCTCATATACCAAAAAAACGAGTAATTACCACCATGTTTTCGATAGTTGGCCATTTCAGATTAGGACCAGTTTTCTTCACGATGTTTGCCTTAACCACACGTTAATCGTATTGTAGATAAAGTACTTTAAAAAAATTAAAGTCACTCACTTACTTACTTAAACTCGCATTGGTATTAGATAGGTCTTCTTTATTTATTATTTCTTATTTTTCATCATAACTGATTTTATTTTTTATTCTCTCTTTAATAAAATTTAACAGTTACATACTCTAACATCAATGTACACTATCAAAAAACTCATAAATACCGTTTAATTTTAAATACATCCAATTGCCATGAATGACCCTCACTCGCTTAAAATCAAGGCGATAGCTTTTAGATGGCAGTAAATATAAAAGGGAAACATGAGCCACTAACGCTTGCCAAGTGGGGCAAGCTACTAGCCAAGTTTCATGAACAGCTGATATTAGTTCACTATATATATTTTTTTATAATCCTTTCGCGTTGGGAGGTAAAGTATTTCGTTGGTGCGGCTTTATTTGTAGGTTTCTCCTTTCTTGTGAGTTGTGGCTGTTGACTGGGAGGATTTAAGATCTGCTATTGTACGTTAGTAGTCTTGGTTTAAGAGGGCGCACACCGAACTACTAGCGCCACTCGTTTAAAAAAATATTATCTCGTGACTGAGAAGGAATTTTGAAAAACGGCTCAATTAGCACCCTCGGTAAGTGTGTCTAGAATTTTCTAATAACTTTTATAAACTTTCATATTGAGACACGAAGCAACAAAATTCATGGAGTTTAAGTAGCAGCTTGGAATCTGGATTTGTGCCCGGTTGATGGCAATAAATTCGTTCCCTATTACACTTGGACATAACTGCGGAAATGAGATTGTACTTTATAGTATAGTATATCTCCATCTAACCTTTTGGGGTTTACAGGCGTGGTGTTATGGATGTATATATTTTTAGTTGTCTATTTTTTGTGAGTTGCAGCTGGTGACTGGTAGGTTCTAAGACTATTGCTACAGTAATGTATAGTAGTCTTAGTTAGTTTACAACTAATTTTCGGCTCCCACGCAACAATTCCCCGATCTAGCGAGAACTTTTTTTTAGTTAGTGGTTACTTAGTACTAGCTTTACTAGTTCATTTTTACCATTTAAAGTAAGGAAAATTAATAGTTTGTCATATTGACATACTACGTCAATTTGCCTTCTTATAGCAATTTGATAAAACTGTCAAAGAATGATAGTTGTGATTAGTACATGAGTGAGCACTCTATAAAGCTGCCATTTACTGGGTACGTCTGTCATTGACTTGAATGTGTCCTGGCGGCTGGGAGTATGTCATGCTCACTCAAATGTCTTGCTGGTGGCGGCGTATGTGTTGGATAATCAAGTTCCCATAAAAATGGTTGAGCTGAATGGTGCCGATCCATACGTCATGTTCGTGAAATAGGGACTGGTCATCTCTTAGCTGCCACGGCTTATTTTAATTTCTGAATTGCTTTTTTTTTTTCTATATTTTTATTATGAACGCTTTTAGCGTGCACGTCTTTCTCCATCGTTCTTACATGTATAATTCCAACACGAATGATGCAACCAATTTTTTTTTGTAACAATATTTGGATTTAACTGAGTCTGGAGTTTCTTGCCCGTTCTTCTCAATAGGTACATATTAGCTTTGGAATGGGCAACTAGCTTCATCTTTCTGATTGACCGACCCCTTGACAAATCAAAAGTGCCTGTAATTAGTTTATTTGAAATAAATGCTTTGAGTTTGAGTTTTGAATATATTATTATTGTCAGTTTAAGTTGGTAGTATTAATTTCCCACCCTTTTCGTTATAGTGAGGTCCTATCTTTACCAGAATCGGCTGAATATCAATATTGTACATGAAGCAAAACTACCATCTGAAATCCTTATCCTAATTATTATATTCTGAGATTAGATGTAGTAGTCAAACTCCAGGCTTATGACCAACCGTAATGTTTATCATAGATACTTCAATGAAAACCGGAACGTAGAGGGATTAAACTGCCTTTCCAAGCACGGAATTATATCCTTCAGATCATCAAAATTTCGTAGATCTCTAGAGAAATCTTTGAATTCTTTGAAATCTCTCCGTGCCATGGTTTTTCTATAGACAGTGTTGATGCATTAACATGCATCAAAATAAACCATTTCACATTTGCAGCAACAGCGCATATTCTAAAAATGTAACTTTTTCTAAGAATGATTCTATTTGAATACTCTCCTAGCGTACCCCAGCCTTTAATAGTGTCACCAGTCATAATATATCTCGAAAGATGTCATAACTTTCTGCAAAGCCCGAGTTATTGTAACAGAGCACACTCTAAATTCTACCTACGAAGTCTTTGACCTCTTCTTATAATGTTACTTTGAAAGTATTAGAAGAAATAGAACGAATGGAACGTATTATTTTGTTTTTTTTGGTTCCTTTTTCGAATCGTAATGATGTGTTTTTCCCGAAGGTATTCCTACACGACTACCAAAACGTGTACTACTGATATTATTGTCTCGTATCATGAAAAACTTTAAAAAGCTAAAATGTTAAAAGGATTTGCTTGACTTAGCACAAGAGGTTGATAAGGATTCTTCATTCTGCTTGTATTTCTGTTATGTAATTTTAGACCAATGTGTAAAAATATTTTACCAATTTATAAAAAAACATACTTGTAATAACGTAATTTTAAGCATTTATACAGGGTGGCAGGGACACCGACGCGCAAACTCTAACTCCCTAGACTCCCTAGCAAAGAAATTTAATCAAAAATTCACAAAATTTCACATTTTATCAAAAAAAAAAAACTGTTATTTCATAGAAAAGTGACCTACGCGGTCAAAATGTATGGAACAGCTTTTTTTTTAAATACCTGACACACAATTTCAACGCAGGGTGGTTCAAAATCATGTACTGAATCCATGGTAACAGGATGCGCGTCGATGTCCCTAACGCACTGTACAATAACCTAAATAAAGGGACTACAGGACCTAAATGTAAGTTTTATAATGCCTAAAAGTATATGATCCACTGCAGTAAACAAAATCAGAAAAATATATGATATTCTTCAGGACATTTGCTAATTAGATAGTGTTTTGAAAATATAATACAACTAATTTGATACGATAGAAAAAAATCACGAAGATACCTCTAAAAATTTCTTTAAACGACTAAAAACCATACTACTATGCATTAAATCATTCTGATTTTTTGTCAGACAAAAATAACAAGCAACATACTAACGTAATAGTGTTTTAATTTTTTAATCCAATCAATAGAGTTTTCGTAAATTGATAATTGCTTCATATTTTGCAATAAATTACCAGCGTTGTGTCATCGCGCATCTCTTTCTTTTCTATGCAGTCCGACAGTGACCGCGCTTTAGCTCTTGTAAGCCTCTTAAGTTATAAATATTAATTTATTACAAACGGTAGGTGTTATAGTCTGAGATTATCTAAGAAAACATAAAAGGCTAGTAGAATTTAGCACGTTTTTGTAGTACCTATTTAAAATATATCATGTATACCAGTATGAGTATATTATCTTCAACAAGCACATAATCTTCGTAATGTCGTGATGGCCTTGTGGTTCAGGCCTCGTCCCTCATGCACGGGGTTGTAGGTTCAAATCCGCGCACGTACCAATGTGACGTTTGTGAGTTTATCTTGGGAATTACAGACAACAGTGAAGGAAAAACATCGTGAGGAAACCTGGACTTATCTATACGTAAAAACGAAAGGAACTCGCTCTGTATGATACCTTTTCACGCATAAACCACTGAACGGATTTCGATAAAATTTGGCAAGGAGATAGAAGGCATCCTGGGGAAGAATATACTTTTGTCCCGGTAGCACATTCTCGTGAGATAATTTCCGACATCCACACGGGCGAAGTCGCGGGCAGTAGCTAAAGTCTAAAATCGCCAACCCGTCTTGGGCAAGCGTGGTGGTCAATTCTCTCGCCTTCTCTAAATAAGAAGAGGCCTTAGCCTTGGAGTGGGACAATAATAGGCTATTATTATTAATCCCTTTATTTAATTTTAAATGTACATATAAATTATATTTTTAAATATTAGAATATAAAAACATTTAAAAATATAAAAAATAGTAGCTCATCGGTATCGGGAACAGCTACCCGAGGTCAAGGCTCTAGAGAGAGGAACCTCCTAACAATGCGAGCCGTGTCTAGAAGTATCAATTCCTAAATCAAGCGCTTGATCCAGCTGCCCAACGAGAGCCTCCTCAGGTGTTAGTCGAGGCTCTTGGCTATCAAGCCATCGGCTGTCACGACTATCAGCACAATGATCGCTGAGTCCACATCCCACATGTCGGCAACCTCGCGAGCCAAGTCAAGATATTTGATTTGTTTATCTTTCTCGGCTGACACGAGGTTCCCGTTATGCGGGACCGTTATGTCAATAATCATTGCGCGCCGCTCTAATTATTATTATTTCCTTTATTTATTAAACACGTAATCAGGATTCTAAAAATTAATGACGTACCAGAAAAAGATATATAAAACTTGAACTCAACCTCCAAATGGTACAAGCGCCTCCGTTCACCTACCCAATGAAGCAGTTGATCCTATAACTGATTAAAGCCATTTGTCAAATCATCTAATGTAATTGAGAATATGTTAATATTAATACTGTGTTGCATAGATCATTAATTTAGATAATTACGGTGCTATAAAGGAGCTGATACCTATGGATTTCATGTGGACTAATTGCTGTATGAATTAAATTGGACAGAAGTATCCAATATGATTTATAATCTTACGACAGAATAATGTCCTGAATCGTCGGTTGCAGTCGTTTTGATATCCTTTGTGTTTATGAATTTGTTTTTATTATATTTCTAACTTTTTTTTCCTTTTCATCTGCCTTACTGACTGCCTCGTTAGCCTATCTAGTGGTCACAAGCACTATTGCCGTTCATGAGGTCTTGTGTTCGATTTCCAGGTCGGGCAAAGTGTTATTGAGTATTTCCATCATTAATTTCTCATAAGCAGCCCGGAGTTTGAATTTGTGCCCTGTTGATGGCAATAGACTCACCCCCCATTATTTGGGACTCTGCCTAACCCATGATGTGCTACCTCAATCGCGGTTAGTCACCTATTGTCATATTTTTCCGTCCAGCCAACAGTCAAGAATATTATCAGCAACAAGAACGCCATTAAAACAAAAAATGTACTCTATTGATAATTACTATTAGGTATAGCATATTCTATATCTTTCTAAGATCTTTCTAACCCAATCCTCTTTAATATTAACTGCCAACTATTTGAAAGAAGCGTATTTGCTAATTGTTGTACTGGTGTGTGTCCTGCATTTTCTGCCTTTACACAACCCGTTTTTATAGGGCATGCCATAGTCCCTTACTTATTTCAACCATCTCCCTCAATATATCCCAATATAATTATATGCAGAAATTCCTCTTCCTATCTCCTATCATACATAAAACCACCTCTTTGTAGTTAGAGAGACAAAAACAAATTTATTGCTCGTTCACAATGATTTTGACGTGGGTTCCTGATAGGGGTTTTCGTAAACACCCTTATATTAATTGATGTAATTTATATGTGTACAACATTGGGGCTCGGAGCCAACGTTATTGCTTCGTTTAAAGTGTTTCTACCTTGTTTAGTGTTGAATTTTGTAGATTTTGGAGTGAGTAGAGTGTTAGATGATTTTACATTTTTCAATATATCGTTATCGTCAATATAATTAATATTATTAACAATAATGATATACTGAATTAATATCATCATTATTCACAGTGCGACTTCACCCGGCTTATTTTTAATTCAGTCTTCACGCTGAAGGGCTTCAAAAGGCTTCACTTCATCTATTTATTGAGAATAGCCAAAGCCATAAGAAAGATAAGTCAATCAACACGGTTCACATTCTAATTAAAAGTCTGGTAATAAATTCTACAATATCATTCATGAGGATCTCTATTATAAATGTGGTGGCGATATTCAATCACAATAAACACAGGAATGAATATAAAAATATAGACCACGTAACCATTTAAAACTTGAACATTAAACTGCCGTTACTTCTCAAATTCTTGTCTAGCCTTAAGAACGACCTAATTTAATTATTCATGACAAGCTTAACGGACCAAATTAGCTTTAAAACAAAGAAGTAAAAAGAGATTAACATGAAATTAACTTCAAAAATATTCATCGTAATAATGACCGAAAAATAATGAGGGCACGCAGAGACTACCAGCAATCAAAATCTGGTTAACCACTGAAAACAAAGAATTCTGCGAACCGACAAAGCTGGGCCATTAATCAACAAAACTACTCCACAATTTAATAAATCATAAAAGAAAGAAGTGAAAATGTAAATCGCGAACCATCGTTTAGGGAAATATAATTAAAAGAGGTTTTTATCCTGCCCTAGGCTTTTAAATCTATCGCTTCGGTATCCTTTTTGGCAATTTATAGTGTAAATTGCTTTTTGTGATTCTGAAATTTTCGTGGGCATGTAATTTATAAGGCCGTAAACCCGGGTATAAATTTTCAATAAAATTAACAGCTCATACGGTTTTAAGACTGATCGTAAGAATAAACCTGATGATTTCAATTTATCAGTAAAATATTTGATTTGGGAAATATTATTACTAGCTGCTGAATAAGTTTTCACCCAATGAAAGAGATAAAGAAGTTTAATTTAGAATTATGAATCTCACAGACCATTAACTAGATTTTATAATTAACATAAAATCTTTCTAAACTTTGGTCCCTTACCAGTACTTTAAAGAGATCCTATGACTGTAACGTAAATGATAAATTATTTTATTTCTGTAAGTAGGTTTGTACAAACGCTTTTACACGTCAGTCATATTTAAAAAAAATAGATGAGGTAGGCGTTTCCTATCTGACTACTCTGAGAAGAAAGGCCGAAACAAACTCAGAGGTCACAGTCTTTTTTAAAGTCCAGAAATAATCTTGTCAGATCATGTGAAGACCATGTAGATTTGAGTCTGAAATGGTCTTTTGAGGAAAAACCACACAGAACGAGTGGACCTGTCGAGTCAGTGCACGCATTTGTCAGTAATCGTGCAGCTCAACTCAAAATCGTAGATATGAACTTAATTAAAAAGATTACATTATAGTCATCGCAAAAATATTAGTCTATAACTACAGAACTGTTAAATTATTAATTAATGAACTAATAAAACAGGCTCATTATTCCATAGCGATTTTTTTTCAATCGATGTCTTCTCAGTTCGTCAGCCGCAACCACATCAGTCTTGTCTAGGTAGGGCTGCTCCATCGTCGAAGCCAAATAACTTGGGTATTGGTTTAAATGTATGCCTTGTGCCGCGAATGCACAAACTAGTGGCACGGATTATTTAGATGATGATTCTTGATCTTAGATAATCCAACACTACGCTAAAGGACCTACTCCAGCGGTCGGCGATTGCAGCTCCAAGATGATTTACGAAGATAGCCATTTGTGGAGCGGAGACTCCGTCAACGGATGCAAAAAGGGGGGTGAAGGTAACATGTCGCATTTCAACATTTATTAATATTTAATCAAATCATATTTACATTATTTACATTACTGTAACTTAGATTACATCTATCCTTTTTTGGTTATGCACTATAATTATACAAAGAGCTTATGCATTAATAACAACTAATAACAAACACATTCTGTATTTGCAAAGACTCCTATAAAAATACCAAGAAAAATCCTCAGACCAACAAAGGCTAGGGCTGGTCATCGTAAACTTTACCTCAATCATAAATCAATCACCAGTCGTTAAACTAATAGTTTCAGCGTTCCCAGAACCAGCAATAAATTCAGATCCGTACTTAACATTTACCTCAAAAGGCTGTAACCAGTTGCAAGAAGTAAAGTCTATAATAAAGACGACAAATCCAAAGGCTGTAGGTAGCAGAGGTTTGGACGCTTGCCAAATCATTTCGCTACATTTTCCCTGCGTAACATTGTGTGGTGTAAGTCACAAGTTCTTATATAACTTCTTATAAAGTAATGTTATAATCTTTTTTTGAAAATAATGGAATCTCCATCGATGAATCTTCTAGTATTGTCTTCTACTGCATTTTATCTTTCAGATTCAATTTTAGCCCCTGCTTTGCATAGTTTCTAGGACTTGAGGAAACATCGAGATTTCTTCGTTTTGTACTAGTTTAATATAAATGTATTATAAACATAAACCTTCCGAAAGAAATCCTCTAAATGATAGTGAAAACCGCATCAAAATTCGTTGCGTAGCTTAGAAGAACAACATGGTCACACAGATAGAGACGAAAACCGACTTTAATTTAAAATATGCATACGAGTATATATAGATGTGGTTATTCGATTAGCATTTCATTCATTTTTAAGAATTGAATTTACAACAATGGATCTTTTGATTAGTTTACCGTCGTGTTCGTCTTTTAGCATTCTTTCAAACTGAATTTGATCACAATCATCGTTATCTAACTTGTCCCAGCCATCTATACAGGTACGTGCCGAATCAAATCAATCGTCCTCTTAAACCAATGTTCGACCCCTGTCTCCTACACTCGTAAGCCAATGATCGCTCCCAAGAGTCACCCTCTGCAGCAAACAACTGTCAATGCATTTTTAGTTGAAGCTGATTGGCTTTTCTATTGAACAATGATAGAAATAAGCCTACAGGTAATATACATTTTAATTTACTATAGTTTTAAAGATTATGTCAGCACTCCTGTTGTCCCCACTATATCCATGTATACGCGTGGAAAGAAAAAGTTACAACTATTTGCAAATACATTCCTTTCTCACGTAGCGGGTACTAGTCACTCGTTTTCAAACTATCATTTTAATTCTTACCGTTGAAATCGTGCTCTCAATCGGTGTAAGTAACTTATCTAAAGGCGCTTGATCATTTCATACCACGGCTGTTCAGAAGGCAAAACGAGTTAGAACAGTAGGGTAATTGCGTAACACACTAACAGTAGGAATAGCTTTCATTTTGACAGTTCAACAACATTCATTGCGTTGTTGAGCAGACAAATTTTTCGAACTTATGTAGAAACGGACTAGCAATAAGCTTCAAAATGATTCAGATTTTGATATATAGCTTGTTACGCAATTAAGGTGCAGTATTTGTTCAGTAATAATAAAAGTATGTGGTCCTAACACATGATAAATAATATTTTAATTCTTTGCTTAAATTAGTTGTAAAGGTTCCCTATCCATTTGCATAAAATGTTAAGACCTAATATAACTTAGCATAATTTTGTTTGGCATAATTATATTTTCGCATAATATAATTACGCATAACAGCTTACGCATAATTTTTTTAAGCATAATTTCTCTAACCATAATAATGATTAAGCATAATATTCTAAAGCATAAATTTATTAAGGATAAAGTTCTAAAGCATAACTTTTTATGAACAAATTTGTGGGTTTTTTTTTTCGCTGTAGGAAGCAAGCAAGCATACAGCATGCAAGCAAGCATACAGCATGCAAGCAAGCATGCAGCAAACAAGCAAGCATGCAGCATGCAAGCAAGCATGCAGCATGCAGCAGGCAGGGTTTCTGTAACGGCTCCGGCGCTGCGGGCCTCCGGCGGCCCCATGCGTGCTAATCGTCGCAGACGGCTTTCGCTCACCACCGCAGCTTCGGCTTGTTGGCCGGCTTCGCCGGCCAGCCTCAGCCGCCTGCTCCTCAGCCCGCGGGCCGCCTCGCACCTACGCGCCTACGCGATTTTAAATTACACTCTAGGGGTAGGACAAACAAGACTACGTGGAGTCGGTTTTGCAGCAATTCGGTTCTGTCACTAACTTTTGTTGCACAGCATATTAAATTTTTAACCAACAATATTATGCTAATAGTCATTAGGCCTACTATCGTTATGCGAATCAAATTTATGCCAAAACAAATTAGTCTTTAAGATGATTATGCCAACATAAAATGTATGCCTAAAAAAATTATGCCGAAGTATTATTATGCCAAAACAAATTGTGCCAAAATCATTATGCCGAAGTATATTAGGACAAAGAACATTATGCGAAAAGAAGGGATCCCGTTGTAAAAACACTAACATGTCAAAATAATATTTTAATACTAGATGAGGTTGGATTTTACAAATAGGCTAGTCTAAGAAGAAATACATATCAAATCTTATTATTTACACCACACAAACTGAGAAACTGGGTGAAAGTAGAAATAAAATGTGAAGATTTTAATATCAGAAACTTTAATTAACTTGAAAAATATTTTGTACTGGCTTGATTGTTTAAAAACTCTTTTGAAGTTGTAATAAGAAAATTTTGAACAAGTTAACGGTTACAAACGGAGGCGCTTTGTGGGCGCCAGACAAAGATACAAGATAATAAATTTTGAGATTTTTTCCTAGGTTATTATACTTATATATGTAGATAAGTTAAAAATTTATGTATGTATGTATATGTTGTATATAAATGGTACACTACTGACTACTTACATTATTTCAATTAATTAATTAATAATATAATTAATTTTATTCATTGCTCAAATACATAGCAAACTATAGTTTTGTATAATTTAGAAGCATATTGCAATTTTGTAAATGTGAGTACAATGGATTCGTTTATTATATAATTATGTTGACTTGACAGCATGGCAGTAGAGACTATGTCATGCTCACTTAAATGTCTCACTGTTGGTGGTGCGTGTGTTGGATCATTCGGTTCCCTACAAAATGGTTGAGCTGGATGGTGCTGATCCACGCGTCATGTTCGTGAACGGGCGCCGTCTGTTGAGACTGGTCATCTGTTAACTGCCGCGGCTTATTTTTATTATTAATCTTATATTTTCAATTGTTTTTTTATATATCTTTTTTCATTGTTCTTGCATATAGAAGCAACACGAATAATGTACCCAGGATTTTGTAATATCTTGATTTAAAAAGAGTGTCCTTGGAGTTTCTTGCCCGTTCTTCTCCATAGAGATCTACGTTTTGGAATGGGCAACTAGCTTCAACTTTCTGACTAACTGACCGACTCTTTGACAATTCAAAAGTGCCTGTAAATGGTTTAATTGAAATAAATGCATTGAGTTTGAGTTTGAGATTGAGTTCCTCTCCTCTCTTTAATCCATCCAAAGGTTGTCTGTAAAAGATCGCTTTTAGCGATAAGACCGCTCATTGTATCATCCTGTGTAATTTGTTTAAATTTATATTTGTAAATCGTATGGTGTGCATAATAAAAAGTATTCTATTTTGCACATAGGTACACACAATACAAATACAAATGTACTTGCTTCTAAAAACAATAAAACAATGTCCATACTGCTGCTCCTTTGAGGATCTAATGAAGTCAAAGTCAAAACCTTTATTACGAACTAAGTGTACAATGTTTGTGTTATGTATGTTAGTACTCATGACTTAGCAGCCATTGTGTCGCCCTATGTAAAATGTGTACATTTATATCTGTAATTTTTATGGTGTAGATAATAAAGAGTATTTATTCCATTCTATTCTATATTTGTAAGAAGGCAATAAACATGATAGATGTTAGAAAGCGAGGATGATTATATTCAGTAGTGGGAGGAACAAAGCTGCCAAAGGATGACTAAATATTGTAAGAAATAGATTGAAAGCGGATTCCTAGTAGCCTAAGAAAAACAAAGACTAAACAAAAAGAATAACAAGGGTCCTTGAATACCATAAATAGGCTACAATTGAACCCAAATGACCCCAAAATAGATCACTAAGGCCAACTGAGGTTGGAAAATCAAATGTATTAAGGATAACAAAAATAACTCAACTAGCAAAGTCAGTACTTGTAACGCTCTCGAGACTATGCTTTCATGAATTTATAAGATACTTGAAATATGCTACAAACATGGATTTGGACACCATTATAGGAGCATATATTTCTGTAATGATCTTACAACGAAGTTGGATAAAGTCATTAACGAATTACAATTATTTCTATAACAATCTTAGCCTACGCAGTTACAGGCACTAATGCTTTTATTACGCTCTGACTCAAGTATCTTATAAAAGCTATCATTTTTATAATGCGCTTATAACATACTTGGTTATTTGTTATAAGTACGTTTTATAAACTGTAACGTGCACGTGTTTTGTCTTTGAGGAATTTGTTTTCTCATATTCCTTACTAATATTATATACAGGTGACTTTTAATTTGACGTATTCCTTCCAGGACGTAATAGTGTGACACGATTAGTTTGCAAGAATTAATCACCCCATAAAACCTAGGCGAAAATTCATGGGATTCGTGAAAACCACAATTTTTTTAATTTTTGAAATTTTCCCACATTTCGTCACTAAATATCACTTTTCTCTAAACTCTCAAATTTAATAGTCGTAATTGCTATCCTATTAGGTACCCAATACCTTAACAAACCTTTTGATGTATCAAAATGTTCTAAAACATTAAACAGTTAGAAGTTAAAGGAAGAAGTTTAGTTACCCTCTTCAAGAATCATTTACCTCCATGAACTTTGACACCAGTTATCTCCAAACTTTACTATGGCATTAAGTGTACAAATTACGGAGAAGACATCTTTATTTAATCAGTTATATCTAACGAGGTACAAAAGTAAAAAAAAATATTTAGACGTGCCGATTAAACAGCCGATAGTGCTGGCAAAGGTCGAATTTGCAAATGACGACCTCGGTGCCTAACATGTGATGGTTTCCTGGGAGGTTAGAAAGTAGTGAGATGGCATAAACCAGCTAATTAACTCGATTATCACTTAATTTTTAAATATTTCAATGATTTGCAAATTTGACATTTGTTGTAATATGGTATGGATTTTTACTACAAAAGTGCAGTAGGTAAAAAGTAATGCGTAGTGTGATAAAAATGAAGCCATGCGATGTTATCGAGACCAGTTTGATGCTTTAGAGTTTAATTTATTTAAGCTGAATTAATTTCTGCATGATAAAAATCAGTTTAAATCCATTTTGTGACGATAGTGCGTGTAAACCTAGGACCTAGCACATTCAAAGATATATTTTTTCCTGATTTATATATAGGGAGGTAATCTCTAAAACTATTGAACCGAGTCTTATAATTTGTTTACTAATATACTACTATTTACAATTTCTTTAAATAAGTATTTAATTTGTTAGTTACGGGCAATGGCAAACATTAAATATTCTTGATTAACTAATATTTTTTTACTGAAAATAATGACTTACAAAGCTGCCCATACGATTGAAAATGGTAAAATTGCGTTATCATGTGTATCACATAAATGGGAGCATAAAGGTATTTTGCATTGGCCCAAAAAGAAATCATACAAGTCACAAAGAGATAAAAACAGTCAACCAGAAGAAACTTGGGAGCAATTGGATTGTGTTATGAAACGGAGAAACTGAGACTGTAACATGTCCAGTTTCCTTATTTGGTTTTAACAAAGTTCATGCATCTTTGGGTAGAATGTTTTTAATTCTTTTGTTTAATATTATTGATATAGTTCATTTAGTGCCAAATGTGGTATATTAAATTTTATAGCCCAGCTTTGTATATCTTGAAGTAATTCACGATTCTGTTCATAATCTGTGTTTTTTTTCTATTTCTGAATCATATTCTTACTCATGGCCTTTTTCTTACTGTTCTTCATGATCAGAATAGCACTCAACAGGTACAACATTATTTTCGACAGAACATTCCATTAAATAATCTGTGGCACTTGACTGGCATTCTGGTCTTGATATGTTTTTTTTTCTTGGCTTCATCATATCTTTGTACCTATTTGCCACTTTTCTCCTGTAACCACCGTACGTATTTAGATGAATTTAAACGTTTTAAAAAACCACTTTTTTAAAACGTTTAAATTCATCTAAATACGTTTTTTGTTTATTTTCGCAGGATAAACAGCCGCTGGGAACTATGAATTTGCAAAATCGCTGACGTTTACTTGTAAAATGCTTGGTCCAGTAGTCCATAAGCTTATTTCCTCTTATAGCGTATTGTAAAATGCAAACAATTTTAGAAAAGACTTCAACAAGACGATACTGCCAAATACTTATAAGGGATCTCTGCTAAGTATATTAAAAGTAAATGCATCCTATAACTGTCCTATAGGTTAATCTTGTAGTAGCTATAGGACTTATTTATAGAAGCAAATGCTCCTGAGTATATTTAGTCTTATAAAATGCTACTATAAGTAAAATAGTCTACTCCGATGCAATTATAAGAATCATATAAGTGTTAACAGACTTGTAATATTTTGTTTTAAGATTACTTTACAGGTTAGGAACGGACCATTACCTACTCTAAATCTGAGCTCAACCCTTAAACATAGGCTGAACATAAAGATCATATTTTAAAATCACAGTCCGCACGAGTTTCTTCCTCTTCTTTCAAAACATATATTATATTATTAATAAGGAAATGGTTTCTAGCTTTCTTGACTAATCTAGCGTGTGCTTCAATATACTTGTATTGATAAACACGTTTTATAGCACTCACTGATTTAATCATAACATCACGCTTGTAATTCGCGAAGGGTTAGGCATAGGAATGCTTGTAGTACACCCACATTTCGCCAGTTATGTTTAACTTCACATGTAATAAGTGACAAGCCTATTGCCATCAACCGGGTAAAATTCCAGACTCCGGGCTGCTACTGAGAAATTTCTGATGGAAAAACCCAATAACACTTTGCCCGACCTGGGAATCGACCCAGGACCTCATGCTTAGCAGTAGCGTTTGCGACCAATAAACCAAAGAGGCAGTAGACACGGAGTAAAGTTATGTCAGAATAACACCTTGAAAAATGTATGGTCAATGAAGTTTATATTAGTTTTCATTTTAGTCCACGTTTATTAATAAAGGGGCAAGTGCCCTAACTGTTACTTCCTCTACTACTATCCCACTACTCTGTATTGACAGTGTAGTTTGAAAATATTGTAAAAGCCAAATATTAAAAAATAAAATATTCGTGGATTTTCTTGCCGGCTCTTGTCCATAGGAAACGACCAATTGGAACCGTGCACCTAGCTTCTGATTTTTCTTATAAGGCCATATAGGTTTATGTGAAATTAATCATTTTGAATTTTAAACTTAGCAAGCCAAAAACCTGTAGAGCTCGCTCAGAGAATAGATTTAAGGGCACAACGAGCAGGACATAATGTGGGACATTACAATGTCTGGGCGTCAATTTGATCCCAACTTCCAACAATCCATATTATAGAAGTTCGTTCTAACTCCAGAAAGATAGCTCTCTCTAGTAAAGCTGTTCAAAGTGAAATTAGTGTTTTATCATTGAGAAGGTTATCAGTCTAGTCTACCTAATGCAAGATACTCATGTGAAAGATAAAAACAGCCGACCACACATTAGAGGTATGACTGGGAGAATTTACGCAATCAATAATGACAACGCAAGAACGATGCCCTTATTAATACCGCAGAACAAAAGGCGGTAGGGTAGATATAGGTACAAAATAGATTAGTACAGAAGGTCGGCTCTATGCAACGAGCGAAAACGCACGCACACATAGACACGTTTCACGTATACCGATTGCAAGCGCACTCGCGACTGGTATTTGTTTGAGATCGCCGTAGGTATGCGTCTATGTGTGCGTGCGCCTGTTTTCGCACGCTATATGGAGCCGACCTTCTGTAGGCCTATCTATTTTGTGGTAAATATAAGAATAATAACGTATAGATCGGCTGTTTTGGTCCATTGATTGCCTTTTCCTTTGTTGGTAGAAGAGGTACCTTTGACGCCATTGAAATTCAAATTTCAAGCTCGCGCCGCTGTTGGTTATTTGTAACTTTGAATTATAATAGTTTGGTGCGTTAGACAGTGGACGAATTTATAATTTTCGTAGCATGATATTTAAATTTTCAATTATAAATAGCAAACAAAGTTGACTTGCGTAGATCTCGATAATAAAACTAAAACATCTGTTAAACGCATAACATCTCGCCAGCTTCTTTGAAGTGATAGTCAGAGGTATACCCCTCATAGTAAACCCCCATTTCGCCAGTTATGTAGAAGTCCCACGTAATTCATACTTTGGGCAGCTATCTGCTATTAAGAAATTCCAGATGTAAAAACCCAATAACACTGCCCTCCCGGGAATCGAACCCAGAACCTCAAGCTCGCTTCTGACCACTAGACCAACGAGGAAGTCTTTTTAAATAAAGTTTTTGTTTTATTATTTGTATAATAACTATGCTAGTTCGTTGAACCAACAATTATTCAAAAAAGGTTTTTACGTTTCGAATATTCTCAATGATGAAAGGGACCTTCTTGGTAGTCAATTCCTTTAGTTAGAATAATGTTATTGCCAATTTACATAACGATAATTGAACTAACCTCTAAGAAATAAGTAGGCCTGAATGAAAACAACTAATGGAAAGGGTTTGGCAAAATGTCAAAAGTATACGAAAATATGATATTGAATTATTTATGTCGAGGAAGCAAAGTTCAAGAAATATAGTCATTCATTTCGTTTTCCGATGAATCGAGCCAAAAATATTATTGGTATTTATTTTCTTTTATGAGAATACTAGCTTCTGCCCGCGGCTTCGTCCGCGTGAAATTTCTTGTCCCCCCGACCCTCCCCGTCGCATCGCATCGCCTGCCCTCGCTATTACCACGTTTTCGCTTAGCGTTCTTTATGTATTTTTTTTCTTTTTGCTCATCTCCTAAGGGTCCTAGCGTGATTTTATATAGCCTATAGCTTTCCTCAAGAATTGGGCTATCAAATGCAAAAATAATTATTCAAATCAAACTGGTAGTTCCAGCGATTACCCCCTACATACTAACTTACAAACTTTTACCACTTTGTAATATTAGACTATAGAAGAATAGCAACGTGATATTACTGTCCCATTCATTTCCATTCAGACCATTAAACTCCGTGTATTCTCAGAATATTTACCTTCATTGTAAGTATGTGGTATTTGACATTAACTTAGAAAGTATTGATAGAATAGGTGATAATATGTGACGGCGTAACTTAGGAGAGCCACCGGTGATTTATTCGTAAAAGTAAAGTCAGTGAACTAAATTATTTAGCAAATTGATTACCAACTTAAATTGTCCATACATTCAAATCTATCTATACTACTTTCTTGAAAGTAATATAAAATGGCTACACCTAATGGCGTAGTGTGTCAATTTCATAAACAATAAATTTTCCAGACTGTACCTAATGCCACATCACAAACATTTATATAAAGAACTGTTTCGTAAAATGCCTATTTTTGTATTTTTTCTCTCTTTACCAAAACACGTAATGTCGCGAATGCTTGGCTCTAGTCTAGATCGAAATAAAGTAATAAAATAAATAAAATCAAATATCTTTAATTCAAATCTAAATCACAAGTTGTTAGTGGCTAGTAACAGATTGTGCTTTTAAGCTATGTTAGTGTTGTTAGTACTTGAATTATTTACTTTAATTTAGAACCAACCTATTGCTATTTTCACCCAGTGCCTTTGGATGGGGCAGTCCGGTCTATCAGCAATTATTTTCAGGATACCTTTACGAGTGTTACACAAACGTTGTAGTAAGGAAGCCGCTTTCTTACGCATGATGGCGTGAAAGCCACCCGTGCGAGCTGTAATGCTATCTAGCTCAAGTCATAATTATACTAATGTTTACACCATTTGTTGGGCTTGTGTTATGGTGTATGACCCCCAGTCATACACAATCTCATCCATGTGAGTGTAGGTACTATAACAAGGCTTTGGTGTCGTTGTATGATCATTTTAAAAGAGCTCAAATAGAAGAAAATAGAAGTATTTTATAGGTGGTGGTTAGTTGTGCATCCGTGGTGACGCGTGTTCGCGGCAGCACCGACAGTATTCTCAGAGTATTCGCAGACCGGTAGGATTCCCCGATGTTGCGGAGGTGGCTGCAGCTCCACGCAGATTTTTAATTGTACTATGTTGGTTTGTGTCTGTAATCTACTAACACTAGAAGTTAAGTAAAATTGTTAGTAACCCTATGGACTCATGTCTGAAATAGAAGTCATCTATTCTATTCTAAGCAGTCTTTTAGGTCGAAGATTTTATTAAAGTAAAACCAAGATGCTTTTTAGTTATTTGCTTTCTAAATTTAGATTGTAACGACAGAAAAACAGAAAGTGTAATAAAAAAGCTGTAGTAAAATTCAACGTGAGAGGAGAAAATGAAAATTTGAACCAAAACGCGTGCTAAAGAACTTTTAATAAAATCTCCGGGTTCTTTCAAGATTTAACTTGTTCGACATTAAAATCGAGCCACCTACCAAAATCTGACACAATAATTATTTTAAAACGCTTTGTTTTAGCAGTGACGATACGAATCAGTAGAAATAAAAAATGCGTAGAAATAAGAGATAACTTTGTGATGTTTTTCAACCATGAAAATTTTATCATTTTATGTTTCTGTTCCACAAAATACTTACAAGTATCGTGTCGTTAGTCATTTAATTTTATCCTTTAGTCTTACCAATTTCATGAAAAATCAAATTTACGATTGGCAATTTTGCTTTAGGCCCAATAAATACGTCTTGCGCACCCTGGGTACTCACTTACTCACTTCACAACTTAGGTGACTGGCTTGTCTTTTCAAGTCATGAGCGAGCTCTAATGGTTTGTGTGGACATGAGAGAAGAGGAAGAAAAAAGTAAGTTTACATCCCGATTCAAACTTTAGAGCTGCTCGGAAATCGGCGGCGGCGACCTCTCACGTCCGGCTCTGGTTCAGGCCATGGTACAGAGCGAGAGGGAATGGGAAGCCGTCACCTCCTTCTGCGAAGCAGTAATGCTCGCGAAGGAGGAGGCAGAGCGCGAGAGGGAGAGGCATTCTCTGCGCCCTCGCGCCCCTAGCCGCCGCAGGAGGAGGAGACACCCTGGGCGTCGGGAGTCGATTGCCGACTCCCGGCCACCGTAGGCGCGGGCTTGCGGACGGCGGGCAATGGGCAACTCCCGTCCGGTAAGGACCAGGCCCGGGTCGACGGCGCGTCGTGTTCCACGCGCGCCGCAAAGATATGTCAGCAAAATTGACGGGGTCCGAGAGGACCGATGCCTGCCGGGGCTGCGGATTGTTCGAAAGAGTTACCGTGGCCCTGGCGCACAGGCAACTGAAGGAACACGGGTGGGTTTTAGTCAGTAAGAGTCTGACATGCCCTTCCGCTCCGCCCAGAGCGGGAGAGGTCATTTGATGATTTCCCACCCAAAAAAAGAAAAAAAAAGAGCTGCTCGGAACATGAAGCAAGTCGCTGCGCAGTAAAAAAATCACCTGTCAGCGGGGGTAAGGGGTGAGGTACTGCGCAGCAAAAAGCGCAAGTTAGAGCCGCTATAAAGCCAAAAAATAAAAAAAACAGACTCGTAGATGAAACTGGTGTTTTTCTATAATAATATGATTTTGTTAAAGAAAACATAAATGGTATTTGGATCTATTTTGAGAGAGAAAACGGGATTAAAAATGGCGACATCATCATCTGCCTAATCTTTTCCAAGCCATATTGAGGTCGGCTTTCAGTCTAACCGGATGCAGCTGAATAACAGTATGTTACATGAAGCGACTGGTTATCTGACCTATACAACCCAGTTACCGGGTAATACGGTACCCTTTGGTAAGACTAGTTGTCATAATTTTTGGGCTTCGCACTACCCGTAATGACTGTCAAAGATCTACGAATGACAGCCAGGACCAATGGCTTAACATGCTTTCCGAGGCACGGGGCTCTCCGTATGTAAAGATAGTTAACCTATCCACGGACCGACCTATCTGAATGCCAATTCCCGTAATCAAAAATGTAAAAATCGATTCTTAATCTCATCTAGTGACAATCAATGTCAAAAACTTCTGAAAAATGTTGGAAAATTCAAGACATTTTTGACAGATTGAGACTAAGATTTGAATACGGACTTTCTTCAGTCAAACTGGCAAAGGATTTTGGTAAGTCGTATCCACAAAGCTGTTGCTTGAAAGTGTAATTTCTAAACCAAACATGTTACAGAAACCTTTAAAAATGCGACAAACTTGACGCACTCTCCCATCGGAATTCCGTTCAAGCCATAAGGAAAACGCGTCCAAAATTACTCATTCCCAACTAAATCTTTTATGTAAATTTCTATTACTTTTCGCACCAAAATCTTTCCTTGGAGATAACTATGTAACTGTCAGTGACATTAGAGTTTTTCGCCAAACATTAATCCTGTTTTTATTACAATTCGTAGACCTATCAACGACAGAAGATTAAATTGCTTGTGTGACGGCTAGCAATTTTATTGGCTAATAAATTTCGGGGCAGATACTTTATTAAGAGCGCAAATATTAAAGAGATTACCTTGTAGGTTGTAAACATAAATTGGTTTGAAAAATAAGTTTTTCTAACAGAATCTTCTTATGTCTGGTTGGGACACTTCTTTTGTTATTGACGCGATTATATTTGAAGTTCAAAGCCGTCATTTCAAGGAGTTTATTTGTAATTTTATCGTTTTTGTTTTTGTTTCATGTTAAATTATGAGTTTCTGAAGCAGTGTTTTTGTTATTTTGTTTTATTTTGAAGGTAATAAATATTTTTACATTCAACTTTAGTTCAAAGAGTTAATATAGACAAAAAAATACTTTTATTTTAGCAAAGGATGCAATAATGAAAAGTTTTTATGCGTTAGTTTTAAATTGTCACCTATCACTGACTTAATATTATTTATTCAAAACTCAACTCCTCTCTCAGAAAAACTATTCCATTTTTTCTGTTTTAAATTGATTTTATTGGCTGTTTCTTAATCAATCACATTTTGCAGCAAATTTTTCTGAAAAGAGATCAGGATTTCAAAACCCAGGTGTGTGGTAGGTATAACATACAAAATCAATCAGTGCATCTTCTAAATACAGACACGCCGTACGAACTGCTACAGTGAATTCATTGAACCGGATATAATTAGCGAAATAGGGCACTATCACTGGGAACTACATAGGCGTTACTGATGCAACTACGTACATCTGATTAGCTTATGGATCCTTTATCTACTATTATCATACAAAAAAAAGATAGCAGGATTGTGTGCGGAATGATATGAAAGAAAAGGGAGGGAATGATAGCGTGAAGATTGACAGGGGAGAACGGAAGATGGCCAACGTGTTGCGCTAACCCCAAGTAACATGTGCCAAGCGCGGCTAGATGATGATCATACTATATGCAATTTGCAGAAAACGTAGGTTTTTAATTCCGCGGCCTACCTTGAAGGATCCTATTTATCATCTTTTGTATAGTGTTCCAGACCGTATTTTGACCATGTCGGCCAATCTCAACAGAAACTAGCCTTTGGCGCGATTTAGATATTATAGTGCACAAGTGTGTGCGCAGACACAGGTGCACTCTCTCTTCCCTCACTTTCATAGCCCGACGGCAATCCGACACGACCGGATAGAGATCAGACGCAGGACCAACGGCTTAACGTGTTTACCGAGGCACGGGGGTATCACATCGCGAACTTCCAAACTCCGGGCTGTTACTAAGAAATTCCAAATGGAAAAACCCAATAACACTTTTACCCGACCTGGGAATCGAACCCAGGACCCCACGCTCAGCAGAGTACTCTTGCAACCACGTGACTAACGGGGCAGTCCATCATCTTTACATCATCTTTTTTACCAAGATTATGAAATGCAAATAAATTAATGTGAATATCTATTACATGACGAGGTCTAAAGGACTTAGCTGCCTCTTCGGTAACTATACCGATGAGGAGCTAAGTCTTTTAGGCCTGAAACTGTGTTAAGCGGACGCCCGCGCGGTTCCATACAAAATGCGCGGAGTCCCGCGCGGGAGTCCATCGCGGGGAGGCAGGCCCCGCGCCAGCGCAACAAGACCTTACTCCGTGTGATGAAATCCATTTCGGGGGCACGCACGGGGCCCTAATAATAATAATAATGTGGTGGTGGATCGATTAGAGCGGCGTGCAATGATTGTTGACATAACGGTCCCACATGACGGGAACCTCGTGAAAGCCGAGAAAGATAAACAAATCAAATATCTTGACTTGGCTCGCGAGGTTGTCGACATGTGGGATGTGGACTCAGCGATCATTGTACCGATAGTCGTGACAGCCAACGGATTAATAGCCAAGAGCCTCGACCAACACCTGAGGAGGCTCTCGTTGGGCAGCTGGATCAAGGGCTTGATTCAGAAGGCGGTACTTTTCGACACGGCCCGCATTGTTAGGAGGTTTCTCTCTCTGGAGCCCTGACCGCCGGTAGCTTGGACCCTGTTCCCGATACCGGTGGGCCACTATTTTTTTATATTTTTAAATGTTTTTATATTTTTATATTCTAATATTTAAAAATATAATTTATATGTATATATATATGAAATAAAGGAAATAATAATAATAATATCCCCACCGCCTTGTCTTTCTTTATTCTTCCCACGAACCCCACCAGTGTGTCCACGCGCGTAGACACGCGACGGGTGCCCGTTCCGGGCGCCCGCTTAACGCAGTTTCAGGCCTTATACGCTGGACCAGTCGTAGTATTGCGCTGCGACCACTAGGTTGTAGCGCGACTGTACTCGACTACAGACTAGAGTCTTCATTTGTGCCTGGTTCACAGCAATAGGCTCATATTTTTTTACAAGAAACTTAAAAATCTGATGAAATGTATGTGTATACGTCCTTACCTAAGCGTTCGGGAAATACTTTAACTTTGACTTTATTTATTCAGACTACAATGAGGTCCACATTGTTAGTAACAAAATAGCTTAGCCTATGTTAGTATTTAATAACTAAAAAAACAGATCGGTCGCGGTCTAAAGAACCCACACTATAATTACGAGTGATGTCATGTTTTGTTCTAAGATCACTATGGAAGCAATTCCAGTAGCGAAGTGGCCTTGAGTAAAAATATTTAAGTAATAATGAACCCAGCACGATCGCTTTCAATCTGAATAAAGTTTTATCCAATTTACTTTTAGAATCTCTTTGGCAAATAAATGCGAAAATGAAATTCTACCTACTACAAGAAACCTTTCAAATTAAATAGCTTTTTTGTTGAAAATTGCAAATATTTGCGGCCGTTTTGCGTCATTTATCAAACATGTAAAGATACTATGACGAAGGAACTAATTAGAATTGATTTCTACCTTTATGACCCAATACTTTAACATCCCAAAGTTACATTAACAAAAAACATCAACCCAAAAAAGAAAACAGCCTCAGTATTATAATTGCTGAATAAATAACCAACAAACTCTGTGGTATAAGTCGCTCGTTTATTACAAAGTACTTCAAAAGCTAATAATCTTTGACAAAGGAACTGAATGAGACGGCTGTGTCAAAGGTGCTGTTCTGATATGTCTACAGAATTGTATTTTGTAACGTTGAATTTGTTTCATCTTGATATATTGTCGAGTCGTTAAATTTTAAGGAGTGAGCCTGTGACTGTTTTCTGGGAAATGGTTTTCATTTAGAAGCGTAAAGCAGAATTAATTTGATACCTGATGAAATTGAATATTCATAATTATAATTTAATGGAAACGCCAATTCCAACCGTGTATTAAGACTTTGCATCTTCATTGTGTCTTTGTATGGTCTAAGTAAAAAATTATCCGTTTATACAGGGTGTCCCGTAAATAATGGATCAAACGTAACGGGTAGGTAGCTCACTTGATTTCCAACAACTGCAAGCCCTGAAATAGGGCTTATTGCTTCTATGTTTTTATGATCACATAGTTTCGTCTCTAAACGAAGCTTCACCTAAGTTTCTTAATCGAAGCTACTAAATTACTTTCTAATACTTGCGTGTAGCACGTACTTCCAAAGTCAACAATATCAATATAACTAATGAAGGTAATATAGGAAGGTTTGGTACAAACTTGTTAAGGACAAACCGAAATTAGATAGGAAAGTATAAGAAAGAAAGAAAGAAAACACGAGCACAAAACAGAAATAGTCGACAGCTGCACGTCATGACTGTGACAAGAAGGCTTCCACTCAGCATGATGCTGTGCTATGGGGGACCCACAATACTGCGCTGATTTTCAGTGGTTACCCATCGTTATAACATCAAGCTTATATTCCTCAAAGGGATAAGCTGAGGTGTGCAGTCACGAACATAAATAGCTTATAATGTATTTATATTTATTTATAAGCTAACAGACTTAAAATAATATTAATAGTATGTACCTGTAAATAAAAATAAAAAAAGAAGAAAGAGAATCATAGGGCATCAAAAACTTCGTCCGCATCGCTGTCGACAGGAAAAGTGCCCAAAAGGCTGGCAGCATTGCCACGTTGTATGGCGATGCTAATTCTTTGGCCAGAAAATAGGCCAGCCCTCTGGTCACGTGAAGAGGCGACCAACCGCTTGGCGATGTCTCGAAAATGCAAGTGGTCACTCGGACCCCACGGCCCTAGTGTTTCAACCCCAAACGGCTCGAACATAACTCCTAATAAGATTGGAATATTTTCGTCGTTTGAGGTTTTCCGCACCTGCAGCAGTCGCCCCAGCACAGTCCGCCATGCTAGGAAGATGGGAAAGGTGTTGACACATGTATAAGTACTTACTTACTAAAGGAGAAGTATGGAAGATAAAGATATGTTCGCCGAACCCGAATAAATTATGGTAAAGGCAGGAGAATGATGATGATGATGACTTGCGCAAAATTCAAAAGCGAATTTCTCGTGAAATAACGATCGCAACGTTGAGAAAAGACCTTTTTCGTATTAGTTTGGATTCGAAAACACACACACACCACAACAACAACATACAATACACACAACAACAACAACAACAACAACACACACAACAACAACAACACATACAACAACAACATCATACAACATTTCTATCAATAGTTTAGGAGAAAATTGGTTTAAAAATGTTGCGTAACTGTAAGGTATTTATGCTCGTGACTGTATTTCACATGTCCCATGCAATAGGGGGTAAGAAAACAAAAAAAAAAGGGTAACAAAAAAAATTATCACGTGCCTAGCCTTTTCTCAACTATGTTGGGGTCGGCTTACAGTCTAACCGAATGCTCAGTTGCATTCGGTTAGACTGTATACCAGTATTTTACATGGAGCGACTGCCTATCTGACCACCACGAACCAGTTACTGGATAATACGATACCCCTCGGTAAGATTGGTTGTCAGACTTTCGGGCACCTGACTACCCGTCACGACCGTCCAAGACCTACAAATGACAGCCAGAACCAACGGATTAACGTGCTTTTGAAAGCACGGAGGGGTCTCCATATATAATACATGGTCACCCATCAATGGACCCTATGCAATTAAAGCGGTATAAATCCAGGTTACTATGTACCTACTGAAAATTTTGTTTTTGATATGTAAATATAACATACAACTTCATAAAAAAACAACAACATACAACACAAGAAGTAGAAACAAATTCCAGCTAATGAGTGCACGCGCACGGACTAATTACGGCAGAAAGACAGTATTAGTGGAGGGAGCACAACTGTTCAATAATTTACCGGAAGACATAAAGAAGTGTAATAATATTAACATATTTAAGAGTAAATTAAAAAAACACGTGTGTACCCTGTAACGTCACCATCGTCGCCCCAGAGGCAAATATTGTATAAGATTACTAACTTTGTATCTCATTTTAAGTGAACTGTCAAATAAGTTCTTATGAGAAATAAATATCTTTAAACCTAAATATACAAAGCCTGTACGTTTCCATTGACAGTTGCCCAATCCCCCATTAGGCTTCATAACAGAGACTATACAGCACACATATACAATCCAAAAGCTCAAATAGCCAGATTCGGAACAGCAGTTTGTTGGTTAAACAAATGTTTGTTCCGATGTGCCACTTGAGTAGTCAAATGGTGGACTGAAACTAGGGCAGGAGTAAGCCTCAGATTAGAGGCTGTTGAAATTCAAAACTTGCCGAGATCTTGGCTCTGTATAAGGTTGCATTTCCATTGAGACAGACCAGAGGAGCGGAGAGGAGGCGGCGGGAATCGAAATTACACAACAACATCCACGAAGGATGAGGCAGAGGTTTACTTATAGTAACACCTACATTTCTCCAGTTATGTTTAAGTCTTTCCGTTGTTATTTTTATTTTGCTTTTGTTTTTTTTTTATGTTTTGATGTGAAACATCTATAGCCGCAGGTAAAACCGATAGCTGGCATGGCGACGCATGCCATGGCGACGTGTCACCACGCTATGTTTTCTATAACAAATAGTTTCGATGTTTCACATCTGCCAGGCGTCCCGCGATGGCTCAATTTTTTTTATGAGAGTATTTAGTTTAATTTGTGGTAATCTTGTGCGAGTCACAATAAATAATTTTACTTTCTTTCCATGTGATAGGACGCGAGCCTATTGCCATCAACCGGACACGAATCTAGACTCCGGACTGCTATTCCTAATGTAAAAACCCAATAACACTTTGCTCTGCAGACGTGCTTACGACCACTAGACCAACGAGGAGTCAATGGACCAATCACATTGGTTGAAATGCACATCTCATCCGTGTCCACACCGCTTTATTGGAAGCAGTGTTTGCATAGCGGAGACGACAAGAACTGCATCAAGTATGGCATGCGGAGTAGTACGAAGCAAAGGGATGCTTAGAGAAGCGAAAAATAGTTTTGCGGATTAATTTGTCTCTGCTTGAGTGTAAACACAGCTCTCTCCAACGCTCCACTGCGCTCATCTCCGCTCATCTGCCTCATTGGAAACTCACCCTTATGGTCCCTTTCAAATAACTCTTGATATGAACGGCGTGTTAAGTTCAAATACGTGTCAAGTTGGGGTATGTTTGTTAATAGGTTTAGCACGTCATATTAAACTGTTGTCGTCTTTGATTGCTATAGATATTGTCTGTATGAACATTATCTGATAGAAAGAAAGAAAGAAAAATATTTTATTTGGGATACGCACAGGAAATGCAAACATTAAAAACATACTGTTACGTTCGCTTCTGATATTTCTCATTTTATTGATGGATAAACGGAAATCAATTAGGTACTATTTTGATACCTAATATTAATTCAAAGATCTCAATTATCATTTTGATATAAAAGAATCCATGATATATTTTCATTCATTCAGGCCTGCATATTCAAAATACTTAAGTTTTGGCAATCAGATTTATACAAAAAAAAACCGTAACGACATTGTTTACATCAATAAATAATTCATGTCCAAATAACACGTTTTTTTTTCAGCTGGATTTGGCACTAACATATTCATCATGGCTTGACAGTAGTCAAGAATCTTTGTCTATGGTATACATATATTCTTCAAAATCTATTAATATTAAGTAGTCTAAAACAAAGTCATATATTGTGTTTGTGTGTGTTCCCTTATTTCTTGTAAACTACGCAACGAATTTTATGCGGATTTCACCATCATTTAGAGTATTTGTTCCGGTTTATGAGTATAACAGAGAAGGCACGTCTCTCTGTTATCATCAGCCATATTTTAACTACTGTGGACGTGCTATGAGAAGAGTTGGGTATTGCGCAATAGAAAAACCGTTTGCAGTTCAAATCAAATTATAATTTACGAACAAAATAATCACACTTGCGAATTACATACTGGTACACGATACAACTATAAAGAACGCGCGACAGTTTCTAAACGTGTTCACTGTTTGACCGCCACCGATCAACTCTGCTTTTATTCTGCGCGAGCGTTATGTTGTAGACTCTGTCGAGCACCGCCTGGTGGCGCTGGCGTCCCGATTTGTAAAAGTCAAACGATTGATTTAACATATTTATTTCCGAAAAGTATAATACATTAATATTAAACTTACACATAATGAAATCTCGTTGTTATGTAAAAGGGCGGGTCGCTAGTGAAAAATCAAAGTCGGATTTCGTGTCTGTGTGTGTTCCTTTATTTCTTACAAGCTACACAATGAATTTTGATACGGTTTTACTATCATCTAGAGTTCCGGAAGGTATATTATGAGTCTCATAAAATATGGGGCTTATTTATAAAGGTTGCTTAAAGATAACAGACGTTTAAACGTCATAAAATGTAATGATGATAATCATTACTAAACTTATAGTAAGTTTTTTGAATAAACCTCTGCAAAAATGTCGATGCTTTGTCATGTCGCTACATTAGTCGATCGGACTCGTGCGAACCAAAAGGTTAAGTAAGCCCATCAGTTCATTACCTATGTCAAAGTTTATCAAACTTTCTTCGTGCGCCTCTTGTTCCTGACAGTTTTCTCAGGAAGTTTGTTAGTCTTATAGATTGTGAGATATTTATGTCTAGCTTCATTTTATGATTTTATGTGACTTACAGATTTAGATTGTTTTGTCCTAGATGTTGTTTTAACGTGATGTCTTACTGTTTTACGGCGATCGTAAATAATGTCGTAAACTAAAGTTGAAAGAGTTATTACTGAAGCTTTTTAGTGAGAAACAAATTCAGTATTATCGCAAAGAAATCAGTCATCATCAATCTTATTTAATTGCTTATTTTAATTTACCTATCACAATATAATAACCTAACCTGACTAAAACTATTAACAAACTAAAATATGGCGTCGAAAAATTCCTCCGCATCGGTGTCTTACTCTATCACATAATTTTACACCATATTCTTGCGTCGAAACAAGCTGTATGAGCTATAAAATTGTGCCATGGTGAAAAATTTGCCAGTCAGCAAGATGGTTGTAAGTCTGACCGACCAGAGTGTGACGGATGTATTTAAGTATCGACACTCGTGGCTTTTTATTGCACCCCAATCCATCCCATTTTAAAGCCACTTTTGAATTGTCAAGGCGATCAGTTAGTCAGAAAGTTGAAACTAGTCCAAAATGTATATCTCTAGAAGTAGGTACCTACACCCAAGAAACTCCTCTGACTGATCAGAGTGTGACGGATGTACTTAAGTATCGACACTCGTGGCTTTTTATTGCACCCCAATCCAGCCAAAGCATTTTAAAGCCACTTGTGAATTGTCAAGGCGGTCAGTTAGTCAGAAAGTTGAAACTAGTCCAAAACGTAGATCTCTAGAAGTAGGTACACCCAAGAAACTCCAAGGAAACTTTTTTTCAATCAAGTTCTTACAAAAATCTGGTGGTTATCAATAACAGTCATAGGCAGCTTGTAAACTACTGGTGAAATTGAAATCACAAGACTTTTTTGCCCCAAGAAGATAACATTAACATTCCACTGTCTTTGAAAATGTATCTCGATTGTTAAAATTAAATGTATCTCTCAATCTCCAGCTAACTTGGGAAAAATGCCATCTGATACTGTTTTCTACATTCTTGATTCACGAAAACAACAATCATATTTATCAAAACATCATCCCGTTTTTTCGAAGGGCTACTTCTTCTTTGAAAAATGCTCGGATATTTACTTAGGTATGCATACAAAAACTTTTACGAGAATTCTTTTTGTTGATAAAGCGAAGATGGGCTAACTTCCATGTTGATTCAGAAGTCGATAAAAAGGCAGGGAATGTAACAAACTATCTATTTATCATTTGCGCATTGCGTAAACGTCTGTTCTGGAGTTGAAGTTTAGAACCTTCTAGGGGATAGTGTGACAAACGGGGTTCGTGACTATAAATAATAGCAGCCGCATAGGTCTAAGTAAAGGCTCCTGCAGACTGGAGCGATGCGACAGCGTGACACAAAGGCGCCGACCGTCGCGCGGCGAGCGGTGCCTTTGTGTCGAGCGCGATTCACGTCGCGTGTCTCGCCTGTTTGTAGGAGCCTTAAATCTACGCTTGCCGTGGTCGGTTCATGGATGAGTGACCATCCATTAGATATCGCGATCCCTCCATGCCTCGGAAAGCACGTTAAACGGTTGATCCCGGCTGTCATTCGTAAATTTTTGACAGTCGTTACGGGTAGTCAGAAGCTCAATAGTCTGACAACCAGTCTTATCACGGGGTATCGTGTTACACAGTAACTGGGTTGTGGATGTCAGATAAGCAGTCGCTTCATGTAAAATACTGGTATTCAGCTGCATTCAGTAAGACTGGAAGCCAACCTCAACATAGTTGGGAAAAGGCTAGGCAGATTCAGCGTGACAAAAGGTTACGTATGAGCCTAGATGGTTTTAAAAAATGTCTAATTACCAACATTTTATTAAAACCGACAGTTTGTAACGATTGGTTTGACAGATGTGGTCAAAAGTGATCATGGCACAATTTCCATGTTGTTTGTTAATCTAATATGCCTACATATTTTAACAAAAGTCGTAAAGTATCATCATATTGAAAACCATTTTTTTTTCTCTTTTCCCGCGCCACCTCGAATTAGCCCTAGCGATACGCGTCCAGGTCGTCTCGCGAAAACTAATTAAAAATTCTATTTGATTTAACACTATTCCCATTTAATTTTATTAGTAATTCCATTGTGATCCAACAGTCGAGTATTAAGTCAATAACAAAGGTATTATCCAAATTAATGTCCTGCTAATCCCGACAAAACAAATCATTACGTCTCCCGCAGACAGGCGCGAAGCAATGGCGTGACGCGTCTCCGTTAGAACAATTTCCACGAAGTTTTCATAGAAATGATTCCACCAGAGTCGCATCGCGCCGTCGCGTCACGCCTGTCTGCGGAAGCCTTTAATCAATATTCAGCTTATTTAATATTCGTACCATGTTCTGATCAATGTCCACCACGATAACATTATTTTGTGGTTTTTATATAGTACAGCTTTTATCTAATATCTACAGGTACATTATATTATTAAATAAAGCCGTGGTTCGTGTCTGTTTATGCGACCGATCACATCTTCTTAACTACACAGTGGATTTTGATGCGGTATTCACCATTATTTAGATTTTAGAGCATAAATATGTTCTGAAAGGCTTATGTGAAGCACAGAAGTCTCAATGTTTTGACATGTCGCTATTGCGCCCGTTCGAAGCAGGGGCAGGTGGCCAGTTTTAATAATTCTATTATTATGATGAAGCTGAAATAACGTAATAAGATAAAATACAAACTAAACATTTAAGCCTCTGACATATGTAACGGTTTGCAAGCGGTGCGTATCGTCAGCAGGTTTATGCGAATTGTATCGGAGTCCGATCGTGGATTTGACAACTGACCACATCAACTATTAGGACCCGATCACACGTACCACACCCACACCACAACGACTAGACGTGGTCGGATCGTTAATTTGTATGAAAATTAATAGGTAGTTTATTCACATGGGTCATATTTGGCCGTCAAAATCAACCGTGTAGTACCGACCACATCAAGGCCACGCCGCAGTCATAACGCAACCACAAGCGAGACTGCATACTAGCAGACGGCAACTTCGCAACTACTGGCAACAACGCAACCACATGAACTTGTGTGGTTATCACAACGCCACTACAAGAAGCTGCAGTGTAACCACTGCTTACCCACATTTTGTCGCTACAATGTGGGTGTAACCTGGTTGGGGTACGTATGTGCGGGCCCTTATGGTCAAATGCATATCGTTTGTCGATTGTTTTCCATCCATGACTCCTCGACTCATTTTGAGTGACACGAAAATTACCCCCGTTTAGCCTCATCTTTACAATTTGAAGCTTATGTTAGATTTTACAGTTAACAAAAGAGATTCGTATCCAGGTTCCTAACCTTACTTTTAATCTGCTTTGGTGATGAGCTAACTTAATTACTCTGTCAGTTTATTTAACGGCGCAGGATAGCATTTACCAGAAGTGGTTATTGTATTAGTGGTTCAGCAGCTTCAATATCATCAGGTTGGTACTGGAATATAGCAGTTCGTCGTGGATGTGGTACGACAGCGGCTCCCTTGACATCATCTCTATCATCAGAAGACAACGCCACGCAACCATCGAGGCAACGCTCCGCTAGAATTCTGAAGCTCCGCTGAAGACAGTAAATTCGTAACAAAACTAGATGGCGCCACATGCTGCGCCGTCATATTGATATCGTCAGTCTGATGGCCAGCTACACTTTGAACGCATTTTTGTTGGAATTTGAGTCATTCGATTACTTAAGGTCGGTTTATACCAAATAAGCGGATGCTCGTTGTATCCTCACTCCAACGAATTCTTTTTGTGCAAACAGGCATTCTTTCAGTGAGCAATCCATAGTAAAATTTCAAGAATTAAAGAAAATATGCTCTTGTTCTTGTTCTATGTTAACCTATGTAGTTCTTATATAGAACCTTTAACGCACGAACGAGCTCAGAACCTACAAGTATGGGAGCTCGCATTCTGTACCAGTTAGTCGTGTGTATACGCGCGTGTAATTCCGACATCCGAGGTCAAACCGTACTTGTTGGCATATTTCGCGTTGTCGTGCGTGGCTAATACAAAATGGTCACAAAGACCGCCATCTTGAAGGGAGAACACATAAAGTGCTACTAAGATCTTTTAGCGCCTGAATGATATTGACAGAGGAGCTTTGAAACAACAAGATGGCGGCTTTAGTTCCGACTTTGGCCACGCGCCAAAAAAATCCTTGTGTCGTGTAACTATTTTGCGTGCTCAATATGCACGACCAGTGTTGTATGTGTACTTACGAAAAAACCTTATCCAATCTGTGGCTAGCCTAAGTTAACGGTTGCATATTAGAAAATCAAAACTTTCTCGAGCAAATTTCAAAAGAACAACGTACAAATCAACAAAGTTTAAAATAACGATGGTCATTTGATCAAAAGTTCAGCTGACCAAAGTCTGGAATATCAATGTTTAAATTATTTATTACACTATTGACCAAATCGTTTAAAGGTCAAAATGGATTACTGGATAAATTATTAATTATCAAATGGATTAACTGAAAAAGGTAAAAATATAAGTATACCTACATTTAAATTAATAATTCTTGATAAGAAATCATTTGTGATTATAAAATTTGATTAGTTATGATTTCTGCGAGCAACTTGGAGGTAGCGCTCGCCAGCCGCTGCCGCGGCACCGCTCGCTACGCTCGCTCGGCTCGCGCGCGGTTGGTCATAGTTTTAACCTAACCTAACCTATTTCACTCAGTTCAAAATGACGAATCATACAATTTGCCTGCGAGTGGATAATCAGACAATGGTAAAAACATTTCTGCGGCAGATTGTAGGATTCGTAATTTTGAACTGGGTGAAATAGGTTAGGTTAGGTTAAAACTGTGACCAACCGCGCGCGAGCCGAGCGAGCGTAGCGAGCGGTGCCGCGGCAGCGGCCGGCGAGCGCTAATTCCAAGTTGCTCGCAGAAATGTTTTATTGTTTTGTTGTAATTTGATTAGTAATGATTTGATATTTTAAAATTACATGTAGCAACTTTTGATCAGTCGTTCATTTGATGTCACATACATTGGGATTTAAAATTTTTTCTTAATAAAACATTTGGTCATTTAAATTTTGTTATTTCGTTTATTGTTCTTTTGAAATTTGCTCGAGAAAGTTTTGATTTTCTAATATGCAACCAAGTTAACAATTCTATTTACAATTACGGTAAAATATTGTCCGGGTAGTCGAAAGATTTTTTATTACCAGCCTGTAAACTTAACGATTTCATCAACTTACGATCACCACGAGTTTCATTCCACACTAAAGATTCCGTGATAGATAAACTGATAATACAATAAAACATTGCGATTTGCACTCACTTTGAAGTGCGAAAATAACAAATAATAATTATGTTACGAACACAATTACAATACGAATTCGATTAATTAAACACGCAGACTGTAATCCTTTTAATTAGAGTCGAATTTAGTTTTCCATTTCACTTAATCATTTCGGGAAAATTTTCGTTCCAATATAATATTGAATAGTTGATGAGTTTTGATTAACAAATCATTTTTGTTTCTGAATGTTATTAGTTTTGATGTATAATACGAGGGGCAAGCCAAAATAAATTAGATAATCATAAATTATAAAATTTATTATTTATTACAAGTATCGATCTTTTCGAAGTATTCACCTTGAGCACGAATACACTTTTCCATACGTCTGAACCAATTGTAAAATACTTCTGACTACTTTTCTTTAGACAGTGAGGTGTGAGGTGAGGTGGTGAGGTGTGAAATCTCGAAATTATAGGCAACCTCTGCATCTTCTATACTTTCAAACCCTTTCCCCTTTAGTTCTTGTTCGATTTATGGAAACAGGTAAAAATCACAAGGCGCTAGGTTAGGGGAATATGGCGGGTGAGGGAGGATAGACTTGTTTTCCATGGTTGCAAGCAAATTCCCGCCAGATTCTCGAAAAAATAATGCTCATCCAATTAAAAAAAAAAAAAATGATGTATGTTCTATTTTCAAATTTATTCAATAAACAACCGGCCTATAAGATGGTGTATAAGTTGCCAGTGTCAAACAAATGAGTAAAGAATATCTCACTTCTTTTGGCATGCCCCTAGTTTATAGATTGTGTTATCGTTAGATTCGCTTTAGAGTTATAAAATCTTATTATGATTAACTTACAACAGAATTTGAACTAACAAAATGTTTTTTTTTTATATTATATTGATTCACATAAACACAGTACGGAAAAGTAGAAAATTGTGATTTGATGAGGATATCATTATGTTAGCCATGAAGATAGTTTTTTCAAGACTTCGTAAAAACAGTAACAAAGGATGGAGAACCAATTCGGGATCTAGCCTAACTAAAAATACCTTACCCTACAAATTGAGCAATTTATGAATATGCGTATACGCTAATTTGGGGCAATAGCATAATCAGCCTATAACGATCCCACTGCTGGGACAAAGGTTTCCTCTCTGTGAGAGGGAGTGGGCAATAATCCACCACGCGGGTGCAGTGCGGGGTGATGGACGTCACATACCAAAACAATCAAATCAAATTAAATTATTTATTTGCTTAATACAGGTAGATATAAACAGATGTTACAAATAAATATAAAGTACTCTGTATCATTACTTAATAAGGTGTGCAAATATTTATATTATTGTCAGAACTAATTAAATAATTATTAAAATAAGATTACAAAATTATTATACTCCAAAAATTAAATAAATTTAGAATACTACAAATGTCAAAGGATTAAAAATAAAAAATAAAATTGTCAGATGATGATGATACATGTCATAGATTTAAAAATTTAATAAATGTAATTTAAATATTGGTCCAAAAATAATAATAAAAACGAAAAAATTATAAATAATAATAATAATTTATTAGTAATAATGTCTTCGAAATTTTTGGTTCTGGGACATGACAGTTTTCTCACGATGTTTTCCTTCACCGTTTTGATTGGCAGTCTTGATTAAATAAATTACACAAAGTGAAGTACCTGCTTGTGTTTGAGCAATTAATTTGGGGGCAATTACTGGCTGATGTTAAGGTACAAGTAGCTATAATAAGAATCTGCCGTCCATACTAATATTATAAATGCGAAAGTACAGTACAACTATTTTCTTAATGTCCCTCAGCAAACTTTGTGACCAGACGCTCTCAATCGACTTGGAAGTATATTCTAAGTCGATTGAGAGCGTCCGATCTGCACCAAGTGCAAAGGGCAACTGATAGAAATTCGACGATTAACGAGACACGAAGTTTGCCGAGGGACATTAAGAAAATAGTTGTACTGTACTTTCGCATTTATAATATTATATAGTATAAACGACAGATTCTTAATATAGCTACTTGTACCTTAACACCAGCAAGTAATTGCCACAAATTAATTGCTCAATCACAAGCAGGCACTACACTTTGTGTAATTTGTCCGTCTTTTACCTTTCACGTTTGAACCACTGAACCAATCGTTATGAAATTTCGAAGAAAGGTATCGTGGGACCTGAAGGACAGAGGATTATTTTTATCTCGGTATTACGTTCCCTTGGGATAATTTCCGACATAAATACAGCCGAAGCCGCGGGCAAAAGCTAGTCCTACATAAAAACGAGCATGAAAAATAATACCAGGTTTATCTGATATTACGATCGTCTGTCAGTACTTAAGTGGACATTAGACGCTCTATCAAAATAATTAGGTGACCTCTTTAGGACGGCTTCCGGACGCGTGGGGCTAATTTGTCTTCTTAGCGCGAGACGAACGTTCTGACAAGTTGCTCCGGGGACGATTATCAGTTTGACTGACATTGGCGTTGAAGAGTAGTTCTGTAGAATGTTCGTTTAAGGCTCCTTCAAACAGGCGCGACACGCGACGTGAATCGCATGCGACACAAAGGCACCGCGCGTCGCGCGACGAGCGGTGCCTGTGAGTCGCGCGCGATTCGCGTCACGTGTCGCGTCTGTTTATAGGAACCTTTTTTTGTGATAATTTAAAATACAGGCTTGATGTTATGTTATGTAATAATTTGGTAATCATTTCTGGGTGCATTTAAATATCTGTTTAAATGCACTAATGTATGCTCTAAAGCTTAAGTGCTTGAATCAATTTCAACAAAAATATTTCATTCTACAACACTAAATGCATTCTGTTTACTTACTTTTGCATCTCCACTTATTTTCATCAAATATGTTCTCTAAATTAAATCACAGCAGTTTTTATCAGATAATTTATCTTAAATGACGCCAAACGGATGTTTCACAACTAAATAATAAGCGTTGTATAATTGGTAATCGATTCACTAATTCATTCGTAATATCATGACGTCACATATAATATGGCGGACGTTATACAGGCGAGCAGTATTTGGGAAGCTTCGTCGAGTCTTCTCGTCGCGTATTTCACTGAGCCTAAAGACCAAAGTCTTCAGTCAGTGCGTCCTGCCTATTATGACTTCCGAAGCCAAAACGTGGACACTTAGGGTATGGCTGCTCGTTAATTCGAAGTCACTTAGCGAGCTATGGAACAGGCTATGCTTGGAATCTCTTTGAGGGATAGAATCAGGAACGAGGTGATCCGGCAGAGAACCAAAGTTGTCGACATAGCTCACAGAACAAGCAAGCTGAAGTGGCAATGGGCCGGCCATAGTAGCCGTAGAACCGATGACCGTTAGGGTAGGCGCGATCTTGAGTGGAGACTGCGAGTCGGCAAACGTAAAGTAGGACGCCCTCAGGCTAGGTGGATTAACGATCTTCGCAGGGTGGCTGGTAGCAGCTGGATGAGAGTTGCCGAGGATCGAGCTGAATAGGGTGCCATTGGAGAGGCCTATGTCCAGCAGTGGACTGTTATAGGCTGATGATGATGATGACGATGACGTTATACCGTCAACATGACGATATAGAAACGACAGTTTAATTAACTTTTTTTTTGGGTTTAGAACGAAAATAAAACACAGTCTACTTTTTTGTAATTAAAAGAAAATATAAACGTGAACCACACATGTATTTCTAAAATTAGAAAATAAAATAATGTCTGCCTTGCCGTCGGACGCCCTGTTCATTGTAAGGTGTACGTAGGTACTAATCAAGTAAACCTGTACAAACAGGCTTTCTATAGAAAGCTTTTATTGAAAAGAAGAAAAACAACGACTATTTTTGAACTTCACGTTTGATAACAAGTAGAGGTTTATTTTATTTAGAACTAGCTGCTGCCCGCGGCTTCGCCCGCGTGGATGTCGGAAATTATCCCACGGGAACGTGCTACCGGGACAAAAAGTAGCCTATGTTACTGCTTATATCATCAGCCATCTGCCAGTGATAGTCTTGTCAAAATCGGTCCAGCCGTTTCGGAGATTAGCCGGAATAAACAGACAGACAGACAGACAAAAAGTTTTAAAAATAGTTTTTTTGTTAAAGTACCGTATATACTGTCATATGCATTAAGTAAAAAGCTGTTAGCTTGGAATTACAAACAGACACTTCAATTTTATTTATTTGTAGAGATTAAATTAAACTGTACATAAATAACAATTTGTACCTAATTAATAAAATATAATATCCTAACTTAAACAAAACTATACTACTTAACTACATGCTTGACGAATGACGTCTAAGTAAATTAAAAAAATACTTTTTTTAAACCAAATCGTATCAATTTATTTGTTTAAACCTTCCACCAGGCTCTTTATTATATTTTACGCCACAAAAATAATAATTCTAAAATCAATTTTAATCATTCTAGCTTCTTAAACTTCAATATAATAATAATATTATCCAGCGACTCACAAAGAAGATAGAATAGATTTTATCTTATTGACAGCACGTGAGCACGTTTCAATAAATATCATTGTGATATCGAAATAGAAAAATATCAATATGTACCTACCTAATATATTGTTATTTTATATTGCAAAGAAAAATAAATAACGGTGTATATTAGGCGGTTATTTTGAGAAAAATGTACTTTTAAGAATGATGTTTATTATTTTTATTTAAAAATTGTTATTTTTGGGTCTTGTTTCGTTTAACCCTGCTAAACATACGTTATTGGTCTTTTAGACCGAAAAATATTATTATTGCTTTGTTTTTTGGGCTCAATTTAAAAAGTTCTGCAAAAACATGTCACAATATTTTTTTTTCGTCGGTATGAAGGATCAATATGCGTCCAGTACCAACAGACCGTATCGACAAATGCAGAAAAATATCCTGTCATGTCGGTATAGGATAATTTGCCCATAGACCTTATAGTTCTGCCACTTTATAGTGTTTGACACCTTGCAGCATACAGAGGGGCCATTCCCCTAATTTTAAGAACTTTTGCAGAGTGATTCATGATCATCTGTCAAAACTAACTCTAATATCCCTACATTTTTGACGTTTGAATATGTACGTTTTTAATTACAGGAATTTACCGAAAGATATCTTTAAAAATGTAATAATAAACGTAATGAAACCATAATCCAGGCATCTTAATCTTACCTCAAAATAAAGTTTAAAAACAACTTTGATCCAACACGTTTACGTAAATAAATAGGTGTATTATAATATTCTTTGTAATCTCATTTCTGGCTGCCGTAAAACCGTCAAGATGAAAACGTAAACTAAAGTCAAGTTTATGGTACATTTTGTTACATTTTTACGTCTCAGCTTTACGAAACGGTCAATGATTGTTTTCATACATTTTTTTAATACTTCTTTTTATTTTTTATAGCTCTCGTTAATTTTAAGTTGATCTTGTGGTGGAGGTCATAACTCAAGAAACGATCGGAAAGTTAGGAGTTCCTTTACGGCTTTAGAAATATATTTTTTTCTGTAGAATATACAGAATTATATGAATTTATATTATTATCAAACAACGAAGGTATATAAATAATACATTGGGTGTGAATATATTATAATAACTTGTTGCTGATGTTCTTCAGAAAGATTAGGTGCGTAGTACTCGAAACAGGCGTTGCTTGTATGATCAGATATATGAAGGTAAACGAACCAAAAGCATTATGTAAGGATCGTAGCGGGTGGCGTTCTGTAATTTCTGCTTATCCCCATGGGAAAAAAGCGTGAGTTTATGTCTCAATATATTTTGTCTTACCGAAGAAAACTATAAATTAATTTTATTGTTTTGAATAATGGAACAATGCAACGGCTAGAAAGCAGACATTCATTTATTTCTCATTTAACAAAGATTCAGCTCATTATTTCAGCACCACCACTTATAAATAACTTAGCAGTTATTTTCTTTCATCAATATATATAAATGAAATGAAAGTGAAACCTACCTCAAATATTAATGAAGTTTATTAGGGCCCAAATAAGCCAATAAACATAAATAATGATAGCGTATAATTTCACTGTACCATTTTTTTTTTAATTTTCCAAATATTGCAGCATTGGTCAACGTGTTTTGTCATTTTAAAAACGATGCATATTTTCTGTATCAGTAGTTACGTTTCGTTTAAAATTGAAGAGAATACAAAAAGCTACTCATTACGTTTGAGTAGCAAGAACGTTCTGTTTCGTCGAGTAAGACAAGGAGTTTTTCAAGCTGGTTGCTTACAAAAGAATCATCGTGAATTAATAATAACTGTTCTTCCATTAGCTAGCTTGCTTCTCTTGCCTTTGGCATAACAATGGATATTTCCTTCATTTAACTCTTAAAGCTTTTTACTGTACGGAGAAACACCAATTAAAAATAATTGTGCATTATCCTTTATGATGGCCTAAGTGCTTCAGAGCTTACCTTTTGAATTTTATAAGAAACCGTTAGTAAACACATTTTTCTAACTAGTGCTACAGTTCTACTAACAGTCCGGCTTATGGCCGTGCATTTCTCTGCGTCTTTTCACCTTTTAGTGCTATGTATTATTCACAGAGCACGGAGACGCTTTGGCGGCAGCTGCTAGAGGTGACATTGTCAACAGTTTTCATACAAACCAAGCGTAGCGTGTCACCATTTAATCGCACTATGACACTAATGACGTACATAAACTGACGGCTTTGAAAGCGATCAGTGGCAGAAGTTATACGCTGAATGCCCTTTCGACGCCATGCATTTTATTAGTACCAACTGCCGTCTCTATACAGTGACACTTCGTTCCGTGCTCTGTGGTATTCTCGCACACCTCATATTTCTCTATACTAAAATTGTACCAAAGACGCATTACGCCAAATTCATCTCAATTTCCTTTAAAACTTTTATCATTCCCCAAAAAATACGCCTGCCAAAGGACTAATCTAAATAAATAAAATACCTAAATCCTATTACACAGCATCAATACATTCAAAAAGAAAGATTTATCCATTCCTTTTTGCGAAGCAGACGACCTTGAAGACCGGATAAACGTTAACACAGCTAGACCCGACTTATGATTGGAAATGGCTTTCAATCGAGAAAAAAAACTGAAATCTTATGATCTCAGGCCGAAACGCGAAAATTCCCGAAGGATAGAAACTCATTTATATTTTTTACGACTTGCTACGACATTGCTATATCTGGATCTATATGTTTTTAATGATAGATGTCTGATAATTCATTGGATCTGTGAAGTTTCCAACGGTGTTGAAAATCTATTTTTGTTTCTGAAGACTTAGAGGTCGTTGTTATGTCACTTAAGCGCATTGGAAATTGTTAAAGTTATTAAGCCATTGTGTAGTTTATTTTCATTGTAGTATCTAGTGGGTTAACCGGCTACCAATTTTACCTAAAAAGGTTTGGATATGCTTACTTTCTAACCGAACAGACGGACGAATATTAAAAGTTTTGGGAAAGTGGATGATGATCAACATTATAAACACAAAAAAGCCAAACTGGTATTATAAGATTAGATGAGTTGCCTGAGTTTCTTACCTGCCTTTATCGTCTGTCTTAGGTATTTGTATGCCAGCTAAGACTGCAACGTGCTTTCTGAGGCACGTTTTGTCAAGTTTCTGCTATTCAATGCAATGGGAATGCATATCTATCAATTAAAATTATGAATATTTTCATCGCGTTAACTTAAACGTTTAATTAGCCACAATTAAGGCTCTTCAATGCTTAAAAATATAAGCCCAAAAAATATTCTTCCTACATCAAAGCTGCCTATATACTTATTCCTTGATATCCTTAAGTGGGGATGAGAACTGTCCTGACCCTTATATCCAATGTATGAATGTTTTTCATTTATTTGTCCTCTCAATCACTCAGGACAAGTTGACAGCTTGAATTGAGTGGCCGAAATTGTCCCCAATTTATTAAATTAAGTGTGTAGTTTATTACGATAATGAATTCTGAAGGCAAGCGAAGATTTTTGGTGTGGGAAGACTGATCATTCTGAAGGAATTATAATAATTATTAATAATGTAATAATTATTGATTAAGTCCTATTAAACGATAAAGGCCTCTAGTGAGATTGTGTAAAGTAATTATGTGTTTTTCTTGAATTGAAAGTGGCATGCGAAATTAATCGCCTTGAAAAGTTAAACTGAAGTTTTGAAGTCCGATAAAAATTAAAGTTGTTATCGCTTTTTATTTTATGAGATCACTTGTACGTTTTATTATTCTACGTCACGGACATTTTTTTCAAGAATTCACAGATATAAGAATGCTGTTAAATTTTTGATCATATTATTTTTCTCGATTTCTATACTTTTTCAAACACAATCTTTTCCACTTATACCAGATTGATTACTTTTAAATCTCGAATCACTTGGGTTGTCAACATTTGGGCGATTTTTGTAAATTTTAAAGCAAATCCATTTTATATGTCGGTAAGTCCAGCCCGGTCCACCGTCGGCTTAGCCAAGATTTGGACCAAAGCTATAAACCAAATTTCATCCCGATCCTTTGAGAAATACGGCTTCCATTTCGCGGGTGAATTTCTTTATGTCCAATATTTCTACCTTATGGTGCTGTGGACTGGACTTAGGGAGTTAAGCTGTGCGAAAGGGGAAAACAGAGCGGTATATTATTAAGGCGTGAGTTTATATATGTATGTGGGTATGTATGTATATTAGGCTTTTTGTTTTTGGTGCAATAAGTTTCGAATAAACTGTAGTCGTTAAAACAATATTATGTTTTATCGGATTTCTAAAAGTAGTTTGGAAAATTTATGTATTTTAATTCCAAATTCTTAAAGTGATTAATACTGTTTTATTAGTTGGACGGGAAATAATAGTTTTTTATCATTAGTTTCATTTCAGAAGAAATAAATAGAAGGCTGGATCTTTGTAGGTTTTATATATACAATGACATGAGTATTTACATGTAAAGTAGGTATTATATTATTTTAATTTTGTGAATGTGAAGACTATGTGGGTAATTGTTGTTTTTTTTTTTATAATTTAATTTTAATTATGATCTAGCAGTTTGTGTAATTTATGCAGCCTACCCAAATGTCCTTTCTTTGATATTGTTCGTCGAATCGTTGAGCTCCTTACGTCCTGACTTCCTGAGTCGAGCTGCACGATTACTGACAAATGCGTGCACTGACTGGACAGGTCCACTCAATCTGTGTGGTTCTTTCCGCAAAAGACCATCTCAGATACCAATCTGCATGGTCTTCGCATGACCTGACCAAGATTATGTCTGGACTTTAAAAGAGACTGTGACCTCTGAGTTTGTTTCGGCCTTTCTTCTCAGAGTAGTCAGATAGGAAACGCCGACCTCATCTAGTTTAAAAAACATGATTGACGTGTAAAAGTGTTTGTACAAACCTACTTACAGAAATAAAATCATTTATCATTAATTTATCATTTATAACATTGGACTTTAAATGAAGTGGTATAGAAAGTATACTTTAAAAAAATAATGCACAAAGGAAAATGGACGAAAGAGGTACCTACCAATTTTTTTGCCCATTGTCCTTATAAACCACGTTTGGTTACCAAATAAATAAACACAACTCAAAAGTCTCCTTCAAGTATCGAATAACCTTCGTACAAAAAAACCGAAAAAGGAAATCTACCACCAAGAAAAATAATATAGAAACCCGGTTCATTACCGCAGAGCTCACAGGCGCACGCTACATTAACATTCAGTTTAAAAATTTAGTGGCGTACATAATTTTCAAAGCTCTGACAGTAGAACTAAATTTCCTGCCACTAAATCAAATTCTTGTTCCTAGCTCTGAACTTCATACATTTACATACATAGTATTTCCTTATACGCCACTTTGAAATTTTGGCGTACCACGTCTTTCGTAATTGTTGTGGAAATTCTGACAATTGTGAAGCTTTTGTGTCTTTCGGAGATATTTTGTCTCTTTCATTTTCATGAGTCTTACTTCTATAATACCATGGTCTGGCACTCCGAGAGTGCCACAAGCTTACGTCACTATCCAGTTGCCACTTTATTGCAACAAAACAAGAAGTATGGAAACATTTTCAGTCACCATTCCGTTTAAAAATATATATCAAGCATTTAAATTGTCGTTTTGTTTTTCTAATCAAACGAAACAATTCAATTTAAACTCATACCGAAGTAATTGTTAGTTAAAACCTCGTTGATTTATCGGATTCGCATAGGTAATAAAGGCAGTTGGGGAGTCATTATGACACACTACTGGTAACACAGCAGTGATGACGTAGGCTTGTGTCACCCACGTGACCACTGTGTCTTGGAATGCTATACCTGGCGAAGTATATTATTATACCATGTATAATACCAGCCTATAATTGTCCCACTGCAGGGCAAAGGCCTTTTCTCATACAGAAGAGAAGAGAGAAGAGAGAAGGCATGAGCAATGATCACCATGCTTGCTAAGGCGGGTTGGCGATTACAGTGCAGGTTTTTTATCCATGTTTTCCTTCACCGATGTCAGTAAGGTCCAAGATAGATTTACTACTAACGTACTTGAATTTTACCATTGTACATTTACGGTCTTATAAAAGATTTTTCTTTCGACATAGTTTAAACCATCGGGGCAGTTTTTGGAATCAGAATGTTATTTATACTCGTAGTAACCTTACATAACCTAGAGAACTGTAATTCGATCATATCGAATTACAGTTCTCTAGGTATACAAAACGGACAACTAAATTCTGTAACAAGTTGTCAGTGTTGTTTTAAGACCTTTATTGTAGTTGGGATTAGGTTTGAAATTAAAAAAAAGTTTTAAATCTGAGTCCAAAGTATATTTTTTTTTGTAAGAAGCCTGGCAATTCGTATTTGTTTTTTGTAGCCCTCCCTAGCCAGTTCTCCACTATCAAGCGTGCATTCAAAAACACAAGTCTGACATACACAAGCAGCCTGACCTGGTAGAACTATACGGAGGTAATTTTTTTTCATTTATATGTCGGACTCGCGTCATGAATTTTTCCTTCCAAAATTGTACAAAATACCACTTTTAACTTTAAATGTACTAAATACGTCATTCTCAGTGATAGAAAGATAGGAAATATTGGTTTATCCCTGAAACATACAAAATTACCAGACAATTCGACTAATTCACTCAACTATTTTGTTGAATGAAGATATCAAGTATATCAGTTTACTGAATGTTACATATCTATATGTATGAGTATTTAATCAATGAGCTCCTTAAATTTTGAGTCGAGCTGCACGGTTACTGACAAATGCGTGCACTGACTGGACAGGTCCACTTAATCTGTGCGGTTCTTTCCTCAAAAGACCATTTCAGACACCAATCTACATGATCTTCACATGATCTGACCAAGATTATCTCTGGACTTTAAAAGAGACTGTGACCTCTAAGTTTGTTTCGGCCTTTCTTATCAGAGTAGTCAGATAGGAAACGCTGACGACATCTAGTTTAAAAAATATGATTGGCTTGTGAAAGTGTGTAAACTTACTTACAGAAATAAAATTATGTATCATTCATTAATTTATAAATTATAACATTCACGACTGTAATCCCCAATAGGTTAGGCAGAGGTGTACTTATAGTACACCCACATTTCGCCAGTTATGTTTAAGTCTTATGGAACAGGGGGCGAGCCTATTTATTGCCTTCAACCGGACACAGATCCAGACTCCGGGCTGCTACTGAGAAATTCGCTGAATATTATCATCTATATTAACAAACTTTCATACTTATAGAAGAACGATGTTAAACTAATATTAGACAATCTTTTGCCCGTGGCTTCGCCCGCGTGGAGGTCGGTAATTATCCCACGAGAACGTACTAACGGGATAAAAAGTATCCTGCGTGTTAATCCCGGTTATAAACTATCTGTGTTCCAAATTCCATCCAAATCTGTTCAGCAGTTTTTGCGTGAAAGAGTAACAAACATCCATCCATCCATCCATCCTCACAAACTTTCACATTTATAATATTAGTAGGAAGGATAGTAATGTTGAATTATGTTTCACTCCGCGTAGGGAGGTTAGCTTACTTACATCAGAAGCCAACTCCAGCTTTACTTTCAAGGTTTCCAACTATAAAGTAACATACTTCTACCACCCACGTCTATGTTCAATGAGTCCACTGTTTTGTCCCAAAACTAAGCTCCACCTAGGTCCATTCGAATTGATATTGAGTATGACCACTAACTCAAACTTCAAGCTTTCAAGCTGGTCACTAGCGGAATTCGAAGTAACATGCATTACTTACTTAGTCGCATTTTACGAGGTCCGGGATTCCTAAGTGATGTAGTATTCTTGTGAGAGCTAAAAGGCTTTCTTGTTGGAGGAGAAAAACTATGTAAATTGATGGTTCTTGAAACAATTTAGATACATTTTTAAACCGTGACCTTTTGCATATCAAATGTTAAATGATTATAATTCTTTTGGTAGGTTTGTACAAACACTTTTACACGTGTAAAAGTTATATCAAGTGACAAACGCAGCTGTCACTGTCAATATTTTTAATGAGTTGTTTAAACTTCGAAAACAAAGGAAATCTGAGCAAATCGCCAACCCATCCCGAGGGAGCGTGGTCAGCAATGCTCGTGCCTTCTCAGTACGAGAAGAGGCTTTTGTCTTGCAGTAAGACAATAATAGGCTGGTATTATTTCGGGTAAACTTGCAGATACTCGTACATTTCGTTATACTTGAAATTCTAGCAAATGATAAATGATAAATAATTTTATTTCTGTAACTAGGTTTGTACAAACACTTTCACACGTCAATCATATTTTTTAAACTAGATGCGGTCGGCGTTTCCTATCTGACTAATCTGAGAAGAAAGGCCGAAACAAACTCACAGTCTCTTTTAAAGTCCACACATAATCCTGGTCAGATCATGTGAAGACCATGTATATCAGTGTCTGAAATGGTCTTTTGAGGAAAGAACCACACAGATTGAGTGGAACTGTCCAGTCAGTGCACGCATTTGTCAGTAATCGTGCAGCTCAACTCGGAACTTAATCAAAACTGATTGAGTGCAATTACATAATCTCAATAATTATATGATTTTCTTCATCTCGTATCAAAGCATTATTGTATCAATCAGCGTCACCATGAAACATAGTTTCTGAACATTACTTTAAAAAGAACTCATCGATTGTATTATCTTAAAATTATGCTCGAACGTACTAGTAGTTTGTTGTATCCTCAACGCAACCCATTTCACTCCATTACCCTTAGAAGTATCGACAAAAATAACACACAAATGTTACGTAAATTCCTTCCTGTAAAAGTGTAATATACAGGTCGGCAAGGACATCTGTATAATAAAAGTCATGCGTTGAAAATAGGATGAGTTTAAAAGTTTTACAAAAGTGAGAAAACAAAATGAACTTGCCAGTTGGAGGAATGAATGCAGAGAGAGAAAAAAATGTTGCCAGACTTTGGAAAATGTTAAGCTTGATTACAATGTTGCAACCTAATAAATTACTTACTAATCGATTACAATTATACTTACTAAAATGACAAACTTTAATGATTGCAAATTGAATATTAAGTTGATATGTTGAATTTACTTTAACACATCGACGCGCAAACTGTAACCATGAATTCAGCAAATGATTGTAGAACACATAGCGAAGAAATTTTACGTAAGTAACAAAAAAAAAAAAACTGCGGTGTCATAGAGAAGTGCAATACCTACGCGGTCAAAATGTATGGAAGAGCACTTTTTTTTTTACTTTGCCATCGCAAAGTTTTAACGCAGTAGGGTTCAGAATCATGTACTGAATCCATGGTAACAGGTTGCGCGTCGATGGCCCTGCCACCCTTTAATATTTATTTTAAATGTACCCTGAATGTATGCTGAGATAGGGGCCTTTTGGCTTCGTACAGGACTTACTGTTGTTATTTTTATTTTACATTTGTTTTTATTTTATTATTTTTATATTTTATAAGTGTATTTAGTTTAGTTTCTGATAATCCTGTGCGAGTCTCAATAAATACTTTTTCTTTCTTTCTTTCTTTCATATTGTCTCGTTTCGACATGAACCATAACGGGAATAGCTCATGCTATTGTAAAATTGTGTTGGTAGAAGGATTGCCTGTCTAGAGTGCAACGGACGTAGGTACTAAAGTATGTACTCTCAAAGCCCACTGAGATGCAATAAAAAAATCCAGGGGGACTTTTTATTGCATCACAGTGGGTTTTTGGCTAAGTGGGGCTTGTGACTAAGTAATAACAGCCGCACGGGTCGATCTATCAGGGTAAGCTACGCTTGTCGCGGTTAGTCCGTGGATGGGTGACCATCTTTACATACCAAGACCCCTCCGTGCCTCGGAAAGCACGTTAAGCCGTTGGTCCCGGCCGTCATTCGTAAATATTTGACAGTCGTTACGGGTAGTCAGAAGCCCAAGAAGTCTGACATCCAGTCTTACAAAGGGGTATTGTATTACCCAATAACTGGGTTGTGGAGGACAGATAGGCAGTCGCTCCCTGTAAAACACTGGTATTCAGCTGCATCCGGTGAGACTGGAAGCCGACCACAACATAGTTGGGAACAGGCTAGGCATATGACTATGCCAGTGAGTTCTTGATTTGTGACAGTACCTATAGCGTTAAGCAAGACAGATGTCATCTCCTTTTATCCAGTAAATGTGATATTAAAATGAATATGCATAGCAATTGCACTTCATAATATAACAAAAAATTTGAATTCCAAAATATACTAGGAAACCCAAATGGATGGCACACACCGTTGTAGGTATATTAATTTATTTTGCAGCTTCATAATTTTAAGCTATTCAACTAAGTATGCAATTATACAAAAACTGCTTCTGTTTGCGACTACGTCCACGTGAAATTTCTGGTTCCCCCGAGCCACCCCCTCGCATCGCATCGCCTGCCCGCGCTATTACTTCGCTTTCGCTTGGCGTTCTTTCTGAGTTTTTTTTTTCTTTTTGCTCGGCTCCTAAGGGTCCTAGCGTGATGTAAATTGCTAACAGCCTTCCTCAAGAATTGGGCTATCAAATTCAAACATATTTTTTTTAAATTCGACTGGTAGTTCCAGAGATTACCGCCAACATACAAACAAATTTGATCTCTTTAAAATATTATTATTATATTAGTATAGAGCCAAAGATACCCAAAGTATATCGACCCCCATTGTTATATGTCACACTTTTAAATCTGTGATATCTTCTAAGATATTTATTTTAATGATAATGCTGTAAAGGGCAATTTTGATCTACTTTAAATGTATAACGTATCTAACGTATTTAATTGGATAAGGATTAATACTGTATTGTTTAAAATAGCTTCGTAAATAACTCATATTTTTTTAGTAATATGTAAAAGATAAAAATGATTACTGTGGGTTACCCTTAGGATACAGACATATACCATAGCAGACTTTTCTGTAGACCTTTTTAAGATATACAATTCCGTAGTACATTATTTTGATCTACCTCGTAAGTTTTAGCCACCGTTAGCAATGTAAGCGCCCAAAAATATGTGTTTGGACTGTATAGACTAAAGGACACTTAGTTCCAATAACACCAATGAAACTGAATTCATTTGCACATCTAAACCGCGTTCAAGAGCTGTCAGTGTTAATATTCCGTCACAATTATAAAGTTTATTGTTCTAAGAAAAAAAAAACAAATACTTAAAGTTAATCATACACCAAAACATGAATGTACAAGTGGAGGTCAGAAAAACGGCTTGGACAGCTGGCTCCTGAACTAAGTAAAAATATACTTGTATATCAGGAGCCAAAGTTCCTCATAAACATTGATTAATTTTACCTAAACGCAATCAAGTTAAAGTGACTCAGTAATTACATGAATGATGATGACACTGACAGCTGTTGAACGTGGTTTAGATGTGCTGATCGCATTCAGTATTATTGGTGAAATCAGACCATAGGCGTCGAAGTACTCCTCCACATTACGGTCATGTGAAAACGTGCCAAGAAGACTGGCAGCATTGCCACGTAGAAGGGCAATGCTAATTCTCTGGTCAAGTGAAGTGTCGACCAGTCAGCGAGAAATTTCCTTGAAAAAGAGACGCCCACTCGGGCCCCATGACCCAAACGTTTCGACCCCAAATTTTGTATTTTGTATTAGTAACATAAAAAAACTTTCATGCCAACACTTTTCTTATTAAGAATCCCATAAATGTTCAACCTTGGACTTAAACGAAGTTTCCAAAATTTACATGTAAAAGTAATTTTTCTCACCGACATTCAATTAAAACGAAAATGTATTTAATTTCCTTTCCCCATTTAACTTCCTGCCAAGAATTTCGGAAACGTTTTTGTTTCAAATTCAACAGAAAACGAAGGGAGATGTTTATCATTTTCGGGGTGTAAAGGACGATTCAGTTTGTATTGGCGCAACGTTTCCTGGTACAAGAAAACCGGGATTGTTTGTGTTTTAAAATTTAAAATACCTGTTTTTTGTTCAAAAATCTTTTGAAATTAATTATTACCTTTTTCACGCTTGTAATCCCCGAAGGGTAAGGCAGAGGTGTACCTTATTGTACAACCACATTTCGCCAGTTATGCATAAGTACCGTGTAATTGGGCGAGCCTATTGCCATCAACCGGGCACAAATCCAGACTCCGGACTGCTACTGAGAAATTTCTGGTGGTAAAATTCAATAACACATTGACCCAACTCGGGAATCGAACCCAGGACCTCATGCTCAGCAGAAGCGTTTGTGACCACTAGACTAACGTGGCAGTAATTAACTTTTTAGTTATTTTAATGAATATTTAATCAGATATTATGGTGCTACTTATTACCTACTCTGAAATACTAAAGATTAAATTATAAATTATGGAAAGAAAGAAAATACGTTTATTTGCGGTAAACATAACGCAGAGAAAAACACAAAAATATAAAAAGAACGTGTTGGGGGAAAATATGCGTTACATCCACGCAAAACGGCAATCGCTCAGCATAATGCTACGACCCTATGCGAGACAGAGCCCCAGCGCTGGTTTTCAGCGACAGCCGGTGTTGACGTGATGACGTCAACCAGTGCAGCATACGACAATATAAAAATAAAAAAATAAAAATTCACTATACCTTGTTCTAAATGTTTATACAAACATAATAACAGCATGGCTTATAGGTTTGCCCCTATTATTACATGGAACTTAACTTACATAACTGATGAAAAGGGGTGTGTTATAGATAAACCGGTGTCTGCCTAACCCTTATGGAAAACATGCGTGATGTAACGTACCTATGTAAATTATTTAAAGCCTAAGTGCCTTGGTACTTTTTAAATCGTAATCCTGTCAGTGTCACAGAAATTAATTCTCAAAAAAAATTTTCAGTTTAATAATAACATGCCAAGTGACATTATTAAAACTCATTTTAAATTGAACATTTTGAAGTCGTCCCTAAGAGTATTATTAATTTCATGAAAATTATTTTCTGCTCAATTCAATTACTTTTTTTGATGTATTATACGAGTATGATTGCTTTTGTTAATAAGTAGGTAAATATTTGTTATTATTATTTATTAACATATATACGTACATAAAACCACTCCTTCTTCCGATGGGAGTAGACAGAAACTACAGAACGCCACCTGCAACGATCCTTAGTATGTATGTCTGTAATTTTTATGGTGTAAATAGATAGATAATAGAGTATTCTATTCTAAGGATCATAGCAGGTGGCGTTCTGTAGCTTCTGCCTTCCTTTTGCCTCGTTCACTTGCATACATCTGGTCATACAAGCACGCCGAAATTAATTTATTAACTTTATCCCTTATACCTTACTGTACGATTCTATGGTCTTATTACAGTTAATTTCTCATGACACGAAACATAGCTGTCAGTTTCAGGTTTCTAGAGTATTAATTCTGTGGCACTACAAGCAAATTGGAAAAGTCCTATTGGCAAGAAGTATCTTATCAACATAAGCCCATTTTGAATCCAAGCGTAGAATTTCTGTGGCCTTTACTGTCTGAGGATAGACTAAATCTGTTTGGGTCAGTTGTCTTGTTGCTAGGCACCAATATAAGATAAAATATCTGCCTTTTTCTATACAAAAACAGTTGTAATTAATTGACTGACAAACGACGCATAGCTCCTGATAATCAAAACGTGAAATTAAGAATGAAAGTACCTTAGAACATGGAGATTTATGAATAAAGTCTCTCAAAGAGTTTCTATGTGAATGTAAACTAAACCGAAACGAAGAAACATATTTCAAATTAAGAAACACTGGAAGCAATGAAAATATTACAATCACTTCCTTCATTAAACAAATAAATAAACCCAAAACAAATACCAAACGTTACTTAATACGAAACGTAACGACTGTTCCCACACTGTTCAAGAAATTAAAGACAAACACACACGAGTGCTCTTAACAGATAAAGGAATGGGACACACAATGCCACTTCAATATTTAAAGTGGATATCTTCTACGGCTTTAGCTGTGTTGTCTCCAGTAAAATAGTAAGACTATTATGTCTTAGACTTAGGTATGTTTTTCTAGTAGTACCTTCTCGGTAAAAAGATAGGATTTTCTTGCCTGGTTGTGTTAACATTAGCATACTATGGTTACATCGAAAGCAGTCAAGTCACTATACCTGGGGGTCTACTCTTTAAGCACGAAGTCCGTAGTGTCGGCAGAAATTACGGGCTTTTCCTACTCCGTATCACTTATGGACATAATATTAGTTCGGGCCCCAAACTAAGAATTAATGATAAAACGATTTGACAGCTGTCTTTACTCCCGATATTTCTTTACTTTACCGTCCGAAAATGTTAATTATTCGGGAGTAGGGTTAATTTTGAAGTATCGATCTACTTCCGGACGGCTCCGAGTTGGCCCCCTTTATAAATCGGTTTGAAGGCATCATCATCATCATCATTATTATAATTACGATTATCTGAGGGCCTAGCTAGATAGAGTGAAATTTTACTAGCGATATCGATGATGGAAATATTACGAATGTATTGGATTGACATTAGCTACTGAAAACCTTATGTTGAAAAAGCGATTGTCACTTGTCGAGGGCCTATGGAATAGTTGTAGCTTGAATTGAATAGAATAGAATAGAACACTCTTCCTTTTCGTTCCTTCTTTTTTCTCTTTCTTTCTTTTTTTTTCTTCTTATCTTTTGTCTTCTTCTATCTCTTGTATCTCTTCTATTTCTTGTATCTATCAGAGCTCATCCAGAGAAGGACTACCACCATGCCTATTTCTGACGCCAAGCAGTTTTGTATGCATTTGTGTATGCGTACCGGAGTAATTACAGGGGCATGAGACATTGTCACTTTGTTAATGGGTAGGCAACGCATATCTGATGCTTTTGGTATTGAAGATATTCAAAGGGGACGCTGCCCAAACATCGGTTGAGCTGTCGGCTTATTTGCCAACCAATTACATACACCAACTGACAGACGGTTTAGGATGCCGCATTTTCGTACGAATTTGAGACTAGAAAACGCACGAACGGTCCCTTTCCTCCGATTACTATCGGAGTTTGCACATTGGATACAGGTTACTCGTGCGTATATAAACTTGTTGGTATATTTTGCTTGGTCGTGCGTAGGAAATACAAAATGGATACGAAGACTGCCGTCTTTGTGGAAAAGCAATTATGTTTACGAATTTTGTATGACAAGTATCGTATGTTTACTTATGATTAAAAATGGTTTCCAATTTGCGTCTGTGAAGTCAGGGAAATTAACTGTTTCGCAAATTGGTCATCAACTTAAATTATCCGTATATTCAAATAATAAGTGTCATTCTTTGACAGTTGAATGAAATGGCGATTTTTCTACCCTATATCTGACTATCTAAAGAAAAAATCATTTTTACAAATATAACAACCGATTTGCAAAAAATAAACTACAAATATAAAAATAACTTTAATTTCGGAAGTCGGTGTCTTTGGTTTTGTATTTTCGTTTTTTGCCACCGACTTCCAAAATAAAAGTTTTTTTTTTCATTTCATAGTGTTTTTTTGGAAGTCGGTTATTTCTTTTTGTGTAAAAAAGTTTTGATTTTCACTTTTTAGTTGTGTTACCTACCCCACACAAATTCGAATTCCACCACTTTATATGTAAATAACAGTGACATGAAGTTATTCAAATATCATCAATACATACCTACTAAGTGGAAAAAATACGCATTATTAAGAATAACTCAAAATTTACTAATCAGATCTGTGCACGACACCATAAGGTAGCGGATTGTGACAGTGCCCTATGTACTCGTAATAACACTATGTACAATATTTTAACTTAAAATGCTTAGTTATCAGTGATTTATGTGTGTAAATATTAGATTATAATGTGAACTTAACGTCTCTGTTGATGATACCAGACTGATAGCAAATTAGAGGTACTCGTAGACTAAGAAAATCTAGGTTTGTCAATTAAATTATGTGATAATTAGTAGTGTTAGATAAAATAGGATTCCTAGTCTGCAAATAAACAGTCTTAATTTATGTTTTTTACTTCCCCCGTCTGATGGCACCACTTACGCGTAAAACAAATAAGCCTAAGTATCGCGAAACTTTACCGTAAGGGGAGCCGTTTTAGATTTTTATTTATTTAAGGGTCTAAATTAAGGAATAATACCTAGATTTTTTGTATATAACTAGAATAAGTTCATACCTATGTAATAAGACAAAAAATATTGTAATCGGAGATATGTAAATGCCATAAAAGGGTCTAAATAGAAATCCCATACAAAAGTAAACATTAGGGCCGTGTGCAAACCCCGCGGGCTCTGATTGGCCGAGGGAAAAAAGGCTAGTGCCGTGTGCAAATTTGCTGGGCTGTGATTGGGCACAGCCCTCTATAAAAAAGGGACCTTTTTTGGCGTTCACACACTCCGAATCCAGCGCTATGAAGAAAACAACGAATAAATAAGAAGCCGTGAAACAGTGTTTTATTATGAAGAACTGCGCCTGCAAGAACTCGCCCGCTTCCAGTCCCGCTAAACAAGTCTCAGCCCACTAACAACTTCCTCGCTTACGCTTTGCGCCTCGATCTATACTGCGTGTCATCACCTAGGCTCCACTGAGCGGTCCTGCACATTATTGGTCCTTCGAAACCGGATCGTCAGCCAGCATCAAGAAGATGGTTTTAACACGAAGTCAAGACGGGGAACGAACGAAACGTCGGCAAGAAGAGCTGAAGACACCCACGACTGTAGAAGAAGCGGCGTCAGGGAATCCCTCGGTCAGTGGCACATCGAACACCGCTACCGACGCGTCGGGTACTAGCTGCGGAATCAGTGGTTCGACCGCCACGGAGGAAACCACCACTACAACGGGAACAGAAGACACGAACACCGCGTCCCGTAAAGAAAAGGACAAAGCATCGCAGCGCACGTTAAAACCTAAGGACGCCCGGTCACGGTGCTCCGCAGCTTCACGCAAGACACAACTGGCGGAATGGAAAGCAAAAGAAAGACTGGCTGAACTAAAGCTGGAACAAACAAAAGCCGAAATGGAGTTACAACGAGTGCGGGTCCAGCGACTTCAAGCAGAAGAAGACACCTCAGAAGATGAAGAAGAAATGGAAGATGACCTAGCTTCAGTCCGTATAAGCACATGGTTAAAAGAACCTGAAGCAAGTCAACCACAGTCATCACAAGAGGTAAAGAAGAAGCAAGAAGACCCCGTTGAAGTAACACCAAGACAAGAAGATACACGTCAACCATTAATAGACGTGACAACCCTCGCCGCCGCCCTCTCTCAAGCGGTACGAAGCACAAGGGAACCACCAAAGTACATTCAAGAATTACCACTGTTTAATGGAAACTGTGCAGACTGGCTCGGTTTCAAGGCAGCTTATGAAGAAACATTGAAGTACTTTACAAAAACAGAAAACTTGGCGCGTATACGTCGAAGCTTACGCGGAACAGCAAAAGAAGCGGTCGGTTGTCTAATAGTGAGCCAACCAGACCCAGAAGTCGTCATCGACGCCTTGCAGAGAAGATTCGGAAGACCAGACGCACTCATCCACGTCGAGATAGAGAAGCTCAAGTCACTAAACCGGGTCACAGATAACCCCAGAGAATTATGTATCTTCGCCGGTCGAGTGACAAACATAGTGGGCACCATCGAAGCACTGAAGAAGACACAATACTTACACAGTCCTGAGATGGCGCGAATTGTGAATGAGAAGCTCACCCCTATATTGAAAAGTAAGTGGTACGACTATGCCGCGACGAAGAAAGAAGATACACCCGAGTTAAAGAGGATCTCCATGTTTTTAAATGAAGAAGCAGACAAGTGCGGCGCCTACGCTCTACCAGAGATGACCAACGACGACTCTGCGGGAAAAGAACGAAGGAACAAAAGAACAGAACGCACCTTCGCTACGGAGAGAAGAACAACATCGGACGACAACTGCCCGCAGTGTAAACAAAACCACAAACTTCCCGACTGCCAGCAGTTCTTCGCTCTCGATACAAACTCAAGATGGGAAATAGCAAAGAAAAACAACATGTGCTACCGCTGTCTCCGAAGCAAACATCGTCGAATCCAATGCAAAGCTCCGCCGTGTGAGAAACATGGATGCTCCATGAGGCATCACAAATTACTACATCATGAGAAGAATCAAGACACATCAAGCGACTCTGCAAAGAAAGAGACAGCAGCACCAGCGGTAGAGGTCACATCAACAGTCAAACCATGCGACCGTCGGCGTGCATACCTAAAGATTGCTCCCGTCATACTAAAGGGACCGCACACCAGCATTGAAACATATGCACTATTGGATGAAGGAAGCACAGTCACACTGGTGGACGCATCGATAGCTGACGTCATCGGAGCCGACGGACCCACCAACACTATGTGGATCCAAGGAATCGGAAACGAAATGAAGCACGACAGCAGCAAGGTCATTAACTTCAGCATAAAAGGAAAATACGCGCAAGAAGAATATAAAATTGAAGCCGCGAGAACTTTGGAAAGATTAAACTTCACACCAGAGACAGTGTACGACCGTCATCTAGAAGACTGCGAACACCTGATCGACATCAAAGATCAGATCGCATACGAACGCGCCTCGCCCAAGCTGTTGATTGGTCAAGATAATTGGCACCTCATAGTGTCAAGGAAACTACGCACCGGACGTCGCAACCAGCCAGTCGCCTCCCTCACACAACTCGGCTGGGTACTTCACGGCTGTCACAGCTCACTCTCAGCCACCGTAGCATTCTGTGGAAAACTTATAGAACAAGAAGATGAACCGTCAATGGAAGAAACGATCAAGGATTACTTTAAACTCGAATCATTGTGCATCGAACCAAAGAAACAAAAAGAAGATCCTGAACAACGAGCCATACAGATATTAGAAGAAACCAGTAAGAGGCTGCCTGACGGTAGATTCGAAACCGGCCTGCTATGGAAAGAAAAGGACTTCCAGATACCAAACAACTACAACGAAGCCGAGCGACGCCTGCGTTCCCTAGAAAAGAAACTAGACAAAGATGAAGATCTGAAATCAAAATATGAAGAAAGAATAGACAATCTATTCAAATCCGGTTACGCAGAACAGGCACCTGTCCCGGCCCCAGAAGGAAAGACCTGGTACCTGCCTCACTTCCCGGTCATTAACCCAGCGAAGCCACACAAACCGCCTCGGCTGGTTCATGACGCGTCAGCAAAGGCCGCCGGCATGTGTCTAAACGACATGCTGCATTCAGGACCAGACCTGCTACAGTCCCTCCCTGGTGTAATTATGCGATTCAGACAACACGCATACGCTGTCAGTGGAGACATAAAAGAAATGTTCATGCAAGTGAAGATAAGACAAGAAGACAGAGACGCCCTCCGATTCTTGTGGAGAGGCAAACGGCGGGAGGGCAAACCGGAGGAATATCGCATGACGTCAGTCATATTTGGGTCTACGTCATCACCGTGCACCGCTCTATACATCAAGAATAAAAATGCGAGCGAGTTTGCAACTACGTACCCAGAAGCAGCAGCGGCGATACGAAAAAACCACTATATGGACGACTACTTGCAAAGCTTCCCCACCATTAAGGAAGCAAAAGAAACTACAAAAGCAGTCGACCTCATTCACAAGAAAGCGGGGTTCGTGCTGGACGGGTGGACATCAAACGACGTCAGAACCATCGAAGAATTCAACCCACCAGAACAAGACAAGTCAACCACTGTAAGTCTGGGTGGCACAGAAACAGAAAAGACGCTAGGACTACTTTGGTATGTGAAAGAAGATCACATCGGATTCAACACGAACACGATCAAGATACCAGCAGAAGTGAAAGAAAACAATCGTTCTCCGACAAAGCGAGAAGCCCTGAGTATCATAATGGCACTCTTCGACCCACTGGGGTTAATATCACCAATCACCACCCCAGCCAAGAGGATATTCCAGGACACCTGGAGCTACAAAACCGATTGGGACGACACAATACCCACGGAATTAGAAGACACGTGGAAGAAATGGATGACGTCACTCAGCGTGATCAAACAGCTGAAAATACCGCGATGTTATGACGTCGAACCTAGTATCTCACGACAGCTGCACACCTTTGTCGACGCAAGCGAACAAGCCTACGCCGCAGCAGTATACTGGAGAACAGAACGAGTCGACGGCAGCGTGCACGTAGCCCTAGCGGCGGCCAAGAGCCGTGTGACACCACTAAAACCTGTATCCATGCCCAGGCTCGAGCTACAGGCCGCCTTACTGGGTGCACGCCTTACACAGACAGTGAAAAGAGAGCACGAGTACGAGACAGCGAGCCAGACCTACTGGAGTGATTCACGCACAGCACTAGTGTGGATCAGGTCGGAGCCACGCACCTACAAGTCATTCGTAGCTCATCGCCTCGCTGAAATAGAAGAAACCACAAAGAAAAACGAGTGGCGGTGGCTATCTTCAAAAGACAACGTAGCCGACGACGCAACAAGAGATACGCCAGACAACTTCACTGCTACTCACAGATGGTTTCAAGGGCCTTCATTCCTAAGAAACCCGGAATCCCAATGGCCACAAGAAGAGAAGGCTGTGAAATATGACACCGGGGAAGAAAGAGAAAAATGCAACATACATCAGCTGGAGAGCGGACACGCGCAAAGCCCTCTCCCTCTCATAGAAAAATTCTCAAAGTGGACTCGACTCATAAGAACGACAGCAAGAGTGCTACAGTTCATTGAACTGTGCCGACCCAATAAAGGTACAGTCGCAGCCACCCGAAAACGCACCTTAAAAACAAAGGTCGATGACCCCGACTGGCGTATTACAAAGAAAGCGCCACCCCCAGCACGAGCGAGAAGGGACTCGCCCCGACACACAAATCGCTACCACGAGATACCCGCCTCGTACCTAATAAGGGCGGAACAACTCTGGATTAAAGCGAGCCAGAAAGATAGCTTCACAGCTGAGATTGACCGCATAATAAAAGGTAACTCACCCAGCAACAACGATCGACTAAGCCAGCTCAGTGTGTACATTGATGAAGAAGGTATCGTACGCCTGAAAGGAAGAGTAACCGCAGCCCGAGACATACAAGAAGACACCTCCAATCCCCCAATATTGGAAGGTAAACATACATACACACGCTTGTACATAGCCTATGTACATGAAAAGTTGCATCACGGCGGTGTGGAAATGGTCGTAAATGAATTAAGACAACGACTATGGATTTTAAAAATACGCCCAGCAGTAAGAAACATAGTGAAAAGCTGTCTGCCGTGTCGCATCAGAAAAGCGAAGCCAACGATCCCCCTCACGGGCGACCTACCAGCAGCGCGCATAGCACATCATGCGCGGCCATTCACCTTTACCGGACTCGACTATTTCGGACCAATCGAGGTCACGGTCGCACGCCACCGTGAGAAAAGGTACGGCGCACTCTTCACCTGTATGACATCCAGAGCGATCCACATAGAAGTCGCACACTCGCTGAGCGCGGACTCTGCCATATCAGCATTAAGAAGATTCATGGCCAGAAGAGGATGCCCCAAAGAGATGTGGAGCGATAATGCCACCTGCTTCAAAGCAGCTGAAAAGGAAGTCTGCGAGGCCACACTCGAAGCCATGCACCACGAGTCTACGTGCCATCACATCAAGTGGAAGTATATTCCCCCCTCAGCATCATTTATGGGGGGTACATGGGAAAGAATGGTACGATCAGTGAAAGAAGCATTACGCGTCACACTGAACGAGCGATGCCCGAGCGACGAGACACTGACAACACTATTGGTCGAGGTCGAAAACACGGTGAACTCACGCCCCTTAACCCACGTCTCTGTCGACCCCCTGGAACCAGAGGCTCTGACACCGAACCACATACTCATCGGGCCGAATCCCCACGTCCCGGTACCTGGCCACTTCGAAGAAAAAGACATGACAGCTCACCAGCAGTGGAGGCGAGCCCAGGTACTGGCAGATGTATTCTGGAGAAGATGGGTCAAGGAGTACTTGCCACTACTACAGCACCGGCGGGAGCCCAACAGCGCAGGTACCCAACCCAAAGTGGGCGACCTAGTCATTATCTGCGACAGTAACCTGCCACGGAACGTCTGGCCACGAGGACGCATCAGCCAGCTGTACCCGGGAGCCGACGGAGAGGTACGAGTAGTGGACGTCACCACCAGCAGCGGCCACGTTCTACGCCGTCCCACCAGGAAGATCGTCGTGCTACCAACAGAGTCGCGGCTTCGCGACGGCGGGAGAATGTGCACGACACCATAAGGTAGCGGATTGTGACAGTGCCCTATGTACTCGTAATAACACTATGTACAATATTTTAACTTAAAATGCTTAGTTATCAGTGATTTATGTGTGTAAATATTAGATTATAATGTGAACTTAACGTCTCTGTTGATGATACCAGACTGATAGCAAATTAGAGGTACTCGTAGACTAAGAAAATCTAGGTTTGTCAATTAAATTATGTGATAATTAGTAGTGTTAGATAAAATAGGATTCCTAGTCTGCAAATAAACAGTCTTAATTTATGTTTTTTACTTCCCCCGTCTGATGGCACCACTTACGCGTAAAACAAATAAGCCTAAGTATCGCGAAACTTTACCGTAAGGGGAGCCGTTTTAGATTTTTATTTATTTAAGGGTCTAAATTAAGGAATAATACCTAGATTTTTTGTATATAACTAGAATAAGTTCATACCTATGTAATAAGACAAAAAATATTGTAATCGGAGATATGTAAATGCCATAAAAGGGTCTAAATAGAAATCCCATACAAAAGTAAACATTAGGGCCGTGTGCAAACCCCGCGGGCTCTGATTGGCCGAGGGAAAAAAGGCTAGTGCCGTGTGCAAATTTGCTGGGCTGTGATTGGGCACAGCCCTCTATAAAAAAGGGACCTTTTTTGGCGTTCACACACTCCGAATCCAGCGCTATGAAGAAAACAACGAATAAATAAGAAGCCGTGAAACAGTGTTTTATTATGAAGAACTGCGCCTGCAAGAACTCGCCCGCTTCCAGTCCCGCTAAACAAGTCTCAGCCCACTAACAACTTCCTCACTTACGCTTTGCGCCTCGATCTATACTGCGTGTCATCACCTAGGCTCCACTGAGCGGTCCTGCACAAGATCTTGATCAAATTGAGAAGCACCAGCTTTCAAATAAAAAAAGTATCATCAAAATCGGTTCATCTAGAAAAAAGTTCTGAGGTAACACACATAAAAATGAAAAATACAGTCGAATTGAGAACCTCCTCCTTTTTTGAAGTCGATTAAAAATTAAGTACAATTTAGACCATCTTTCTTATATAACGGACATAAATAAAGTTTTCTCATCAACAAAGACTGTTGTGTAATAAGATACGCAGTTTCAAACAAAGAGTAATCTTGGGTTCTTCACAGTCATCGTAGATTTCTTTTTAAGTTTTTGGCCTCCTTCGTACTGTGACGCGAAAACGTAATATGTATTGCTCGACTTTTGCTAGGGACATTGTATCTTAAACAAAGATTCTATCGCTAGATTTGCCCCCACCGTACTTAGGTCGTGCGAAAGTGTCCATACTAAGAGAATGAGCTCAGACACGCTACATGGAAAAATAGATATGATTTTCAGTATGAGTGAGCGAGACAATATTATTCAAATGATCAAAATGACAAATGATCAACGAAACAGAAACGTGAGCATCTTTAATGATCTAATTCTTTGATCTTAAACATGTTTTTCATAGTCAGTACTTTACACCGCATTGAATTAACACAATAGTGTACAATTATATACTAATACGTATCCTTCAACAACTGCCTCAAAAAAATATGCAATTATTTATCTCTCGATATCTCAGTACCGTCAAACGGGGTGAATAGGGATGCAGGGCTGAATCGCGACGAAACTCTAAAAGGGATTTTAACATTGAAATAATATAGTTTGTTGCCAAAAAGGACTCTAATGTGTTCACTGTATTATAATTAACGATACGTGCCCTTGTTGGCAACAAACTATATTATTTCAATGTTAAATTCCCTTCTAAACCCCTTGCATCCCTATTCACCCCGTTTGACGGTATCTAACCATTTCAAATGTAAATACGTAAGCCTCACAGAATCGAGCCTTCAGGCAAAAGCTATGCTAGTCTGACACAGACAGACTAATATTGAATAGATACATAGGATTTCGAGTTGTGTACTGAGAAAGAAAAACTTTCCTAAGCTCCATATTAGAAAGTCTAATAGTTGGATATGGGCTGAAACTATTGTAAAAAAATGAAAGGTTGAACTTGGAAACGCAAACGAAATAGGTACAGTTCAAGAGAGGACTGTAACAAGAATATATATATGTTGTGTAGAATGTTGACGATGATAAAAGGAAACGCCGACCTCATCTAGTTGAAAAAAAAATATATTTTCAAATATGAAAATACAGTATTTAAAATTAAAGTGTAATAACCTATCCGGACTAAAACTATTAACAAACTAAAATATGGCGTCGAAAAATTCCTACGCATCGCTGTCCACTGGTAATGTACCCAAGAGACTAGCGGCATGGCCACGTTTGTATGGCAATGCTTAGCCTCTGGCCGAGGTCAAAGCCAGCCCTTGGGTCACGGGAAGTGTCAAACAGGCGTTTGGAGATTTCGTTGAACAAAACATGGGCACTAGGACCCCAGGGCCCGAGGGTTTCAACCCCAAACGGCTCGAAAAATAAAGTTTAGAAAATATGATTGACGTGTAAAAGTGTTTGTACAAACCTACTTACAGAAATAAATTCAGTTATCATTTATGATGTAAGGGTTTGGTCGAGTGTATTATGTCTCCTAAAATACCTACTGACTTCATTGAAATGAGTCGCATAATGTCGAGGCAAATGGTACAGTTCAAGAGAGGACAACAACAATTATTGTGATGTTAAAGAATGATGAAGTTTATGTCTCTAAAAATTCCTACTTGACTAAATAGTACTGACTTAATTAAACACATTCATTACTTATTCTGGTTGAATAAATGTAGCCTCCAGAAATGGTGGAACTTTTGGTGGTAATGTACCCTGTTACCGTCTTGCTGACTGCGGCTAATATTTCGAAAGCAATATCAGACACTCGACCAAATATGTGAATATTTTTATATAAATAATAGTATATACTGTGAATATTTTTTCGGCAGGAATTATTTTACTAGCTTTTGTCAGCGGCTTCGCCTGCGTGTAGGTCGAAAATTATCCCACGGGAACATAATACCGGAATTAAATATTACCCTATGTGTTAATCCAAGTTATACCTGTGTGCCAAATTTCATCCAAATCCGTTCAGCCATTTGTGTGTGTTTGAGTAACAAATATCCAAACATACAAACTATTACATATATAATATTACTAGCTTTTGCCAGCGGCTTCACTCGCGTGAAGGTTAGGTTATCCCATGGAAACGAACTAGCCGAATAAAAACTATCCTGTGTACTAATCCAGGTCATGGTCTACCCGTGTGTAAAATTTCATCCAAATCCGTTCAGCCATTTTTGTGTGATTGAGTACCAAACATCCAAAACTACAAACTTTCACATTTATAATATTAGTAGGATAGTAGTAGGATAACTAAAGCCGAAACGAGGAATCAAGATGAGTATAAAATTCAGATGAATCTGCTTATACATTTCGATTAGCTGTCTCAAATCAAATCAAATCAAAATATTTTATTTCACATAAACCTACATGGGCACTTATGAAACGTCAGAAGCTAGGTGCACGGTTCCATCTAGGTCATTCCATCACGGTCCATAGGATAGACATAAACTTTCTAGTACATTGAAGAAAGTACCAAAAGAAAAGAACGAAAGAGAATACATTTATTTAGCACAAACAACGAGGCACACAACACATCATATAGAAGTAAAAAGAAAAATAAAAAAATAAAACGAATAAAACGAATAAAAAGTGGAAAGTGGAAAGTGCGTTGTGAGAAATTAGTAGGAAAGTGTGCCTCGCGGCTGCGCCATATATGCCCAGTTCAGTAAAAATGTCAGACAACTAGTGCCTGACCACATACCACAAATATTATTATATCGAGAATAAACATAAATATAAGGTTACAAACGACGGTCTTATAGCTAAAAGCAATTTCTTCCAGATAACCATTGGATGGAAAGAACCATTAAGGAAACTGGAATCTATCCATCGGATTTATTTCTTATTTATGACATGGGTGAATGAACTGCACGTTTATTTATGGAATCATTCAATAAATAAGTACATTACTATAGTATATAATAGGCAATCTTTTGAAGCTTGTTTAATATAATGATGTTCTTGCGAATTTTAGAGAAGTATGTTATATCCACTATATACAGGGTGGCAGGGACATCGATTCGCAACCTGTTACCATGGATTCAGTAGGTACATGATTCTGAACTCACCTGAGTTGAAATTTTTCGTCAGTTATTTAAACAAAAAATGCTGCCCCATACGTTTTGACGGTGTAGGTATTGCACATTTTTTTTTTCTTTTTTTTTGCTGATTTTTTTCTTGATAACCCACGAAAAATTTCTACGCTAGAGGTTCTAGAATCATGTGCTGAATTAAAGGTTACAGTTTGCGCGTCGATGTGCCTGCCAACCTGTATATCTTATATAAATTTAAGCTAGAAATAATAGCTCATTTCACACAGAAAAAGGACGGTTATGTTTGTTTGTTTAATGCTTCCGTGTCTGCTTCAATCATCGACGAGCAGTAACAAAGTTAGGTAATCAATGCCATATTTTCTTTCCCTGTATACCTTAGAAAAGGCTTTTACTCTGAAGTGGGACATTTACTGGCTGATATTTGTTGATTTCAAACTCAAACTTCAATATTTATTTCTATTAAATCATTTTGGAATTATCAGAAGTCGGTTAGTCAGAAAGAAGAAGCTAGTTGCCCATTCCACAGCGTAGAAGTTTCTTATGGCATGGAGACTGTTTTAAATCACCATTCTTATCATTCATCATAATTCATGTTGGTTACACCATTCATGTTGAAATTATATATGAGAACGATGTAAGTAATTATTATATTAATAATATATTACAATCTTCATTACGATTATTTTAAATGGCTTCTATTAATATCAGTGACAGCTGCGGTTTAGACTATTGAAGGTTGTCGGTGATTGGACCGCTGGCGGATTAAAAGCGATTTTCGAAATTGGATTTTGGTCGGTTATTAAATGTTTAATCGGAGTATTAGAATTATTAGAGGCTTGCTTGACGTGATGTGTTAGTAGAAATTAAGTTGAATATTTAGGGTATTTAATGTCTTGTTTGTTAGTTGTAACATTTTTAGAAATTCACGAATTAATAATCGAAGAGAATCGTTACGTGGGCGACTGTGGGTGTGATTTATAAAAAAAAAACACAATTCAAGTAATTTTGGATAATTTCTAAACAAAGACGAAACAACTTTTGCTCACTAGATTTTTAAGGGTAGTATTTAAACGCAAATCAAAAAATATCCTTTTTCTATGCAATAAGATTCCGAATTCCCATCAAAATTACTGATTGCACAGCAAAATATTCAACTCAAAATATCACTAAACACACTACAATTTATTTTCGCAGCGTACAGCGATTTTTCCTAAAGCAAAAGCTTTTTCATCAATTTATTTTCTATTCCCAACGAGTACCACATTTTTTTAATTGCGTTTTACCGAAATCTAGGGTAATCTAAATATAGGGTTAGGGTTAATAAGCTGGTCGACGGAGCCCCGCTCCGCGGGGCTCCTATTTCTGTCTAAAGGGTTTAAAGGAACCTAACCAACCGAACCTCGGGATGCCACTGACGTCGACCATCTAGGGTTAGTATTTTCGGGAATTATTATATATTATGTTTTCGGAAACTTAGTTCATTCTGGTTGATTTGCTGTGCAGTCAGTATTTAATTTGCTGTGCAGTCAGTATTTAAATGATGGAAATAAATTGCTATGTGATTATTTATTTGATGTGTAATTAATAATATCCCGATTTTTAACCCTGTAGAACCCTGTAAAACTTTAGACCGCAGTCTGCATTTCATATATAAAGAAAACGGTAAGGTAGTTACGATTAAGTTTGTCACACGTATACACCCAATTATTGTTACTGCAACTGAATTGCGCTTCGTAAACTTCGATAGGAACTGAAGATGAAGTGAGTTTTAGATATCAAATATTGGAAAAAAGTGGCAACACTGCCCGAGTGACATGTCAAAATGTTGTTCCGTATTTTAAAATTAGTTTTATTTAATTGTTAAGTGTAATTAAGGTGTAATAATGTAACTAAATGTAAAATAACGGTATAACTACTCAGGATTATTGTTTTTCTGCAAATTTACAAAGTAAAACACAGTGTTTGGTTAACCACCGCTAACGGTAACCTGTGACAAACAGCTGCATGATGTTCGTCGTACGGATTTAAACAACGAGTATTGTTTACTTTTATTCTACAATTAGCACACAATCATCATTTAGAATCTGTGACACATTCATTGAGTCTTAGTGTTCAAATTTTTGGTTGATTTGGCACCTTATTTTTGCACTGGATCTAAAACACTTTGTGTACATAGTTAACCAAACTTAGTATTGTGAAATATCAAAACATTGTAACTCTATTAGTGTTATATTGTACATAACAACAATAACGTTGACTATCGTTTTTAGTTATATTATTGTCAGCCTGAAACCTGGTTGAACTAATTGATCCCTATTTCTAGTGATCTCTAGGTAAGTCTCTCTGATAAGTCTTTCATCTCTTTTACTAAAAAGAAGTAGATTTTTCCTGACGTACATAGTGTTGTCACAGATATATTGACAAGGTACCGTCATGATGTTAATTTCTTTAAACAGGTCCCTTAGAGAGTCGCGCCTGCGGAGGCCATATATGGCTCTAATGGCTCTTTTCTGCAGAATAAAAATAGACTCGATGTCTGCAGCCGGTCCCCATCCCGTCGCGAGGCTAGTCTATTTTAATTACTTTCTATGAATTAATACTATGAAGGTAATTAAAATAGACTAGCCTCGCGGTACCTACATCAGTAAATTGACGGATTTTTCTCACAGCATAATTACACTGCTGAACTTAGCCGTCCTGCAAGGGATGTTAAATGAGGACCACATTGAAGCCTTGAGTCGAGCGTGATCCCCAGCAAAACAGTTTTATTGACGAATCCTACTTACACTTAATTAAATACTATCTCACAATTTAGTGCTTTTGGCATTTGGTAAAGAAAGTCGTATGCACTTAGTTTTCCCATTTAATACTTAATTAATAGCAGTGAAAAAATTTCGGATCTGCAGTCTGGGTGCTATTTACGTCGTCAAGATTTGATACACGTATATTAATTTAAAAAATTAAGGAAGTAACATCAGTGAATAACAGCATTTGTGGTTGGGTTTTTAACAAATAGGGTAGTTATTTAATATTGTATACTAATAAAAAAAGGAAAGGACCTAGCCAGAGTGGCCTAACTGTAATTTTTTTACACTTACACTTCTACAATTGTTACAAGTTTGATCACGTGAAGTCTCTAGTGTGAAATAATTATTATGTCTTTTACTGCTGTTAGTTTCGTCATTGATAATTTTCCAAACCGTCTTTATTTTATTATCGGCTGATTTGATTTTGTTGCTAAAGGCTTTAGCTACCTTGCAGGTATTTCCAAAACGTTTAGTGTAAGTAGCAACGTATTTATAAAACATTTCAGACTTTATATAAGACTTAATGCCATACAGCTCAAACATTTTTTCCTTACTTTTCCTAATATCCTTAGTTGCCTAGTCACTGAACAAAAAATTTGGGCAAATACTTTTTGTTTTCCTTTTTTAAGTATTATTGAACTCGGTGCGCACTACAAAAAATAATTCCTCATATAATTAATTCAATTACATTGTTTATATAATTATATCCTTTTTAATAACTTAATTAGTAAGGTAAGTATACCGATACTTAACTTACTAATTAAGTTATTAAATATATACATTTAGATTGCTGGGTGTTATTTGGCTAGGTTGTATCAGTTTTTTTTTGTAATGGTATATTGAACTTGAAAGAACGGTTTCCGCTGTGACTGATCACAGCGGTCAAACCCTTCTGAAAGGGAGATATTTTACAATCGCTTTATCAAGTAGTCGCTGCAACACAAAACATTATCAATACATGTAGCAGAATTTGTAGTTATTTGGGTTGGTTCTGAAAACACATTTGACAAATTGAATAATTTAAAGAGACTTAATAATCGACTTCTATTTGAACTATTCTCTAAGTGCCTGTAATTGGTTTAATTGAAATAAATGCTTTGAGTTTGAATAAAATTATCAAATTGTGTAATTTAAACCAGTTGGATGTCTTGCCATCGTAACACTACTATTTAGTAACAAAACCACTATAAATATTCCATGACTGATTCTCAAACACCTCCAGCAAATAATGTAACGAAAAAAAAAATCCAACTCACCCACTGAAAACTCCGTACCTATTAAAACATTTACGAGGCCGGCCTACATAATTTTCATCACAACCTTTGCTCTGCATTCATAATATTTTTTTTCGGACAATGTTTATCTACCGTGTTTGTTCCTACCTTGGAACGAATTTTTATGCTTAATTTTGTTCCTATAAGTTGGGTGAAAGAGAAGTATTGTTTGAGGTTTTGATCCGAGAAATTATCAAAGGTTTTGTAAGGTCGTGAATTTTATGTTGATAGTAGATTAATGAAGTGTTTTTGATTTGTAACGGATTTATAAGTTTTATAATGTATTAATCCAAAGCAACCGTGAAAAGGAAGAGTGGTGGCCCAGAGGTAACGGCCCGACTTACGAGTTCTAGGTCGTGGGTTTGAGCCCAAGTAGGCGCTTTACTTTGTGTAAATAATTTCATCATCACTGCTCTCAAAACGGTGAACGAAAACTTTGTGACGAAACCGGCATGTCCAAGAATCAAAAATTCGAAGACATGTGACATCTACCAACCCGCACTGGGCCCGCGTGATAGATTACAGCCCAGTCCTTCTCAAAGAGATAAGGCCTGTGTCTCAGCTGTGGCAACATTATAGGCTGATTATACTAGGTATAACCGTCAAAATGAGTTGTGCCATTTTTAGGGTTCCGTACCCAAAGGGTGCCAGCATAACCCTATTTCTAAGCCTCCGCTCTCTGTCCGTCCACATCCGTCCGTCCATCCATACGTCTGTCTGTCAGCGGGCTGTATCTCATGAACTGTGATAGGTAGGCAGTTGAACTATTCAACGAGTGTGTATTTCTATTGCCGCTATAACAACAAATAATGAAAAGGAACATCGAAGAAACGTGCTTTTTTTAAATATGTTGTGTTCAATATAGTACGGTGGTGTTCCGTACCACCGTACTATATTGAACACAACATATTTAAAAAAAGCACGTTTCTTTCACCTTCGTGTGCGAGTCCGACTAGCAGTTGGCCGGTTTTTTCTGGAATGTTTGCCTGATGTAAAATAATGTTTGAGGTAGGAGTGGAATCACGTTAATAGTGCATCGGGCGGGGAAAATTGTCAGATTGAAAACGAATACATGATTGTGTATACCTACTACAATTTTGTATACGTAATAGCAGGTTTAATTTTGACATAGAAAATAAGATGAAAAGAACTTAGGACAACAACGAGGTAAGGTAGGAATAAATAGATAGGTTACAAAAAATAGAAATTGGATAGACTAACTGTATCAATTCTCTAAATCGAATTCTTAAAGTATCTTTTACGACACCCACCGGTTAATAAAAATAATTCTACACGGTGTAAGGGTCATCGACGCGTAAATTGTTACCCTGAATTCTGCACATGATTCCAGCATAGACATTTTTCGTGGATTGCTAAAAAAAGGTTCATACAAAGATGCAAGTTCTATTCGGTCAAAATTAATGGAACAGCAGTTTTTTCTTTTTAAACGGACGTCAAATGTCAACCTTGCGCAGTAGTGGGTCTAGGATCATGGACTAAATTATTCGTAACAGTTCGAGCGTCGAAATTTTTACACTCTGTATAGTAAGACAAAATGTCCTTTTTTAAATCTCTATATCTACTACACTAACGCAGCGCGCAGTGCTTAGGTACACCTCTGCCTAACTCTCCGGCGAATACAGGCGTGATATTATGTGTTAAATGTCAAAAAAAACTCTTGCTCAACTCAGCAATATTCATATCTAAAGCTTGTAGTAAAGAGATTATTAAAATTATATCCGACAAGATGTTCAAACTTTAAAAAAGTTCAATATTTTCATCTTCCTTTTGTTTTATAGTTCTCTTTTCTCGAAGTAGTTGTAAAGTATGGCCTCTTGTTATTGCACGAAATATTTGTCCAAGTTTTTTTATTGTTGGATTGTCGATTACGTCAAATTTTGGCTATTCAACGTTGATAAGCTCATTATTGCAGCCAAAGTTCGCCAAAATGTCTAAATCTATGAAATGCTTATTTAGACATATTCTCTAAGTATGTATGTGTTTATTGTATATGTAAATGGTACACCACAGAGTATATTATGCAGTATTGTCTTGTGTAATTTTTATCCAAAGGTTGTCTTTAAAACATCGCTTTTAGTGATAACACTGTCACCTTATGTAAAATTTCTATATTTATATCTGTAAATTCATATGGTGTACTTGAAAAGTTTACGCTTAAGTGTCCATTTATTTTTGTATTTATTTGTATAGTAATTTAAACAGGCTTTTAATTTGGTACCTAGTGTAAATAGTAAGTTATGTTATATATAGAATCTTAATGTATATGAAATAAATGAGCAATTATACTTAAGAATATTCTATTCTATTCGAAAAAATAAAAAATATGTTGGGTTGTTTTCAACCATCATTGACCAGCATACATTTTTGCTGCCAATGTTTGGCAAACTTCTCAATTCGTTAGATAGTTTTCTTCAAACATAAGGACTACAACTAATTGCTATTCTGGTATTATGTTTGTTCAAATACACTGATGGATTTCACCACACTTCAGTCTCCAGTATTTCATTAATTAAACGTATAAAAGCTTCTGCCCGCGGCTTCGCCCGCGTGGATGTCGGAAATTATTTCATGGGAACGTGCTACCGGGACAAAAAGTAGCCTATGCCCTTCCCCAGGAAGCCATCTATTACCTTGCCAAATTTTATCGCAATCAGTTCCGTGGTTTAGGCGTGAAAAGGTACAAACAGCTGTCTGTATGTTACCTTTTCACGCCTAAACCAATGAACTAATTTCGATATTTTTTTTTTTTAATTCGAAAGCAACTCTGTAGTTGCTTTCGAATTACATTACATTAGTATGGATTATTTAATTAAAACATGTTTATCTTCATATTAGTTTATATTTTTTTTATAAATCTAGCTGCTTGCTCTAGCGGTTAGTAGTAAAGGCAGTGGCCAAAGGAACTAAAACATTATTTTATAGAACTTATCGCTTCATGCCAGGACACAAATTGAGTTAACTAACGTATCCTATGAAAGATCGACTTCGACGCTTATTAAGTTAAAGCTTGGCTATTAAGTTAATAAGTAGTGACTTGAAAATTGTTGGTTCAGATGGTTAAGTAGTTTTAAGTTAACCAGTCATCACCAAGGTGGCCTTTCATGTTGGGGATGACTTTCAAGCTAGTTAAATATGGCAAAATATTTTGAGGTTTATTTATAAACGTTACTTAAAGTTAAGTAATGATTAGCGACTGTATAAATTACTTTTGACTTTTAAAAGTTTCTTAACTTTAAGCAACGGTAGTAATTAATAATAATAATTAATTACTACCGTTGCATAAAGTTAAAAAAATAAAAAAAAATAAGGGCAATTATTTATATGCAGCGACAGTCATTTTTTTTTTAAACTTTGTTACTAAGCAGTACTTACCTGATTCATTGATTATATAACTTTATACGCAGGAAAACGAGCATCGGTCAGATTGTCAAACTTTTAACGTTTTAAATACCAGGCTTTTTATTAGTGTATATTATATTTTGTCTAGTTTTTTGTAATGTGCGACTTGTTTGTGCAGAATATTTTTTTTCATTCTTTCTTCTTAGGTTACAAGTAAAGAAAATAAATAAAAAAGAAAGAAAAACAAAACAACACAAGCTCAACGAAGTACAACGTTTAGCCGCTTTCAGATGATTATAAGTCCAGGGAGGCAACCCTCGTATTTTTAAGATATTTCACATTCAAATCTCTGTGTATATTTGTCAATCAATAATATCGTTTTTTTACCTGTATGTTTTTATTTGTTTTTTTTTTTTATATTTTTTATAAGTTCTTGAGATAGATTGTCAGTGAGATGAGATTGTGAATAGATTTTGATCGTTTTTAAATACGAAAATTAGCCTTTAGATATTCTCAAGATGTTTTCCTTGACAGTCTTTAGATCAAGTTATAAAGAACATAATGAAATTGAAACAAAGTTTGAGCTAAGTGGGCCCCGGGTGTAAGTTAAAATCGAATTCCCATTTGCCAGTCCGGCTTTTACTGTTGAACTGTTGTCATTATTTAAAATCTTAAAAAAAATTGTATTCCGCACAAACTTGCCATAAAAAGTTAAAACACGCTAAATAATACCGTTAAGCCAAAACTTATTTAGTTAACATAGTACTTAAAAGGACTTTAGTGTGATTTTCCTGTGCAAGCAAACATTATTCTGAGTACAGCTTAGTTTTGCGTTCGAGCGCAAGTTCTTTAGCCAGTTACTTTACCTCTTGTTTTTTTCTTAACTCCTAGTAGTTTCCGTCGCTAATTGAAAATATATTGTGTTGTAAATAAAAGGAATTGGGAGCGAAAGTAAAATAGAAAACAATGTGTTCACAGTAAGAATATAGGATTAACCTTATTTTATTTTCTCACAAATAAACTTTTTTACTAGGAATTTTGCCTGGTAGGTCGTAGGTGGACTTACAAACAACCATACGTGGTACAAATATAAATTCTTATTTCGATTTAACAATATTGTTGGCAATCTAGAAAATGTTTATCGTCGTTTTCATGAATTGAGTTTCTAAGGTCCACTTGCACGTTCATGGGTTATCCTAGATAACTCGGAGTTAACAGCTAACTCAGGGTTGATCAAATAATTCATAAATAATTCAAATAATTCATCTTGCGCCACCAAGAGTTAGAGGTAAACCTAGAGTTAAACTTTTAAATATTAAACCCGCCGATGTGGGAGAGTCGCTAAACTCTGGGTTAGTGTTAGTAATGTCAAAATAAATTGACGTTGACCGCTAATAATTTATATCGCTGATACTTTATATTTATCTAAATTATAGTAAATGAATATTCGGTACTATATCAGCAGGCAATATATTCAGGAACTCATATAAAATAAGACACAAATTACTTATTAAAAAAAAAATCAAACATATTTTTCTTTATCCGACGTTTTCGTCAATCAATAAACTAAATCTCCATGGAAACCGCATACAATACTATTAAAATAAAATTTCATGTTATAAAATTCAAACAAGAAAGTATTAAGTATCGTAATGTAGTGTAAAATAAATGGTATACAATTTCCGTTCAATGTTTGTTCATTTATTTTTGGTTAGATTACATATCAGGGCACAGACTTGTAATTCTATATTATGTTTCGCAATTGAACTGCAATGTTCTCAACTCAAAAAACTCTAATATTTGCTTTTCAGTGGCGCAAAGCGTACTAAGAGTTAAAATGTTAATTACTTAACTCCGAATTTACAAACTCTAAATGTATTCATCTAGCCCGACTAAACGCGCAAGTGGTCCTAATAACATTGATTTAATCGAAAATAATGTAGAAATTAAACTTGTTTCAATTTATTTGAGATACCATCGCGACGATCGCGGCCATATTGTTATATAGTACTTTCGAGAAATATTAATTTGAACTCATTCTGCTAGTTAAAACAATACTTATCAATAGAAATTATGATAGAGAAGCTGGTATGCAAATACATCGAAACCATGAATTATTTTACTGCGTGTTCGAATCAGAAACAAAGAGATCAGGGTTATCAAGATAATCAACATAGCCCAAAGAATTACCAAACTTATGTGGTAATGGGCAGGGCACATTGCTAGCAGAACGGATGGCCGATGAGGCCGAAAGGTTCTAGAGTGGCGACCGCGTACCGACGGCATGGGCAGCATTGGAAGGCTTCTCACAAGGTGGACCGATGACCTAGTGATGAGAGAAGCATGAGACCGGTCAGTGTGGCGATGCTTGGTCCGGGAGGCCTACATCCAGCAGTGAACGTCTTTCGGTAGAAATGATAATGATGATGGATTTTCAAAATGAAACTAAGAGTATAAATATACTATTTTCGCAGTAGAATTTACATTACAATAAAACAAATCTGCATGTTTGTATAAAACAAAAACATAAAATACGCAAAATTAATTAGAGTGTTGGTGACGTTATTAAACCAATAAGCGAGCGTTCGTAGTAGAACAGAAGATCTTTCTAGAAGATTGTAAGTAAAACAACATTTGCAAAATGAAAATCATTTTCTTGACTGAAACTTAATTATTATTAAGGATTTACACATGTTTCAGTTAAAATTAAATTTCAGTTGGATTGCTATTTCAGTCTCATCATCATCTCTGATTTTGGTATGTGAAAGAGCAACAAATTCTACAATTTATTTACTTTAAATATTTGTGTTTTAGTTTGTAATTACGAAAACATTTATAACTTGAAACCTTATACAATGCTATGAGTGACTGTGGATTATATGTATGTCTAAATATTATTTTAGAATCCCACACTACAATAACCTTCTTCAAGATCGCTTATCAATGTATTGAAAAACACAACACAACATTTATTTTTTAGCTATTCAATAAAATACCATGAAAATTCAGTTCAGTCCCCTCTCCCTATTTCCAATTTTGAAAACTCTTCAATGAAGAAGCTAATCCCGAAAACGGGCTCTGTAACAACACTCCATTCCCAATCAAAATCTTAAAAGAATTTCCAAAATCAAGAGCAGTAAACAGACGGTGAAAGAAAGGGCTCCGATCAAGGTCAAGACAATTGTGATCTTCGAAATACACCAATGTTCTGAGTCGTAAAAACCGTCCAAATACTTTGAATTTCTAAAATCGTTAAGACATCTTTATAACTAGAGAATAAACAGACGAAAGAAAAGGATACGATCAAGTTCAAAACAATTATTATCTTCGAAATATTTTAATGTTTTAATCCGAAATAAATAAACGTTCAAATACTTAATAGTTCGAAACTATTGGAAAATAGTAGCAATAATAAGATGAGAAGTCGTCTGATTGTTACTATATTGGTTCGTGATAAATATTTTTCACACAAGTAACAATGTACGGTCCCAAAGGTGATAAGTAACCAGGGTCGTCGATATAGTTGAAATTTAGTAAGAAACCGATTAATGATTTCGAATAAAATAAAATTTTAATTAATAGAAAACAAACAGGTAATTTATTAAATTAAATTTCATTCGAAAACATTCATCGGTTTCTTACTAAACTTCAACCATATTCGACGATCCTGGTTATCTCTTTTGGTGACTGTACATACAACATAAACAAAACCGTAAATATGCTTATTTTAAATCGGTGACAGACATGTGTAAATATGATTATTCACACAGGCACATATACGAGGCACACATACATATATACGACCTTCAATATATTATACTCGTGAAGAGATCGTTATAATAATTGTGATAAATTCGTCTGCTGTTCCTGACGTCCCACTATCTAAGTGTCTCTGCGGTCGTGAGTCCAAAATCAATATCACTTTTCCACAGCTAATTTGTGACACCACTGACATACGGTAAAAGAAACCTTTGACTTATATATCTCAAATCGTCAGCATTTGGTAAGGCAACATGGGAATTAATGTTCGCTCCTTTTCTGTATGCGAAGAAGATTTTGCACATACATGGGTAACCTCACCACTAGTAGGTAGGAGTAACAATTTTTTTTTAAATACTTGCGTTTTCATTTTTCGAGTCAATAGCTTCAATAAAAAGTCCAAGTTAAAGTGTAGGCATCTGAACAGCTCTAGGTGCGGTTACATTGAGATTGCCTCTTGTTCTATCGACTGTTGAGGTGAATGTCCACTGGTCACGACACGCAACGTATTGAACGGATTTGCCGATGGCATGCGTTCACTGTATCCGGATATTTTCTCTTCATTGCAAATTTGAATATTGTCGATGTTTCAGATTATTATAATCTGAAAATCAACAAGATTCAAACTTAATTCATCATATATTTATACTAATAGATTTAAAAGTGAGTTATCCATTTTACAATGTTTATGGCGGTTCTCATCTCAATTATAAACAAAATAATGTATGGCAGTGAGCGATGCACTCACTCGGTGAACTAATCCATGTGACGTCACCGGCACGCAACGAATTTTTTCATATAATGCCGGCGCACGGTGCGGGCGGTACCGATAGTGGACGCAATGTTATATGAATTCGTACAAAGCAAACTAAAATCCGTTGCGTGCCGCGCGTGTGCTGCTGCAGGTGAACCAGTGGACGTTCACCTTTATTCATCACCACAATTATTTCTTGAGTTAAAAGCTTGTCGTTTACCTAGTCTTTGCAGCCTTTATTCTTCTTAATTTAGCAAAATCAAAGACCTCTTTAGTCAGATCTAAATCATCGTGGCAAATGCAATTTAAAGTGCTTTAGAATTTTCACGGACTTAATTCTTTTATGGCCTATTCTTTGCGTTCAATGAGGTATTCAAATCGTTTGTCTCTTAAGTATTAATTTAATAAAGAAACGGCCATTGGGTCTGAGTGTTGTCATAAAAATATTGGAGGTTCTTAAGTGAAAAAAGAATTGTGGGTCAATAAAATCAATGAACAGTGTCCTAATTTAAGGGAAAATGTTATTAGTACTGCAAAACAGTGGTTGTCCATTGGTAACCTATGACTTATGAGTGAAAGGTAGGCGTGCTTTTTATTTTGTGCAGTTTATTTCATCACCACTGCTCTCAAAACGGTGGTGGAAAACATCGTGAGGATATCCAAGAACCAAAAGTTTACATATATGTACTGTACATGGATAAGTGGGATCTCAAGGGACCTGGGATTAATTATCATTTAAAGAGGTCAAAGACAGGTCGTAATATACTGTTTCTCATATAGAGAGGTTTAAATGTTTATTAAATAATAATAAAAATTAAACAACAAAAAGATAAATTATTAAAGTCATATCCTGAGAATAAATTTAGAATTTTTGTCGGTTTTTCCTTACTAAAACTGTCAGACGTCAGAGGTAGGAGTCGATAGCCCATTCCCGGCCACCATAGGCGCGAATTTGCGGACGGCGAGCAATGGGCAGCTCGCCGTCCGATAAGGATCAGGCCTGGGTCGACAGCGCGTCGTGTTCCACGCGCGCCTCAAAGTGATGTCAGCACCATTGACGGGGTCCGATAGGGCCGATCCCTGCCGGGGTCGCGGATAGTTCGAAACAGTTATCGTGGCCCTGACGCACAGGCAACTGAAGGAACACGGGTAAGTTTTAGTCAGTAAGAGTCTGCCACGCCCTCCCGCTCCGCTCAGAGCGAAAAATTTATTACAAGAAGAAAAAAACAAACATCTTCCAAAAAAAAAAAATACTACAAAGTGAAAAATAACTTTGATTTCGGAAGACTGTGTCTTTGGATTTATATTTTAGTTTTCTGCCTCCGACTTTGAGATAAAAGTAATTTTTCGCTTTCTAGTGTTTTTTTTTGGAAAAACGTTTTTATTGTATTATGCTACAAGAACCCTTCGAGACGAAATTGAAATTCGACATTTAAAAATCATTTACGACGCACTAATTGAGTCTAAATTTTATATGCATACAATTTTAGGGGAACAGTTATAATTATAACTGACAAAGAGGTTTTGTCCTTCAGTAAAGAGCTATACGTACCATTATTGTCCGTATTTCACAAAGAGAGGGTAGTCGTTAACATTTCTTAGTTTTAAATATCCTTACAGTACGCACTCTTTACGTTCTAGTCCTCCTGACTTTACCTTATCTTAAAAGTACATACTTGAATATGAGACAGATGAGAAAGGACTGGTTAGGGAGAGCACACGTAGACAGGATTTGAGAAATAAGATACATCCACACTTCAACATTGTGAAGCATAGAGTTCACAATATCAAGCAGTGCAATTATTCAATAAGCTTGTAGCGGCATCTACAACGCCACATGCGATCTACGCGTCACACTAACGTCACGTAAAATCCTGCATCGCGCAAGCAGAGTTTACCGCGCAACTAGCATACGTATATATAACGTCCTGACATCAATCGGCAGTTGCAGTTGCATCAGTAGCAGTTGCCTACCAGACACGACACCCGTCTGAGCGGAGGATTCTCCCTTTTCCATAGAATCTGAGTGATATTTACACCCTGTTCCTCATACCACACAAAAATTATCACAAAATTACACTTAAAAAGCCTGATCAACAATGATTATATATCTCCATTTAAAAGTTATGGTATAGTTATGGTTTTAGTTATGGTACCTAACCCACACCAATTCGTATACCACTACTTGCCACGTAAACAACAGTGACAGGAAGTATTCTAACATCATCAAGATACACAAATCAAAACTACCCAAGCAATGTTAATAAAATGTATACGAAACCACGGCGCAAGCTTCCTCTACCAAATGAAAAAAAAAAAAAAAACGGTCCACAATTCACGAAAATATCGACGAATATACATTTAAAAAAAAATACGAACACACGAACATATAAATAACCTTCTCCTTTTTAGAAGTCGGTTAAAAATCGTCAAAATCTAACAAATGCATTCTCAGTTATAAAGGTTTAACTATTCCCATTAACAGAAGTATTTCACTGCAAAAATATAGGGACCTCATTGTAATTATTAGTATTAAAGGATACTCACATATGCAGGGCCCACTTAACCAGGTTACACTGTGATATCCACCAACTAATAAAGGGCCCGCACGTGATGAATAACGGCCCACGGAGAGGAGGTCTGTGTCCCAGCAGTGGGAAGATTTTAGGCTGATGACGCTATGTTATAAGAAGAGCTTATACTAGTCGTTTTGCATGAAACGATGATAGACCATAATAGAAATAAAAATATTGATGACCGAATTCTCATAAAAAACTAACCTTGTCTGCTGAAACAAAGACTCAGATTTTATGGATAACATTTGCATTTTTGATGCGAACTGAGCTTAATATAAGTTAATTTTATTAAGAGCCGAGAACAACGTAAATATTTATTATGTTCTTCCAGCAATCAGGCTTCTGAGTGTCCCAGATTATGTGCAATGTTGATTTAATCCTCCTCTGTATTCTTAAGCTTTTCTTTGTCGTTCTATTTAAATTTTCCCTGTGAAAGGTTCTTGGTAAAGACAAGATTTAACCCTTTCAATAAAGGAGTTATATCAAGTGACAAACGCAGCTGACACTGGCATTTTTTTTTATTGAGCTGTTTAAACTTGGAAAACTTTTCAGTATGAGAAGAGGCATTTATCCTGCAGTAAGACAATAATAGGCTGGTATTATTTCGGGTAAACTTGCAGATACATTTCGTTATACTTGAAATTTTAGCAAATGATAATTTAAGAATCAAAAATCATTTCAAATATCCAATCATCCGATCAAAATCACAAAATTTTTACATTTTCGATTTGAAATCCAAAACATCTACCCAATTCGTGTACCTTAATGCTTACTGGCATTAATATAATGATAAAAACATCAAAATTTCCCATCAAAACTTTTAACAAGATTTCAGTTACTATAAGAACATTATTGTCAATATAAAACTTAAGTCCACACAGAAATGACAGTTTATCGTTCCTAAATATCACGAAAACTTATTTCCGAAAACGAAATTGTCTCCTAAGAAAACACATTAGCACAAGAAGAAATTGATTATACTTAAACATCTTCCATACTAAAAACTTTAATCGTTCGCCAAAACTTTAAATAACTGCTGTTTTATCTCACGAAACTTTAGCTTGGCCTGACTTTCGGCGTAGTATTCAGCCAAAAATAGTAGCTGAATTGCAAATCTGTGATGCTGGCCTATTTGTAGAATGAGCTACCTTAGGGTTTATTCAGATGGACTACAGCACAGCCACAAAATGTTGTCAGGAAGTAGTCGTGTTTCTTTTTCAAAGTTATAATATTTGGATGTGGTGAGACATGATCGTTTTGAAGTATTTTTGTAACGTTGGCTTTTTTAAAAGGGCCGAATCTCAGCCAATTTTTAATGACCTCGATGTTGCCAGCCAAAAAATACATGTTGTTGCGATATAGTCGCAGCAACAACACTTTATGTCACCCGTAATTAACAGGCTTTCTCGACAGCCGTTGAACGCGACTAGAACATAATCGTAGGTGCGTGTGTTTGGGTAAGGAACTAGGCTTTTGCACTTAGCAATAAAATGTGGCTAGCAACATTTTTACCGCTGCAAGTTGTAGCTCATCTAAACAGATCCCTAATGGCTAGATAATTTAACTGGGTCACAGTTATCGATTTTGTTGAGCGAAGTAAACTAGTAATTAATATTAATAAGGAGAAAGATCCTGATATCACTATAGTAGCGAACCAGAAAGGTAGGGAGGTAATTAAAATCTCATTATGGTGTTGCTGTGTTAGTAGCGAGCCTGATGGTTTTCGATAGGACTTCCAGTATGGTCGATGTGGATTCTGTAGAACAAGTAGGAGTGATTCTAGAAAGTTCTGAAGGATAATTTTGAACAGTTGTTCCCGAAGGGATGAGAGTTTTAGTGCCTTATTTACATATCTTTACTGCGAATCTGGACGTTTAAAATCGGTGTTTCGCATTTCTGAATTAAGGTCCAGCATTATTAGTGCAATATTATCATTGACTTAAGTTAATGTGTCTGTAATGTAAATTCGAATTTTATCGGACCATGCACAATGAAGGGTTCCGTGGTTGGGATGAATTTATCCCAAAAACAAACATAACATTGTAGTATGAAAATAATTTCTTCTATTTATAGAAGAAATTATTAAAAGAAGAAGAAGAATATATATTTTTTTAAATATATATTCTTTTTGTGTGTTAAAACTACAAATGAACGATTTTCGAAGTTTTTCCTTTACTTGTGCTGTGAGACCTTACTTCTTGTCAAATTTCATGTGATTTATTTGGCAGAATCAAAATACGTTGCATAAATGGCCGTATTTTTTTATAACGTTGATTTAGAAGCTTAATTTTAGAGTTCCAAAGGACCGTACCTACGTATTTGATATTAATTTCAACTTAATACCTCCACGCGTTCCTGACAGTCAGATGGACGGACGGACCGAAAACGAAGTGATCCTAATAAGGGTTCCGTTTTTCCTTTTGAGGTACGGAACACTAAAATACCAAAAAAGTCTGATCCTCTTTCTATTTAAAAAAAAAAAAAAAAATATTTATAATTTTTTTTTTAATATTTTTTTTTTCTTTAAATGTCATTTTTTCAATTATTCTTTTAATCTTTTTTATCTTAAATCGGGATTCTTATTTTTTTTTTCAGATTTTTCTTTTTTAATTACCTATTATGACTAATTAATTTCAATTAATCTTAATTCTGGATTCCTGTAATTTACTGATCATTATTCGTTATAAGTTTAACTAAAATGGTCTTTTTTGCTAACAGTCTATTTGTTAGCAGCCAACAGTAACAGACTTTTGCAGTCATTACCTAGCATCCTTGTGAAAGATAAACTCCTTAGCAACACTTTCCTCAGGTAATTCGTTGGTAAGAAAAGCTTCTTTTATAAGCAAGATTTTTCTAGGTAAACCGGCATTACTGCTTTGTATTACAGCAAATATAATAAAAAAATATTTTTATTATTATTTTATATTTTTATTTTTCTATCAGAGACGGAAGCAAAAGTGTGTATGGACAATTTAATCCATAACACGTTTTTATACTCCAAAGGATTAATACACCCACTTTTTGCCAGTTATGTTTAAGTCCCATTTAATAGGGGGCGACCCTATTGCATTAATCAGGCACAAATCGGGACTCCTGGCTGCTACGGAGAAGTGAAACCAGATCAGAAATAATAGACATCTGGAACTGCCTTTTAATAAAGACGAACCGAAAGACATTATTAATATTGACACATCCTGCATGCTTAATTAGCATGTATACGCATGTTTTGACAAACAAAAAAATTAAAATTAATCGTGTCACTAATTTTATTATCAAATTGAAACACTTCGTCAATTTGCCATGTCGTAGCCATTTTATACATCAGCTGTCAAAGAATGACATTTGTGATTTGAATATACAGACAATTAAAGTTGTTACTCACTTTGCTAAACAATATTAATTTTCCTGACTTTACATAGAACCTTTTCATGTGTACATAGCACAGAAGGTATTTCATCTCGTGGGAGAGTATAATCTGAAATAACGAATTCGTAACATTGACAGACAAGGGTATAGAAACAAAAGATCTCATAAGTTATTTATACGGCGTGTTTCGTAAAGCTGGGATATAAAATATTGTGTTGAAATACAAAAAATAATATGGTTTCGTATAGCCATATCTTTTGTATTTCAACACGATTGTTAGTTTTCACCAGAATACTAAAGGGCTAAGTAAAGTACAGGTAGACGAATTGGTATTGAAAATTGGTATTGGAATTGGAATTGGGTGGGTTTTAGTCAGTAAGAGTCTGACACGCCCTTCCGCTCCGCCCAGAGCGGGAGAGGTCATTTGATGATTTCCCACCCAAAAAAAAAAAAAAAAAGTTAGACGAATAAATTCATAGAGAGTTCATTGCGAGAAAACTATTATAGGAACAATATTAGTCACTTTTCAAATCACACTAGTTTATTTCTCCAAATAATCACACTTGGCCTATTTTGGATGATTTCTTAATGATGATTACTAAATCGATATCCACAAATCAATTATTTAGTTCAGCACTCGTAAGAAACACTCGAAGGCTTACGTACGAACTCGACAAGAGCTCAAGTCTGCATGCCATTCCCCGTTGCAGCAATAATATCCCCACCCTTAATTTTAAAACGTTCGTTAATTATTATTTCCGGACTAGCACGTGTTCGAATGATGCCATAAAAATAACTTTTGAAATCAAATTAAATACTACAATTCTTAAAGAACCTAACACGTTATTTACATTCAACAAGGATATTAAAATTAGGGTTTGTTAAAGGAACATCCGATATTTTGATTCCATATCTAAATATGGAATGAAAATTCACCTAACACACACAATATACACCACAACACGAGTACACGACACTTAACTTAGGTACTCGTACTTACATATCAAAATTTAAAAAAGAAATGTTTATTTCAGACTATGTAATCTCCATATTTTTATGTAGGTAGTCCAGATGAATACGAATTAAAATTAAAATAACTTGATTGAGAATAAATTAAATTGAAATAGACAAGATTAACTAAATCAAATAATTAATCCATTAAATTTAATTGAAACAACATATATCTCGCTATATCTTTCATCGGATTTCTTAAAGGTTACACAAAAGAGTTGTAAGTACCTACGTCCTAAAAAAAATGTATTTTTTGAAGGGACGTTGTACTCATTAGTAAGTAGCCTAATATTAAGGTTCCGTACCTAAAGGGTGTCAACGGAACCTAATTGCAAACCCTCATTACCAGGTTAATGAAAAAAAAAAAACAGTTTTTAGAAACAAAAAGAAAGAAAATACGTCAATTTGCGGTAAAACATGACGCAAAGGAAAGAACACGAACACTAAAAAGAACAAGTACAAGCACAGAAGCACAGAAATCTTTGTCACTAATGTTTTATACAATATGTTGGGGGTTTATATGTATTATATATAAGTGTTAATGTTATGTAATGTTAAAAAGCACGATGGGGTTGGCGTATCTGTTTAGATAAAACCCCTAAACAAATAAAGAAAGAAAAAAAAAGCACAGAAGACCTTGTGATATTTTTCAAAATCGTACGACTATTAATCTATCATATTAAGATAATCCACGACACTACTGACTTTATGGTCTGAATTAAAACTTCACAAGTAAACCTCAAATCGCTAACTTGCCGTGTATAAGCGTTGTGATAACTGCTCGCTCCACTTTTCTATGAAAAAAACATTTTGCCCTGCAGCGAGACAACAACGGGATTGAAAAAATACTACCACAAGAATAACTATGAATTTTGTAACAGAAAAAACACAGATTTTTAAATGTGCTGTGGCTCCTAGCATAATTTAGGAATGCAATTTTAACGATCATAATAACTTAGACTTGCAAAATGTGCTTTAATTAAATGAAAAACGGAATCTTGTACGATACTTATTGCATTTTTTACCAGAAAAATATAATACTGTGAAACGGGGTAAATATGGATGCAGAGGTGAATCGGGATGGAACTTTAAAAGGGATTTTAACATTGAAATAATATAGTTTGTTGCCAACAATAGCACTTAATCGTTAATTATAATACTATATTATTTCAATATTAAAATACCTTTTAAAATTTCGTCTCGATTCCCCCTTGCATCCCTATTCACCCCGTTTGACGGTACATTATAAGTTGCGTTGGTTTCAGTCCGTCCAATGCAACTTGGGGGGTGATTGCAAAGCACAATTACAATGGCAATGCCTTTAATTTTGACAGTCCAACAACATTAATTGCATCAATTAAGTAAATTTCTTAAAAATCCTACAAATTGTGTTTGAATGTGTGTTACAAAATTTGCGTACCGGGCAGTTAGATCCACTGAACACCTTGCTTACTGGTCATGATGCACTAGTGGTTAAGGCCTCGCCTTTCATGTACGAGGTTGTGGATTCAAATCCAAGTATGCAAGTGGCAATGTGACTTTTACAATTTTATTCATATATTATGTACAGTCAGTAAAAGAGATAAGTTTCCAGGGTCGCCCGATATAGTTGAAGTTTAGTAAGAAACTTAATGAATATTTTTGATTGAAATTTAATTTGATAAATTACCAGTTTATTTTCTATTAATTTACTTAAATTTTATTCGCTTTTTGCTTTTTGGGTGACGTCTGCGTTTTGTGTCTTAAAGCACAGTATCGTGTTCCGTATCCGGTAGGTAAGTCGAACTCCAAGGATACTGTTTTTCTTCGCTCGGTGGCAAACCTCGAGCCATCACCCTAATTGCGTAACACTATCAATCACAATCTGAATCATTTTGAAGCCTATTGCTAATCCATTGCTTCTTATGTTCGAAAAATGTGTCTGCTCAACAATGTAACAACAACAATGTAACAATGAATGATGTTGAACTATCAAAATGAAAGCCATTCCTACTGTTAGTGTTTTACACAATGACCTCGTAGTATATTTAACTAATTCTGAAATAATCAACCCGTCATGAGCAAGCATGATGATGAATGCTCATTCCTTCTCTGTATAAAAAGAAGTCTTTGCCCTGCAGGGGGACAAAAATATGCTGGTATTATTATTATTACTAGAGGTCGCCCATTGGTGGAAATTCGACATTAATTCATTATAAGCAATAAAGCGCATTATTCAATAAAGCACAAATATCTATTAGACAAATTGTAGGATAAACAAAATAGGTTTCATTCTACTCTTTATTTTTTATAAACCTTTACTTTGGTCATCTGAATCCATAGCAACCGTTTGTTTACATGGCATTACATGCGTGTGTGTCAAATACATGGTAGTGTGTGTAATGCTTTTTTTTTGTTTTAATGTATATTTTATGCAAAATTTAAAAATATATTAGCATTCTGCACTCCTTCTCTATATAAATTATAAGTGAGCGAAATTTCATACTCCTCCGCCCGCGTAATTTTCGTAAAAATGGGTACAAAGTCTTTGCTTCACGTATTAATATAATTATTATTGGCTAATATTTTTACGACCGCATTTGCTATTCTAAAGGCTCCTTCAAACAGACGCGACACGCGAAGCGACACCAAGGCACCGCCCCTGTCGCGCGACGAGCGGTGCCTTTGTATTGCGTGCGATTCGCGTCGCATATCACGTCTGTTTCAAATAGCCTTAATGTTGTTCGTGCCAATACAAAAAAAGAAGATGGCAAGCTTATTATTCAAATTCTGGTTTTATATTACACGAAGGTAGTATATAAAATCATTTAGTTGGCTTTATGCTTTTGGATGTGAATAAAATGTATTTAATCAATGGTAGGTATAATTGTATTAAAATTACTGGTTGCTACCGTAACGAAAATGTATATTCCATTTCCAATTATTTATTTATTTCTATTCCGAACACTACTTTCCATAGACTACTTGACTTTAAAGAACCCATTACCGATAAAATATTGATGAATTCGAAGAAAAAATGGCCGCAGTGTTTTACCTGCTAATACTACAGCAGAAAATTATGGTTTGTCCTCCATCAATTTGTGGTCTATAAATAGAACGGCACTTTTCTTTAGTGCCGTAATAGAGGAAGTATTACTACCGCACCCTAATTATGTAACACACTATCTATTACAATCTGAATCATTTTGAAGCCTATTGCTAATTCATTGCTTCATATGTTCGAAAAATTTATCTGCTCAACAACGTAAATAACGCAATGAATGTTGTTGAACTGTCAAAATGAAACCCATTCCTAGTGTTAGTGTGTTACGTAATTACCGCGCAGGTCAGTAGAATTATGATATTAATTTATGACGTCATGTTTTGTACTATTAAGGAAAATAGGGACTTATTTTGGTTAATAGATTTAGGTACAGTCAAGGAAAGTAATTGTATCGAATTGACACACTTCAATTTGCGGCGTTACAGCCATTTCATACAACTGTTAGAGAATGACGACGATAATTTAAATTGGTAGTCAATTTGCTGATCAATTAATAGAATACTCTTTATTATGTATACCATAAAAATTACAGATATAGATGTAGAAATTTTACACAGGGTGACACAATGGGCGGTCTTATTGCTAAAAGTGATCTTTTACAGACAACCTTTGGATGGATTAAAGACAGACAATAATGCAGGTAGTCAGTGGTGTACCATTGACATATATACTATAAATACATACATACATAAAACATAATTATACTTATCTACATATAATATATACAATAATAAACATGAAACAAGAGCATGGAAACTAAATGTAATGATGATGTTTAAGATGTGATGATGAGGGAGGAAGTGTTTTTTAACCAGAATTTGAAAGTGGTTAATGATTGAGGACGCCTTATCGACACGGGCAAGGTATTCCATAACCGTACTGCTTGAAGTGTAAAAGACTTGTCATAAAACTGGTGGATTGCATCGGCCATCTCTAGTCTTAAGTTTAATTAATTTAAATAATTTCCAAACACTGAGTTTAAAATCAATGACGATGACGATGGCGGTATCTGCCTTAAAACCACAGAACGTAGTGACTTTGAAACTATGAATGGTACTAGATAGATACAAAGATTGACGATTGATAACATGTATACCTACTGTCTGCACACTTCCTAAATAAATGATTTGATATAGTGGCAGGAGCAAGATTATAATGACATTGATATAAGATTTCATTAGAATATAAATTACCAACTTAAACAGCCTCAGTTAACAAACTTTATGGTATCTCATATTAGTATGAACAAAGAAGTTGAAATGCCGTCTTAACATAAACTCTTCCATTACAAAGTAATTCAAGTCTTCCTACAAGCTAACGAATATTGTATGACTTAGAAACTCTCTAGCGGGAGACACCAACAGCACAAAAAAATGTTATCTTAGTTACACAAATTCTACTCATCCATTTGACAAAACGGAAAATGAATAAAATATTAGTCGAAAAGAAACGCAAAGAAACTTCGTACACGATAAATCCGAATCGTAGAAGGACAATCTGAACACGCTTCGTTTACTCGTCAAATATGATTTGACGTAAAAGAATATAGGATATATTACTCCACTCAGCACTTGGTACGCCCGCGGCTCCGTTTGCAGTTGGAACTGGGGCAGGGAATGGAATAAAAACGGTTATTGCTCGGGGTTGGAGATATCCTATAGCTTATTTAGTAAGTATTTCCTCAATTTTTATTATATGGTCGGTGTGTCGATAAAGTGTTGCTAGAAATAGTGACGTTAATTAATATTGGAAGCTCGATCAAGTATCTGAAGAGTCAAATAGCTTTGCAATCTCATATTTTTCGTTAACTTTAAAAAGAAAGAAAAGAAAGTAAAAAATTATATTTATGTTTGCCAAAAAAGTGATTGGTTAACTGAAATGCTAAGGATAAAAGTTAACCAAGGATTCGACTACTGAAGGCCAATTCTCGTACTTAAAAACGCTTAAAGTTTGGTTGTAATCATATCTGAGCGAAAATTAATGTCAAAAAGCTTGTGAAAATTAGTAAAATTAGAGATTTTTTGACGGACTGAGACTGAGATTAGAATGTTAACGTTCTTAAAAATACGGAATATGCCCCTCAGACGAAATATAAGAGCGTTCACAGTATGCGGTCTGTTATGCAAAAATTTAATTCTATATATACTATCTATCAAATAATAGCATCGTATATAACAGTCACTGGTCATATAGTCATCTGGGCTCCTCTACAGAGATATCCATGCAATTTGCAGGGTGCCTGCGAGATCGGCTCTTCAAATTGAGTGTGAAAATGGAACGTTCGTGTCTGTATGCACTTTCATCGTTCACGAGACCATAATAACGAAATTTCCTACGCTGACTACTGGCAATAGTGCAGCACTATTTATGTATGAAATGTAATGTTCAGAATCGCAAAGCTTAGCACCTGTTTCTGTAATTGTAGCCATACTTAGATAGAAAATGCTATAATTGTACACCGTAGGAATAACATAGCTTACTACAATGTAATATTATTAAACTAGCGACCCGTCCCTACTTCGCATGGTTTCTACGACTTAACAAAATATGGTTTATTTATCTTCTATCTAAATAGAGGGTGTAAAAAGACCCATCACATAGCCGTCAACTACGTATTCTGTACATAAAACTAAGTAACATTGCATAAAAATAAATGCTGGGAAACGACTTTTATTTAACTAAATTATAATGATTGTTTTTTTTTCTAAAATGCCCCCTAAAGTGGTATTTGGGGGTGCCAAAGTTTGTATGGAATAATTTTAAACCGCAGTCCGATTAACTCAAAACTCAGTAGGTACTTACGACCAAAAATAAAGAATTACGTGTAGGTATCAGAGTTTTTCGATAATCGTCCTCTGAAGCGGGGGCACTAGGGTTATAAATTATGGATTTTACTGCGTGGCTTGCGTAACTCAAAAATTGGTATGAATAATTTTTAAGTTAAGGAAACATCCCAAAATATTTGCAAAATATTTCCGCCCCTGTGGGGCGAAAAGAGGGTATACTTGAAACTTGGCAATATTTTCCGTAGTAAATAATAAAGACTGGCACTTTTACTTTTTTTTAAACAGTACCTAACAGAGGATTTAGAGGGTGTCAAAGTTAGTAAGCAAAGGCGCTGTCAGATTAACTCGAAACTCGGTACTAATATTTAGAACAAAAAATAAAAAAGTATGTAATTCAGGTTTTTTCAAAAATCAACTCCTAACTGGGTGGAAAAGGGTAATAAAGTTTGGATTTTACAGCTTGCTTCAATTAACTCAAAAATGGGTATAAATATTGTTAAATCATACAATGGAAACGTACCAAACGCTTTATTTAAAACAATCCCTGACCTGGTGAAAAGAGAGGACACTGTCTATTTGAAAAATGTTATAAAAATAAATAAAAATAATCGTTTATTTTCAGGCATCGAAGGCCCATAGCGTCTTAGTATAACTAAAAAATAAACTTACAAGCTATGTTAGTAGTAACACACAAGAGTACAAAAAAAAACAAAACAAAAACACGGCATCCAATTAGAGGAAGATCTATCAAGCCCCATGTCTGACATGTAACTTGATAAACCTATCCATTGTAGGCCCTTCTAACCTATCTGAAAAAACCTTCAGAATCACACCACTTAGACCACTGATCTATTAACTAAAACATTGGCTCGAAGGCTTATTTATCTAAATCTATACTAATATATTAAAGCTGGAGTTTGTTTTTAATTATTTTTTTGTTTGAATGCGCTAATCTCTGGATCTACCTACCAGTCGGATAAAAAAAACTTTTTGCATTTAAAAGCCCAATTTTTGAGGAAGGTTACAGGATATTTAACATCACGCTACAACTGTTTGGAGCCGAGCAAAGGGAAAAAAGTCAGAAAGAACGCTAAGTGAAAACGAAGTAATAGTGCGGACTGGTGAAGCGACGGGGTGGGTCGGGGAACAAGAAAATTCACGCTGACGAAGTCGCTAGCAGAAGCTAGTAATACAGGGTGGCCGGAACATTGACGTCCAAAAATAAAATTTAGGTCCCTCGTATCGTGGGGTATCCGAATCACCCCCATGTATGGTCCGCGACTTTTCATAGTTTTCGAGTTACGAATTTTTTTCTGATTTTTTGAGAATGATCGACCTGACCAATCTAAAAAAAATTTAAAAAAAAAGTACATGGCTTTGTCGAGATTTTTTTTTTTTGCAACTGAATCTTCGTGAGTAGTACTTTTATGCATAAAATAATCAGCTTCGTAACTGTGATGAAAGTTATGAAAAAGTTGGTCTAAAGTGAAAAAATTACGTTCGGTAAATTCGTAAAAAAAAATTCGTAACTCGAAAACTATGAAAAGTCGCGGAACATACATGGGGGTGATTCGGATACCCCACGATACGAGGGACCTAAATTTAATTTTTGGACGTCAATGGCCACCCTGTATAATTATAAGTTGGATATATTTGTTATGAATATAAAATTTCCAGGAATAAATGCTCTAAATTATGGTGAACACCGCATCAAAATCCGTTGCGCAAGAACAATGCGGTCACATAGACAGACACGAAAAGTGACTATAATTTATAATATTTAAACATGGTACTAATCCCTCAGGGCAAAACAGTGACTGTTTCTAACAAAAACATCAAATCAAATTGCCCGAGATTAAGTTGTTTTATGAAATTAAATCCTCTTGTTTTAAGGAAAATCTCGTGACTAATGAACCTTCACGGCAGTGCAATGAAAGCAAAAACATAATTAGTCCAAAAACAACTTAAAAAGGGAAAAATAATTTCCAATTTTGCTCCAATTACGGACAGAATTATGTGTATCGCTACGCCTATTTTAGAATAAAACGTAGGCAGAGCTTCAGGCCGTGCCAACATTCCGTTGGCACTTCGCCTCTGCGTAACGGTTGAGTTTAAATCGCAATAGTATGTAGTGACAAATTGTTAGTGCGACGCCCACAAACCTGTAGTCATAGAACGTGGGAGTCTAGGGACAAAGTTCCGGAAGCAATATTGAGCCATGTTCATGTGGGTGGACCGACCGAGTGAAGGTCGAGGAAATCTGGATAAACTGGATGCGAGAAACGCAAAACTGGTCATTATCGCGAAGTTTGAGTGATGCCTATGACCAGCTATTGACGTCTTTTGACTGAGATGATAATGATTTAGATATAATTTCTTCTATAGCTAGCACATCACTGTATGATAACAAGCTCAATACATTACCTGTAACCAGATCTATCCATGTGGAAGCTTGTAGTTAGCTTTTCCTATCTTTGCAAGATATTTAAGTTTGTCATTAGTATATGCTTAAAAAAAATTGTGAATCATGATCATCAAGATGAATAAGTTAAATTTAAAAGGTAATAAACAAATTCATACAAAATCATAAATCTGTACAGACACGCAAAAATATTGCCTCAAGATACTTGAGTTACAAAAAAAACTAGTACAAGAATAATGCTTTACATTAAGTAAATGAAGCTCAAACGATAGAAGGAGCAAAACCACTTAGCGATATGAAACCTTCAGTAACAGATAGCCGAGATAAAGCCCAAATTGAGGCAGAATACAAGATAAACGCAGACGAACCTCTGACGTCACTAGAACAAGATGAAATTAGAACTGATTTGAGGGTCAACGATGAACATGGACATTTTGTGATTACTAGGTAGGTAGGTACTTTAGAAGTAGGGGAATCAAAATAACTATCGTGTAATTATTACCCGACAGCGGCAAAGCCCAAATAGAGGGTAATGCTTTTACTGTCTTACATTCAGTGTAATATATTCAATGCTACGACCTATTCTTAAAAAAAAACAAAAAAAAAATTAACAAATCAATTTAGAAATGAAAATATATATATATAATAAAATAATAACCAGTTTTATTCGAACCAATTGGTTGACATTATTTAACTTTTAACTAAGACTAGCTTTTGCTCGCGGCTTCGCCTGCGTGGATGTCGAAAGATATCCCACGGGAACGAAATACCGGGTCTACCGGAATTTTTCCAGGGTTTTCATATAACTCTATTGGTTTACTTGGCCAGTAAAGCTTCCAGTCCGCATGATTTTATCCGACATCTTTGACAATTATCGTCATATTTGTGCCAATTTACACAAACACTTTAATGAATTATACAATTAAACCTTCCTCATGAATCACTCTATGTATTGGTGAAAACCGTAAGAAAATCCGTTCGGTAGTTATTGAGTTTATCGCTTTCAGACTGATAGACAGACGCGACGGGGGGACTTTGTTTTATAATAAAATGGGCAACAAATGAGAAATTCATCCTACTAATCCTACTATCCTACTATCCTACTAATCCTACTAATATTATAAATGTGAAAGTGTGGATGTTTGGATGTTTGTTACTCAAACACGCAAAAACGGCTGAACGGATTTGGATGAAATTTGGCACATGGGTAGACCATGACTTGGATTAAAACATAGTATACTGACTATCCCAATATTTCATCGGGATCGAGACTTATGCGGGTGAAACCGCGGGGCGCAGCTAGTACTTAATATTTTAAATTCGAAAGTAACTCAGTCTGTATGTTACCTTCACGCCTAAACCACAGAACGGATTTCGACAAAATTTGGAAAGGCGATAGATTGCATCCCGGGGAAGGACATAGGTTACTTTTTGTCCCGGTAGCACGTTCCCGTGGGATGATTTTCGACATCCACGCGGGCGAAGTCACGAGCAGAAGCTAGTAGTTTCTATACCTAGTTACTTTACTTTTAATTTATAAAAATCGCTAAAATTAATCACTCAAAAAAAAGGTAGTAGGTAATCCTAACTAATGTTATAAATGCGAAAGTAATTTTGTTTCTTTGTTACGCTTTCACGCTAAAACGGCTGAACGAATTTGGATGAAATTTGGCATATGGGTAGACCATAACCTGGAGAAGAACATTGACTTCTTTTCATCCTGGATCGCAGACGAAGTCATGGGCAACAGATAGTCTGAGAATACTTTGCCTAGACATACCTAAAATCCCATACATATAAGAAGTTACATTTATAATACGATAAACGTAACACCATTGTATAGTTTTGCTAGATTTAATCCAGATTACCAAAAACTTGTTATCCGAAAATCTAGCATAACTGAAAGGTCCACTTTAAGTTTATCGATCTCTAAAGATTAAAGTGTTCAACAGGGATACATATCTAGTTTTCAAGACTTTGTCAAAACATATATTCTATCCTTCAAAGGATCTTCGGAATAACGTTCGAGGCCCAAAAATTTGAATCGCTGGATTTGCCCTCACCGTACTTTGGTCATGAAAAAAGTGTCAAATTTTCATCCCCCATTGAACGATAGACATGATTTTCATTATGAGTAAGCGAGACAGTACAATTCAAAATATCATTGTCAACGAAACAGAAACGTGATCATCTTTTGATAGATCATCTTTTCAGATAGCAAACGCCGACCTCATCTAGTTTTAAAATATGATTGAAGTGTAAAAGTGTTTGTACAAACCTACTTACATTAATAAAATTATTTATCATTTATCATTCGACATGGTCGGTTGAATCTAAATTCTTAAGGGCCAATTTAAATATAGCTAAGTTGCGGTAGAAATTTTGCTATCTTACTTTGAATATGTTTTAAACAGATTATACTGCTAGGCTGAGAACAGATAGTGGTTTCAGTTAGGCGGTTTAAATAAATTCATCAATTTCAGAGCGAGTAGAATGTTTAGGCTTAGTAGACAATCCAATGTTAATCGTTCTTAAAACATTAGAAATGCGGTCACGGTCACGTGGTCCAGTGGTAATGGCCGCGACTTACGAGTTGTAGGTCGTAGGTTTGAACCCAGACATACGCTATACTTTGTGTAAATTATTTCATCACCACTGCTCTCAAAACGGTGAAGGAAGCATCATGAGGAAACGCATGTTCTAGATCCAAACATTCAAAGGCACGTGACATCTACGATTTTTTTATTTGGTTTACGGCATACTCCCTCCCACTGAGACGAGGCCTGTGTCCCAGCAGTGGGAACATTATAGGCTGAATATGCTAACAGTCAAATTCTCAAATGTTATCAATTTTAAGACAAGTAAAGTAAAATTATAAGAACGCCTTAAAGTCAGGTATCGTTTAATAATTCGGGCAATAGACGACGATCCCCAGTAATAATTTAACAAAGAAACTACCTCCAATTTGATAAAAGATTTAAAAATAGTTGATATGTCATATTACATCAATAAAATTCATAAAAGCTATCGAACACTTTATTAAATTCCTTCATCTCAAAACCATTGCTATAGCATAATTGCCACTTTACGAGTATCTAGAAACGCGTCAGTGTGATTTGGTATTGAGTGACAAGCAGTAACCTGCCGTTAACAATTCTCGCACAGAATCGAACGTCAAAAGCCTTTGACATTAACACTTCTAGCAATATAGATAAATCTCTGTACTGGCATCAATCTGTGCAGTTGCTTTTACTTGCACTTTTTGATGGATATATGATAAATAATTTTATTCCTATAAGTAGGTTTTTACAAACACTTTTACATGTCAATCATATTTTTTAAACTAGATGTGGTCGGCGTTTCCTATCTGATTACTCCAAGAAGAAAGGCCGAAACAAACTCAGAGGTCACAGTCTCTTTTAAATTCCAAACATAATCTTGGTCAGAAAACGTGTAAAGCATAGATTGGTGTCTGAAATCGTTTTTTGAGGAAAGAACCACACAGATTGAGTGAACCTGTCCAGTCAGTGCACGCATTGCACGCATTTGTCAGTAATCGTGCAGCTAAACTCAGAACTTACGGAGCTCAAGATTACGATAGGGACAGATTCTACAGTTTATGTTAGTGAAGATTTAGCTTCATCTTCAACGTAATTAAATGGCTACTATACAAACTTATCTTGAAAGGTCGTTCTAAGATAATATTTTTGTGCTATCATCTGGGAGATTGTCAACTATCGTGTCTGATGTGTCTTGAATGTCATACGGACATTTTGGTCAATAAGTTGGGTAGGATGGTCCAAAAGTTGAAACTTGGAATATAATTATATTTCTTTTGTTTTTATTGTGTAATAAAAGATTAGTATGTTGAATAAACAACTTGGTATTTATAACCACAATTCTTGACTGGCAGCTAATCAAACTTAAAATTCTCGCTAAAAGGCTGTCAACTGAGTGTTTTAGCCTGTCTATCATTTATCATACGCTGATCAAGCTCAAATGCTCGCCTCTTGTTGAAATGCTTTTATTCAACAGCTCCTTGTGAAACTAACAACCGACATTTTTGTTGTTTTTTCTAAGACGAAAGAGACGAGTCTATCCATTCTAGCGTATTCTACTGTTAGAAATGGGCTTGTCTTAATAACATAACATATACCATCACGCCTGTATTTTTCGAATGGTAAGGCAGAGGTGCACCTAGATTTCGCCAGCTATGTTTAAGCCAGTAAGCGAGCCAATTGCCATCAAACGGGCCCAAATGTAGACTCCGGGCCAATAATGAGAAATTCTAGATGGAAAAACCTAGTAACACTTTACCCGACCCGAGAATCAAACCTAAGACCTCATGCTCAGCAGTTGCGACTACTAGACTAACGAGTCAGTCTGTCTAAATAGTAAGCAACTATTAAGTATCATAATGAAGAAAATTTGCAAAAAAAATCTAATAAGACAATTTCTAAAACATGATTTCGTTTTTCCAATAAAGATGAATACATGGTGGCAGGGACATCGATGCGCACCCTGTTACCATGGATTCAGTAGATGATCCTGAACCCCCTGCATTGAAAAAAACTTCATCGTTTATAAAAAAATATAACTGTTCATCGATTATTAAAAAAACGGGTGTTCCATACATTTTGACCGCGTAGGTGTTGCACTTTTCTATGAAACATTTGTTTTTTTTTTTTGATGACCGGCGAAATGTTCTACGCTAGGGGGTCTAGAATCATGTGCTGAATTCATGGTTATAGTTTGTGCGTCGATTTTCCTGCGAACCTGTAATTTAACCATTAAGACCATTCTAGCATAGTCTACAGCTAGATACCTATAGATTTGTCACATGATAGTATGATCACACTCATGACTGTCCGCACAAACGTCATTCTAGGCACAAAATTATGTTATTAAGAAATTTTCAAAGAAGAATTAAAGTAATTTGCACGAGGTAGCTTAATCAGCCTTATAATGTTCCCACTACTGGGACACAGGCCTTCTCTCGGTGAGAGGGAGCGGGCTGTACCACGCGGGTCAGTGCGGGTTGGTATATATCACGTATCTTCCATTTTTTTGGTTCTAGGACATGCTGGTTTCCTCACAATGTTTTCCTTCACCATTTTGAGAGTAGATGTGATGAAAAAATTTACACAAAGTAAAACGCCTATCTGGGTTCGAACCTACGACCTACAACTCGTAAGTCGCGGCCGTTACCACTTGGTTACCGCTGCTCGAGATAGGCAGTTCCTAAATTCAGTGCCTGACTTTAAGATAAGGAAAACAGTAACTTTGTAAGTGCCAGATAAGGAGAAGCCTATAACGGCTAAGTAAGAACGGCATCAGAAGGTCCGTACTGGTACTTAAAAAACGTTCAAACTCAAGTCGCAATCACATCTGAGCGACAGTCAATGTGCCTTTTTTAACCGACTTCAAAAAAAGGAGGAAGTTCTCAATTCGATTGTATTTTTTTTAAATGTGTGTTACCTCAGAACTTTTTTCTAGGTAAGCTGATTTTGATGATTATTTGAAAGCGGGTGCTTCTCATGTGGTTCCATATAAATTTGATCAAGATCTGACTAGTACTTTTTGAGTTGTCTTTAAAATAATGTGTATTTCTTCAACTTGTATTATTGATGATGTTTTGATAAGCTCCTGTCACTGTTATTTACATATCAAGTAGTGGTATACGAATTTGTGTGTTGTAAGTACCACAACTAAAAAGTGAAGAATAAAAACATTTTTATAAAATAAAATAAAAAAAGCAACAGACTTCCAAAACAAAACTACATAGAAAAAATTACTTTAATTTCGGAAGTCGGTGGCAAAAAACGAAAATACAAAACCAAATTTATTTAGAAATTAAAGTTGCTTTTTTGTAGTTTTTTTTTTTGAAGTTGTGTGTTTTTCTTTCTTTCTAAAATGTATGTAACATGTAGGTATTTGGACAGATTGAGACCGAGATTAGAATGCGAACGTTTTTTAAAATGCGGGAATTTCAGACCTCCACCGAGTGAAAAATAAAATCTTCATTCCAAAGTCAATGAATACATTCGCAATAAAAACATAGGTGCTTACTATCCCGACCATCATGCTAAAGTCAACTGCGAAAAATGAGGTCAATGGGCCCGTAAGCTTTGGCCATGCTAGCTGTCACTGTATAATGACGGGTTTTTCTTCTCTACACATTACCGAAAATATCTCCGCAACTGAAGCAAATATTATGCGAGGTCTTACAAATACACATAGAGGGCTAATGTAACGCCAATGCCCTAGATTATTCCTTACTGTGTTAGCGTAAATCTATAGAATCTTTGTTGAAGGGAAAGCATTAGGAACTACATAGAATACAAATAACACTACCTTAACAATCCGAGTCGTAAATGCATAACGACGAAAGAGACCACTCATTTCTTTTGTCTTAGAAAATAAAAAACATTTTTACAAAAAAAAAAAACACAAAAAACGTGAAAAATAACTTTAATTTTAGAAGTCACTTGATTTATGTAAAATATTTTTTTTTGACTTTTTAGTTGTGGTACCTACTCCACACACATTCATATACCAATACTTGATATGTAAATAACCGTCACAGGAAATTATTATAACATCATCAATATAAACTAAGTGGAAAAATACGCATTATTAAGGATAACTTAAAAACTACTGATCAGAACTTGATGAAATTTAAATGGAACCACATGTGAAGCACCAGCTTTCAAATAAAAAAAGAATCATCTATATCGGTTCACCTAGAAAAAAAAATCTGAGCTTGCACACACAAAAAAAGAAAATAGACTCGAATTGAGAACGTCCTCCTTTTTTTGAAGTCAGTTAAAAAAAAAAAGTCGGTTCTCAATTTCACAAGGACCTGGTGAATACAAGCATTTCAACAAGAGACGAGCGTTTGAGCTTGATCAGCGTGTGATAAATGATAGACAGGCTGAAACACTCAGTTGACAGTTGACAGCATTTTAGCGAGAATTTTGAGTTTGAATAGGTGCCAGTCAAGAATTGTAGTTATAAATACAAAGTTTATTCAACATAGTAATAATTTATTAAACAATAAAAACAAAAGAAATATAATTATATTCCAAGTTTCAACTTTTAGACCATCCTACTCAACTGATTGACCAAAATGTCCGTATGACATTCAAGACACATCACACACGATAATCGACAATCTCCCAGATGATAGTACAAAAATATTATCTTAGAACGACCTTTCAAGTTAAGTTTGTACAGTAGCCATTTAATCACGACCTAAATGGGTGTGTACCTACTTTTAGAAGGATACAAATTACGCCTACTAGTTTCACAAAGCACGCAATGATCATTAATGTCTGTCCTAAGAACACAACTAGAAAAAAAAAAAACATCATATTAGTACGAGTTACTGCCAAGAAAAGTCCAATTAGGAATAAATGAGATATGACCAGCGGCTAAAAGAAATACAACATAATGCTCATGTATGTCCCTTTTACAAGCTTATTTTTTCCTTTTCCATTTTTTCCTTTTGACAGCAAAATATCCAATAATAATCTAGACGATTTTAACAAGCCACATAAAAAGGTAATAATTGCAACAACAGATCAATAAAAGTCTTTGAACCGTGCCAAAGTCTTTGAACGCTACGAAAGACTTTGAAGGCCATAATTTGTACAAACGTTTGTTAACATGATACGCAAAGCAATCCAACTTTGAAGTACTTCTGAGGAAGTCATGGAGTATCAAAACTTTATAATTTTGGGCATGCACGTATAAGTACCTAAATACATATAACGTAAACGAGGCCTTTGACTAACTTTCATACTAAAGATAAGAAGAAGAAGAGGGTAAGAAGCTTCATAATCGAAGACTAGTCGAAATTACTAACAATTTGGTTTACACAACAAAATATGATTTAACATGGCAGTAGAAATTTGGGTACTTATACTAGTACAACTCGCGAATACAGGCATTATGATAATGTTATGTGCGTAAAACATTACTAGTGATTACTTAAAGAAATCTCGAGCTAAACTAAATACCTACTTGTCCTGGATTTTACGACACCGGTAAAAGATCGATCTCACAACTTAACCAACAGATTATTTCCATTTCTAATATCAATCATTTTCTAAAGAAGAAACTTCCAGCTCATCGTGATTTTATGATAGGTATGTGAGTTTAAAATAACTAGTAAGTATAAACCTATAAATGTTCCCACTGCTGGGACACAGGACTCCTCTCTTCGAGAGGGCGAGGGCTGTAATCTACCACGCGGGCCCAGTGCGCGTTAATAGATATCACATGTCTTCGATTTTTCTAGGACATGCCGGTTTCATCACGAGGTTTTCCTTCACCATTTTGAGATCAGTGGTGATGAAATTAATTACACAAAGTAAAGCGCCTGCCTGGGTTCGAACCCACGACCTACACACTCATAAGTCTTGGGCGATACTACTGGGCTACCATTGCTCTTAGTCAGTATATTATAAAATAAAATGGAATACTGTTATAAAATAATAATACCAGCCTAATATTTTCCCAAAAGGCCTCATCGCATACAGAGAAGTCACGACCATTGATCACCAAGCTTGCTCAAGACTGGTTGGCAATTTCAGACTTATAAAAAGTATACTATAAGTCCAGGTTACCACGTTTAGGTTAAAAATTTTCCGCTCCTGGCTCAAAAAAAAAATCTAAAAGGCAACCACAGGACAGTCCGGTTAAGCAGCCACGACCCCCAGTGGTCAAAACTGCGAATAGCCATACCAAAAAAAAAAAAAAACAGGTTACCATACAATATTTTTTCTTCACCGATATCAGTAATCTCCAAAATAAACTCAGAAAGTAACTAAAATGCTTAGGTATGTTAAGACTCAGTTCACGTCAGCATTACACTCACAATAAAATCTAACAGCTTCTAATAACCATCAGGTACAAAAAAAGCCCAACCAATCGTATTTTTATTTGTTTAATTTTTTGTAAATGTAAATGGTTAAATAACCATTTACGTACACACATATATAAACAGCCAAGAAAAAAAGAAAGGACAAATACGTATAAAGGTGATGCTTATTTCTAAAGAAATCTCTTCCAGCATACCTGCGATATGAGAGTATATTAAAGATATGTAGACAACGTGTGTAAGAGTAGAAGGGAAAACAAAATACATACAATCTAAAATAATTTTCCAATTTTAATATAAACATACAATATGAGAAATGAGAATACACTGACATACATACATACTTCTAAAATAATCGTGATTTTATGTTATGTTAAAATGAGTAGTAAATACTTGTAGAAAATGCTTACCTAGCTGGTAAAAAATTATATAAAGGCTTATGCCAAGAGTCACGTCAGTATTGCACTCACAATTTTACAGCTTCTCATATTTATGAAGTTCTAAAAAAGAATTTCCCAGCCAATCTAGACTAACACTCGTTTTCCAATCTAAAATCGCTGTAACGCACGTAGATACTGACATAACGACCCGACGGCTTATAGCTTACGCTCGAGGCATAGAATCTCGATGTTTCAAAATCCTTCGCCAATCCATCACTTCACTGTGGCATTGTTTGTTACTAACCAACCGATTGATCTGTGAGGTAGCCGTAATCATACGACGTGGGTTTGTAAGAGGGTCATACCTTATTTTGAGTTGCATTTTAGTTGAAATATCTGGGCTACATTTTCACTGAATGATTATAAGGTAAAGATTTTTTGTCATGATCAACCTATTAGACAGTCAACAATCACTACAAAGCTTAAAAGTGTAGCAAGAAAAATTAAAATAATGATAAGTTACAAGTTAAGTTCTCTTCAAAATGGTTGAGCTGAATGGTGCTGATCTATACGTCATGTTCGTGAACGGGCGCCGTCAGTAGGGACTGGCCATCACTTAGCATCCACGGCTTATTTTAATTTCCGAATTGTATTTTTTTTTTTTATCTTTTTAATTACGGTCGCTTTTAACGTGCCTTCTTTCTACATCGTTCTCACATGTATAATTTCAACATGAATGATGTAAACAATTTTTTGTAAAAATATTTTGATTTAAATGAGTGTCCGTGGAGTTTCTTGCCTGTTCTTTTCCGTAGGTACCTACGCTTTGGAATGGGCCACTAGCTTCATCTTTCTGACCGATCGACCCCTTGACAATTCAAAATGCCTTTATTTGGTTTACGAGTATTTCAAATGAGTTTGAGTTTATTTTGCGCAATAAGTGAAATTATTTTAAGGGTATTGAAATTATAAGCCCCGGGTTTGACGTAAATTAACGTCTCAATAATTTATTATTGACACAGAACGCTCCAAAATCTAAGACTTACTGTAATTGAGGTAATAAAAATCTGGTCACGAACTTTAATTACTGTGAAATTCATCAACAGATTTCGTATTCATATGGGTCCAGTACAAGTGTAACCTAATGAAAAAGGGAACGACGAAAAGAATTACATTATATACCTCTAATTCTTATTTCCACTCTTTACTTCTGACTTTTGTAAACAGGATTTTAATTCAGATTTGTTACAGTTGTAATGGCAATCATGTCATTTGTTTTAAATAGGCTTTTATTTTATATAGATTCTTCTATATTTTGTGAATGTGAGAACGTTGTAGGCCTAACTTGTAGACTAGATTAGTAGACCTTTTTATATATATTTTTATATTTTGTTGAGTGCGTGTTACTTATTGTCAGGCCTGCACTGTCCTCCCATTATCAACACTTTAATTTGGAACATTGTAAAAGCCCCTTATTTTTAAAAGAGTAACCGTGGAGTTTCTTGCCGGCTCTTCTCCATAGGAAACCAATTGGAACCGTGCACCTAGCTTCTGACGTTTCATAAGTGCCCATGTTGGTTTATGTGAAATAAAATATTTTGATTTTGTTATTTTTTTTGATTTTGACGAGCCCGGATCATAACCCAAAACAACGGTTTTTTTTTTTTGTTTTCCGCAATCTGAAACCAACTCAATAGATAATCTGATACAATGCACAAAAACGCTAAAACTAAACTAAGGTCCACCCAACCAGTGTAATCTCCAGAAATGGTCAGTCCAACCCGTTCTAAAATGAGACAATCGAGGTTAAAATCTTATCTAAAGGTTTTCTTTGCCAAAAGCATACAGATTTTTCATTACTGGAAGTATTAATGTCCCATATTAACATTTAAAGAGTATAATCAAGTCCGTTTTGGCAACGCTGCCCGTCGGACTGTTATAGATTTTTGTCTCTAAATACGAAATTAGTTTTCAGTCTTTAAAATTGTATGTGAAACTAGTTGGTGCCTGCAATTTTATTCGCATGATAAGTCATCTATCAAGTCTGTTATCAACTTTGTTGGGGTCAGCTTCCAGTCAAACCCGATGGTGCTGAATACCAGAATTTTACGTCAAATGACTGCCATCCGACTTCCAAAACTCGGTTACTGGATAACGCGATACCCTTGGTAAAACTGGTCAGACTAATTCCCGGATTAAAAGCATCCTATTTGTCTGTTTTGTCTCTTCAGTCTATTGCGTGATTTGAGTTACAAACATCTTTATAAACTTTTATAGTTATGATCTATACTTATACTTAATCTATACTGATATTAAAAATACCTGTGAGTATAAGGGGTAAACCTCGGGACTACTAATCCAATTCCTTCTTTTCTTAATTTTGTTGGGAAGCTACAGTATTGCTATAGAAATTTCACGCGGACGAAGAAATTTTTGCCATGCAATCAAAAACCATGAGACGGTGTAAAAATAATCTGGGAAATATTGAAAACGAAACACGAAAATTTTTCTAAGACTTCGCTCCATTTCTTTTTCCATTTTTTTTTTATTATTTCGTTTCCGCTTATAGTGCCCCTAAGCGTATACTCCAACTCCTACAACTCCGCCCCTGAGAAGACCCACTGACCAGCTAGTTACTAATATTAGATAAGTTACAGTCATTTCCTAATACCTACCGATATTTGCACTTTTAATAATGACCGAGTAGAAACAATCTAGGCTTAAGAGATGAAGTAGCTGAGAACTTAGAATGGAAGACCAGCTTGCGTGTTTATAAAGTAACGATCCACCCTGGTATCACTCGGGTGACTCATTAATTATTAAACCTTCCTTGAGAAAATAAAATCAAATCTCTCAAAATCATAAAATCTCAATGCTATTTAAAACCATATTTTTCAGAATAAAATTCAAATTTTTTTTTTTTTGAGTTTAGTCCGGGCCACAACATTTTATACATTTATGTTTTTTTTTTTTTAATAGAAATTAGAGAAAACTCATTGTTACTAAAATAATCAAGTACAGTAAGTAGTGTTCCCTAAATCCTTTAAAAGGGTAATCCTTCATTTGGTATCGAAAACAGCAATATCTGAACACGAAACCATAAAAACGATCCTTAGAATTGCCGCTTTGCCGATTGCGACATAATTTTAGTGCAAGTAATTCAACGAACCAATTCTCTGCATTCGACACTTCCAAGAGAAATATTGCCCATTGAAAAAAATCAATGAAAACCTAATAAGTTCTGTGAACGTTTTAACATTCTGCTACAACCGCACCCATTACTTATAACGTCAGTTCTAAGAAAGTGCTGAAAATTGCTTGTAAAATCGCTTGAACGGCATTTGTACCCTTTTTCGAAGAAAATTCGTAAATTCCACAGTTCGAATTAGAAATCTTTAGTAAAATATTAATTATTTGTGGGTAGTGTAGGTGTATGGGTAAATTAATATTAATTGGTTAACACCAATTAATATTAATTTACCCATACACCTGCAATTAAGCAGTTTTTCTTTAAAATGTTTAAATAAATGTTTAATGGTCTTTGAATTTCATAGTGGAGTTTTGTACGCAGAAATCGTGCCTGGTAAATTAATGTGTATATTTGTGTTAAAATTATTAAAATCTCCTTTTATTTAGGGGCAATAAAAGCTGTAAAAATACCTAAAATTTCAACAAGTTACATTTCAGAAACTGAGAAAATATTTTCTAGATCATGAACTATTTGGTAGTAGTTAGCAGGCTTATAATAAAATCGCACCCTTACCTGATAAATCCAGAAAAATAAAACTGAAGTCACTTCATAAGGTAAAACTTTCCTGTTTATAATAATTTCCACTTTAACAGTAAACCACACTTAGCACTTCACTTAAACTATTAGCCGAACAAAGTTTTTAAGTACACAAAGTTCGTCACAAACTTTTACCGGCAACCCTTATTATGTGTCATAAATCTCATCACTTTCTGGTATCCCGTACTTTACGACCCGCGACGTCACATTTCGTTGCACTCGATGTACGTCATCCGTCAAATAACGCAACAGCACGTCTGACTTGCACGACACCTTGCGGGAAACTAACTAACGAACACAGCATCGCCGGGGTGAGCGCTTCAATGTGTGCGTGGAAGTCCGTAAACAGTGTACACACAGCTTATGTTGATGTGTGAGTGATCCTAGACTCGCGTCAGTGATTTCAGTCCCGGACTCCCGGTACAATTTTGACTCAGTGTGCGGGACCGATCACCTACGAACGTATCTGTGTGTGTGCACAATACAGCCGGGAAAAACGGACTGTGCCACACGGCGCATGCCCAAAGGAGTCTGAAAAATAAAATTGTGTTTCGCGCTATTTAAATACTGATGCGAGCGACAGATTATAAAACCAGTGTGCTTTTACAAAGGGGTAATTTAACTGAATGGGAGTTTTCATTAAATTCGTTTTTAGAATGTCTTTATATTCGTATATTTTATTTGGTGTTTGATAATTTTCTACTCTGGTTCGCGTTGAAATGCATTACTCTATGTAAATTCGCGCGTGACAGCCACATTTATGTAAAGCTATGTATAGGTTAAGCATATTATAAACAAAGATTAGGATAACTCACTTTTGTACTGTGAACTTAGTTCTGAATATAGATTCGTAGAGTAAAGACGTATCGTTTTATTGAATTAATTATAGACCCCTTCTGTCACGCGCGACCCTGGTATTGGCAGGATTTTCTTTTTTTTTAAGTTGTTTTGTTTTTAATAAAACTCTAAGTTTGTCGTGGTTAGTGACAACATGTATAATCTTATGCATACATAAGGCTCTTTTAATAATTAATAATGTAAAAATTATTTTTCTTTGTTTTTTTAAAGATTGTTGAACTTAACCTTCAATATATTTTTATTAATAGGACTGTGGTTCAGTTATAGAACATAATAAAACCATGAACCAATCTCTATGTTTCAATCATTTTGTCTTTTTTTTTTTCTGCCAATACACAAGGGTTATTTATTACCTTGTATGTTTGTACAAACGGCCCGGCATACTTATAGTGCTTCACTTTCGATATGCGGGGCGCGGAGTCGTTTTTTTTCTAGTCTGCGGTAATACCTATATATTTTTTTTTTAATACGTTATTTACACAGTGATGGCTTATTCCACATTTTGTTTGCCTCAGACCTACATTCTACAAAATATCACCAAGCTTTTCATAATCACTTTCTTGCCTTAACTTAATTTATTTGAAGTCGATGCAGCATATCTTTTTCTTTCATACTTTTTTGTTACTCATCCTCTCAGTAGAAACTACTAGCTTTTCCATCTTTCACACAGTCCATCAGCATAATCAGCCTATAACGTTCCCACCGTTGGAGCACAGGGCTCAGGCCTCCTCTCTGCGAGAGGGAGTGGGCCATAATTCACCACGCGGGCCCAGTGCGGGTTGGTGAATAAAATCGACAGTACTTCACCAAGCTTTTATTAGTAAATACGTTTTAAATCTCATTCCTTTCCTCACGGGTTATAATAATATTGCCTCAATTACCCACTATTATTTGTTAATTAAAACAGTGGGAGGCTTTCCGTGAACAATTCTCTGTGGGATACATGATAAATCATGTTATTACGGGCCATCAAACTATACGATAAATAAATAAGGAAAACAAACGGATTCGCGAAACTACAAAAGGTTGCTGGGATAGAGGAAATAACGTAACATCATGCTTGTAGTCCCTGAAGGGGAAGACAGAGGTGTAAGCATTTCGCAAGTTATTTTAGAAAATGAAATGAATATCGGCAGAAATCTGTTATTGGTAATACTTTGACCTTGAGCTAGCCTAGCCAAGTACGGAGTTTCAATAGAATAAGAGGCCAACTTTAACTCGATCTGTTACCACTCACGTGCGGCCTAGCATAATGACAATTTCTTTCTGGAAAAACCAGTAACCTAAAATAATTTTTCTCGTTTCGAGGTTTTAACTCAAGACCTCATCAAGCAATAACGTCTGATAAATAAGATGTTGAAACAGTAATATTTTTATTTATGTTCTTATAAAATTACTTTATAAAGTATGTGTAACTCGAGTTCTAAGCCCGAACGTCTGATTTGGTGTTACCTACCATTGATAAGTCATAAGCTTTGGATGTATCTACGCCAGTTTGGCTGTTATAATAGATAGAGGCGGTTAAACAGAGGTGTATAATAAAATAGAATACTCTCCCAATGGAATAGATACTCTTATTTATTTACAGTCACCAAAACAGTTAAGTAACCAGGGTCGTCGGATATAGTTGATGTTTAGTAACAAACCGATGGATGTTTTCAAATAAAATTTAATTGAATTAATAGAAAACAAACAGTTAATTTATCAAATTAAATTTCATTCGAAAACATCCGTCAGTTTGTTACTAAACTTCAACTATATCCGACGACCCTCGTTACTTAACTGTTTTGGTGACTGTACATAATAAAGAGTATTCTAGTCCATTGGGAGAGTATTCTATTCTATTATACACCTCTGCTTAACCGTCTCTACCTATTATAACAGCCAAACTAGCGTAGATACACCCAAACTTATGACCTATCAATAGTAGGTATTTTTTTATGTTAGGGTTATGAAAATCGATGAAGAGCTCGTGGCTAAGTAATAATCGCCCCGCGGGTCGGTCCATCAGGCTACGCTTGCCGAGGCTGGGCCGTAGATGGGTGACCATCTTTGCATACCGAGACTCTTCCATACCTCGGAAACGTTAAGCCGTTGGTCTCGGCTGTCATTCGTGGATCTTTGGCAGTCGTTACGGGTCGTCAGAAGCCCGAAAGTCTGACAATCAGTCTTATCAAGGCGTATCGTTTTACCTAGTTACTGGGTTGTGGAGGCCAGATAGGCAGTCGCTCCATGTAAAATACTGGTATTCCGCTGCATCCGATGAGACTGGAAGCCGACTCCAACATAGTTTGGAAAAGGCTTGACAGATTGATTGGGTATGAAAATTCAAACTTGTGCTTTTGAAAATAGAATAAAAATTACGTGTGTCAGCGTTTTGTAAAATAGGGAATAATTTTAAAATTCACACGATTATTGAAATTTTTATTTACCACTTTTTTATGATGGTGGCATCTACAACGGGTGCGCCAAAGTTCACCTAAATTTTCAACTCCGATAATTGGAAATCCGAAAATGTTCTTCCTAACATTTTTCATCCTAACAATCAAAATTCCTAACTACTCTGTCTCTAATGTTCATAATTCCGAAGCATTCAACTTCATAATGTCAGTAGCAATAAACATCTATTATACTTGTATTTGTTTTCCTATATTTTCTCAACATAACCATCTTATACACTATTATTCAAAGTCATATTTTTTTTGTTTAGATTTCTTTTTATTCATAATAATCAGTATTATATACATAAATTTTGCGTAACTTTATTTTCACATAACATGTGTAACATATAAGAATAAAGCGTATTCTTTAATTTTATTTATAGCGGTGTGTACCTGCAAATATATCCATAGGTTAGGTTAGGTTAGAACTGTGACCACCTACGCGCGAGCCGAGCGAGCGAAGCGAGCGGTGCCGCGGCAGCGGCCGGCGAGCGCTACCTCGAAATTGGTCGCGAAATTTTTCTAAGTATTTTTTTCATAGTGCCCCCAAGACGACACTCTGACCTGAATTTCATTCATTTAAGACAAAAATCAGTCAAACGACCTTTAATCATTCTAAACAGTAGGTTTCAAATATAGTGGGTAGGTTATATATAAGTTGGGTGAAAATATTATGGTAATTATGTTTAGGGATAAAAGCGTTATGATAAAAAACAGTAGGAGTTTAAATATATTTACATTAATGATATTATTAATTACAATTTTCGGAAACATGAGTGTTATGAACATCGCCGGTAGCACTACAAATAGTATGAATGAAAACTTTAGGATGAAAAATTTTAGGAAGAGTGATCATTCGGATTACACATCGTTAGGAAGAACAATTTCGGGTAAAGAACTTTAGTTGAGCCAATATGGACCCATCTACAACGCCGCATGCGATTGGATGATAGGTAGGTTACGGATAGGCCATGACCTGGGTTAGGACATAGGATACTTTTTATCCCAGTAGTACGTCCCCTCGGGGTAATTTCCGACCTCCACGCGGGCGAAGCCGCGGGCACAAGCTAATTACAGATATAAATGTAGTAATTTTACATAGGGTGACCCAACGGGTGGTCTAACCTTGCAATGGTGGTCACAGTGGTGGTGTTGTATCTTTTTCATATACCTACAAAATAAAAAGAAATTGATTAAACCTGAAAACGTACTGTCATAAGTCAGAGCTTCCAATATATTTCCAGTCGAATGATTAATTCATTCGCCCGAGATTTAATAATGTTCATTTCAATTTAACCACTTTAAAATTAATTGTGGTCTTCAATTGTTTGGTTTACAACTTAATTATACAGTTTCACGAGAGGCTTTTCGTAGAAATTGGTAGGCAACTTTTCAATCTCTGTTATTGTAAAGTTTTGTAAGTTCTTAGAATTTCCTGCCTTTCCTAGTTTACTTATAAGTATTTATACTAGGTGTCAAACTCAGACTGCATTAGAAACTCAATACGAGTACTTTGTTCCAGAATACAAATCGCGGATGCTGCTGCTCTAAAGTGGAACTGGGCTGGCCACATTTGTCGCATGTCGGAGGAGCAATGGGCATATAGGAAACGACTACACGGCGTACCCAGAACGAGATGGCAGGATGACCTGGACTCCTTCTTAAAGGATTGGCCTGTAATCGCAGTAGACTAGGAAAAGTGGAAAGAGGGAACGGAAGCCTTTACCTTGCAGTGGCACAACACAGGCTTGTAATAATAATAAATTCGACTAAAACCGTAGTTAAAACGTTACTAAACATATATAATGTCCCACTGCTATGACTCAGGCCTTCTCTGTAACCTCGGGTTTACAACCACAATATGATAATCGCTTTCAACTTGTGAAAGACTTTAAAAACATTTCGTGTATGACGGAACATAACATGATGTATCGTACATTATTGACGTTGTTTCAGGTATGTGTTGTTAAACATTTTCTTCACCTTTTTAACCGACTTCAAAAAAAAGAGGAGGTTCTCAAGTCGACTGTAATTACAGTCGAATTGAGAACCTCCTCTTTCAACTCAACAAAAAAAAACTAATTAGGTCTTTTTTGTTTTTATGTGTTGCCTCAGATGTTTTTTGTAGGTGAACTGATTTTGATGATTCTTTTTTTATTTGAAAGCTGGTGCTTGTCATGTGGTCCCATATAAATTTGATCAAGATTTGACTAGTATTTTTTGAGTTATTCTTAATAATGCGTGTTTTTTCCACTTAGTATAATATTGATGATGTTTTAATAATTTCCTGTCACTGTTATTTACATACCAAGTAGTGGCTGGTATACGAATTTGAGTGGGGTAGGTACCATAACTAAAAAGTGAAAAATAAAAACTTTTTTACAAAAAACACAACCGACTTCCAAAAAAAGAAACACAAAAATAGTGAAAAATAACTTTAGTTTTGGAAGTCAGTGGCAGAAAAAGAAAATACAAAACCAAAGACACCGAGTTCCGACATTAAAGTTATTTTCACTTTTAAGTGATTTATTTTTTGAAAACGTATTTTTTGTTTGTAAAAATTGTTTTTCGACAAGTTTTGTATACAACTAGTCTGAACAAATTCGTTTATGTGTAAACGATAAACGAAATTAGCTAGTATATTCTGTTAAAATCTCACCGTGAATACTTAGGTGGAGTGACTTTGTAAGGAGTTATTATTCCACATAATGCCAAGGATTGATAACAGGAATCGACACTATTGACAGCTGCTTACCAACTCAGTCCAACTAAGTTTTCACGCTGAGAATTTTACAGAACTGATCAGCGGTAAACTCAACATGTAGAAAACATATTTTATACCTTAGTGTATCCGCAGGGTGAGAAACAGTGAGCCATAATCTCCCGACGGCCCACCACGTGGGCCCAGTGCGGGTTGGTGGATGAAGACAAAAGAAGTGGGCATGTTAATGTCTACGAATTCTTGGTTCTTCTTTTGTTTTAGAACCAGTTTGACGTATATGCATTGCCGAGGCCATTATCAGGGAGTCCTTCATAATAATAAATTTGAAACTAAAAGAACTACGGTTCTGCCTAACCCGTTTTTCAATAACGTAACACATTTTCAATCACAATCCGACGGATTTTCAAGAAAATTGCTAAAATATTGCTTAAAAAAAATGTTTGAAAAATAGAGTCTTCTCGAGAACGTAAATCACGCACTGAACGTTGTTGAATTTTCAAAATTTAGGCGTTGCCATTATATTTTAAACTATTTCGACAGTGGGAAGGTAAAATGGCTAAAGCACCAAAACCTGAAATCTCAAAAATTTACTTTAAAGTAATCACTTTAAATTTCATTCTTTAAAGCTCGATTTGATGCTACACTTGCTACCAAAATACAGAGGGGCTCATGGCTACATAATAACAGCCGCACGGATCTATTGAAGGTTAAGCAATGCTTGCCGCGGTCGGTTCGCGGATGACCATGGGTGACCATCCTTTACATATCGAGACCCCCCGTGCCTCAGAAAGCACGTAAAGCCGTTGGTCCCGGCTGTCATTCGTAGAGCTTTGACAGCCATTTCGGGTAGTCAGAAGCCCAAATAGTCTGACAACTAATCTTAACAAAGGGGTATCGTGTTACCCAGTAACTGGGTTGTGGAGGTCAGATAGGCAGTCGCTCCATGTAAAATACTGGTATTAAGCTGCATTCGGTTAGATTGGAAGCTGACCCTGACATATTTGAGAAAAGGCTAGGCAAATGGACTTGCTACCAAAACAATATTCTGTCGAACATTGAAATACTATTGTGAATAATATTGTACTTAATCCTTTTGTATCTAGCATGAATAATTAATTAGAGCTTAAGAGGGCGCACGCCGGTCCAGTAGCACAACTCCTTTAAAAAAATATTATCTCCTGACTGAGAAGGAATTTTGAATAACGGCTCAATAAGCAACCTCGGTAAGTGTGTCTAGAATTTTCTAATACATTTTAAAAACTTACATATTGGGACACGAAGCAACAAAATACGATCTAGAGGAGTGTAGCTCATTTTCTTTAGATTGAATTTTGTTGGTTCGTGTCTCAATATGAAAGTTTATAAAAGGTATTAGAAAATTATAGACACACTTACCGAGGGTGGTTATTGAGCCGTTATTGAAAATTCCTTCTCAGTCACGAGATAATATTATTTTAAAGGAGTGGCTGGCGCTAGTGGACCCGTATGCGCCCTCTTAAAACAAATTGTTTGCTAGAGTTTACAAACATGACCAGCCAATTCAGTCTGAAACTGGTATATTTATTTCGTAGTCTGAAACAAAATTGATGTCGAACGGAATAATGAAATGAAAACAAAAATATGAAAATATTTTTGCCATTAAATTGATTTCCAATGTATTGTTTTTGATCTTGTGATGTTTTAATTTATTCATTTTATTATTTCTGAATAGTAACTAATTATAAAATTGTTTGTTTATGTTATAGGTGTATTATTTCGATGGTACACCGGAATGAAATGTGGTTGTCACTGCATATACCTAAGCTTTACAAGCAAGCATAGCAAACAATACCGAGTGCAACAGGCCGGCTTTATTACCCGTAGAACTGATGACCGCAAATCGGCAAACGTAAAGTAGGACTCCCTCAGGCTAGGTGGAGTGACGATCTTGGCAGGGTGGCTGGTAGCAGCCGGATGAAAGTTGCCGAGAATCGAGCTGGATGGCGTGCGATTGTAGAGGATTATGTCCAGCAGTGAACTACTGTAGGCTGATGATGATAATGACGACACCAAGTAGTAACCCGGTTCGGATATAAAATTTAAGAGACTTTCAAACCAGAACCCAGCAGTGCTGCTGTTTAGTAGTTTTAATAACGAGTGAGTATTTAAAAGATAAGTAATATAGATAATAGGTAATACGGGCTGGTGTCCGCAACTCCACGTGTATGCGCGTATTTTGCGTACGGTGTAATTATACCGTACCTACGCAAAATACGCGCATTGACGTGGAGCAAAATACGCTAAGGTTTATATTAATTAATATAAAATTTAGTGTATTTTGTAGTTGACTTCAGTCTATTTTTTCTTTCCAAATAATTTTTTCATCCAATTCTCTAAATTATTTTGTCATAGAATTACCTAAACTTTTTTTATTGAAACCAAACGTTGATTTTAACAGCGACAAAGCGAACGTTTGCAAAATATTGTATTGTCTCGAGATTTTGTTTTGCGAACGATGTCGAATATAACAAAAATGCCTTCTTTTTAGGTAATCAAAAGATGTCTCCCGAGTGGTGAAATACTCAGCACAATTAACATTTATCGCGCTCTAAGCAGTACCTACCTACATACATACTAACTACCTACTACCTACTAACTACTAACTACTAACTACTAACTACCTACTAACTATTATTGCTGATTGACAATTCTTTTTATCACGGCATTTTACATTATTGTGTGTAAAAATATAAAAGTGTCCTAATGGTGAACAAATATTCAGTTGGGGCATCTGAGTTCCTTTTGACGGTCTTATAACACCAAACCCAAGGTGAGTCAAGACATTGCTTTTGAAACAACGCAGAACTTTCGCTTTCTGCTTTAAATTTTAAGCTTCAAATAACCAAACGAAATGAACACTTATCAAAAGAAATAAACAATTCATTTAAAAATCTTTTCTTGATTATTGTACTGTACAAAATAAGGTCAGTCCCATAAAAAACTAGGCTAAAGAAAACTAAACTTATAATAACTGTTGTAAAATAATGAAAAGTTGACTTGAAAGTACTAGGGCAGTATGACGACAAAGGACGAATGAAAACTCTGAAACTGGGGTAAAGTTGTACACAGCTCCTTGAAATTCGGAGGCAGATAATATATTGGACTGTTGGGAATGCCTTAGTTACGAAGTGTGTAACATTGTAGAAGCAAATTTCGATACATCATCATCAATATCAAGGTTAATATTCAGCATCTTAAAATAATTTGCTTGGCGTTGGTGGCTTGGAAATTTTGATTCAGCTGAGGGTTTTCTGTTTTTGGAAGAAGCTATGAAATGTAACATAACATCACGCCTGTAATTCTCGAAGGTTTAGGCAGAGGTATATTTACCTTAGTTCACCCAGATTTCGCCAGTATGAAATATGTTTTTAATATAGTTCCTACTGAAAAAAGAAATAGGGATGCAAGTCTGTTTTTGGCATTGAGTGATTCGGAAAACATTTTACATAACATACATACATAAACTCACGCCTTCTTCCCATGGGGGTAGGCAGAAACTACAGAACGCCACCTGCTACGATTCTTACATACTCTTTTTGCCTCGTTTACGTTCATACATCTGGTCATACACGCACGCCGGTTGCGAGTACTACGCACCTGACCTTTCTCAAGAACATCACCAATAAGTTCACTATATGAAAACATACAACAAAAAAACAACAACAGGAAAACATTTTAATATATTAATATTCACGAATTTAAGGAGTGCCTTTTCCTACAAGCACAGCAACTAACTAGAAAAGCGCGATGGAAAGGTAACATGAACCACTTCATGTTTTTGAAAGTAAGAAAACCCTTTTCTTTTAAAAGGGCACTGTTTTTCTATTATGATGCCACCTCATAGAAATTCCGCCACAAATCCTCAGAATTCGTCTAACAAGTTGATATATATATTTTTAGCGGTAGGCAGAAAGTAGTTTTTGCAAAGGATTGTGTAATAATGGGGTATTCTTACATCATGTTCAAAACATCTAGTCATACACGCGCGACGGTAGCGAAAACTACCGCATAATTGGCCTCTAATGTTCGTACTGCTGGGACACTGTCCTCCTATCTGTGAGAGGGCGTGGGCTATAATCCACTACGCAGGCCCAGTTTGGGTTGGTGAAAGAAAAACAAAGAAAATCAGAAAGAAAATTGTCTATTCTGCACAAACAAGACGCACATTACCAAAAAAGACAACATACACTAATACAAAGAAGCCAAAAGCCTTGTATTGAACAAACAAAAGTTGTACATTGTAGATGCGTGTTTGTTTGTTGTGTGTAGATGTCACATGCCCTGGATTTTTGGTTTTTATACATGCTGGTTTCCTTCACCGTTTTAAGAGCAGTGGTGATGAAATAAAATACAAAAGTAAAGAGCCTGCCTGGGTTCGAACCCTCAACCAACACAATTCGTAAGTCGGGGTCGTTACCACTGGGCCAGCTATCGAACTACAGTACCTGACCTTTTTGAAGGGTCAATCATCACCGATAACTGTAGGGCGGCCCCTACGAGCGATTCCACAAACATTCGCCTTGTAAATTCCTTTTGAAACCACAGAACGCCACGCACGCCAGTTGTGGGTACTATGCACCTGACCTTTCTGAAGAACATCACCAATAAGGTCACTATATTATGTCTTTTTAGGGCGTCTCCACCCGGCGTTTCCACTCACAGCTGCCTTGTAAAAATACCTTGCCAAATACGTTTTATTAATCACCTTTCATTCATACTCTCAACATGACCAAACCATCCAAACTCTTTTAAATTTTTGTCATTACTTACAATTTCTTTAAACAACCAGGTTGTCCAGGCTGTCAGGTTGTTGTCGTATTTACTTACTAAACACCTTTAAAATCTCGTACCAAAACTTGTTCAATTTGCGTTCCCATAAAAAAGCGATTGGTGTAACCATAAAAAGCCTATTTAAGTTTGATCACTTATATATTACAGGTTGATCCACAGGCTGCCAAATCTTGAGGGGAATTGAAGATAAAAAGCCCTTGGAAGTTTGGAGTGACAGGATTGGTTTAAATGCAAGCAGGAAGCGGTTTACTGTGTGACAGTACTGGTTAAAATTAAAAATAGTTTATTTAAATTAAGATGAAAATCAGCAGATTTTGATCGATCAAATTACATAAGATAGTCCTCTCAACGCTCGCCATTCACCACTCCCTAGTGTGTTAGCAGGGAAGAAGTGGCACTTGAAACTCCTCAGAAAAAAAGCGGCTCGATTTGTGCTGTTATTAAACTACTACCATATTTTTATTAATGCTGTTGATCGATGATTTGGCATGATTATGTTGTTTTAGTGGATATCTCAAGGTAAGTAGACAAAGTTTTGAATTTTTACGTCAAATTAACTTTAATTTTTTAAATTGCTTGTTGCTGAGATACGATTGCGACTGTATTTTCAACGTTTTTCAATACGGGAATTGGCCTTCGGCACCCTGACTGCGTAACACACTATCGATCACAATCTGAATAATTTTGAAGGATATTGCTAATCCATTGCTTCATATTATGTTCGAAAAATTTGCCTGCTCAACAACGTAAATAACGCAATTAATGTTGTTGAACTGTCAAAATGAAAGTCATTCCTACTGTTAGTGTGTTACGCAAATACCCTGCAGAATCTAGTGGAGGCTTACCTTCAAATTTTTTTGCACGGATCCATAATTATGATTGTGTTGAGAAAAAGTATCGCTCCCGCTACCTCTCGAGACACACGCCCTTACAGACAATGCCAATCTGCATCTAAGCTAACGAGTGGTCCGCTTCAATCTTCGATAGCTATTGTTCAACACGAGCGCTCCGTTTACATTATAAAATACCACGCTTCCTAAGTGTTTTTCATTCAATTCTGCTGATTCTACTTCAAACTAAACATTGTTTGCAAAGTATGCAGACTTATGATTAATTTTTATATGGCAAGTTTTTCTAAAAGGAGGTCAGTATCGAGAGTTTTTAGATTAGACGACCCAAATTAAATTGGTTTCGAGTTTTAGCATCTCATTTCTTTGATACGGATATTTCTTTCAGTGTTCGCACCAAATGAAACACTTTTATTGCTGTAAAGTGTTTGTAACTTTTCAAATCTAAATGTTCTTCTTTATTAAAACCTTGACATTTCATGGGGGTAACTCATTTGATTCAAATCATTAATGATTTTATTTCTGTCAGTAGGTTTGTACAAACACTTTTACACGTCAACCATATTTTAAAAACTAGATGAGGTCTGCGTTTCCTATCTGACTACTCTGAGAAGAAAAGCCGAAACAAACTCAGAAGCCGCAGTCTCTTTTAAAGTCCAGACATAATCTTGGTCAGATAATTTGAAGACCATATAGATTCGTGTCTGAAATGGTCTTTTGAGGAAAAACCACACTGATTGAGTAGACTTGTCCAGTCAGTGCACGAATTTGTCAGTAACCAGTATGAAAACATATTTGAAATTTTTTAATGTTACCACTTTATAAATATTATGTTTATTTAGAACATGTACATTTAGAACTAGGTATAGTATATTTATTTTATTTCTTATTTTTTGTTTATTTTATTTTTCGTATGCTGCACTGGTTGACGTCATCACGTCAACGCCGGCTATCGCCGAAAACCAGCGCTGGGGCTCTGTCTCGCATAGGGTCGTAGCATTATGCTGAGCGATTGCCGTTTTGTGTGGATGTAATGCATATTTTTCCCCAACTCGTTCTTTTTTGTATTTGTGTGTTTTTTCTTTGCGTCATGTTTACCGCAAATAAACGTATTTTCTGTCTTTTTTTCTATTTATAGATCAAACTTTTCATTTTTTCTTTGTGAGTTATCAAAGTTTCTTCACCTGTGTCAAACGCTTGGTCTTTATATTTGTCAAAGCAGGCTCTAGAGGCTTTGTAATTTGTAACTGCTGCTGTTATTACTGACGTTTGAAATCCGATATTGCTGTGGCATCTATTTTGTCTGATCTCTGCAACTGCCTTTGTGGTATCCATTACACATCCTGATATTGTGTTGAAAAAACATAGTCTACATTTCCTGCCTGTTACATGTCATTCAGACACTGCATTCGAATTTTACGGAAGTGTCCTGATTTTGAATGTTAGTTCATGGTGATAGATAGAAACTGCTTTTACGTAGAACTAAGAGTGCTATAGCAGGTATTGTATTGCAATTTTAGTATTACAAGTAAAAGAAAGGACACACTTGAAATATGAAAAAAAAACATCAGTTGTTCCTTAAAAAAGTAAAATACTAACAGGGTCATACTCAATATCGAGTCTCAAAAATAAAAATAAAATTAAAGTCAGTTAGCGATTTGAAATTTGTTATTTATTTAAAATTAATCGTTAACAGCCTTACAAAAATATCAAAATAGGTCAGTCTTCATTTATTTCGACAAAAATCAAATTTTTTATATTCTATGTCTACAGGTGAGATCCCTTAGTCCACAGAAAATAACAGAAATATAAATAAATTTAATATCTCATACAAAACAATCATGTCAAATTTGACTTTTTTATCAATCATTAATACTTATTTTTCTTTATCATAATCATTCATAATATACCTAAACAAAACAATCAAGTTAGGAACAATGAATAAATAATCGAAGAATGTCCACATAAAAGACATATCCTCCTGTAGACGAAATATTAAAATATGGCTTCATCATCGGAATCATCCTATACTTCAGGAATTGGTCACTTTTTTGGGGGAAATGTTCCCATTGATGAATCAGCCTTCTGATTCTACTATTAGCCTTCTGATTCTAAGATTAGCCTCCTAATTCTACAGAAAAGATTTCTACAGGAGAGATATAAACATAGTTAATAAAAGATAGCGGGCAAATTTTTGAGGGTCGAAATCCAATAAACGAGCATTTGCACATCACTCCCTTAAATATACATCGCCGCTATAATCAAAAATTTTTAATCATTGTACTTACTTTTCAACACGTCACCAAGGAAAGACGCACTGAGGTTTGACAAAAACTTGTGTAATTGATTAAAAATATGTTTTTGTAATAATTTGCACACGCCGTTATAAAACTTTTAACCGGTGACTAACAGAGACAACAATGCTACCAATCTAAAAAATAAAAACAAAAATATATTCCTTTAAATGCAGATTTTTGACATATTTTATGTGTCGACAGGAAGAGACCAAGAAATTGAGAACACATGTTTATTCATTTTATTTCACTAATAAACACCGTGAATATTTTGATAAATAATTTAATGTAAACCTAAGTATATGTTGGAAATTGTACCAAGAAGACTTATGGAAAAACTAATGTTGAATATTTTTAATTTCCACTTAAAGTCCAGTACTTAGTACCCGAACATTCTACAGGAGGGGACTTTTTTCATTAAGCGTTGAATAAAAATAATTAAAACGTAACGAAAACACCTTTATCTTTGCATAAAATAATCCATTAATAATCAGTCTAAGAAAATAAATAGTTCAAGCGAGTAAATGTTTTACCAAAACGATTTTACAACAAGCGAACACTTTATTTACAATTTTTGTGTTTGACCCAACACGATCAAAATGTAAGTAACAGCTAATTTATTTTTACTATATTTTAGTGTTGATCCCATGAAAAAAGCTATTTAGTTTAATGAATATGTTCACTCACTTAAAGTATAGTAGTTCCCTCTTTTACCTGTCATATTATGTACGAGTACCGTATCAAGCCCACATGAAAAATTGTCGTATCACTGTAAATAGATGCATTAACCCGCCACATAAATGCACAGTAATGGTGGTGTAAATATAACTTATTAAACACCCACATAATTTAAAAAGAAAGCCATAAAAAGTTGTCACGGACGTGTAATTTTTACTGCCACCAAAGAACATTAATGACCCGTATCTGATTTAAAATGGCATCAAATGCCTCCTAAGTGTACATTACTCCATGTAATATTCATAATGTAATGCTATGACCCACATTACGAACTATGGGATTATTTATATTACACTCATTACAAAATGTCTTCCTTCGTTGACGAACGATATGACATTGACAAACAAGAAAGAAAAACGGTTTATTTATCACAGGAACTCGTTCATACAAATAGATTATTAACTCGAATAAAAACAAAATAGATAATTTAAATATTTTGTGTCATTGTGGAGTTAGAAAGGTTATAATGGTAATCGTATAGGTTTTATGACACTATTTTGAAAGGACACACTATTGTTGTGGAGAGGTATAATTATAACGACGATATTTTAAAATGTGCATTATGAACGAAATAAGAAAGAGTATGTAATAAATTGACCGATAGGGGAGAACAGGGAAAAAACATTTTTCCCTGACCCAAAGTAATATAGGACAACAGGAGATAGAAAAGAAATACATACATACAATCAAATAAAAACAAACGCACTGAATTATTAAATACCTATTATTTCAATAATAAAAGAATAACTATATTTTAACGAACATCTAAGTTAACCGCAAAACTATGATGAATATTATGTAGTTACGGTTAAACAAATTGAATTCGAATCCTAAAAAAACAATAGAATATATTCTAGAGAAACGTGATGTGGTGTCCTTTAAACTTGCAGATAAGAAATCACGATCGAGCGGTGGCACCGGTGAACCGAAATACTCTCCTAACAATATGGTTAAGGAATATTTTAATATTGTACGAACTTTGCTAGCCTAAAGCAAAACTATGTTTTCAGGAAAATATGTCTCAACAATCCAGATGTTCCCACTTATCGTAACTCCGCATTCTAGTAATAAACCATCGTCATAATCATGTCTGTACTTAACTTTTATATACATTTTACCATTCATGTTACCATCATTAAATAATTCGGCATTCGCTTCGGCTGAAACTTTTTTATCGCCAAACTTGCAATCCCCAATTTTGAATGCATTTTACGACACCTGTCAACTTTGAAATGGCTCGTAAAATGTTTACCTGTGCATTACATTCCCGGAGGAATTGTGGGAGTCAACTTGAAACATATTTTGTGAATCAAACGAATATCATGGAAATGGGCTACAATTTACAGAATGAGATTGTTTTTGCAAATTCATTGTTTTTGCAAAAAATTGTAAATTGACTTTTATAAGGTGTTTTTTGTTACGTCTATATTATAGTATTATTAAATAATAGCTTTTTGTCAACTGTCTGATAAAAGATTGTAAGCCTAGCATGAATATTTTGACGTATAGTAGCGGCATACTGTAGTGGCTATAACTGGTAGAGATTGCACAAAAGGTCTCATATTGCTATAATAGCTTACATGTAATAACATAAAGTCCCAAAAGCAACCCCTCAGATTATTATATTAACAGGAGACCCTTGTAAAGCCAATCCTTAAATGGATTTCAATGACTAAGGACACAAAACTCCCCTTCATTTTAATCCACTCCACCAAACATTAACTAAATAAATCACGCTAAGCACCAATCCAAGTAACGCCTTCAATTTGATTAAATCATTCGAAAATCCAGTCAATCTCTGTAGGAAATGAAGTTGAAATACTCATCATATCAAAAGTAGAAAACAAGCCAACAATCGTGGATGGACAATACCTGCCGACGAATCACGGAATAGCGCTATTTGTAAATAATCAACACATTTATATTCGAAGGAGGGCCCAACCCTGGGAACGGAGCCGAAGTGCGAAGGGAATGAATACGGCATACACTGCTCGAAGAATTTTTGTTCGAGAGGAATTTTCGGAATTCCAGAAAGTATTCCGGGAATCTATTAATCAGCTGATGGATTTTTGGAGAGATAGTTTGGCTTGCAGAGTCTTCCGGGTGCTTTTTTGGAATTCGAAATTCTGAATTCCGTTAATGGTGTGATTTTATTGATGTGGGGAAAGCTTTTATATTACATTGGCCTTCGATTTTTATTTTTAGTTCAGATTAAATATAATTTAAGTTTTATATATTGTTGGTAAACTTACTCCAAAGAGCATTACTATGGAGGGCAGTCACCAGAAAAAAATCATTTTGTCTCTAGGATCGCAACGCGTGTCGAATGTCTCGCAGTACAATATTGCAGATGCCCAAAAGCAAGTGGTACACATTTTTTATTGCCACCCAAAAAAAAAAAAAAAAAAAAGAGTAAAAAAAAACATTTATTGTCATGATTGTTTTGGTTGTGGAAAAAATAACTTTTCACACTTTTGTTCTTTTGTTTTCTTTTTCAATAAAACTCAGTCCCAAAACTCCTAAACCTGAACCTTTTCTTTTAATTCAATTAGCTTTACATTAAACATATTGGACACTAAATAACGGAATACCTTAATTACAGCAAAGAAGTGTTTCCTGGGCTAATCTTCACATTTCTATTCAATGTACCGATTGTCCGAAGGATTTGGACAAAAGGGACGAATTATCTACATTGTGGACACAATGTCTTTCCAACAGTTATAGGCACCGTGATTCTTTAAGACTTAAAATTAGATAGAAAACAAATTGGTTTATTTGTCACAGAAACGCATACAAAAAGATAAGAAAGCAATAAAAAAGAAAGAAAGAAAGAAAAAAAAAAAGATGAAAATAAATAATGAAAGTTGAAGCCTATCTGATTGCAAGTGGTCATCTATGGAAATCTAAAGCAGTCGCTGAAGCGTTTCTATATAAGATTCAAAGCTAAAATATCTCACGTACCTGTTTTTAAACTGGCATTCAAAACTCTTTAAACGCAAACACGGCAACTCTTCTTGGCGATAGCGATAGTTAAAGTGGTACTGGTTTCACGAACAAGCTCCTTCACAAAGGGTACTACTAAACTAACAGCCAACAGTATGTGTTGAAAATGTTGAGAATTTTCCATCTTGTTCGAGATTTTCGGTACATATTACGATGGAATCTGTTTATAATAGATTCATGAATTTCGGAAGCAGATAATTTTATTTGCCGACCGGTTTATATTGGATTAAACTTGTTATTGGAAAATTTGAATGATCCCGTTATTAATGTAAAGTAATAACTGGAAGATTTTGTTCCGTTACAGTGCTTAACTCTGTTGTAATGGAAAATATTTTTAACCCCCGACGTAAAAAGAGGGTGTTATAAGTTTAACGTGTGTATCTGTTTGTCTGACTGCGGCATCGTAGCTCTCAAACGGCTGAACCGATTTTTTTTTGTTTGAAAGGTAACTTGATCGGAAGTACTCTCAGCTAAAATAAAAATAAAACACGTGTGGCACTCGGGGACTGCCGCGGTAAAGCTATTGCATAGCATTTTTTATCAACTTATGCAATTATAATTATTTATTTAATTTTTATTTATGCAGTATTTTTTTTTCTTTGATATTAATTCAAGTACAGTCGTACCATATACATACACGTTAAGCGAACGCTCGGCCGAGCTACATGGTAGGCGGAGTGGGGGGTGTTAGGTTTCATTTTCGTTACGGAATTTCTTAATTCGGTCGCCGCGCTCAGAGCCCGCGATAAAAGCTATGCAATAGCTTAAAAGAGAAGAAAGAAGAAAATCTGTTGAGCCGTTTTTAGAGGTTTTTGTTTGTGTCGGAGTTTCTTAAATTTTTCATTTAACTTTATTATATATATATTAACTGAAGTCGTATATTGGATTTTCAGTGCAAATGGAAATTCTTGTTAGCTAATTGGTAGCAGATTTTTTTATTTATGAGAATATTTATACCTATTAGCTGTGGATTTGTACTTTGTTAATCATTGTTTGTGTGTTGATTTTTCCACAGATTGTTAGTGTTTTGAAGATCTCGAAAATCATCTATAGATGCAAGAAATTCAAGAAGTCATTTGTTACTACAATTTGAGTGGAAGTGTAAGAGTAGGGCATACTCTTCTACATATTTGCATTGTGTTCCTCTAATGCTTGTATTTCACTAGCGTATTTCTCTTGTGATGTTCGCATTCAGTGGCATCATGTTAGAAGTCGTTAAACCATCTTGTGGCATACCACCCTATATTTCTCATCTCTAATAAAATGTTTCTATAGAGTTGTCAGTTTATTTTGAAATGAGTCGACAACGTGACCATGCTCACATCCGCTTACTTTTCAGTATTAGTTCCAAAAATTGACAACAATTTGGTTAAACTCCGTGCTTCATAAAATTTATCCGAATTCCTCATACCATATCCAAAAATTCTTCATACACGCTATCCCTAGCGTGTATCAATATCAGAGGCAAGCAGGTAGCATGATAACAGCCTGTAATGTGTACAATTATAATAATAACCCAGCATTGGCTCGCCTAATTAAATACAATTCTAGTTTTGACTACGTTGCGACATCATGAGTGTGTTTAGGAGATCGTGGTAGCGATTGTGTGGAAACAATTGCATTTTTATGGTAATTTGTGGATTATATTTGGGCCTAATAATTGAATCTGCTTGATAAGGTCTGCATTTTCATAATGACTCATATTAATGTGGTGTTTAAAAGTCAAACCTTATCAAAGATGCCGATAGGTCCCTTTACTAATGCTGTATACAGAGTTATGTTTTTTTTATCATAGATACTCTTTTGTTTTTCTTGGTGTCAAATGTTGACAGAGTGTAGTCAAAACATCTTTCTGTCTAGTATTTTAGTGTGCAAGTTTATATTTACACTAGCTTTTTCCCGTGGCTTCGCACGCGTGAAGGGCGGAAATTATCCCACGAGAATGTATATATTTCCGGGATAAAAAATATCGTATGTCCTAACCATCTTTATGATCTAACTATGTGCCATCGAAATCCAATTAGCCGTTAAGCGAGAAGCGCCAGGTCGTCCACGAAATTCAAAGCTTCCTACGTTTTTTTGCAATTTGCAGGTAAGTGTCAGGTTGTAAGTTGAACAAAACATGATTCGTGACCGTAACACAATCCAATACAACCCTGTAAGTTCATATAATAATATTGAATGACAATTTCATAAAATATCAATCAATAGGAATATTTTCATATACAACCTGACACTGACCTGCAAATTGCAAGAAACGTAAGAAAATTTGAATTTCGCGGGGAACCTAGCGCTTCTCCCTTAAGGCGTCAAAAAGTAACAAACAGACAGGATTACTTTCGTATTTTTGATGTAAGCATGGATTTTTTTTAATTTAAATAAATGTTCTCTGTCTATTTTTTGTATATTTAGTAGTTCACGCAAGTGGAGCCGTCCGTGGGTACAAATAGTAATACATATCAATAGTAGCTTGCAATATAGGGTATTAAAGGCTGACGCGATGGCGCCTCTGATGGAAAACGTCACTAATTGACACATTCAAGAGCAAAGGATTTGCCGATGGATTGCCAATTTGACGTCAATGCAACGAGGTTACGTTACTCACCTAATTTGCAACGATAACTAAGACGGTAAATGTTAACCAACCTAATGTATTATATTCTATTATTTTCTAACCAATATTAAATACAAACATCAAAAGTGCCCAGGGATCAAGGCAATTAAAAAAAAATTACTTCTCTTGACCAAAAATTCCGTCATTCTAGTGTACCAGAGGAGGGATAAAATAGTATATTTTCCTCTAGGGGTAAGTTTTTTTTTTAGTTTTTGTCTGTTACCTACGAACCTACAAGAATGAAACTTTATTCATAAATAGAATAATCATGAATAAAGACTTGACTTATTACTGTTTCATAAAAAAATAACATTTTATTTTTGAAAATGGAACTAAAACCGGCGGTCTCTTCGATACAATGCGTGCATTGTGTTGTGTCTACAGAAGAAATAATAAAAAGTAAATTATTTAATATTGTATTGGATTATTTTATTTTCTCGTAATCGTAGTGAAAAGTAGAGTGAAACAAACGGCGCTAAAACCCATTATAACTCGGTTTCTATTTACTCCCTCGCTAAAGCTCGGACGTAAAACTACCTCGTGTATAATGGGTAATTTTAGCCCCTTGTATAAAAATCTAATATTATTGCCCCATTGAAATAAAATAAAAATGTCTATTTAGATTGATTAAATAAAATGTTTTCATGTGTAGATCGACGAAGTACTCTCTGCTTTTGCATTAATACTTTTCGCGATTTTTGCATAAGCTGGATTTTTCACCTTAGTTAATCCTGACATTAAAATGTGATAAAAAGATGAAATAAAAGTTTTTAAAGATTTTGATTGCGTAAAATAAACAATTGGTTTACGTGAATAACACAATCGCAGCCATTCGGCATACTCAATATGCGTTCATCCAAATCACGTTACGGAATGGCTGCCCACGTCCGTTGTAACAGGCAAAAAGATTTTCTGGTGTGGGTACGGCATCCATATTTGGCAGAGCTCTTCTTTGACCCATATCACATGCGTGCTCAATAGGGTTCAAGTCTGGTGTTAAGCAGGCCATGGTAGAGCATTGATATTAGCTGCGGCAAGTATGTTTGCAGCGACTCTGGCAGTGTGGGGACGTGCATTATCATGCATAAGCAAAAATTAAGCACAAAATTGGGTCCGCAAAGGAATAAAAACATCTAATACAAACGTTTCAGCGTAAATCTATGCATTGAGATTGCCTCTGATCCAAATCAGTTCGATTTTTCTGCCGCACCGATCCAAATACCCGCCCATATCATGATTGTTCCACCACTGTATGCATGGACTTCCTGGCATGATTTTAAACGTTTTTCGCGTCCAGGGGTCCTCCAATACCGTGTAGGTCTAGTATCAGGCCTCATACCAAAGCGAGATTTGTCAGAAAAACACTCAAAACGCCACTCTTCTTGTATCCAATTTCTGTGTCCACGAGCCCATTGTAAACGGGGTCTGCAATTGCGAGGCTCAATAGGTTGTACACGTAGCGGCCTTCGGGAACGGAGATTGACTTCATGCAAGCGATTTCTTATGGTTTAATCGCTTATATACCTGAAGAGCTATGAAGCCTCTTAACCTGTTGGTTAAGAGGCTTCATAGCTCGAAATCGTAAAATGACCGCAATGTTGTTACATTGCGGTCATTTTACGATTTCGTCGAGCAGTAATTGGTACGTAACGATCTTGTCTGCGTATAGTGATGCTAGCTCGTCCTCCATGTTGTTCTGCCACGCTGCCAGTGACGCGTTAACGTGTCCAAAGTCGACTTATAACACTCTGCGTAGTGCCCAGAGCGATTACCACAGCACGTTGCCGATAACCATCTTCCAACTCTCTTATGGCTCCGATCATATCTTCTCGGCTCAAATGTTATCTTCTGTCCATAATAACGTTCTTTTGTATTGATTCCACTAAGAAGTATGGTAGAAATTTTATTGATTTGGCCTCAAATTGTTGAACGATTATAGAATACGATTTGACAGAAGATTTTCATCTTTTGACCGAAATTCAAAAACTATTCCCTTTTCAAATGTTGAAATTTACTTAAAAGTATCCATAGGAGTTACAAAAAATATAATTTTAAAACTTGATTTTTAGTAACTAGCAAAAACGTGCTTGATTCCTAGACACTTTTGATGTGTGTAGATCAATTCCTGCCTAAGCAATAACAGCCGCATGGGACGATCGATTAGGTCAAGCTTCGCTTGCCGAGGCCGGTCCGAGGATGGGTAACCGTGCCTTGGATAGCACGTTAAATCTTTGATTCTAGCTGTCATTCGTGGATCCTTGACAGTCGTTGCGGGACGTCAGAAGCCCCAGTCTGTCAACCAGTCTTATAAAGGGGTATCGTGTTACCCAGTAACTGGGTTGCCGAAGTCAGATAGGCAGTCGCTCCATGTAAAATACTGGTATTCAGGTAGCCCGTTTCCAGTTAGACTGGAAGCTGACCCCAACTTAAGAAAATGCTTGGCAGATGATGATTAAGTAGATCAACTTAGTCTATCGCTATCCACTACTAGACAAGGACGTAAGCCTCCACAAAACTTGGTTCGCCACCTTCCACATCATCTCCATCCCAGCCGCCCTTTTAAGACCAGTCTACATAATCCGAAGCTTTACCACACTACATTCACTGACAAACTACATTAACCAAAATAAATTAATGATTAAAACACCCACCAAACTTTAAAACAACCCTTTGCTCTCATTTGCCAATAAAACACCCAATTACATTTGGCGAATGTTGAATTTTATCATCCTTAATTCCATTGAGACATGTACTAAAATCCACATTTTCTCATACATAAACAAGTTCGACAGCAAAATTAATCACTGCTTCACTCAAGCACAAAATGGGAGGTACAGAAGATCAGGTCCCTACAACGACATCAGGCGCACGCACACATAGACACGACGATCTATTCTGTAAAAATCTCACTGTGAAAAGTGAAAGTGAGCTGTCATTCCGTCTGATAAGAGATTCAAACATTCATACAAAAATAAAAAAGATTTTAATACATCTCACTTCAAGTTCACGCCGCCTAAGTTTTCACCATGAGATTTTTACAAAAAAGATCGACGTGGTACTGCGATTTCAAACAAATGCCAGTCGCGAGTGCACTTGTCCTCGCTGTATGTGAACCGTGTGCATGCATTTTAGCTCGTTGTATGGAGCCGACCTTCTGTATTTATTTATATATATATTTTGTGACCCAAGTCTAAACTAATTATGTTGAATTCACCTTCACGCGTCGATAAACTTGATGGATCGGGTGTGTTTTGGGCTTCCATCGCCTAAAACTATAATGATATTAGAGTTTTTGTTTGTTGTTTTTGGTTGTATAACGGTATTCAAAAGATTATGGAACTAGCTGTTGACCGGGATTTCGTTTGAACGTTTCTGACAAACTTTAAACATGTCTGTTTATAATTAAGTTCAAGTGGTAATTTGAAAAAAAACACGTGTGGCACTCGGGGACTGCCGCGGTAAAGCTACTGCATAGCATTTTTTATCAACTTATGCAATTATACTTTTTTTATTTTTGCAGTATTTTTTTTTCTTTGATATTAATTCAAGTACAGTCGTACCATATACATACACGTTAAGCGAACGCTCGGCGGAGCTACGTGGTAGGCGGAGTGGGGGGTGTTAGGTTTTATTTTCGTTACGGAATTTCTTGATTCGGTCGCCGCGCTCAAAGCCCGCGATAAAAGCTATGCAATAGCTTAAAAACTCAAAACGTTGACAGCAAACATCGTGAAGAAAGCGGCATGTCCTAGGATAAAAAAATCGAAGACATGATTGTGACATCTACCAACCCGCACTGGACAAGCGTGGTGGACACGCGTGGTGGATTACGGCCGACTCACTCTAATTTGGAGAGGCCTGTGTTCCAGTAGTGGGAACATTATAGCCTAACTATGCTTAAAAATATTGTGTGTCATACAATATTTACTTAGTTTTAAAACCGTTTCCAACAAATATGTCAGATTCATGTACCTAACTCAACACGAAACATGTGCCATAGTGTGAACAAAACTTAATGAAAATCAATAAAGACTAAAATTAATTGCAAAATTAGTAGCTAATCACGAGTTAGGTCTGACCACAGCTTTATTATTATACGCCTGAATAAAATGCTAATAAGTTAGTAAGCAATGAAATGTATTATTACTTTGATTCGAGTTTGAATTATAATTTGAAATTGTTGACCGTAATATTGTGCGTAGTTATTGTGAATTAGATTTTATATGTGGTCAAATTCGCATACAAAGGTGAGGTTTCATAAACTTTTCTAATTTGCCTGCTCAGCTAATTTTACTTTCCGGTTGTGTCAAAGCAATCACGTTTATATTGCCTTCGTTTTTGTCTGGCCATTAAAAGGCATCTAGACAAGAAAAAAAATATTACGACAGCTGCGAGCCTGCCTAATATATGACTTATCACAATGATAAGATAGAACTGCGACCCAATTTTATAACACACTTTTTCAATCACAATCCGAAGGATTTTGAAATAAATTCCTAATCCATCGCTGTCGTGCAGACAAATTTTTAAAATAATAATGGAATGAATGTTGTTGAATTGTCAAAATAAATGGCATTACCATTGTAAGCGTATTACGTAATTCCCCGCTGATTGTACGAAGCCTTATTAGAAATATATGAAAAGGGAAATCGGTAAATTCAGCAATTCATCAGTTTTTAGAAAAAATACTTACAGAACTAGATAAAAAAAACCAAGTTACAGCTCTATACATGGACATGACAAAAGCGTTTGATTATGTTGATCATGAACTTCTTTTGCAAAAACTGGAAATATACGGAGTTCGGGGTAAAGCACTACAAATAATCAAATCATATCTATGTAACCGAATACAGTTCACTGAAATAACACAGTTATGTCCATTTACAAAGAGAGAGATTAAGTATACATCGAGTCCTAGATTTATAAAATATGGTGTACCTCAAGGGTCAATACTGGGACCACTACTGTTTCTCATTTACATAAACGATTTACCTAATGCTATTCAGCAACCTATGGTTTTATTTGCAGATGACAGTACGGTTCTTTTCACAAATAATAAAAACAAAAATCATGAACAAGAAATAAATGATTCCTTATCTAAATTAATAAATTGGCTTCAAAAAAATAATTTACAAATTAATCTCACAAAAACACATTACATGAACTTTAAAAATAAAAACGCGACATCTATTCCTTTAAGTATTGCATACAATAATGAAACAGTAGCTGAAGTAGCAAATACAAAATTTTTAGGAATCCATATAGATTCGAATATGTCATGGAAAACACATGTAAATAGTGTATGTACCAAATTGAATCAATTTTCTTATGCTCTATACATGCTTAAAAAAGTGTCCAACCAGACCGCGCTTCTTGCTGCTTACCATGCGTATGTGGGATCCACTCTGTCGTATGGGTTACTATATTGGGGAAACTCGACTGATAAAGAAATTGCGTTCAAAGCCCAAAAAAAGTGTATTAGGTCTATATGTGGGTTACGCCAAACGGATTCATGTAAACCACATTTTTTAAATCTCAAGATTTTAACACTCCCTGCTCTATTTATCTACCTGGCCTCAATTTTAGTTAAATCAAACATTACAAGCTATGATACATTAAAAAGCAGAAGACTTAAACATACCTTAAGAGATAAAACGTCCCACACTAGAGCGTACAGTAATAGTGTTTTCTGTATGAGCACAAAGATTTATAACAAGCTACCTATGGACATTAAGATTATAAATTCAATTACTAGTTTTAAAAGAATGCTGAAAATTTTCTTAATTAAAAAGGCCTATTACTCGATAGCAGAATTTCTTGAGGAAAAATAATTTTGTTCAATAAAGTACCTATCACTAAAGTGAATATAATTCAGTAAAATATTTTTAAAAGGATTATGATAATTAATATTAAATGATTACAATACTGTGACATAATTGAATTAATGAATAATGATAATTTTTAAATCAGGTAACTCATGACATGTTTATTTTTATTTAGGTATGACTTTAATAATTTATAATTAATATGATGTAAATGATAAAATTATATAATGTAATTAAAACGATGTCCTATATAAAATTTAATATTTATAACTTTTTTCTTTTTATTAATGAATGTAAATAATGCATGTTCAACTGTTACTGTTACAATTATAAGCATATATGCATGATGAAATTGCAATGCCCTAACAGGGCCACTATGTTCTAAGAACTGATATCCTCTGTTAAGAACTTTATTTATGTACACATAGTAAGCAATAAAGAATTTGAATTTGAATTTGAATTTGAATTTGAAAAGACCGAGCTGGGTTTTGGGGTCCAACAAACTTTCACCGATGACCATGACTGAACTTTGCATGGTCATTGTCACTAGCTGTTTCTAGGGTGTCTATTCGACTGGATCGTAACAATCTACTCCAAAACCATTAGCAAATAATACTAATATCGGTATAGTCTTAAATAGCAGATAAGAGCTTCTATTTATTGAGCCTGCAATATGGCAAAGTGCGTCCTAAATAATCTTTTGAGGCTAAATCGGGTCTAGCTTTTGCAGCAGTTACTTCGAAATCAAGACGTTTTCCGCCCGAATAAATCGTGTGGTACCTACGCAGTATCCAGACGCGAATTTTTCGGCCAAGCAGTCTTGAAAGGCATTGTGATAGCTGCTGGTTTAGTCAGTACACGGCTACTTCTTTTTTTTTGGTTGGGAAATCATCAAATGACTTCTCCCGCTCCGGGCGGAGTGGGACGTGGGCGTGTCAGACTCTTACTGACTAAAACCCATTCGTGTTCCTTCAGTTGTCTGTGCGCCAGGGCCACGGTAACTCATTCGAACAATCCACGACCTCGGCAGGCATCATCCCTATCGGACCCCGTCAATGGTGTTGACATCTCTAAGAGGCGCGCGTGGAACACGATGCGCCGTCGACCCGGGCCTGGTCCATACCGGACGGCGAGCGGTCTATTGCTCGCCGAGTACACGGCTACTGACTGAGCGGTACCTAGCAAAACTTGCTTGGTCTGAACACGGCTTTCTGAGAATTAAAACAGAATGTACAATTAGTTGTTTGAATTATTTATTGTGAAGTGGCTATAAATTGCGGTTTTGGCTAAACACAGGTTGTTAGGATATTATTGTGGAATGAATTTTGTTAATGTGCCAATGTTTTTATAGACTAATTAAATACGATGTTTAAACAGATTGCTAAGTAGATTTCCGTACAAAATAAAATTATAAATTTAGTTTTCTGTAATTGGAAAAAGGAAATCTTGATTGGAGATATTTGTGGGCTGCGGTGTATACTGAAAAACTTTTTTCGAGTGACGAGAAAATTATAAGCAATGGTAAAGTGAGGCACACATTCTTGCTTTACATTTTTTAGGGTTCCGTACCCAAAGGGTGCCAACGGAACCCTATTACTAAGCGTCCGCTCTCCGTCCGCCCGTCCATCCGTCCGTCTGTATATTTGTCAGCAGGCTGTATCTCATGAACCGTAATAGGTAGACAGTTGAAATTTTCACAGAGTGTGTATTTCTTTTGCCGCTATAACAACAAATAATAAAAATAAAATAAAGTAAAAAATCTATCTTTTTTGTTTTTTTTCATTCATATTTTGTTTTTAATATACTACGGTGGTACGGAACCCTTCGTGTGCGAGTTCAACTCGCACTTTGGCGGTTTTTTTTATTTGTTTATTTTTTATTCGCAGTATATGTTGTGTGCCTTCTACTTCCAGTCTGTGCTAAATAGAAAGATACCCATCACGTCTGCGGAGTTTCGGTAGCTAATTTAATTTAACCCTGTATAGGCATAGGCAGTACTTCAACATTACACTTATAAACACTATGACAGTATCAAATTTGTCCAACATACATATTATAACTACACAGCCAATCGAATTCTACCTTCCTCACTCCATAACTCCATTCGACAGGACAAAATAGGCTTGATTTGCGAGGCCAATTTGTACGGCTGGCTATAGGTCATTGTGCCGCCAATAGGTACGGCGCAAATCCGAAATCCGGCCGAATCTGATTATAATAATGACGTTCGGTTCAATAGGACATCTGAAGCCTTGTTACAAATTTTTAGATCCATATTGGACGGTTTCATTGTAAGACTAATTTTTTATTGACCTCGTTTTTGGTCGGTGAGAGGAGCGTACTGGGGAATATTACATCTAAGTTAAAGAAGATGTTTCCAAATGGGCCAGGTCTATGTACACTACCTCAAAGTAAAGAGAAAAATCCGTAGAATTCGGGAAAAACACAGATAATTTGTTTAAATGTATACTGTTGTGGTATTTAATTGATAATTATCAATTATTATTATCGACTTTTAACATGGCGTCTCACCGATTTAGTTACTATGTGCTTAAAAACAATGAAAATAAATCATAGATCAACCATTGATTATAGAAAGAGAACTGTCAGCTGTCACAACAGTATCAATAAACATGTCAAACTTCATTATTCAATCAAAATGACAGCTCACCGCCATGACGGTTTTTTTTTGTGTTGCAATTTCAAGTGTAATTTCTTGTGGTTTACCAGCAAACAAAGCCATTTTAAAGTATTTGGATAGTTGAGAACTGTTTTAAATGTGTTGCCCTATTTTTAAGTATGGTGTACAAGGACCTGGCCCAGGGTCCATTCATTTTGGAAAATCTCCTTTGTTAGATTGTTTGCCTCGTTGGTCTAGTGGTTGCAAGTGCTACTGTTGAGCATGAGGTCCTTAGTTCGATTCCCAGGTCGGGAAAAGTGTTATTGGATTTTTCTGTTTGGAATTTCTTCCACGGAAATGGCACGGAGTCTGTATTTGTGGCCGGTTGATGGCAGTAGGCTCGGTCCCTATTTAATGGGACTTCAACATACTATATTTTTTTTTCTTTCTTTATTTGTTTATTTTATGACATCTAATGTTATTTTGTCGGTAAGATACATGAGTGTAAGAATGACTAAGACCCGGAAAAACATGGTATAGTTTTGATCAGTTTTTTTTTTTGTGCTATGAATATACTCCTCTATTAGAGTAACAAAACAAGGGAAAGAGTATGGGATTTTATACACACACAGTAACCTGTGTGTAATGTTGAGGTTTATAAAATAGAAAAGGATTTTCACAAAGTACGTCTGATATAAGACGGCGAATGAATGCACTAATCTTTTATGTACACTATGTCACTATATTTTTTTAAGTATGTTTTTCTTTTTTATTATTATTATGTATTTTGTTTATCACCTTGTTTTTAACTGACTTCAAAAAAGGAGGAGGTTCTCAATTCGTCGGAATCTTTTTAAGCTATTGCATAGCTTTTATCGCGGGCTTTGAGCGCGGCGACCGAATCAAGAAATTCCGTAACGAAAATAAAACCTAACACCCCCCACTCCGCCTACCATGTAGCTGGGCCGAGCTTTCGCTTAACGTGTATGTATATGGTACGACTGTACTTGAATTAATATCAAAGAAAAAAAAATACTGCATAAATAAAAAATAAATAAATAATTATAATTGCAAAAGTTGATAAAAAATGCTATACAATAGCTTTACCGCGGCAGCCCCCGAGTGCCACACGTGTTTTTTTATAATATTTTTATTCATTTAATTTGCTATCATTTAATTGTGCTTTTGTATGTTGTGGTATGTCTTTTGTGTGCACTGAATAAATGATTTATCTATCTATCTACTTTTAACTTTGTTCTATCTTATTGCTACCCCGTTATAAGAGATTCTTTTGTACAACTTTTGTCATTAGTATTCTCAAAAATATTGATAACTAGCTTTTGCCCGCGGCTTCGCTCGCTTTAATTTAGACTTTGACTATCAATTCGGGTTATAATTAAATCATGATTCGAAAGTCACGTGGCGCCATCTATTATCATAAGGACGTTATTGTTGTTTTCCTCGGGAACAGTACTATTTTGCGGGATGAAAGGTACCCTATGTCCGTTTCTGTATCTCTGACAACGTATATGCAAAATTTCAGGATGATCGGTTCAGTGGTTTAGGCGTGAAAAGGTAACAAACAAACAAACAAACTTACTTTCGCATTTATAATATTAGTTAGGATTCCATTTAATTCACAAAAACTAAAAAATCAACTAACTAAGTAATTCAAACAAACATTTCATACCTACCTACAAGCATTTGATAAATTACTCCCGCCGCCCGGCCCTCCGAAGCCATCCATACGCAATTCATTACAATTGACATTTCTATTGCTACGGGAGAATCTGCGAAGGTCACAACTTTATGGAATGTCACAAAAATCATGAACTTATTGGCTTCTGTTGATGGCTATAAGAATAGAGAAAGACTTAAGGAACTATGGATATATTGTGTGAAAGTTGATATGGCTACGGGGGTATTCATAACTGAAGTGTTGTCTTAAGAAGAAGAAAACAATGCTGGGTCGACCCAAAATTAGGATAAGGGTAGTCGGATGTTGATGGTATTTTTAAAAATAACACATGAAATACAAAGGAACACCGGCAATTTAATTTAATTGTGTATAGCTAAGAAGTAGCCTGCCGGGGTACGTGACCTGTGTTTCCTGATAGCTATTACCTGGGGATCTTTAAGCCGAGAGTGAATAGGTTACTTATACACAAGCATGCTTTATAGTCAATCACATAATTGCTTACCATTAGGTGACATAGTAGTCAAACGCGAAAAATACATACAAATAAATAAAATTGAAGTGTCTCTTTATAATGTCAAAATAACAGCTTTTTACTAAATGCATATGAAAGTATGTACGGTACTTACAACAAAAAATATTTTTATATCTATTTTCTGTCTGTCTGTCTGTCTGTTCGTTCCGGCTTATCTCCGAAACCGCTGAAGTGGTTTGAATGAAATTTGATATAGGGATTCTTTGAACACTGGGGAACGTCATAGTTAATTTTTACCAACATATTTACCACGCGGGCGATGCCGCGGGTGGAAGCTATAGTCGGATTTTCAATTAGCTGCAGTAAAATTACAGCTTATTTATTTACGTTTAATCAACAAGTGACGACGGACTCAAGAATTATATTAGTAACAAAATTTATTAACAACCATATTAGTAAAATTAACCTCCACCCTTAACCTAGCACCGCCATGTATATTAATGAGAACCCCTGCTACAAGCTCAACACTTATGTATCACCACTTGATTGTTTAAACAATTGTTTCTTTAGTAAAATTACAGTAATTCATTACCATTGATATTCCTATTGTAAAGGGAAAACCTGCGAAGGTCACAACTTTATGGAATGTCACAAAAAACCATAAACTTAGCGGCTTCTACTCGCCGACCTTTTATGCTCATGTAATAACGTTAAAAAGCCACGGAAATGTGCCCCTATACAAGGCTGTTGGATAATAAAGTACGCTGTTTTAAAATTTGGGGTGCTTGTGTTAGAGATGATCTTGAAGACTTATTTGCAAGCCGGATATGGAAGGTGATAGTTTTTAACTGCCCTGAATATAAAAGTTTGGAGGAAGAAAGGTGAGGCCTTTGTCCAACAGTGGCAGTATCAGTAAAAACAAGTTATAGGTAGAAGTTCAAAAGATAAAAGTGTTTGAGATTGGTCGACTTTATGCTGAAAATGACTAACAGACCAACACAAAAACAATACAACAAAAACGACAAACAAACAAATTAATATAACTTGACAAGCTACCAATTGATCAAGCTTCCAATATCCGTAATTAAGGAACATATATCTGTACAAGCTGAGCCTGGTGATTTTTATAATAAATTTATTGATCTTATCTTATCTTCCCGGACCCTTGCGTGTAAATAGAGTGTTAAACCAAAGACAGTTCGGTTATCAAAAAAGTAATGACACTTCCGACGTCATATATAATTTACTTGATGACGTAATAGGAAACAGAAATAATAAGATGAGAGTAGTCGGAATTTTTCTTGACTTAAGTTCCGAGTTTAACACTATAGACCACGAATTAGTACTTACAAAAATGACGCATTGTGGTATAAGAGGTAAGGCCTTGAAATAATTCTCTTCATATCCCAAAAACGGAAAAAAAATCGTAGAAATTGACAAAATACAAAATTACTACAAAAAGGTTTACAAATCAGCAACAGTAATGATGACTACGGGCGTCCCGCAAGGATCTATATTAGGACCTGTTTTATTTACATATCTTATTTAGTAATGACTTAATTAATTACATTAATACAATTATACCTGACATTGATATAGTAATTTTCGCCGATGACACAAATGACATAGTAGCAGCAAATGACAAAGATAAATTAACAGAGACTGTAAATGCAGCATTACAAACATTTCACGTGTGATGCGCTATGAACAAATTGTTAATCAACACTGCAAAGACCAAAATACTATTATTTAGAACGACAGCGACGTAATGAGGGCGATTTAGAGGCTGTTTTGAATGACGACCAAGTTATCCTCATCAAGGAAGTTACATTCTTAGGAATACATATGACGAACAGCTGAATTGGAAAACTGAATTAAATGCGCATTTTATGCTTTAACTTAGAACAGAAATTAGCACTGAGCAATTGAAAATGGTATATTTTGCGTTGGTAGAATCAACACTTAAATATAGCATAATGTTTTGGGGAAACAGTTATGACTATAATATCAAAAGAGCTTTCCTGTGACAAAAACGCGCAATTCGCACATTAGTCCGTATCCCGCAAAGAGTGAGTTGCCGTGAACATTTTATAAATCTGAATATACTTACAGTGCCCAGCATTTATGTATTTGTACTTCTAAGTAACATGGCCATATATGTACATGAATATGAGACAGCAGAAGAACGACAGATTAGAGAAGGCACATGTAGACAATACATTAGACGTTACAAGGTGTACCTTGTACCTAGGCTGTAGCCTAATTTGAATATTGTAAAGCACAGTCCCAGATATTAATCGGTTATATTATTTAATAAGTTGCCTCCAAATATAAAAAGCGCTGTCTACTCAAGCTCTTTTAAAATCAACTTAACAAGATTCCTGTTGAATAAGTGTCTTTATGTTGTTGATGATATATAATGAAATTCCTATATATATTCCATTTATGCATTATTGTAATATTTAACGTGTTTTTTCCTTATGTTATTTAATGTTTCTTTTCAAGAATAAACAAACAACCAAAAAAAGATCTACATAATCGAACAAAAATCCAAATAAAAAATAACACCAACCAACCATAAAGCTATTTTCCTTAATTTTTTCTTTCTTTCTCTGAAGAGCAGAGAGAAAGAAAGAAGAAAGAAAGGAAAATTATATACTGGAAGTATATATTGAAGTGCGAAATCCGCTGTCAAAACAACTCGACCCCCGAACCGCTCCGCTAGTCACCCTCGTCGACGATGCGAGACGAGACCATAAAGAGAAATTGACGGCTCACATTATACGCAGCCGTAAAACGCCGATTTCAGATGCACCTGCCTTTGTTATAAACCATACTTTATCCACTTTAGTATTATGAATGACTTTTTATTTCCTAATTTTGCACGTCATCAATTTTATTGTGGAGTGTTCATTTGTTTCATTTAGTATGCTGGTCCAAAAGTATGTGGGGTAAGGAAAATTGTTATATGCAGGGTGTACGCACTTTGCCGCTGTAGGGGCAGGAAAAATATCCCCATACATAGGCATCGCTTTTGTATATGAAAACGGCAAAGCCAGATAGAAGGATATACTATGTAAGTACATAGTTAAACATTTCATAGCGTAGCTCATAGAATGTTATGTCAGTGTTACATTTTAAAAGTTATATCGCGCACCCTGGCTCAGCAGGTTCGGCTGTACCTGACGTAAAACGAATTTGCACCAAACGGTTAAAAACGATGGATAGAAAGCCGTTTTTTTTCATTGTATTCTTTAATTGCAGCCGTAGACTGGACTCAGTTGTATGAAATGTACTTAGAAGCCGGTAATTTTCTTTGTATAGTATTATTAATATAATCTATTATAGATAATTAAGACGCTTGAAATCACGGTACATTTATCCTAAGTGGTACACTGTTGAAATAATTTGCGACATAAGATTGAAGGCCATTCTGCATAAACAGTACAAGGCAAGCGGGTCGAGGGTCGATTACCAAGCGTTTGTTCGGTGTAGAACCAACATTAAAAATATGTTAGTAGTGGCAAAGAAACAATATCGGAACCGTATCCAAGGTCAAATGCTGAGTGATTCTAAATCTTTTTGGAACTATGCCAAGTCTTAAAGAGGTAGTAGAAGTCCGCAAGCAAATTTTGAAAGACGGCGTAGCATTATCTTGTCAGCAGTCTGTGGAAGAGTTTGCGGAGTATGTTTTTTCTGTGTATAGGGCAGAGAAACCAGAGTTGGATGTAGACCTGGCTATAGTGAACGCAGGAAGCGGAAATGAACCAACGACCAATTAAAGTTAGTAGATGTATTTCGTGCGCTTCCAGATCTTAAGCCAAAAAGGTCCGCAGGGCTTGACGGCATTCCGCCATACATATTCAAGGATTGTCGATTAGTGCTAGCTAAGCCGCTACTTCATATTCATAACCAGTGCCTCAAAGCTGCCGTGTTTCTGGAGAGGTGAAATGTGATCTGCGTTGTTCCGGTTCCAAAGCGAGGGTGATGGGTATCGGTGGATGGGTACAGACCAGTTGCCGTATTGTCGACGCTGACAAAGGTATTGGAAACTGCTGTTCACAAGAGCTTATACTTTCAGATTAGCGCACAGCTATTAGACTCTCAGCATACGTCTCGACTGAGAAGAAGTAGCACCAGTAAACTTCTCTGTCAAATGGCTCATCTGGTGCCAACGATGGATAGTGGGAGACAAACTGATACTGCTTACTTTGATTTCAGAAAAGCATTCGACTTAGTCAAAAATGACATGTTGCTTAAAAAGTTAGCAGGTGTTGGTTTCATCCCACACTCTTTTCAGTTTTTTGCCAGTTATTTGAGGGATGGGCAGTAATATATGGAAAATGTGGGACACGTGGCAGATCCATATTTCACAAGGTCTGGGATAAGTCAAGGTAGTAACCTTGGCCCTTTGGGCTTCTTGCTGATAGTAAATGACCTGCTACAAGTAGTCCAGGACGCTAATTGTTTGTTGTTTGCCGATGAACACAAATTGTCCCTCGCGGTAAAAAAATGGTGGTGATTGAGTCAGGCTACAAGGGGACATTGATAGGGTAGTGCAGCAAAGAAAATCTTTTGCAGTAGCTCGAAGTGTGTGATCGTCAGTTTTTCGTGCGCACACCATTCCATGTTACATACCTACCATATTGACGGGTGGCTTATGGCACGGGTCACAGAGGTCAAGGACTTGGGAGTAGGCTTTAACACCCGTTTGACTTTTCATGAACACATCATGCGTAGCTGTAAAAGAGCGTATACAAACTTAGGTTTCATGCTTCTTACGATCCGAGGGCTCACAAATGTGAAAGCTATTATAGCATTATAAAATGCATTGGTAAGGGGCTAGTTCAGGTAATGCAGATATCTGGACTCCGCATGAAGCTAAATGTAGTCTCATGCTAGAGAGGGTACCAAATAAGTTTATAAGATATTTATATTAGCGTTATTACGGAGTCTATCCCATTTACCCGTTAATGTATCCAACCTTATTTATTTTAGGATACAATCAGCTAAGGGTTAGGAGGGATCTTGCACTCACCTCTTATATATTTAAGTTACTGAGAAGGAAGGTGCATAATGTAGTTATTTTAGGTTAGGTGAGTCTTTGTGTTCCGGATAGGTACGTGAGGTGACGACGGCAGCCGCCACTGCTACTGGAACCGCGCAATCGGTCAACCTTTTAAGGGCGGTGCCGCTGACGCTTGCATTCAGTACGCTCAACCGAATAGCGAGTGAGACGGACTTATTCTGTTGTTCTCTGAGTGAATTCATAAAGAATGCATTATTTATAGATGTTAGTAAAGATTAAGTTACTATAAGCGCATTTATCGCATTGGGTTATCCTGTAACGGTAGATGTAACAAAACAAATAAAAACAAAAAAAAACGACTTAAAAATATCCGTTAAGCATACTGATTTAATTGAATAAGATGTATTTTTAATTTACCATTACAATGTAAGAAAAGAGCTGGAGATACTTGGAGTTTGCCTACGTGATCGAATCAGAAATGAAGAGATCCGCAGGAGAACCGAGGTAACCGACATCGCCCGAAAATGGCCTAACTTAAGTGATAGTGGGCAGGGCACATTGGTTGCAGAATAGATACCCGATGGAGCCGGATCGTTCTGCAGTGGCGACCGCGTACCGGAAAGCGTAGCGTTCCAAGACTTCACAGAATGTGGATGTGAGAAGCACAGAAAAAGTAGATGTGGCCTTGCTTGGGGGGTTGGGGGGGGGGGGCTATGTTCTGCAGTGGACGTCTTTCCGCTAAAATAATGAAGAGAAAGCTGCTGAAGAAAGGGTCGTATAACGCCACATAATTTCAACACAAACATTCAACGTAAAGTCAAAACCAAGTCATGCCAATGATGAAAAAACAATCTCACTCACAAAAAATATATAAATATAGAAAGAAAGAAAGAAAATACATTTATTTGCTGTAAACATGACGCAAAGAAAAAACACAGAAACACAAAAAAGAACGAGTTGGGGGAAAATATGCGTCACATTCACGCAAAACGGCAATCGCTCAGCATAATGCTACGACCCAGAGACAGAGCCCCAGCAATGGTTTTCAGCGATAGCCGGCGCTAACGCGATGATGTCAACCAGTGCAGTAAACGAAAAAAGTAAAAAATAAATACAATACACCTAGTTCAAACCTATTCGTCTCGACGTACAAATCTGGATTACAACAATGATGAAAGAAATAAACAACCCCATAGTTGACCTTCTAATGGGATAGCAACGGACAAGGACAGGCAAGCACATACTCGTACATACCCTCAAAGCGAAGTCCCAAACTGTTTCTTCTCGAGAAGGCCATAATAATAATTAAAACACTCCTTAATACATTATGTATGTATGTAATATACTCTGCCCCACACATAGCTGCATTTTCCTTAATAAAACCTTCTTTCTCTCATACGCAGTGTATCTCAATATTGAAATAAAAACGAGTAATATTATATGAACCACAGGCTTTGTTTTTGTTGCTAGATATTTTTGATCTCTTCTAGCAATATATTGTTTTTGTAATAACAATTTTTTATTTGGAGATAATATGAGTTGTCGGTCCTTGTTTTGATAACCGGATTGTTCTCGGCTTAGCATGCGCCTAGTAATTCTCCTGAAATACCATCATTATCATGCACTGTTATTTTTACCCGTCTTCAAAGAGGAGGAGGTTCGCAATTCGTGTTTATTTTTTTGTATTTATATGTTACCAGATATCTCCGTCAATTGTGGATCAATTTAGAAAATTCTATTTTTAATGGATAGGGTATGCCTCAGGGGTGGTCCCATATACATTTTATTAGCTTTGGATGGGTACTTTTTCGTACAATTTTTTATTTTTCTTTTTATGTTACGTTTTTGTTCCACTTAGTGTATATTGACGATGATAAAATAACTTCCTATCAATGTTATTTACATAGCAAGTAGTGGTATACGAATGTATATGGGACAGGAACCTCAACTAAAAAGTGATAAATAAAAACTTTTCTACAAAAAAAAAACCACAATCAACTTCCAAAAAAACACTATAAAGTGAAAAATTACTTTAATTTCGTAAGTCGGTGGTAAAAAATAAAAATACAAAACCAAAGACACTGACTTCCTAAATTAAAGTAATTTTTCACTTGGTAGTGTTTTTTTTTTTTTTGTAAATCGTTTTTTTTTTTGGAAAAAGTTTTTATTCTATCCACAGCTGGGCACAGGCCTTCTCCTTTATACGTCATGATTCTCTGCTTCGAGTCAATCTTGTCCCAGTCTTTCCAACAAGCTATTTTAAGTCGTCAACTCATCTCGTCAACCGTTTTCTTACGCTTTTTGTGCCCAGTCTCGGCTTTTACTGCGTCAGGGTCTGCCTACATGTCGTTACCAAATCTAGCCCAAACTCTTTAATATTTTGTATTTCATTAAACGTGTTATTATTATCTTTAACAAAATAACAATATCCAATCATAATAACCTTCCCCTATTACATTGTCATTATACAAGAATATGCTAGAATTATAAACTTGCATCACACGCTCGCTTGATTGAAAAATAATTCGAATTACCGATATTTAGCACGTTGAAAATCGAACCCCAATTTCGGCGGCCATCCGTAACTACGTCACACAAACATATCGATACGGTCATAAAACTATTCGACCCTTGAATATAGACTCTATAGTATAGATATAAGGGTCATGTGTGGATGAATTTGGAGTTTCTTAGTCGCAATAACTTTGTCCTCACAAAATGATGGAGCAAAAGTTTGATAGAGGTTTATCTTTCACACTACAAAACTTGTTAGCCACGTAACTCATGGTCCTAAATAAGTATTAGAAGTTAATAATAATACAGGTGTTAGAATTAAACAGGTACCTAACAAAACATACGCCTACCGTTTTAACGATAGTTTTGTGTTTAAAAAAAACAAAACATTATGGTAATCTTTGTAGAATTAATTTCTGATATTGAACGTGTCAATTTAAAAGAAGATTACCTGAAAAATCGGATACTTAAATAAAATAAATAAGGAAGCGAGGAAAATTCAAGAAAATCTCATAAAATTTTCAGAATATTGTAACGTCAAAAGCTTAGCAATTTTAATGCCCACGCGTCGTCTGGATAAGTTGACAATCTGAAATAAATTAAGACTTTAAAATGCTGTCAATATTCGAAAGGAGATCATGTATTCTAGGAAATTAAAGTACCTACTGGCCTTTAGAGCAACGGATATTTTAATTTTATTTTCTAATCGGAATTGATCAATTTGACAAAGAATAATTCTCGCAATTGGTAAGATTTAACAAGGTTTGCTATTTATTTATTTATTAAACCATTTATATACACATATAAATAAACAAGAAGAACGGAACAGAAACATATTTACAAAGATCTAAATCGTTAGATTTGCCCTCACCGAAATAAGTCGCGCAAAAAATTACCCATACTGATAAGAGTGAGCTCACACAATAATAATAGAGTTACCATTGCAACCTAATCAAGTCTGCAACATTTTTTATGTCAAAGCTGTTAATACCAAACAGAAACGCGACCATATTTTCAAAGCTGTTAAAACCAAACAGAAACGCGACCATATTTTAATGCGGTAGGGCGAATCTACGATTTATATCTTTGTACTGTAAAATTTGACCTAAACATCTTTATTCGCATGTAAAATCGAGTAAAAGTTGTGAAAAATAATCATAACATCACGCCTGTATTACCCAAAGCGTTAGGCAGAGTTGTACCTATATTACACCAACGTTCCGCCAGTTATGTTTCAAGTCCCATGTAATCGAGAGGGCAACCTTGGCGGGCGAGCCTATTAACATCAACCGGGCACAAATCTAGACATCGGGCTGCTATTGAGAAATTCCAGATGGGAAAACTCAATAACACTTTGCCCGACCCAGGAATCTAATCCAGCACCTCATGCTCAGCAGTAACGCTTGTAACCACTGGACCAAAATAATAATAATGATTATTTTCGTGTTCAATAATATCAAACGTAAAACTCTCATTCATCATTCCATTGATATTTTAATCATGGATTTAATGTAAACTGAATTCAGAATTTCATTCGTGAATGATTCGATTACGTTGAAATAATGCAGTTGATCCATCGATGTTCACTTGGTAATAATTTTTCGGCTGCCAAATTTGTTAAATCATGTTCTGAATAATATTCGAGTATTTTTCATAAATGCCTTTAACAATGAGCAGGGTAATTATTGTAACTAGTAGCCTCTGCCCGCGACTTCGTTCGCGTGGAAGTCGTTAGATACACAATATACTAAAATAACAGCCAAATTTCTGTAATAGTCCATCGGCACCCAACCCAACGCGTCGCATCGTATCGCCCGCCCGCACTGTTACTTCGTTTTCGCTTGACGTCCTTTCTAACGTATTTTACTTTTTGCCCGTCTCCTAAGAGTAGTTGCATGATTTATTTATTATTTATTTATTTATTTATAGTTAATTAAAACGGCACAGGTCCAATTACATTAATTAACATAGAATTATAAAAATTAAAATAAAATAAGCATTCAAATAACATACAATACAAAAGAATTAAATTCAAAGATATACAATTCGTGGATAAAATTATTAATAATTATTTGAGTAAATGGTTCAATAAATTGAACTGATTGATTGATTGATGATGTGAACCTTCCTCAAGAATTAGACTATCAAATGCAAAAAGATTTTTTCAAATCCGCCTGGTAGTTCCAGAGATTAGTGTGTTCAAATAAACACGCTCTTCATCTTTATTAAATTACATAGTATAGATGAACATTGTATTTAACGAGTTTTCCATACTTACATTAATCATTCGAATTAATAATTATTTTATCAATAAAGTCTGTCAATAATCGTTGGGTATAGTCGAACTCGTCATTGTATTATCACCTTGTAGGCTCGCACCCATTTGGGCGGGTCACAAAACACTACGCAATTCTCCTGCATCACGACAGGCGAGCCGCACCAGGGAGTCTACTCTCTCAGTCCGTCCGTATACGGGCCCGACCGAAAGTAGTTAATCCGTCAAAACAAGTGCCAAATTCAATTATACCGACGAGCAAGAACTCATCGCCACCAGTGCTGGGGCTCTGTCTCGCATAGGGTCGTAGCATTATGCTGAGCGATTGCCGTTTTGCGTCGATGTGATGCATATTTTCCCCCAAATCGTTATTTTGTGTGTTTTTCTCTGCGTTAGGTTTACCGCAAATAAACGTATATTCTTTCTTTGTTTTCTTCCCATGGGATGTAGGGTCAACAGCTGTCAAATCGTGTTGTCATTAATTCTTAGTTCGGAAAACGAACTAATCTTATGTCCGTGATACGAAGTAAGCAACTCCCGTAACTTCGGACGCAATTACGAACTTTTTGCTTAAGGAGTAGACCCCCTGGCCGCAGCGCAACGCACGACGGATAGCTCGCCAGGCGTATTTTTGCGGCTTCCGTCTTGCGTTGCAATGCGGCCCGATATAGTGTGCGATCGATCATACAAAATGTACGACCGTGATCTAGGAGAATTTTGCAATCAGTTGCGCTGCGGCACGGGTCGCATAAATGTGCGCAAGCCTAATTTGACTGGAGTAAAAACAGTTTAAATGAGGTTGGGCGATTCTGTCCTGAAGCCCAATAGCGCAATGAAAAGATCTCTTCAAGGGGAATATTTCGTGATATGACGACTTCTCTCGATTGTCATAATCAGTGAGGAGCTACAGAGCTCTAAATATAAGCAATTAAGCCTGATTGAAATTCAGGTATTTCGTCAACTTTCATTATTTATGTGCCTTGCAAACATCACCTTTTGAAGCCTATCACCGTCCACTTTAAAACATGGCCTCATATACTCTTTTAGGAACAATGTTTCTGAGAGTCGGTCGGGCATAATGTTAAACCTGCCGAAACTTTTTTTCCTACTACGACTTGTCTGAATTATTAGTTTTTTCGGCGTTAAATCGTCCTAAATATGACGTTAACATCAACACTTAATTCTCGTTATAAGTTGACTAATTAATAAACAATAATATGTAAACATTATCATTATAGTATACTGGCTTTTGCCCGCCGCTTCACTCGCGTTAATTTAGAATTTGACAGCCAATTCAGGTTGTTGGAAAACATTACTGAAGTGTCTAATAATATAATTAAATTATGATTCGAAAGACACGTAGAGCCATCTAGCATCCTAAAGCAATTGTGATCTGGATGAAAGGTACCCTATGTCCTTTTCTGTATCCCTTTTTTTTTTTTTGGTTGGGAAATCATCAAATGACCTCTCCCGCTCTGGGCGGAGCGGAAGGGCGTGTCGGACTCTTACTGACTAAAACCCACCCGTATTCCTTCAGTTGCCTGTGCGCCAGGGCCACGGTAACTCTTTCGAACAATCCGCGACCCCGGCAGGCATCGGTCCTATCGGACCCCGTCAATGGTGCTGACATCTCTTTGAGGCGCGCGTGGAACACGACGCGCCGTCGACCCGGGCCTGGTCCTTACCGGACGGAGAGCTGCCCATTGCTCGCCGTCCGCAAGCCCGCGCCTACGTATTCCGGGAGTCGGCAATCGGCTCCCGACGCCCAGGGTGTCTCCAGGGTGTATCCCTAAGAACAAATATGCGGAATTTCATGATGATCGGTCCAGTGGTTTAGGCATGAAAAGGTAACAAACAAACAAACTTACTTTCGCATTTGTAATATTAGTTCAGAAGTTGGGTAATCCCAACTTCCCAACTAATATTATATTAGATTAACAGAAAAAACATTACGCCTGAATTTCCTAAATAGTACGTAGAATGTATTGTAAAACAATAATTCGGCTAGAGTTAAAAATACCTCTCAACATTGACTATGTCGTTTGAAACATGTTACACTGATAAATTTGTAATGTACTACTCATCCCAGGCCAAACATGCTCCAACTCATTAGATGCCAACAACATAATTTTCAATCGATAAAGCCACTTTAAACGTGCAGGTTTTCCACTTATGAAGACGAAGATAAATGTTCGAATTTTTTGCAACGTTGAGTATAATTGTATTACTTATATTTTATTTTTCCTGATCCCCAAGTCTTGTAGGAATGCCGTTCCATCCAAATTCGTTTTAGTAACAAATTTTTCTCTTAAAAAGCACTATTCATTGATATATCACTTATGGCTATTGTGCGCTAGAACGTTCCTAATCTTCGGTGCCCAAGTAGTCACCTATTTAGGTCATGAACTTTGAACTGATTAATAATCGGCAAAAGTCATGTTAGTAACAAAGGTTCTCTTTGAAAAGTTATTTCTATTGATATATGTGTATATCTTATGGCTATTGGGCGCCAAGAGTCCTTTAACTACGGTGCCAATTTGTCACCTATTTAGGTCATTAACTCCGAACTGACTAATAATTGGCGGAAGCCGTGTTAGTAGCAACGGTTCTGCTTGAGAAGCTCTTTTCATTTGTGTATATATTATGGTTGCCTCAGGGCAGAAACCCATAGTTCGGTGCCCATTCTCATTTAAATTCGAAATTTGAATATTTCTAAAACAATAACTGCGTTGCGGTGCGGCCCGCCGCGGCTGGTAATGTGCTTTGAGGCATTTTAGCAACGCGTCACGCTGTGACCCGCCGCGGCTATAATGGGCGCTTAGCTTTAGGCTGAATATCGCTAGCATATCACACAATAACAAAGTCTATTTGTCTGTGTCAGTTCAACCATTACAAGCTTAGTATAGTTTCAATTTACCTGGAATTAATGTCAAAAGTGGTAAAGCATATTATGAGGTCAAACCGAGACTCATATCCATCCACGTGTTTGTAAAGTAGTTAAAGTTTTCACATTTTCTTCTTTGTTAAGCTACGCTTTCCTTTAAGAGCGGTGGCCGCCACATAACGGCCGCCGTGACAGCGGCTGTCATGAAAATTATGGCAGCAGGGTTGGATTTTACGGTGTCAAAAAAAGGTCTCTAGGAAAACACACCAATTTACAGTACAACTATTTTCTTAATGTCCCTCGGGAATCATAGTATTTCCGAATTCAAACGATTGCTAATTTTCATCTCCATCAATTATTAGATTTATCGTGTATAATAATTTGAATTCAGAACTAAGTACTTTATTGTTGTTTTAATCAAAACAAAACAACAATAAAGTACTTAATTCTGAATTCAAATTATGATCATAAGAAATGCGATGATTCCCGAGGGAGATTAAGAAAATTGTTGTACTGTACTTTTATAAACAACGTTTCAGTGACGTCATACGCCGGTAAACTTCAGAAGCTATGTGGCAGCTACTGCTTTTCTAGGAAACGTAGCTTAAGTGTTAATTTATTTTCGTCGTATGGAAAATACGTGAAATATTCAAGTATTCTACTTGAGCCTAAATAAAATATTATTTATTGTGTCACCTGTACCGTACGTGCCTTTGGTTCGCCATCCATAGCTAATGGATTAAACGTGGACAGATGAAACCTTTTTGTCGTGTGTGTAAAAAATATACAAATAAAAACGTGTGTGGGGGACTACTCATACAATTAAACTAAAAGGAGTGCTTCGGTATTGAGCTGAAAATATGCTTATACAACCTTAATAAAATAAGCCCTGTTACAAAGCGCAAGTATCACAGATTGCATTTTGACTGCATTTTGCTAAGTTAGTGTTTCATACGAATATGAATTTTATTTGAGCGCAAACCTTTAGTACTTACTACCGATGACAGCAAGGAGTTATGGCAAAGCAAGGAGCTTCACGGACGCTTCTATCGGGCCTTTCATGAGCCCAGTGTAGATTTCTTAGCGTCCATATCCTGGCTACGTTTTGGTGACTTTTTCGGGGAATCTGAAGGTTTCGTCTGTGCAATTATGGACGAAGTTATCTTGACGAATGTTTACCGGACACATTATGAATGACGGGACGTTTGACGTGTGTCGGGCATGCCACCGTCCAGTAGAGTCCATCAGACATATTACCTCTGGTTGTTCCCGTCTGGCTAACGTCGAGTACTTGCACAGGCATAACCAAGTAGCCAGGATTTGTCACCAGCAAATTGCATTGAAATATAAACTTGTGGATTCTGAGGTACCGTATTACAAGTATGTGCCCGACCCAGTTCTCGAAAATGACCATGTCACGTTGTACTGAGATCGATCTATCATTACTGATAGAACTAATGTCGCTAATAACCCTGATATAGTGGTGATAGATCGATTAGCGCGCCGCAAAATGATTATCGATGTTACCATTCCTCATGACGAGAATCTCGTTAAAGCTGAGAAAGAGAAACAAATTCAATATCTTGACTTAGCACACGAGGTGGAATATAAGCTCGGCTGTCATTGTGCCGATTGTCGTATTGACCAATGGCCTGATGGCCGATAGCCTCGATCAGCATCTTTCGAAGCTCTCGTTAGGCGATTGGATCAAGGGCTTGATTCAGAAGACAGTACTCCTCGATACGGTTCGCATCGTGAGGAGTATCCTGTCTCTGGAGCCCGCACGACCAGTAGCTTGGACCCTGCTCCCGATACTGGCGAACCACAATTTTTTATAATATTTAATACATTTTAATAAAAATATTTGAAAATATATTTAATAAGTATGAAAATAAATAAACTAAATAATTAGAAATTTGTGTCAAACAATAACCCAATAAATCGTTCAAAACACCGCAAAATGTTTATCAAACATGAAGTTAAACTCGAAAAGAGCCAGCCGAAAGGAATAGGACCAAAAGTGGTGGCTAACTCTCATCTATCAACAAGTTTACAAAGCAACTTTCTCAAGTTTTACGACGGGACGGGTAGAGAACGTTTTAAAGTTCATATTTTGGCTTAAACTTGAAATATTTTGTTCCTTTTGACCGGAATCGACGCTTGGCAACGCAGAAAAGGAAACGTAGGCACTTGAAATGTTTATTGACAAATTAACAGTTGCAAATATCCGGAATTACTTCACGTTGATTTTTTTTTTCATTACAGATAGTTTTTTTTAAATAGTATCTATACTGATTGACTGACAAACAACGTACAGCCTTAATATGGAAACAGGATGACAATATTTTCTTTCGTTAATAGGTATACTCTGTACAGGTACCCTAATAATGAATTCAGATGAAGTCAGCAAAATTTAATTTATTAAGTGAATAGACAGAAACAACGATATCCATTCCATTCACTCTCTAAAATTGAAACAATGTCCCAACCTTGCCTCATTACCTTTCCTATATCCTCCATATTTCTTCTCACCCCTCATCTATGTGCCTTCAACTGTGACAATATTCCGTATTCCCGAGACAGTCTGTATTGCAAACCATTATGTCAGGAGCCCTTCTGCTAAATTTATTCAATTGCATCTCACAGTGTATTTACTGACAGTGGTTCATCGCCCATACATTTGATAGGACTTAAGGAATTAAAAAACTTTTTACTTACCTATTTATCAGTTGTTGTCCACGCCTTCCCTTGCGTCCTAGAGAAACTACTATTTTCCCGGATGTATACAGGGTGTGAAAAGACCCATCACATAGCCGTCAACTACGCATTCTGTACGGCAAACTAAGTAACATAGCACAAAAATAATTGCTGGGAAATTAATTTCCTTTTTGGTGTGAAAAATCGCTGTTTTCGATAGTGCGCAACGTAACGCACGCTAAACATTGTGCTTATGGGTGCATGCGACGGTACAGGGGTCGTGGAGGTACTTAAAGTTGTGTTATAACATTAAAGACTTATTTTAGTTAAAAAAAAAACGTCAGTAAAAGTTGGAACTTTGACCTACAATATCTCCGTAACCAGATGGTTCCCAGGTATGGTCCGGTACAAAAAAAATATTACAATGACGGGGAGTATAAGTGACTCTCGACTTCAATAAGTGTCTTTTCACACCGTTATAGTCCTTCAGACAGTATTTCGGCCATGGCGGCCTATTGTAACGGAAACTAGCCTTCGGCGCGGTAGATATTATAGTGCACAAGTGCGTGCGCAGACACAGGTGCACTATCTCTTTCGACAATCCGACACGACCGGACAGAGATCAGGCGCAGAACCAACGGCTTAACGTGCTTACCGAGGCACGGGGGTATCATACTGCCAACTTCCAAACTCCGGGCTGTTACTAAGAAATTCCGAATTGAAAAACCCAATAACACTTTACCCGACCTGGAAATCGAGCTCAGAACCTCACGCTCAGCAGTCGCGCTTAAAACCACGAGACCAATGGATAAGTAGTCATATTTATAGGTATATAATTTATGTAGAATCTAAATTATACCCTCAAACTGCAGTATGGCATATTGGAACATAAGCTTCGCCTACTTTCCCTATAGGTCTCTGCAGAATTTCTTCGCTTAAATGCTCTAGTGGTGAGACTGCAAGGAGTCAATGTAGATAGACTGTGGTAATATACTTGACGCGTTATTCCCAAATTGGTGTCTGCCTGCGGTGCGTCCGCAGTAATATGCAGTTATTTTTATTGAAGGGATCAATTACATTTGTTTTGCAATTTTAAATTGCTGTGGGAAGTCTGCGGTTTCGATGTATTTATAGTGTGTGTATCTTGGACATTTATTAACCTCTGGCCTGGACGACGATGCAGACATTGAAAGGGAACGTAGGGCGCTGTCTGTTCGTGCGAATATGATAGCCCGCAGATTTGCTCGGTATTCGAGGGGCATCAAAATAGCCCTTGTTAGGGCATTTTGTACGTCCTTTTATACTGGCAGTCTGTGGATGGATTACACGCAGAAACAGTACAGCTCTCTACACTTCCATTACAACAAAGCGTTCAGGGTACTCTTGGGGCTGCCTCGCTTCTGTAGCGCGTCGGGGATGTTTGTAGAGGCGCGTGCGGATTGATTCCACACAATCAATAATATAAACAAAATTAAAATAATATCTTAACATTACTCAGTACGTGAACCATGCAGCAGTGGTTCGCGTACTGAAAGTCGAAACGTTCAGCAAAAGCGTTCAGGATACTGTTGCGGCTGGCCCGCACCCTACACACCAGGGATATACATCGCTTGCATCCTGCTACTTCTGCATGGTTCACGTACTGAGTAATGTTAAGATATTATTTTAATTTTGTTTATATTAATGTATAATTTTCAATTTAAATGTTATGTAATGTAATTGATTAATAATTTTTAATTTAGTTTAATTGTATGATCCAAAGTTGATTAAAATAAATTAATAATAATAGTGAGATAACTATGGTGAAATAATAATTTGACAGTGAATCTGTCAGTTTGGTGCATTTTGAAGACTGTAAAATCATATTGTTATTAGGTTAATGGAGCGGTTGCCTGATAGTTATACCTAAATTGAAAGCTCATACTTAATTTCTATCCTAGAAAATTAAAACCTAAACTCGTGATTGTATTCAATTTAGTATTCTATGTAATGAGCACTTTGACCATGATAAAAGGTCAGAGTGGGGTTATCAACAAGAATGTATATTTGTAGGTTCTCAGGTATCTACGATTTAGTACGTTTACGTAAAGTAAAGTCTGCAAAGTTGAAGTAAACGTGTCAGCTAAATAAAAATCCAACTGTTTGAAACGTTATCCACGCGTAGAAAGAGTTATGTTTATTCAAAGAATACAATATACATAACAGGTTGGATAACAGAAAAAATAACAGCATTTAGTACTTGCATACAACATTTCCGAATGATTACCTCGATAGCGCATATATATAAAAAATAATGTCGTAAAACCAAAGACAAACTTTTACCATGGCTGTATACGAATACACCGATATAGCCCCGTATTACGCCCTCCATAGGTAGCTAAAGCCACTGACAAATTACTGTGTCATTTTGTGTCGTGACGCGGAATACACCAATCAAACTAATCTGTTCAGAACTACGTCAAATCACGAGTTTTGAGTGGCTAACACTGCAGCAGAAGACGTCACGACACGACACAACACAGAAATGTGAATCAGGCTTCAGACTCTAGCTTGGACATTACTGACATCGGTGAAGGAAAAACATCGTGAGAAAACCCGGACTTATATTTAATATAAGTCTGAAATCGCCAACCCGTATTGAGCAAGCGCGGTGATCAATGCTCTTGCCTTTTCTATATAACAGTCTTTGCTCTGTAGTGGGACAATATTAGGCTGGTATTCTTATATAAGGTAGCTAAGAGCAGTTTTTATACGCCCATTTAGGAAAACAACCCTTTCCGGAATACAGGCACCAACTGTTCAATAATTCAAATTACTGTAACAACATTAACTCTACAGACGGAAATTCCCGGAACTAGTGTATCTTTGCTATCTTTGAACCCAATACGTTTCAACTGTTTGCAGCGTTGAATACGGTAGCACAGAATACATGGCTACAGAAGGTTGGCTTCTTAACGAGCGGTCGCGAGTCCAAACCCAGGCAGGCACTTTATTTTGTGTAATTTTTTACATCACCCTCCCCCTCTGCTCTCGAAACGGTGAGGAAAACATCGTGAGAAAATCAGACTATGTGTATGTTTTAAAACCAAAATTTTTAAGAATGTGACATCCACAAACTCGCACTGGGTCCGCGTGGTTAATTATGGACCACTCTCTCTGTCTCTGAGAAGAGGCCTGTGTCCCAGCGGTGGGAACGTCATAGACTGATTATAGTATCCAACAAATGAAAACGCACGCACACGTAGACACGCTTCACGTACAGCGAGTGCGTGTGCACTCATGATTGGCATTTGTTTGAGATCTCTGTATAACCTTGTACGCACTGAGTCAACTAAGTTGCACAGTTTTATGAAATTAGTTATCAATGCCTCGATAGACGGCGTTGAACGATTATTTAACTTGCGGTGTTAAGATTTTCCGTCGACACTATATAAAATCTCTTTTGACTTAGAATATTTTAGTCTTGCCAAATATACCGTTAGAACAAGGTTGCTGCGTTTTATTCAAAACCTTCGGATGGTGCATACGAAGCCCTGAGCAGACCCTGGCTGGACGTCATCAGGTCAAACAATCTCCGTACGTACGCGTCTATGAGTTCATGCGCCCGTGTTAGAAAGAAAGAAAGAAAGAAAATACATTTATATGCTTTTTTGTTTCTTTTTTTTTTTTCGCTCTTTGTATTGAAGCTGCCTTCTGTACGTATCTATTTTGCGTCCCTACTATCTTCTCCATGTGAAAGTTCTGGTTACTGTATAGCAGTTCTGAATTTGTTACCGACGAGTTCGTCGGAATGTCCTTCGGAGTTTGAAGCTAGATCAATATTTTAACGGTTTGATATTGGATGGTTTGCAGCTATAAGTGTTGATGATCGACGGGAAGTTGTAGTTTTCGTAAAGTTGATAATAATACCTCATATTTATAATACATAATTTTCCTAAAGCCTCAATACACCACTACCGCCCCGATAGAGGTACCTATATGAAATAGTATACGAATATTTATGGTAAATCTCCCACATTGCAATAAAAGGCAAGCGTATTCCCATTTACCGGGGTAAATTCAGAATCTAGCTGGTCATCTCTTAGCTGACACGGCTTATTTTAATTCTTTTAACGTGCATGTCTTTCTATATTGTACTCACATGTATAATTTCAACCTAACATAACAAATTTAACAATATAATTTTATATAACCAATATTTTGATTTAAAAGAGTGTCCGTGGAGTTTCTTGCCCGTTCTTCTCTATAGGTAGGTACCACGCTTTGGAATGGGTAACTAGCTTCATCTTTCTGACTGAATGAACCCTTGACAGTTCAAAAGTGTCTGTAATTGGTTTATTCGAAATAAATGCTTTGAGTTTGAGTTTGGAATACTGATTACCAGTTAAACTTTACGAGTAAAAAAAAACACTGAAACACTTATCCTGAGAGCTGATCCTAAAACATCAGCATACGCTTGCAACAAATAGCCTATTGGGGCAGTCTAACACTGGTACAGAATCCTAAAAAAGATCGGAAAAATATAAAACAAGAAAATATTCCTGTCTGTAAATAGCTTTATGTTGACTTTCAACCGAACGTATTCTCACTGAAAACAGCTAGTTAACTTTATATATTAACTAGCGACCCGCCTTAGCTTCGAACGGTTTTTACGACCTTGAAAAACATCGAGATGTCTTTATTACCTAGATATTAGTTTAATATTAACGTATAAACCTTCGGGAATAAATTCTCTAATAATATCTAGTGAAAAACGCATCAAAATCCGTTGCGTAGTTTAGAAAAACAACGCGGTCACACAGACAGACACGATAAAAGATAAATGATTTTATTTCTGTAAGAAGATTTGAAGAAACACTTTTACACGTCAATCATATTTTAAAAACTAGATGAGGTCGGCGTTTCCTATCTGACTACTCTGAGAAGATAGGCCGAAACAAACTCAGAGGTCACAGTCTCTTTTAAAGTCCAGACATAATCTTGGTCAGATTATGTGAAGACCATGTAGATTTGTGTCTGAAATGGTCTTTTGAGGAAAATCCACATAGATTGAGTTGACCTGTCCAGTCAGTGCACGCATTTGTCAGTAATCGTGCAGCTCGAAAAACGACTTTTAAGGATCGTCCATACAGGCGCGACGCGTGACCGCGACACAAAGGCACCGCGTGTCGCGCAACGAGCGGTGTCTTTGTGTCGCTCTGTCGCATCGCGCCTGTTTGTGGGGGTCTTTATTTATAATACGTAAAGAGAGAAAGAAAGAAAATGTATTTATTGGGACTCGCACAGGATTATCACAAACTAAACACCGATAAAAAAAAAAACAAAAAAAACAAAAGTAAAATGAAAATAACAATAGAAAGTCAAAGTCGAAGTGAAGTCGTATGGCAGATAATTATAGAAAAGATCTGCAAAAAAAAAGGAACAATCGAAAAATTATAACAACCGATCAAAAGGTCTTACAAAGCCAAAAATATTACCAACTTTCGGGCAACAGGGGCTTAACTATGAACTCTGCTTACATCCTGACCCTTAAGATCTTTCGTGGCACACCTAACCTTAAATATAACCAAGTTAATGGACTCTATCGATTTGTTTGCTAAGACGGATTAACCAGTCGAACTATTAAAACAGGCCAGATTAATAAGTAGGTACCTGATACTGATTTTGTTTTTGATGAAAACGGAACTTAAGTCTGTGGAACTGAAATCATTCACTCACGTGACCAATGTGTACTTTTCTATGAAAAAGCAACATTTGAGTTTGAACTGAGACATCTAAAGGTTGATGTAATTTAAACCAGGTATATTATACACAGTTAAAATTAGTGGCTCTATGAGCTATAAACCTCGCGAGTCTGTTTTTTTGGTCTTTGCATAGCTTAAAACTAAATAAATGTTCACCGCGCACTTTAAAACAAAATCCTTAAAACAAAAAATGCGCGTAAAGAGTGCGAAATGGCTGAAATATTCTGTTTTTACGTTTTAACCATATAACTCCGCCATTTTAAAAAAAATCGAAAAACTGGATCGACATAAAAGTTCCATGTAATTATCGAACCTACTTACAAAACTTTACGTGAATCGGATGAAAAATGCGACCTATAGAGGAGAACAGCCGGACATCCGGACATACGAAAGCATTTTTGTCCAAGCTGAAACGGAGACGCTTCGTTCGCGCTTCGCGCTCGCTCGGTCAAAAAGATACAGCAGTCTGTTACCCATTTTGTGTGTGTGGTGAGTAGCCAACTTTTGGGGATCGTTGGTATGTTTAAAAAGAAATGGCGCACGAAAACTGTTAGTACCATTCGATCCAGCCTGTCCCCACTCGCTGCCCTCTCTCAGTGACGCCCTAAGCCGAGGTCCGTACCCCACAAGGGGTGCCCTTAGCGTGCGGTCATTTAAATTATAAGTTTAGTATTAAAAATTCCAAATCTTAAAGGCACCCACAGGACAGTCCGGTTAAGTAGCTACACCTCAGTAGTCAAAACTACGAGCTGCCACAACTAAAAAATAAAAATAAATACTTAGTGTATCAGAGATGCCTGTTTATGCGGCACGCAAGACTGTTTATAGGAAGGTACCTAATGCTACAAGGACACACAGTCACGTGTGTGATGCTGCAAGCACAGCTAGTGTACTAATACTTACAAAACCTGCTAAAACTAAATATCGCAGTATTATGCTGAGACAGGAGCCTTTTTGGCTTCACACAGGTTTTTTACTTGTTTATTGTACCTTTTTTAGTACTAATTTTGTTAGTTTTAAAAGCTCCTTTTTAGGGTTCCGTACCCAAAGGGTAAAAACGGGACCCTATTACTAAGACTTCGCTGTCTGTCCGTCCGTCTGTCCATCCGTCTGTCTGTCACCAGGCTGTATCTCAAGAACCGCGATAGCTAGATAGTTGAAATTTTCACAAATTATGTATTTTTGTTGCTGCTATAACAACAAACACTAAAAACAAAATAAAATAAATATTTAAGGGGGGCTCCCATACAACAAACGCGATTTTTTTGCCCTTTTTTGCTCGATATCAATAATGGCAACAGGTAGGCACTTGAAATATTCACAAAATACTCAGTTGTATTTTTACTTTATTAATAAATAATAAAATTAAAATAAATATTTAAGGGGGGCTCCGATACAAAAAAACGCCATGTTTTGCCTATTTTTGCTCGTTATCAGTAAATGGTAACAGGTAGGCACCTAATTTGTGTACCTACTGTTGTTTACCTAGTCAATGGTACGGAACCCTTCGTGTACGAGTCCGACTCGCACTTGGCCAGTTTTTTTTAATTTTAATTTTTTGTATTTCTTGTGCGTGTCCCAAATAATATATTTTTCTTTCTTTCTTTCCTAATAAACGTTTCAGTACAATCCCATCTGCGACTCCCTCCACAAAAACCGATACAAAATCACTTAACCCACCAACTATAAAAAGCCTTATCTACTCACAAACCCAGTTACCCGATTCTTCGGCCCGATTAATGAACGGGCCCAGAATTTCCTACAAACTGTAATCCGTTTAACACCTTAAGTTCGGTTCCCTGAATCGCGAAGTTTCGACCTTTTGGTACCGAAACTGGGAGCAACTGATTATACCTATTTATTAAGCACGATAAGCAGGTCTTGCTGTAGTTAGGAATAGTGTTTGTTCGCTAATTAAATGTAAATCTTAGTTAAAGGGTTAAGGATTTGCGGATTGTGCTTGGTAATGATTTTGATGTTACCACTACAAGGAGTAAGATTTGAACAGCACTATTCATACGGCGGTTTCAGCCTATTAAGTTATTTTTTCTAGTTCATTTTATTGGTCATCAATTCTTTATTAAATATTATTTTTAATTTTGATGTAACCAAGGCTCCCATTTGATTATTGAAAAAAAAAACTTGCGTTGTTGAAAAATATGAATTGAATCCAGTCGATTTTATAAATTTTCGTCTCTTAATTTTAAATTAATACAAGTAAATTTTATTAATTATACTTTACCTTAATTCTTAATCATGTTTCAAGTTATTATGTCATGTTATTTGCAATCAACTAAGTTTATTGTTGAGTCCTGCACAAATGATGTAAGATATGCTTTAATTTGGTCTAGAAACAGTTGAATAGGGTGCATCCGGCCCGTTTTGCCGGGTACCGGACTATTTACCAGGCATGCGAGATTTTGAGTTGCTTCTACCAGCCGCATAGATTCCTTGGAGTTCGAGAGCAGCAAGTCCGATTTGACCCGCGACACACGATCGTCGTGTCAATTGCAATTCTGTCGAGGTGAGCTACGCTTTGAGGTTGCAGTTCGTCAGAATTGCCTGACACACTTAACTATTATAGTAATTAACTTTTAGGGTTAACATTTTTATACTACATAGTTGATCTTTAACCAGGACTGTTTGTATCGAGATAACTTAGGTTTCATCTTTATAAGATATTATTCATTTGAAAGTTTACGTAATTTAGTGGTCACGAACGTAAAACCGATCAAATTCAAACGTAAAGCATTTATTTCAAATAAACCAACTACAGACACTTTTGAACTGTCAAGGGATTGGTCAGTCAGAAAGATGAAGCTAGTTGTCAATTCCAAAGCGAAGTAGGTACCTATGGAGAAGAACGGGCAAGAAACTCCATGGACACTCTTTTAAATCAAAATATTGTTACAAAAATTGGGTACATCATTCATGTTTAAATTATACATGAGAGCACAATGTAGAAAGACTTGCACGTTAAAAGCGTCCGTAATAAAATAGATAAAAATAAAAAATCAACTCAGAAATTAAAATAAGCCGTGGCAGCTAAGAGATGACTAGTCCCTACCGACGGCACCCGTTCACGAACATGACGTATGGATCAGCACCATTTAGCTCAACTATTTTGAAAGGAACTTGATGTTCCAACATACACACCACTACTAACGAGACATTGAATGAGCATGACATACTCTCAGCCGCCAGGGCACATTCAAGTCAATGAAAGACGAACCCAGTAAATGGTAGCTTTATAGTAGGTTCATTGCAATCAATTCCCTAGTTCGGAAACCAAATGAGTAACAAAGATTTATTATCCGATGTACCTTAAGTTTTCCCGTAATGTCTTTTCATTAAGACCAAATTACCTGTTCCGCAACGGTTTTAATGATAGTTATTTTAACATTTTATATTTTTTGACGTGATTCTTTTTTAAACGTGATGATAATAATATGATGGTAATTATTATACGTGTTTAAAGTGGTGAATTTTCATTTTTATTTTGCATTGCATTTATTTTGAAAATCTTAGTTCAAAATTTAGTTTATCATCATTTTTAATATCCCAACGTCACGCACTGCTGAGCACAGGCCTCTCTTTTTTTGTGCCAATCACCACGCTCCTGTGTCAGCCTCATCCGGGGTCTACCCGCGATGGTAACAATGTCATTCGCCCATCTCGCCGCCGGACAACCGACACATTTACACTGTCCTCTCATACCTGTTAACACTGTAATTTGAAAACATTGCAAAAGCCACTTATTTTTAAAAGAGTAACCGTGGAGTTTCTTGCCGGCTCTTCTCAATAGGAAACGACCAATTGGAACCGTGCACATAGCTTCTGACGTTTCATAAGTGCCCTTATAGGTTTATGTGAAATAAAATATTTTGATTTTGATTGATTTGTCTTCCAGTCCTTCCAGCTTAATTACCCAGACTGTAATAGTGCTTGGCAAAGACAATAATGTACAGTTGGAATATGAATACATACCTTTGTCTTAGTTACCCATGCTCAGACCTTTGTCACAGTACTTATATGATATAAATGGCAATGGAAAATGTTAAATTAATAGAAGCAGCTGCATCAATTGACAAGTTATGACTTTAATATGACGAAGTCCAAAAGTTTTGATTCCTGTTTTTGTAAGATAATTTTACATAGTTACCTAAATAAATCAATATAATTTATCATCGCTAATCAGGTCAATAACCTCATAACCTGCCATAATAAGAAAAAACAGCTCTTCTTAAAAGTTCTCGACTTCTTATGGACTGAAAGAAAAATTTCCTCCATTAAAACTTCGAACATAATGCTTATAACGCACTTTCTGAAGGCTTAATAATTAATTTAAAAGGTCTATCCACATCATTATTACGATGTTAAAAAGTTGAATTTTTGAGTAGGTATTACTTGAATTATACGTTCGAAAATTCAAAATAATTTTAGAAAAAATATTGCGATCCTTCCCTGCTTCCCACTACTGCTATCTACTGATGTGGCGACTTGTCAATACATCGAGATTTCTGTGCTATATCCTAAGTTTAATATTAATGTATTAGGTATACACAAAAAACCTTCCGGAATAAATTCTCTAAATGGTTAAATGAAAACTGCATCAAAATTCATTGTGCAGTTTTGAAGACCCAAGCGGTAACACAGCAGACAGTAGTTTAGTATTTTCTGTACACGATTTGTGTCTAGGTATAATAATCTTCGCTCATTAATTATGTCCTCGTTATTCAAGATTTTTCTAGAAAAAGTTTTACAGTAATGGTCTATTGTTTAAGATATTCTTATTATATTTTGGAATTTCTTAGAGCAGCCTGGAGTCTGGATCTGTGCCCGTTGATGGCAATAGGCGCGCCCCTTGTTATGTGGGTCTTAAACATAACTGGCGAAATGTGGGTGTACTTACGAGTACTATAGGTACCCCTCTGCCTTACCCTTCTGGGAATACAGGCGTGATGTTATATTATCTGTTTTATAATTTCATTGTCTCATCTTCTAATTATAGGTATTTTGTTAGAGGAACTCCGTAATTTTTTTTTAAACAAATTTTTCATGTATTATTTATGTATTTATTTATTTCTAAAAAACTTAGCCTATTACAATTTTGGTTTTAGCCACCCAACAAAAACCTCTCAGGGTTTATATGTGTGCCGGCGAGCCGTTCATTAAAATTTTATGATGATAATTATTATTACTTGAATTATTATTTAAGTCACACTAATACATACACACTTTGGGAGAAATTAAGTGAGGAAACGCTAAGATTTATACTTAAAACTTTTCGAACTCGTTTTGTATAACATAAATAGATTATTTTATTGATTTATTGATTTATAAAACAATGATTGATATGTGTAACGTAATACGAGTATAGTGACGTTCTTATCAACATTTTCTGTACTTCAAATTTTGAATTCATTCCTTATTCACAAAAAAACCTTCAGAGTAAAAAATCCCATTAAAACACAAAACACTGTCAGAACAAAAAATGTAACACAGTCCCCATCTTCCGCCGTATCAATCAATATGTCAGTAATTAAACTCTTAAACCGGAAACGATAGCGGCCATGTTTACTCCCGCCAAACTTCTGGCCGCCATCTTAACTCGGAAAGTTTGCTTGGTACGCAAACACATCGTTCTCAAGTCTTAACAAGTGGCTCTTAGCCAACTTTTAGCCATAGTTTTTGCTTACGATAAAATTTTGAGGAACAGCACTCTGTTTTATAATTAATTTTGGGGATTTCAGGAATTTTTCAATACAAGCTCAAGTGTGCTTTGTGAATTGTTTTACTAGAAAGCAGTCCATTATTAATTTTACAAAAACAAGACCTGACGTTGTTAATTAAAGTCTTTGACATGTTTTTAAGATACCTGGAATTTCCTTTTGAGCAAGCCTCCTAACTGAATTCAAACAGACATCTAGATTCTGCCGGCATTAATATTGCCAAAAATGTAGGAAGATTTAAATTTTATGGAGCAGCTGTCTATCTGTAATCTTCTTCCATCCATTCATCTCATGAATCATGTCAACCTATATTTATAAAAGGCTTGGATTGCTACCTCTACCTTCAATATATTTTTAGGAAGCATGTATGTTTGTTAGGAAATATAAAGGATTGTTCAAAACAGCAGAGGAAATAAGTTCTCGAAGTCGGCGTGACCAATACAGACTTGTACTAGATGAGCTCCCTAGTTTAGCAAAATATTAGGTCTTTACCTATGAAATTGCCGTTCTGCAGTACTGGCCATTTCAAATCAAAATAATTTTTGTTTGGCTATGAATTCTAATTTCAAATTAATTTTATTTTAAAAACATGGATTTTTTTTTCTAAAAGTAGTCATTTCTTTATTGATTAGTGTTACATTTTCATCGCATTTCAATCTTTTTCGTCATCATGGATACGTTAAAAATTCGAGTAATTATGGAATATGAGTACCGTCGTGGCAGCAACGCGGCACAAGCGGCACGCAACATCAACGACGTTTACGGAGCTAACTCTACAAACCAACGCACCACCTGTTATTGGTTTGCTCGCTTCCGTTCTGGAAATTTCGACCTGAAAAATGAACCTCGCGGTCGTCCGAAGACTTTGGTCGACAATGACGAATTAAAGGCGATTGTGGAAGCTGATGATACACAATCTACGGCTGAATTAGCAGCAGCTTTCGACGTTAGCGTCAAAACAATATTGGTCCATTTGCGTCAAATTGGCAAGGTAAAAAAGCTTGACAAATGGGTGCCCCACGAACTCAATGATCGCCAGCGCGAAGTACGCGTCGAGACGTGCCTTGCACTGCTCAACAGACACACAAATGAAGGAATTTTGAACCGCATTGTTACCTGCGATGAAAAATGGATTCTGTTTGATAACCGTAAGCGCTCAGCAAGTTGGTTGGATCCTGGTTCAGCACCTAAACAATGCCCTAAACGAAAACTTACCCCTAGAAAAGTGATGGTCACTGTTTGGTGGTCTAGCGCCGGTGTGATTCATCACAGCTTCTTACCAAACGGGGTGAGCATTACTGCAGATGTGTACTGTGAAGAACTGAACACAATGATGGAGAAGCTGGCGCATCTCCAACCAGCATTGGTCAATCGCTCGTCTCCGCTGCTCCTGCACGACAACGCGCGACCTCATACTGCACAGCAGACGGTCTCCAAGTTGCAAGAACTGGGGTTGGAAGCTCTCCGTCATCCGCCCTACTCACCAGACCTTGCGCCTACAGACTACTACATTTTTCAGAATTTGGATAACTTCTTGGCGGGAAAAAAATTTAATACCCGAGAGGCAGTACAAAATGCCTTTGAAGAATTTGTTGCCTCCCGTCCAGCTGATTTCTTTAAGAAGGGCATCAATAAACTGCCACTGCGATGGCAAAGATGCATGGATTGCATGGGTGATTACTTCGATTAATACAAATAAAAAATTCATGAAAAAAATTCGTTTAAATTTTTTCATACAAAACGGCAATTTCATAGGTAAAGACCCAAAAGCTGCCTGGCTATGTGTGTACGTGTTTATAAAAAATAAAATTAAAATGTATTAAATTGCAGATTATTCAAAATTAAATTATATGAATGGCTGAATGAAAACAACTTCTTATTAAGGATTTTTGAATTCAAATTTGTTTATTCGTCTAAGTTTGCATGCTTTCAATTGAAGCAAAATATGTATGATTTCATTTTCTAGAATAATACCTGTTATACCATGTTTTAAGTAACTAAATTATCTTATCTTATCTTTCTTCTAAAGGTGACAGTGACTACATTCCATCAATTAGGCTTCATAAGAAAGCATGGTGATCAATATTCGTTCCTATTAATTGCCTTCTTGAAAAAGTCTTACCTATTACATTGTACCAAGGACATAGTCTGATATATATAAGTATATAATTATATATGTATATATATATATAAGTATATAATAGTATATAAATAAGTATCTTTTCAAATAATCAACCCAGAATCAAAGAAACAAAGGTGCTGACCAAATAAATCAATATACGCGTCTAATTATTGGATAATACAAAATTATATAGGTTATAGCTGACCGTACATTCTATGGTGATTTGTGGGTTCCTTACTCACTTATAATAGGTCTTTACCTATGAAATTGCCGTTTTGTATGAAAAAATTTAAACGAATTTTTTTCATGAATTTTTTATTTGTATTAATCGAAGTAATCACCCATGCAATCAATGCATCTTTGCCATCGCAGTGGCAGTTTATTGATGCCCTTCTTAAAGAAATCAGCTGGACGGGAGGCAACAAATTCTTCAAAGGCATTTTGTACTGCCTCTCGGGTATTAAATTTTTTTCCCGCCAAGAAGTTATCCAAATTCTGGAAAAAGTAGTAGTCTGTAGGCGCAAGGTCTGGTGAGTAGGGCGGATGACGGAGAGCTTCCAACCCCAGTTCTTGCAACTTGGAGACCGTCTGCTGTGCAGTATGAGGTCGCGCGTTGTCGTGCAGGAGCAGCGGAGACGAGCGATTGACCAATGCTGGTTGGAGATGCGCCAGCTTCTCCATCATTGTGTTCAGTTCTTCACAGTACACATCTGCAGTAATGCTCACCCCGTTTGGTAAGAAGCTGTGATGAATCACACCGGCGCTAGACCACCAAACAGTGACCATCACTTTTCTAGGGGTAAGTTTTCGTTTAGGGCATTGTTTAGGTGCTGAACCAGGATCCAACCAACTTGCTGAGCGCTTACGGTTATCAAACAGAATCCATTTTTCATCGCAGGTAACAATGCGGTTCAAAATTCCTTCATTTGTGTGTCTGTTGAGCAGTGCAAGGCACGTCTCGACGCGTACTTCGCGCTGGCGATCATTGAGTTCGTGGGGCACCCATTTGTCAAGCTTTTTTACCTTGCCAATTTGACGCAAATGGACCAATATTGTTTTGACGCTAACGTCGAAAGCTGCTGCTAATTCAGCCGTAGATTGTGTATCATCAGCTTCCACAATCGCCTTTAATTCGTCATTGTCGACCAAAGTCTTCGGACGACCGCGAGGTTCATTTTTCAGGTCGAAATTTCCAGAACGGAAGCGAGCAAACCAATAACAGGTGGTGCGTTGGTTTGTAGAGTTAGCTCCGTAAACGTCGTTGATGTTGCGTGCCGCTTGTGCCGCGTTGCTGCCACGACGGTACTCATATTCCATAATTACTCGAATTTTTAACGTATCCATGATGACGAAAAAGATTGAAATGCGATGAAAATGTAACACTAATCAATAAAGAAATGACTACTTTTAGAAAAAAAAATCCATGTTTTTAAAATAAAATTAATTTGAAATTAGAATTCATAGCCAAACAAAAATTATTTTGATTTGAAATGGCCAGTACTGCAGAACGGCAATTTCATAGGTAAAGACCTAATATTAATTTCGTGACCCGGTAATGCCAGAATAGATCCGATTGCCATAATATATTATATTCTTTCTAGGTTAACCTCCGATTTTGTTCAACAGAAGTTTCCTCCGAGTGCTTGAGTTAGCATGTCTTGAAGATTAGCGTGGGAAGATTTGATTATCGGTTGGATATTAAGATAATTAAGGGTTTGCTTAACGAAGTAGTTGAAGGGTTTGTTAAGTCATCTCTATTTTGAGGTGACGAGTAATTAATGTAAGCATTGCTTTTAAAATTACTGTAATTGTATAGTACTTGTCCTCTCGTGTCTCAGTATAAGCTAGAGAATAATACAGGGTGACAATTTAGTCACCTGCATCCCTCAAGGGGGTAATTCTTGGGTACGCCACAATTGCAGCGGTGAGTCCCCTCTTTGAGGAGAGGATTGAGAGGCGCCACGGCGTCTTCTCCTTCCGCCTGACACAGGACCTCACCGGACATGGTTGTTTCGGGAGGTTACTGTTCCGGATAAGGCGGAGGAAACGCCTGAGTGTTACCATTGTGTGGATCGCCCGGAGGATACGTGAGCATACGGTGGAGGTCTGCCCGGCTTGGGTGGAGCACCGCCATGTCCTCACGAAGGCGATCGGCGGCGGCGATCTCTCGCGTCCGGCGCTGGTCCAGGCAATGGTACGGAGTGAGAGGGCATGGGAAGCCGTCACCTTCTTCTGCGAAGCAGTAATGCCCGTGGAGGAGGTGGAGCGCGTGACAGAGAGGAAATCTTTGCGCCCTCACGCTCCTAGTCGCCGCAGGAGGAGACGCCCTGGGCATCGGAAGTCGATAGCCGATTCCCGGTCACCGTAGGCGCGGGCTTGCATACGGCGAGCAATGAGTAGCTCGCCGTTTAGTAAGGACTAGGCCCGGGTCGACGGCACTTTGAGTTCCACGCGTGCCTCAAAGAGATATCAGCACTAATTGTCGGGGTCCGATAGGGCCGATGCCTGCAGGGTCTCGGATTGTTCGAAAGAGTTACAGTGGCCCTGGCATACAGGCAACTGAAGGAACACGGATGGATTTTAGTCAGTAAAAGTCTGATACACCCTGCCGCTGCGCCCAGACCGGGAGAAGTTATTTGTTGATTTTCCACCCAAAAAATAAAAATAAAAAGGGGGTGATTCTACACGTAATTTTAAACAGCTTTCACTACGAAACACTTATCCGATTCGTAAAAAATGACTATCAAATTCCTATACAACAGTAGACAGACTATTTAGATGTACCTACGTATATATATTTTTTTCAATTCGGGTATCAGTTTCATAGACAAAGTTGTTTAGAATGACGGTTAGAATCACCCCCTTGACAGATGCAGGTGACTAAATCGCCACCCTATAGTTCATGGCGTGGTACGAGTAATAACATATTTAACCATTCAACAAGGTTGGTAGCAGGCATGACCCTCAAAAAAGGACTGGTCTTCTATAAATGATCAGTAAAGAAGCTTGATTTAACTTTTCATTCTAATTAGTCAATGCTTGGCATACTGGCTCAGTTGACAGCTAGATTCAAAAGACATAGTAGTGTTTTGCTTAAAGGTTCTTTTATTTTCGTCATGAACCCGTTTAGATCATCATCATTCTCTTGCCCTTATGCCAAATTATTTGCGGTGGGAAAGAAAGAAAGAAAATACGTTTATACAACAACCACACAACATGACTTATTCTTCTAAACTTATATAGTTATCTAGATACTTAGGTAAAATTAAATCCAATCGCGCGGTTCCCATTAATGCGAATGAAATACATGCGTGTGAATGTTCCCTATCTAGAAGAACCAGCAAGAAACTCCATTATTAACGAACAAAACTCTCTGTATAAGCCTATTATGTTAGTTGGAGGGGTTAACAGGAATAATATAAATGTGCATTTTCCCTCGTTAAGGAACTACGCTTGCTAATGAGTAGACGGCTCGGTTCTAAGAACAAAGAAGTATAGAATTATCATTAAGAGACGTGTTAAAAGATAAGAGAAGTACTAGATAGTGTACCTATAAGTTTTCTGGTGAACTATGGAAGGTTTGTAACTAAATAATCCATACAAATCTTCTTTAATATATACAAATCTCGTGTCACAGTATTTGTTATCGAACTCCTCCGAAACGGCTTGACCGATTTTTATGAAATTATATATGTATATTTGGTAGGTTTCAGAACAGGTCGTAAAGTATATTCTATACAGCTGCAAGTGAAACCGTGGGGCGCAGCTAGTCTAATATATAGGTAAAAATCTCGTGTTACAGTGTTTGTTATCGAACTCCTCCGAAACGGCTTCACCGATTTTTATGTTTTTTTTTGTGTATATTTGGTAGGTATAAGAATAGATCGTAAAGTATTTCATACCGCTGCAGGTGAAACCACGGGGCGCAGCTAGTATTATTATAAATTCGAAAGTAACTCTGTCTGTATGTTACTTTTTCACGCCTAAAACACTGAACGGATTTCGACAAAATTTGGCAAGGAGATAGATGGCACCCAGGGGAAGGACATGGGCTGCTTTTTGTTTAAAGAATAATCCTAAAAGGGGTCGATTATTTTTATAAGGGAGGACAGTTTGTATAGGAAACCTAGTATTTCTTAAGGTAGGGATGTGAAAATTTAAATTTATGATTTTGGTAAGAAAAAAAAAACATTGTTCCAGCGATTTTGTAAAATCATCCGCCAAGGAGGTATAGTAGGGGATTTTTGACCCGGTAGCACGTTCCCGTGGGATAATTTCCGACATCCACGCGGGCAAAACCGCGGGCTGAAGCTAGTAACAAATAAAGTTATAAAAAGGTACTCGTAGTCTAATAACTAAGAAGGAGTAACATAAAACATCAAACCTGTATTACCTGAAAGGGTTGACAGAGGTTTACATCCATAATTCTCTATAAATAATAACTTTATAATAAATTCATTTTTGAGTATGAAATACAATACAAAAATAACTATTCAGAGTTGTCATACAAGAGGCTTAATAATAACAGCCACACTGGTCGTTTTTCACGGTTCAGCAATGCTTGCCGAGGTCTGTCCGTGGATGGATGACCCCATCTATAACATACAGAAAGTTGGTCCCGGCTGTCATTCCTAGTTTTTTGACAGTCGATACGGATAGTTAGATGGCCAGAAGTCTGACCACCAGTCTTGCCAAGGGGTATTGTGCTACCCAGTAACTGGGTTGTGGAGGTCAGATAAGCAGTCACTCCATTTAAAATACTGGTTTCCAGCTGCATCAGCATGTCATGCTTAATTAAATGTATCACTGTTGGTGGCGTGTGTGTTGGATCATTCGGTTCCCTACATAATGGTTGAGCTGGATGGTGCTGATCCACGCGTCATATTTGTGAACGGGCGCCGTCAGTAGAGACTGGTCATCTCTTAACTGCCACGGCTTATTTTTATTATTAATCTTATATTTTGAATTGTTTCTTAATATATTTTTTTTCATTGTTCTCGCATATAGAAGTAACAAGAATAATGTACCCAGGATTTTGTAATATCTTGATTTAAAAAGAGTTTCCTTGGAGTTTCTTGCCCGTTCTTCTCCATAGACATCTACGTTTTGGAATGGGCAACTAGCTTCAACTTTCTGACTAACTGACCGACTCTTTGACAGTTCAAAAGTGCCTGTAAATAGTTTAATTGAAATAAATACTTTGAGTTTGAGTTTGAATTTTCATCCGGATAGACAAGAAGCCGACCCCAACATAGTTAGATTAGGCAGATTGACTTTTCATACATAGCGTACTTTTTACAACGCAAAAGTAGAAACACCAAATACGTATACTTAGCTCTTAAAAATAAGCAATAATCAACTATCGATTTATGATATGCTACAGCTGTCATATATTTGTTTCTCTTAACGGATGCCTCTCGGCTATTCCTAACTATCTGCTACCAGCCACGCCGTGAAGATCTTCGCTTCACCTAGCCTGAGGGCACCCCTTCTTTTTTTTTTTTTTTTGTTGGGTACTCATCAAATGACCTCTCCCGCTTTGGGCGGAGCGGAAGGGCGTGTCAGACTCTTACTGATTAAAACCCACCCATGTTCCTTCAGTTACCTGTGCGCCAGGGCCACGGTAACTCTTTCGAACAATCCGCGACCCCGGCAGGCATCGGTCCTATCGGACCCCGTCAATGGTGCTGACATCTCTTTGAAGCGCGCGTGGAATACGACGCGCCGTCGACCCGGGCCTGGTCCTTACCGGATGGCGAGCTGCCCATTGCTTGAGAAATTAATATTAAATATTCTCCTGAGGGCACCCCCTACGTTTCCCGAAAACAGACAGAATAATCACAGTACAGCAGGCAGACACTACAGAACGCCACCTGCTACAAGCTTTACATACTCCTTTTGCTTCGTCAACGTGCATACATCTGGTCATACACGGACGCCGGTTGCGAGTACTACGCAGCTAACCTTTCTGAAGAACATCTTCTAGGGCGATCCCTCTCAGCATTTCCACACACATCTGCCTTGTAAATACCTTTTGTTAGTCACCTTTTATTCATCCTCTCAACATGACTAAACCATCTATGCATACTCTTTTCAAATTTTGTCAGCACATCTTTTAAACCGCACCGTTGTCTTATCACATCATTCCTCATCAGTCATAATATAATTAATTTAAATCGAGCGGAGTGCAATAATGTTATTAGAAAACCACACAATATTTCCTAGAGAAACAGAATTACTACTTTCAGAGTTAGTTTTGCGCCCAGGTACAGTTTACCTTCTTAATCAATTGGAATTTCTATTAGCTCACATGCATTTAAGCAAGCGCAAATCGAAAAGTCAATTTTCAAAGGAAAACATCAAAGCGTTTAAATACGAAGAAATATTTAACTTCGAACATTTGCGTAATTATTTTGTGACTTGTGACAATGCTATACTGAGACGGGAGCGGATAAGGTAACAGAATGAGATGACGTTTATATCTTAGAACAAAAATCGAATTCGTCATTCGAGATTCCTTCAAAGAATATTAACATTAAAAAAAGTCGGTTAATGACTCAAGCTAGTTATACAAAAGTGTATACGTATAACCCTTTTGCAATACAGGCCACAAAGCTTAATCTCTAATCTTAAGACTTCCTAAGATTTAAAGACATACTATATTTTTTTGTCTAAGTGATTACCTCATGAGGTCAGATAGCAGCATCATTCAGGCTATTTTATAAAAAGGCTATCACGAAGGCAGACCAGCGTTGTTTATGGACGATACCACAAAATCTGTGGGCGATCTCTGAAAGTAGGATAGAAAATTCACATTTCTTGATCGCCTTCGCTTTCTGCGTGACCCTAACTGCTGCTCCACTTTCGACTTTGTCGTTTCTAAGCATTCACAGAAAACGGTAACTCGAGTGAACCGTTGCGATGGCAGGACTAAACAAAATCAAATATTAGAAGTTGCTGAAATATTTAAGAAATTAATATATTAAATTTTAGATTTGAAGTTGGGGGATATTGAAGTTTGAGCGCCGTTTTCATTTAACACACAAATTATTTAAAATTGGAGTTTTCCCGGGAGTTCGTTTAGATTGCTATACTAATCAGAAGTAGCTTACGTCCATCTCTTTATAATAGCCGAGAATCGAGGAATAGCTAGGACCACAGTCCTAAGATAAGATATGTCTGTTTTACTTACTCGAGTCACAACTCGAGTAAGTAAAACAGACATATCTTATCTTTCTCTCTATTTTTGGAGAGACCAACCACCTGGTTTCTTAGTACCTAGACCTAGACAAGTAACAATCGCTTCCAAAGCGTTTCGTATTTCTAAAATGACTTTAAACAGAAAAAATTATTAAATAATAAATGAATTTATATTTATTAGTTATTTATATTTATTTCTATTTATTTATTTTTTGTTTCTTTTTTATATACATATATTTTTTTATTAATTTTTGTTCTTTTCCGTCATCGATATTGCTGATAGAATGACACTTTTTATTAGCCCTCTGGATGCCTTACCAAGACTGATTAGTAAATCTGCTGGAAAATCTACAAAAAATTCAAACTGCCTTTCAGTTATACACAATAACCAATCACTGTTATTTCTATCTCTACTCCAAATTCTATCTATCTATCAAAGCCAGAGTTCCTTTTATGTGACTATTGTATGTCACCCAAAAAAACGACAAACCATCAATATACAAAACAATACTTCGTTTCACAGAGTTAAAAAAAAACTGACATCGCACTGTTTCGCTTATATTTCAAAAGCCTGATAGGTTTTTAAACGAGGTCGCCCGGAATGGCGGGAGTACCAGAAAAAATATTTCATCTAACGACCATAAAATGGCGTCGTTTATAGTCAGTATTTTGGTTCGAGAAATGTGTTTTCAATTTGCGTTTTTAGTTGAGGAGAATGGAGGCATCTATTTCTCAGCGGCTCTAAAGGTTAAGATATACTGGTGGCACGTATGAAACGTATGCGACGCATTACGACATCTGAACTCCTTATTTCAAATGAAGACATAAAGCGTTAGAAATATCCTTATCGTATATTACACGATAAGACCAGCTTGGAGACCGATGTCTCTATCTTTAGATATGATATACGAGATATAGATCCTATGTGTTGTGGTCACGTGGTAGTGTAAACAAGCAAATTAAAGCTTATGGGGGATAATGTAGTTACCCCCTGAAACGATATATGGCGCAGGAAAGGCATCTGTGTCCCACTTAAGATCTTACAGAATCTCCTTGTGCTGAGGACGGTCAATGTGGTGGTTTTAAGACTGGCATAACAAAATCAAAAATCAAAATCAAAATATTTTATTTCACATAAACCAACATGGGCACTTATGAGACGTCAGAAGCTAGGTGCACGGTTCCAATTGGTTGTTTCCTATGGAGAAGAGCCGGCAAAAAACTCCAGGGCTACTCTTTTAAAAATAAGGGGCTTTTACAATGTTTCAAATTACAGTGTTGATAATGGGAGAACAGTGTAGGCCTGACAACAAGTAACAGGCACTCAACAAAAAATAAAAAAATAAATAAAAAGGTCTACTAATCTAGTCTACAAGTTAGGCCTAGAACGTTATCACATTCACAAAATATAGAAGAATCTATATAAAATAAAAGCCTATTTAAAACAAATGACATGATTGCCATAACAACTGTAACAAATCTGAATTAAAATCCTGTTTACAAAAGCCATAAGTAAAGAGTTGAAATAAGAATTAGAGGTATATATAATCTTTCGCCTTTCCCAGTCTATAAAATTTCGATGAGGATTTGCCCAAGTACCTTCCTTTTTCCTGTTTAAGGTAAACGTGTCTAGTCGTTAAAGTCTAATTGGAAAGAACTAAACCGTTTTGAAGGTCATCCGTATCAAAGCTAACGTTAGATTATTGACCTCCGTCCCTTGAAATATGACCTTAATATCTATATACCTGTATGTTTACATTATTTAGATCCCAAAAATTTCTGCCGGGTATCGACGACCGGATCCCGCTGGGGAAACTTTTAATAGCTTTATTTAATACGAGTTCGATTATTGTTCGGTTCGAAAGCGAAAACTGGTCATTATCCGAAAAGTCCGCAGCGTTTCAATTCTACTCACTGCATAGTAGAACTGACAGCCGTTTGAAAAGAGCCGTTGCCTTTGTTTATCACGTTTATTTTACAGAATTTAATTAAATCTTAATATGTAACACGTTACTAGGTGCAACTAAATAAAAAAGATCGAATTTGAACAAGGAAACCAACAGGTTGCATTGTCCAACAAAAATTGGAGTTTATGTTGTGATCAACTGACAGCTGTGCTGCTGTGGACTTTGTTCCGTCTCTTCTTCTTTCCAGCTAGAGCACTAGGAAGTTGTGAAGAGCGGTTCGTTTCGAGGGGACTGTCTTATGTAACTTTGACGTTAAAAAAGTGCTGATTCTCAGCCTAATTAATTTGAATAAATGATTGGTCAATTTGATCAAAATTGGACCACTTTTATCTTACTCATAGTTTCTGTTTTCAGCATTTCCAGCTCAAAACAGTACCTTGTATTTTTTACAATAGTCAGTTTTGTTGCTTTTTTTCAGAAACAGAAAAATAACACGGATTCTCTTGCGTTTCTCACTGCAATTGGTGAAAATGGATGGATAGCATAATCAGCCTATAGTTTTCCCACTGCTGGGACGCAGGCTTCCTCTTTGTGTGAGAGAGAGTGGGCCATAATTCACCACGCAGGTCCAGTGCGGGTTTAAGAACTTCGCTTGCCATTCAAAAAGGAGGTATGTAAGTAAATACAGTTAGGATTAATGGAAACCGTCTGGGCGTTACAAAATCCATTCTATTTAACACCTCAATTAACTGATTCGATTTATTGAACAAGTTTTGACGGGACTTCCTCAATTTGTTTCATATTTTGTGAAATATCTCGCTGTTTGTGACATTGTATTCAGCCTTTGTTTACAAAATTTTCGTCGAAGTGATGTTGGTTTTGAATGTAATGCACGTCACAGCTACTGAAATTATTCTACGTAGAATTTGGTATGGCGTATTTTTTCCTAATTATTTTCTTTACTTGATAACTTATGCGTCACGTCCAGATGAAAACAAATGTACGGTCTTTGTTTATTTTTACAACCTTTGTATTAACTTGTTTCGTTCATAATGTGTTTCCGGTTACCTAGTGTGACATATATTTTTTCCATTCTTCAAAGAAGATGGTTTTCAGAAAATTGAAAGTAAATAAATAGGGGCTCGTGGCTAAGTAATAATAGCCGCACGGGTCGATCGATCAGGTTAAGCTACGCTTGCCGCGATGAGTCCATGGATGGGTGACCATCTTTACATACCAAGACTCCTCCGTGCCTCGGAAAGCATGTTAAGCCGCTGGTCCCGGCTCTAATTCTTAGATCTTTGACAGTCGTTACGGGTTCTCAGAAGCCCGAAAGTCTGACAACCAGTCTTACCAAGGGGTATCGGACTCCTAGTAAACGGGTTGTGGATGTCCAGACACGCGATCGTTTCAATTAAAATACTGGTATCCAGCTGCATCCGGTTAGACTGAAAGCCAACCCCAACAGTTGGGAAAAGGCTAGATAGATGCTGAGAAAGTAAATAAATGTAAGTACCTACAGTTAACCAATAATAGCGTGTCCCTTTAAAGATTTTAAGTCGTAATGGGTACGGTACATTACTCAGTTCTGAATTTGACACCTCACCCTATAGAAAATTGTATCGAAATGACTTTAGGGTAACTCACATTCACTCACTCTCCTACTCACTAACTCAGACTCTAACACCTTATTCTCATTTCTATAACTAGTTTTTTCGCCTCCTTATCAGATTCTACGCACAAAAAAAACACTTAAGCAGCCGATAATGAGGCACATCGAGTTTCAGAATTGTAGAGGGTTGAGTTTAAAAAAAAGACTATCACACACGTAATCCTGTACGATAGTCTTTTTATAAAACGCGATGTCCTGTTTCCACGCCCAAATACTGACATATAGCGTAGATATTGTATTGTACGCTCCATATCAGACGTTATAAACCGACGATGATAGACGTCAACTGAATAATATTATACATAGCACCTGTTACTAGAGAGATTACTAACTGCATAATGTATTAACTGTATTTCTATGCTAATAGCATTGCAATCCTTTGTATATTATAATCTGTGGATGTGCATAGGTTCTAAATGCATGTATTTAATCGAACATCAAATAAATCTCAGTCTGCTTCCTTAAAATATTATTCAACACTCTAATATAATGATTGCGCCTCTTTTTGTGAATCTCTAATAATTCCTGTTTTGGGGTCCTAAAAATACTAAATAACCGAGTAACTGCGGCCAACTTGATTATAATCGCTCAATTCGCACGCAGTTGGTCACAGTTCTAACCTTATCTAACCAATTTGGTCAGGGTGCCCTAGCTTAGTTCCTGCGACTAACTGCAAGAAAAGGCCAGAAAGTTAAAAAGAGGCTCAATTATTAACAAGTGTGCATCATTAGAAGCGCAAAAAGATTTTAGAAGTTCATTCATTTAAAAAAGTGTCCGTCATTAGAAAGTTAATTAGCTTTTAGAGGAGCAGTTAAATATTTCCCGATTCCAAATCGATTCCTTCTAATTCAGTACCTCAATTCAATACAAAGCAAAGACTCATTATTTTGACCTTCAATATGCTAACATTTTTATAGGCAGGATTGACTGAACTTTCAGGAGGTACAGGAAACAGCATAAACTACGGATAGAAACATAAAGTTTCAGGTCTAACACTTAGTACTTAGACTGTAAAGCTACATTATAAACAAAAATAAATGTCGCTGGCAAAAGTAAGACACAATAATCGTACCTATTATCAATTAGACAAAGTTTTAACGTTATTGACTCGAAATATTGATGTCTATATAAGGCGAATTTGTAGAAGGTATCATGTCGTTTTACAAATGACGTTTTGCAAAAAAGCATTGTTCAATGCATTAGAAAAGCTTGAGGTCAACGGCCTTCATGCACTTTAGTTTTTCTTTTCACAAATACGAAATTGAAGTGTAGGAGAAATTGCGTGGAACAAAGAAAAAGCGGAGATATGAATCCCGACTATTATTTTATCGGTAAATCTGAAGTAGGTACTACTTCTATTGTTCAAAGTCAGTGAATTCTGCGTTTACTTATTCCAATAAAGCTGCCACTGCTATTATTTTATTGAATACAATTATTTTAGAATTGAATTTCAAATATAAAATAAATATTTCATGCTGTCGATGTATTCCATGACGCGCATGTCTCTAAAAGCAATAATAATTTAGGCTTTCAGAGTACTTCTTTCACATTTTTAGGTGATGTCTCGAAGCAATATACAGGTAAGCGGAAAAAAAAATGTGAGCGGGATGTTAATATTGTGACTGCAATACAGAACACCGTACCCCCAGCCCCCCGGCTGATTAAGCAGATCATGGTCATGACACTATATGAGAAGGTAAAAATAATAATCGTAGATTTGCCCTTCCCCGTCAAAAGAAGTTCACGTTTCTGTTCCGTTTTGACGCCTCTGTCACACACAATGTCGCAGAGACTTGACTGTCATGGAAACGCTATTATTTTTGTGTGAGCTCACTCTTCTCGGTATGGAAACTTTTTGCTCGAATTAGTACGGAGAAGGCAAATCTAACGATATAATTTTTGGAAAAATTAAGTCACAGCATTTGCCCAATAACACAATTACAGTTATAGCTCATCAAAGCGTTTAAAAAGCAGATAGGTTTAAGTGATTTGAAAAAGAAATAGTTAACACAGTCTAATTCACAGTCAAAGCTAGCACTCCGACTAAACTCAAGTAACTTCTTCAGAAAATGAAATTACTTCTATAATGCGAACTGAAAATACTCGTTCTTTGAACTTTGCATGAACGATATTTTTTTCAGTAAGAATCTTGTCGAGACACTTTCTCATATCACCAATATTACGCGTGGATTTTAATCTGATCAAAAAGTCTAGGTTTTTCACGTTTGACTTAAAGATTTCCATTGAGTAAAAAAACAAGAAAGTTAATTGGTAGGTACAAATTTTTTAAGTTCAAGTTCTTATAAAAAAATTGTGCTTATTCACAGAATATTTAGAGGTAAGATCGTAAATGAGTCGTAGATAAAGTGGAAGCAGTACTTTATAGTAACTTATAGGAGAATATCACATAAAGGCCCTCAATTTCATATTTTTTAAGAAATTTGTAAGTTAGCAACAAGTTTCTCGAACAAAAGAAAATTTGTAATAAAATTGCCATTGTAATTAAAATTGGTAATACCATTGGTGATGACTATTTTAATGCACCACTACAAAAATACAATTAAACGGAAGATGAAACAAATAATACAATTCCTCTAGATAGTTGAACTAATTAAAATACTTGCAGTCCATTAAGAGACCATCAGATCAAAAAAACAAAAGTAAAAATCTCTCTTCAACAGTTCGTTTAAATCGAAAAATTCAAACGTGATTCGGATTGCTTACACTAGAGTATAGCAGTGGTAGTAATCAAAGTTCGAGCTCATATCGACAATGGTACAGAATTGGTTGAAAGAATCCGCGCACACAGCACTATCCGAACGAATTTCGAATGTGTTTAATTTCGATTCGATTCCTTTCTTATTATTTTTCTTCTATCGCGTTTTGATGAAACGGTGGATTGCAAAATAGATGAGGATTTAGCTGTTATTGAGTTTGTGTTTATTTGGATTTGTTTGGATTGTATCCGGACTAATTGGATTAGGGACGTTAATTCAAAATTCTTGAAAGTGTGAGAAATGAGAATATTTTAGACTTGTAAACTCAACAATTTACTAATGATAGTTATTAGATATTCTCTTTGTTGAAAACAACATTTCTGAAGCTACTGGCGATAGACAGAATATTTTGTACCTTTTACCAACCACTCGATGGTAGAAAAACCACACCTATGATTTAAAATCTTCCTCAAAATAGATAAAGCATCAGCAATCCCCTTAGTGACTAACGATTATATGCGATGGTAACCTTTTTCATCAGGTTGGCCTTAATCATCAGGAATGTGCTAAAAACTAGGAATACTGTATAAGTCAAGAATACCAGTAGTGCAAAAATCAATTGAACGAGTTCATCCAGAGAATCTTTATTTCTCGCAATTATTACAATATCTCAAAATAGCAGCTCTATTTATGAATGCCAACTTTACAATTCACCTAAACAAAAATCAAACGCTCTTCCTAATTTCTCTGAAGCTCCATATCTGCGAGGACATGCAATATTGGCAGAATGAAAGGTCGACGTAATCCCTTAACAAGATTCGTGCGTAGTCAGCCCTTTGGAAAGAGCGGGCGCTGGTGAACCAACAAAGATGTTAGCAGAAGATCTACTTTTACTAATAAGTAATATATACATCATGGACTAGAAAAAAAAGAAGGACTCCGCGCCACGCGTATCGAAAGTGAAGCACTATAAACATGCCTCACGCACACATTTACATCATGAGGCGCCGACCGGCCGACATTACGCGGCACTACGGCGTCATTGTAGGTACTGTTTACGGTATCCCTCAAATCACGCACACATAGATCGGTACGGTGCTTCACTTTCGATATGCGTGGCGCCAAGACGTTTTTTTTTCTTTTCTAGTTGGTGATATAAATACATATATTATTTAGTAGCTTCTGATTGCGACTTCGTTCGCTTGGAACTCGTAAGAAACCGTAATTTACCCCCTTTAATCCATCCAAAAGTTGTCTGTAAAAGATCGCTTTTAGCGATAAGACTGCTCATTGTGTCACCCTATGAAAATTTCTACATTTATATCTGTAATTTTTATGGTGTACATAATAAAAAGTATTCTATTCTCTACTAAAAGAAACAGCCACATTTTTACAAAACTTCCCTGTATACTACGTTGGTAGTTTTGGTCTCAGCAGCCAAAATATGAAGAGGGTCAGAACTGGTGACGCGGGAACAAACGACATATAATTATCCGTGTCTGAAGCAACTCGTCCTGACGTCGACACCAACAGCTTTCATTAGCAATTTCCCATTCCTTGCGAAGTTTTTCGTTTTTATTGATTTATTTAACGCCTGCGCCTCTGCATATACTACCTAATTGTACAACACTGATACACTGACTGATGCTTTCTTACAGATTTTTCCTGACAAACCGTTATACCTAAAATAATATAACATACAGGATCATTAATAGTCACCTAACTTTAGATATTTATTTTGATTACAACCAAAGATGACAGAAGAGGCCTAAGCTTTACTTTTTTCCATTAAAGTACGTTCTACGAACTATCATATATTATAATGGTATAGCAAAATGTAAAAACAGAAACAAAAAATATATCAATTGTTCAGAATCGAACTTAGGTTTGCAAAGCAGTCGTCGAACCTTTAACTTATTTGCATTATAAAGTTGACTAAAATAGCCCTTCTTATAATTATTATGTGGTGATTGACTGCTTACCTCCCTAAAGGTATCATCATCATAATCATCCACAGCCCAACTTCACCCACTGCTGAGCAAAGGCCTTTCTTTTCTTGTGCCAATCTCCACGCTCTTGTGCCAGCCTCATCCAGGTTCGACCCGAGATGGTAACAATATCGTCCGCCGATCTTGCCGCCGGAAGACCGACACGCCGAGTAGCGTCCAATGACTGGAAGTCATTGGACGCCACTCGGTCACTGCCGAACTGCACCTGCCATCACTGCGCCTTGCCAGGTGTACTGCCCAATTCCATTTGACTTCCATAACTCATTTTTCGATATCGAAAATCTTCGTACGTCTTCGGATCTCGACGTTTAGGACTCTATCTATAAGCTTTACGCCAAGCATGCAACGCTTCATAGCTCTCTGTGCAACTCTTACCCTGCACACAGCCTCCTGCGTGAGCGTCCACGTCTCAACACCGTACTTCATGGTGAGCAGAAAACACTGGTTATAGAGGCGGTACTTCAGACGTTGTAGAATTTTGGCTGATTTCAGAATATCGTCCAATTTGCTAAATGCGGCCTTCCCAAACTGTATTCTTCTAGATATCTCTGTTTGTTGATGCTATGATTAATTGCATAGCTCCATAAAAGTATAGCGTGATGATAATCATTTGAAATATTAAATCTGTAACTATCTGCTGCAATAATTTAGCCTTTTGGCTCCTCTTTTTACAATTTGCGTTAAACTATGTATATATATATATATATACAGCAAATATGTGATAACCAGAATTAAAGAAAATATCTATGCAAAATTTGAACACAATCTATCTGGTACAATTTGCTTGATGCTGGAACATACATTCAGATAAACGGATAAACAGACAAACATTCTAAAATTATATATTTTTCTGGCATAAGAATCCTCTCAAGAAATATAGCCAAAAAAAATTATATTCGTTGTACAGTTTTGACTTCGCTTCGATTTTATTACATGTATAGATTTGTAAAAGTAGATCTTCTGCACCCCTAATTAAAAACACTATAGATTTTTTACAATCAATGGAGAAAGTATCATAATGAAACCTAATTAAATAAAACCATAAAATCCGAGGTCTCGATAAGCTAAAAAACAAATAAACATGTTTACTTTCAGATACTAAGATAATAATGTAATGTAAATGGTCAGAAAAAGACAACCAGACCTAAGAAAGGTTTATAGATTTTGGTGAAGATGATAATGGCATGGAAAGGAGCAAACGCTGAGATGACGGCGGTCAGTGATAGGTATTTGAAAATACAAAACAAATTGTGATAAGAACCGGAAGAATATGATTGTGAAATTGAAACACTTTCTTCTGTTATACAGCGTGGCGCTACAATGGCGACATTAATTTAACACATGAGTAGGGCTAGTGGCCAGTAACAATAAAAAATATTCGTGAAACACAAAATACAAATAACAATAAAAAAAGTGTTAACAACAGCGTTTGCCTCACGGCTGCGCCAAAAAGGTTCATTTCAGGATTAATCAAATCAAATATCAATTCAAATCATTTTTATTTCAGGAATACACCCATATTGAAATTAAACCAAATTACATATTAATTATTAAAAAATAAATAATGAAATTAATACAAAACCTTTCTTAGTATGTCTTTTATTGTTACTGGCCACTAGCCCTACCCATGTGTTAAATTAATGTCGCCATTCTGTACAAAAATACTGCAATGCATTTCCGGTGAGTTTGTTTGACAGTTCATTATTCATATTATTAGGACTAAACCTTCTGTTTCATTACTACATCAAACAAATACAGTTTCGGGATCATTTACCACTTTAATCAGGGCATTGTTGACCCGCGCCTAATGCGCGAAATCCTATTTCGACTTCCTCATTTGTTGCGAATCACACCTTTGTGCACTTAGTGGATAATGACTGGTAAAATGTAAATAGTGCAGATGTTTGCAAAGACACATACATACATATAGCTACAGAATTCGTAGTGAATTCAGACACTGCTGAAGTCTGTTCGGAAATGCACGACACCATGCAAAATGCTTTTGATAGAGCTTTGGCATGACATTAATCGAAAGTTGGCTATTCGATCACTTTACAGGTACTACAAATTTCTAATCTTTAAATTTTGATTTAACTCTAGAATAAATATACAAAAAGACTTTTAAAGCCAGGGGTTGTTTACCAAATTGACTAACAACTTAAATTGCCCGTATATTCAAATCACAACTGTAATTCTTGTCAGTTGTATGAACAAGCTAATATACAAGATGATGATTTAGTCACCTGTATTCGTCAAGGGGGTGATTCTAGCCGTCATTTTAAACAACTTTTGCTACGAAACTCTTATCTGATTCGTGACTTGTTTACAATAGGGGAAAAATGTCATTTATTTTGATCATATTATCTTTTCTTTCACTTATCAATATTCCATCTTCTTCTTTTAGTACCGCATCCCATCACCATCGACCTCGTAATTTTACTTATAACCCTAAGTTTGAATGTCACTTGCACGTCATAAATTATATTCTATTGGGAAGTAACCCAATTACAAAACTACTTCCAAAAATAACAACTCAATAGTCAATTATCAGTGCCGTCAAACTTACCGGATGATTAGTTCGCCTCGTCCGGCCCGGAGACATCCCGGACACGTCACTGACGTCCGGCGACGGCGATTGCTATCGAATTTCAAATTTCGTTCTCGCGATACGGCCACCGGAACCTCAATCGCTTGCAGTAGTTCCGTAGAATTCTGCATTTTTTGTTGCTGTTGCTATATTCTGTGAGTTCAGTTTTGTTCAATTTTGCTTCGGTTGGTACTGGATTACGTATTGTTTCAGCTGGTTTGGCGTTTCATACGAAATGGAGGGTGTGATAGATGTTCCTTTGTGTTAATTGAGAAGAAAATAGCGTGCTTATGTTTGTGAGGTCAACATTTTAAGATTGGAATATGTAGCTATCTGAAAAGGAAAAGAATAAAAATGAATAGTAATTGATGATTTTATCAGCAGTAGATAATTGATCGATGAATCCGGCAAAGGTTCTAGTCTTTCTCGGTCTAACTATTTTGAGATGGCCAAAAGTTATATCAATTACCTATGATAATAATTATAGGTAAAAAGAAGTAAATAAGTTACATTATACAACATTCGATCTTCAAAAACGGCACAGTGAAGAGTGAAAGTAGGACGGTATTTCGTAGTTATCGGGAGCGAAAAATATATGTAGCTTGGCATTAGCCATACATTTTATACACATACATTTTACACAACTTGGCTAATTATAGCCAAGTTTTACGTGCCACTTTCGAAGCGTGTGTAACCTATTTACCTCTTTTTATTTATTTACTAGCTTTTGGCCGCGGGTTCGCCCATGTGGAGGTCAAAAAAATCCTGTAAATCCTTCACCATTAACCCTTAATTTATCTGTTAGGTCCAAGGGTCTCCGCGCGAAGTTTCTTTTTGGTCCAAAAACTTTATTATCGCGTTTTTGTTTTAGCGCGTCCCAGTACCTTCCTGCAGCAGCGGCCCGGGTGCGAGGTGAAAAGGACGTGCGCTTGCGCCACGTGTATAGGTGAGTAATTGTGCCCATGGAGTTCGCTGGACTCCATGGGGGTATTTGTGTGACAAACATATTATTTTGCTCGATTGTTGTATGTTATTTTTGTGTTTTAGGCTACCAAATGGCTTTATATAGTCGGTCAGTCAATCTACTTCAACCAGAAGCTGAGTCGGTACTATTAGACCGGCTCAGATGTCAAATGCGTCAACTGTGTTGGGACACAGTCAGTCTTTTTAGGCGCATGGGTGCGCCTGAAAAGAAAGACATTATACTTATGCCATAAATGTGCGAGGCCGGTATGTTTGGCATGTACAAAAAAAACTGTGTGCGATGTGTTGCTAAAGATAGGGAGTAACAAGCGCTGCATGTTTATTCTTGTATACACGTGTGCCAATTATTATTTAGTTTTTAAAACTTGATAATATTTTAGACTTATTATTGAACGATATAGTTACAAATTAAGTTTGTAATTATTAATTTATTTAAACTTAAATACGATAAATTAATAATTAGTTTATAACAGTCTTGTTGAGAATTGAAAAACCTAATAGACTAAAAAATAAGGAAACAAAAATCTATTCTAAAATCTAAATTAAAATCTCTCTAATCTAAATTATTAGAAGTTGGCATTGATTTTTGTTTCCTTATTTTTTAGACTATTAGGTTTTTCAATTCTCAACAAGACTGTTACAAACTAATAACGAAATGTGATATTAAAGCATATAAGTTGTTGCTAAGTATAATAAACCATTTTGGAGTAGGTACACATTTTACTTTTATTTTAACCAAAATCAAATATTTTTATGCAAGGAGTCTCACGGACTCCATGAGGTAAATTAAGTGATTTGACGTCACCAGATAAACTAAGGGTTAAAAATACATACATATATACCTATGTGCCAACTTTCATGGTGTTCGCTCAAACGGAATCGTTGGAATTCACTCTAGACTGACAAAATATTAGGTCTTTACCTATGAAATTGCCGTTCTGCAGTACTGGCCATTTCAAATCAAAATAATTTTTGTTTGGCTATGAATTCTAATTTCAAATTAATTTTATTTTAAAAACATGGATTTTTTTTTCTAAAAGTAGTCATTTCTTTATTGATTAGTGTTACATTTTCATCGCATTTCAATCTTTTTCGTCATCATGGATACGTTAAAAATTCGAGTAATTATGGAATATGAGTACCGTCGTGGCAGCAACGCGGCACAAGCGGCACGCAACATCAACGACGTTTACGGAGCTAACTCTACAAACCAACGCACCACCTGTTATTGGTTTGCTCGCTTCCGTTCTGGAAATTTCGACCTGAAAAATGAACCTCGCGGTCGTCCGAAGACTTTGGTCGACAATGACGAATTAAAGGCGATTGTGGAAGCTGATGATACACAATCTACGGCTGAATTAGCAGCAGCTTTCGACGTTAGCGTCAAAACAATATTGGTCCATTTGCGTCAAATTGGCAAGGTAAAAAAGCTTGACAAATGGGTGCCCCACGAACTCAATGATCGCCAGCGCGAAGTACGCGTCGAGACGTGCCTTGCACTGCTCAACAGACACACAAATGAAGGAATTTTGAACCGCATTGTTACCTGCGATGAAAAATGGATTCTGTTTGATAACCGTAAGCGCTCAGCAAGTTGGTTGGATCCTGGTTCAGCACCTAAACAATGCCCTAAACGAAAACTTACCCCTAGAAAAGTGATGGTCACTGTTTGGTGGTCTAGCGCCGGTGTGATTCATCACAGCTTCTTACCAAACGGGGTGAGCATTACTGCAGATGTGTACTGTGAAGAACTGAACACAATGATGGAGAAGCTGGCGCATCTCCAACCAGCATTGGTCAATCGCTCGTCTCCGCTGCTCCTGCACGACAACGCGCGACCTCATACTGCACAGCAGACGGTCTCCAAGTTGCAAGAACTGGGGTTGGAAGCTCTCCGTCATCCGCCCTACTCACCAGACCTTGCGCCTACAGACTACTACTTTTTCCAGAATTTGGATAACTTCTTGGCGGGAAAAAAATTTAATACCCGAGAGGCAGTACAAAATGCCTTTGAAGAATTTGTTGCCTCCCGTCCAGCTGATTTCTTTAAGAAGGGCATCAATAAACTGCCACTGCGATGGCAAAGATGCATTGATTGCATGGGTGATTACTTCGATTAATACAAATAAAAAATTCATGAAAAAAATTCGTTTAAATTTTTTCATACAAAACGGCAATTTCATAGGTAAAGACCTATTATATTACTTATATATATATTTTTAATACACTTAATACATACTAAAGTTTCTAATATGTAATATAATTCAATCACGATTCGAAAGAGAATTGTGACCGTCGAAAGTTATCGTTCTAAAAATAGTACTGCCCCGAGGAAACAGTACTTTTTTTTGGATGAAAAGTACCCTATGCCCTTTTCTGTACCCCTGACAACGTATATGAAAAATTTAATTACGATCGGTTCAGTGGTTCAGGCGTGAAAAGGTAACAAACAATCAAACTTACTTTCGCATTTATAATATTAGTTAGGATTAGGATAATATCATTTATTTGTAATATCATTGTCAGTTACCTATTGTCTACCGTTGTCAATGTCATTTTAGCACAACAAAAGATTTTTTCTACACAAATGACTTCGTTATCTGTTTTTTTTTTGTGTTTGTGGTAATCTTAACGCAAATTCAATGTTTTACCTTATTACTTATATCAAACGTGGGTCGCTCTCCCCAAACATCTAGCCTTCTCCAGTTCTTAGTAAGATTGTTGACTAGAAAATCGAATTTGACATACGTAATTTTAATAGATAATGTGTTTTTTGGAATTCAACCCAATTTTACATTACACACGAACTTTATTACATTTTCTTAGTATTTTCATCTTGATCAGATTTATTTCGTAAGTATGTTGTATGTTTTTTTTTGTATTTTTTGTTTTATTATGGGATATAGAAATTCAAAGAAAAAAGTTACTACCTAAGGTTATAAGCGATTATTTAAAACAAGTGATGTTCACTCATACGTTCCATTCTGTTTCTAGTTGAATAATTAATCGATGGTAATATTTTCTTTCTCAACCCAATCCGTTTTCTAATTTGTAGTTTATTGGACAAGCGGACCCGGGTGCCCAAGCTTCGACGGTTTTTACGACTTAACAAAACATCAAGATTTATCGATGATTAAATAACTTAAATATATTTTTTTTTTCACTTTCTCAGGTAGTTTTAGTGATAGTCTAGCAGTTTGAGTGTTTTATGCAGCCTACCCAAAATTTCCTTTCTTTGGTATTGTTCGTAGAGTGGTTGAGCTCCTTAAGTTCTGAGTTGAGCTTCACGATTACTGACACTTGCGTGCACCGACTGGACAGGTCCACTCAAATCTGTATGGTTCTTTCCTCAAAAGACCATTTCAGACACCATTCTAACATGATCCTCAAATGATCTGACCAAGATTATTTCTGGATTTTTATATACCTGAATATTGACATGGATGAATTTTATAAATACATTGACATGAATATTTGCTTTGTGAAATAGTATATTATTTTAATTATTGTGAATGTAAAGACTATGTGGGTCATTGTTTCTTTTTTCTTCTCAATTAGTTTTAATCATGGTCTGGCAGTTTGAGTAATTAATGCGACCTACCCAAATGTTCGTTCTTTGGTATTGTTCGTCGAATCGTTGAGCTCCTTAAGTTTTAAGTTGAGCTGCACGATTACTGACAAATACGTGCACTGACTGGACAGGTTCAATCATTCTGTGTGGTTTTTCCTCAAAAGACCATTTCAAACACAAATCTACATGGTCTTTACATGATCTGACCAAGACTATGTCTGGACTTTAAAAGAGACTGTCACCTCTGAGTTGGTTTCGGCCTTTCTTCTCAGAGTAGTCAGATAGGAAACGCCGACCTCAACTAGTTTTTAAAATATTATTAACGTGTAAAAATGTTTGTACAAACCTACTTACAGAAATAAAATCATTTATCATTATACCCATAAACTATCCGGAATAAATTCTATGAGGGTGAAAACTGCATCATAATCCGTTGTGTTGTTTAGAAGAATAACGTGGTCACACAGACAGACACGAAAAGCGACTTTTAATTTATTTATGTCGGAAATACGGTAAATCAATCATTTGACTTAAACAAATCGAGACGCCAGCGCCACCAGGCGGCACTCGACAGAGTCTACAACATAACGCTCGACCAGAATTTAAGGTGAGTTGGTCGGTGGCGGTCAAACAGTGAACACGTTTAGAAACTGCCGCGCGTTCTGTATAGTTGTGTCGTGTACCTACATTGTGTTATAGAGTATGAGGAACAGGGTGTAAAGCTCACTCAAACCTCCATAGAAAAGGGAGGATCCTCCGACCAGACGGGTGTTGTGTCTGGTGGGCAACTGCCCGACGACTGATGTCGGGATGTTGTATATATGCTAGTTGCGCGGTAAACTCTGCTTGCGCGATGCAGGATTTTGCGTGCCGTCATTGTGACGTGTAGCTTGCATGTGGCGATGTAGATACCACTACAGTGTGATTCGGTAGTGCGATATATTTTTTTGTAAATTATAATTTGATTTGACCTGCAAACGGTTTTTCTATTGCGCAATAACCAACATTTCCCATAGTACACCCACAGTAGTTAAAATGTGGCTAATAATAATGAGAGAGACGTACTTTCTCCGTCAGGAAGCGTATTGTGCTAAATCAATATAACAACCTTGCACAATCCAAGTTAGTAACAAATAAGCAGTAAAGGTAGGTAAAAGTTTTGTTCGGTATGAATCGGTAGGTACTTATTATGGTTGTTAGCACGGAACTGATTCACTCTGTTCCCCGTACTAGTATAACTGTAATACGGTGGACCAGTTTTCCTCGTTCTCTGGAAATGTACTTAAAGTAGCAGACTTGTGACAAAATAATTATTTGGAAGCAAAAAAAAAATTGCTATTAATTAATAGGCAACAAAGCTAAGTACAGCAGAAATTAAATTAAGATTGGATTGGATATTGGATATTCATAATTATGTACCTAAGTCTATTTTCATCTCATACATAGGTACCTACCATTACGTTTCTGCCAAATAAATTACATTACTTACTTTTGACTTTGAAGGTACATTGACTACACTTAGGTACTCGTACAAGGGTTATCAATATTTTTCTATGAACTGAACGAAGAGATTTTGAGATTTACTAAATATTCATTTTTGATAGTAACAAGAAATCAAGATTGCTTTAAAGATTTGCTATTTCGAAAATTCTTGGTAAACTGTGGATATTAAATAAAGGTATCTAAATTTCAATCAGTACTTAAATGAAAAAATATTTGAATGCTTTAAAGCTTGACTACTTGGAAATAATTTTTATATCGTAGAAGACTTTGAGACTTATTGAAAGGTTGCAGAAGGTAAAGACAGCATTAATATAGTCTCTTCAAAAAGTATTTTATGAAAGTATAAACAAACCCTGTTCAGGTTAAATTGTTACGCCATTACTTAATGAAGTGAATTAATCAGGTTTCAAGTTCACATCTCACTACTTTTTCAACAATTAGGTAAGGTAGGTAAGCCAAGAATTATAGCTTAGTATTATTCTTGTCTTTCACACAGCTGTCAAACAGCAAATGCACGACAGAGACGGGGACATATCTAACCCAAAGCACTTGCTAACTAACGTTTAATAATCTCAGCCAGAGTCAGATGCCAGATCATAGAAAAACATAAAAGATGAAAATAGAGAGCGAGATATAGAAACCACAGGCTTTATTTCAACGGTAAGTATTATAATAAAATTCTCTACTATAAAACTACTTAATAAAAAAAATGAATTCATTCAATCATTGCCTGTTATCGTATCCGAACATAGATTTTAAGTTTATTTTATTTTATTATGCCGGCTACATTTGAAGGTGTTTGTTAGTGACAACATTATAGATTTAAATTTCTTTTTACTCTCTCTAGAAGATGGTCGAATGGTCATTGACTATCATATAAAAAACGGTAGCTTAATTTGTATTGCGATCATATCGAATAAAGTGATTTTCGTAATTAATTATTTATTATTTATATAAATAACAATTGCTTTCTGTACTTACAGTAAACACCAAAGCGTGCAGCAAGCCAACAAGAAAACATTTAACTAAAAAACTTTATACAGACATAAAAATCAATATCAACATTTCAATATTCAACAATATCATTCAATATTCACATATTCATTTCAATATTTGACATTACAATTTTATATATGTTTTCGCGTCGAACAGCCTGACAGACATTTCACAGTCTATACCGCTGGGTCTAAATTTCTAGAAGCATGAAGTTTTGCACAAGAGTTCTTTTTATAACGTAGGTAAGCGCTAAGAAAGGATTTTCGAAAAGTCCTCCCCTAAAGGGGTTAAATAGGGCATAAAATTTGTGTGAATGTTCTTCGTTTTTGTCGACGGCAAATCCCATCGGGCACATGGCTTGTAAAGTAAAAAAGCTAATTATTTTCCAGGCGACTAACAACTTAAATGTCTCACTGTTGGTGGCGCGTGTGTTGGATCATTCGGTTTCCTACAAAATGGTTGAGCTGGATGGTGCTGATCAACGCGTCATGTTCGTGAACGGGCGCCGTCAGTTGAGACTGGTCATCTCTTAACTGCCACGGCTTATTTTTATTATTAATCTTATATTTTGAATTGTTTCTTTATATATTTTTTTCATTGTTCTCGCATATAGAAGCAACAAGAATAATGTACCCAGGATTTTGTAATATCTTGATTTAAAAAGAATGTCCTTGGAGTTTCTTGCCCGTTCTTCTCCATAGAGATCTACGTTTTGGAATGAGCAACTAGCTTCAACTTTCTGACTAACTGACCGACTCTTTGACAGTTCAAAAGTGCCTGTAAATGGTTTAATTGAAATAAATGCTTTGAGTTTGAGTTTAAAGGGTGACTAACTATTTGCTACTAGAAATCATAGGCGAGGTACTATAAATAATGACATGGCGACTAATATTAACAGTCGGATAGGATGCAAGAGCGAGCAAAGCGAGCTCGGGACTTGGGGCACCCCGACTCGAACAGGTTAGGTTAGAAGGGGACGGCGCGGGCGGGGTCTGTAAGACCCCGCCATCTCTTTCGTGGTTATTTTTTTCAAACTACCCAGAAGTAGGAGCCCCGCCGAGCGGGGCTCCGTTGACTAGGCCTTATTATTATTATTGCCATTCAGAAATAGGAGGCCTCGCCAAAACAAGCTCGATGCCAGTTTCAATTAAAACAAAGCTAATAACTGATTATTAAGCTGCTACTTTCTACTTAAATTTATCCTTCTCAGTAGCTGCCAACCTACTATGTTTGCTACCGGCTTTAATTATTTTTTAATCCCAAATTCAGATTAATTTGTCGCCGCGTTAAATACATGCCAAATATAAATAGCAACGATAAGAGTGTTCAATATTTATTTGTTTAAAGAACACTCCTCAAGCTACAAAGAACAAAAAACAAACGTAAAGAAATAAAAGCTCAAACGAAACAGTATAAATAACACAAAAAATTCGCAACACGACACTATCAATGAAAAAGTTCGCATAAAATCATCCAATGCGCCCGCTGTACTTCCATAGCCCAAAGGCAAGCGAGATCCACTTACCAATCTTTTATTGCTGCCAATTTGGAGGCATAAAGGCTTTGACATTTGATTTAGAAACGACATTTGGTTTACTAACGCTGGCTTTATAATGAAAAGGTGTGAATAGGCAATAAATTTGTGGATTTCGTGATGAGAAATGTCGAAAGTGTTGACGGTTGGAAAGCTTGTAATTGATGTTTGAGGAACGGAGCTAAGGCAAACATAGGTGTTGGTATAATGTAACCAATATTTTGTAACCTTATTTTGATTTAAAAAAGTGTCTATGGAGTTTCTTGCCCGTTCTTCTTCATAGGTACCTACTACGCTTTGGAATGGGCAACTAGCTTCATCTTTCTGACTGACCGACCCCTTGACAGATCAAAAGTGCCTGTAATTGGTTTATTTGAAATAAATGCTTTGAGTTGAGTTGAGTTGAATAATGATTATGGAAATTGGATGTCGAATGTAAGTTTATTTACTATATCTTTATGTAATGATGAAATATTATTAAAACTGGTTTATTTATTACAAGATATGACACGAATAAAAAAACAGATTGACAGGTTTATGGTTATATCATAAATCGTGACTGTATAACCCATACCATTAAAGAAACGAATTCAAAATGGCGACGCTAATCATGCCCTCTAACTTGCAAATTAATCTCTTTTGTTTTTAACCCAGACTAAGGCACCTGTCCCACCGCCGACGAGGAAGCGACTAGCTACCAACGATTTTCGTGCACAAGAAACGTACAAAAGATTGTAAGGTCCCGTGTACGTAAAAGAGATACGTAGAATAATATGAATGGTTGATAGCTGACTGTTCACATTGCCGGCCAGTACTGGTTTGTCGCAGCGGCATGAGCTACCAAAGAGAGAAATCGTTCAGCGTCGCTCACTTGGCGGGCAGAACAGTCGCCGAGACTCACGCTTGGTACATGCGCATACCACGACTAATCGCTAGTCGTCGTCGTGCCCTCGCCAAGTCGTATGCTAGCTCTTCACGTTTTTCGTTAATGACCGGCGGTGGGGCAGGTGCGTTAACAATGTAAGGTTTTGCTAGAAGATTTAAACTGTCAAAAACAGATTTTTATCTATATTTTGTTGCAACCCAAAAATTACTAGAACATTTCACATAGACACATACTACTGCCCTCAAAATTTCCAATATCGCTGCTCTAGTAGATATTTGCCTGAAAATCTATACTTATCCTGATATACCTTTTATCCCGTAGCTTTACAAACTGCTCTGTCATCAAGGAAAGGTTCTTACGTCGGCGGAATTTAATCTAAGCTGTAGTTGGAGCAAATTTGAAGGGAATATTGAAGTTACTTTCCTGAAGGATCATTGACCTTTGAGGATGAGATTATTTAAGGAGATGTTGGTACGTCAATAGAGCTTAAATGTAGTAGAACTTGAATTAAAATGTCGTGTTAAGACGTCTAAATTTCACAATTCTATTAAGTGTGAAAGTCTCTGCCCACGTCTATGCTCCCTTTTCACTCCTCATCTCGACACTAATTAAATTTTTGCATGACAAAAATAAAGATGAAACTGACTGTGAATGTGACTTTATAACTGTCTGGCTGTTATTAATATTTATTATATATATACATACATACATAAACTCCCATATCTTCCCATGGGGGTAGGCACAAACTACAGAACGCCACCTGCTACGATCCTTACATACTCTTTTTGCCTCGTTTACGTTCACACATCTGATCATACACGCACGCCGGTTGCGAGTACTACGCACCTGACCTTTCTGAAGAACATCACCAATAAGGTCACTGTCTTCCTAGGCCGTCCCATCCCGGCGTTTCCACTCACACCTGCCTTGTAAATACCTTTTGGTAGTCGCCCTTTTTTATATAGCCTACGCAAATGTGCAGATCTGGTAGCTTCGTGTGACGGGTCGTTGAGCACCCTATAATAGGCGTGAGCTACACGGCGACTGATACACGCATGCCGTCTGTTGGGACAGGTCAGCTCAAAGCTGCAATAGCCGTTTCTTCAAAAGGCCCTTCTAGACATGGCCCTATATTATTAGACTCATATAGTAATCTTAATTATATAATGTTTGGACTTAAAAATAAACCATGAACTTTAAGTTGGTTTTGGCATTTCTTCTCAGGGATCAGCTAGCTAGGAAATGCCGACGCAATGTAGTTATTAAACATGGATCCAGAAACTTACGTGTAAAAGTGTCTTACATAAATAAATATCATCATCATCGTCATCACTTCCACCTATAACCCGTCAGCCTTCAAAGAAAAAGGGGACAGGCATCTTCTGGGTACCCTCGATCCATCGTAGACCTTATCCATCGCTTTCCATCAGGCGAGATTGAGGTCAAGTACGAAAATGTCTTTACTCAGTCTGAAAGAACGTGCATTGATGCTGTGTGTTCTCAATATAAATTTTTGTTCTCAGTGTCAAAGTCACGTAGTTAGGTTTTGAACCTGCTTGTGTAATTTGTTCATGCTTAACTTGCCTTGGACTTGGTACATCTGCAGTGGTCACCATGGACATTTTCGCTACCTAGAGACCAATTCCGTGACCACAGATAAATCACGTTACAAAGTTTCCTAAGAAACCTCTAGAACTTTTGCTAGCATTCAACTAGTTTCTATAAACTTTTAAAGTTTTAATAAAGGTCGTCAGGGAATCACATTCTTCATGTTACTACCGGGTTCAGTTGTGGCTAGATTTTCAAATAGATCACTATTTACAGAGAGACAAAGATAGAAGAAAAAAATATATCGATAAACAATATCAGATCACTTAAATTGCAATATTGGTTGCAATTACCATAAAAAATATGGTGACCAGTTTTATAATGTTAACAGACATCAAGCGTAAGCTAAGTCAATAATGTTTGTAATCATAGTTTAAAGTTTTACTCATGGTTTTGTTACTGTTAATCTCAATAAGACTTTTACACTATGGGTTCCGGGATTCCTGGATTCGAGCTAGTGTACTTAAGGATAGCCTAGCGTTCATTGTTCTTTTTCTAAACAATTTGGGGTATGTGTAAGCGCCCTTAGTGAATTTTGAACTGAGCCATTGTCTATGTTTTAATACTTTACAATGTCTCGATTCAAACTGCTTGTATTATCAGCTTATGAATGCATTGCATGCAAGAATAACATAGCATAATCAGCCTATAATGTTCCCACTGCTGGGACACAGGCCTCCTCTCTTTGAGAGGGAATGTGCTGTAATCTACCACGCGGGCCCAGTGCGGGATGGTAGATGTCACATGTCTTCGAATTTTTGGTTCTAGGACATGCCAGTTTCCTTAGGATGTTTTCCTTTACCGTTTTGAGAGTAGTAGTGATGAAATTATTTACACAAAGTAAAGCGCCTGTCTGGGTTCGAACCCACGACCTACAACTCGTAAGTCGGGGCCGATAACACTGAGCCACCACTGTTCTCATGCATTGCATTGTATTGCATGCAAAATGCATCCAATATGATATTGGCTGCAGGCTGCATTTTGCATGTACCAAACAATGCAAAAATTGAAACCACACAACCAATCTTCTCACATACAATCAACTGTCAGTCAAACCGCATCCTCAGTGCGTTGACCTTTCTGAAAGGGTCGCCAGCTGATTGCTTCCCGTGTTGACGTCGAGTCGTGACGTAATTGTCGAACAATTGACTAGCAGTGTCATTTGAAGTGACAGAGGATTATCGTGTCTTGTTATGTAGTCTACTGAAGTGTGGGCGGGTGGCCATTTGTGCGTCTGATGACCAAATTGGTCTGTGAATATTTGCGTCTGCAATTTAAATGTGTCTGTTGCCTGACAAAGCAAACTATGAATATATCCGAATCAGTTAATGTATCTACTACGTAACGGCTTGTTTCTGTATCGTGGTTATTTGTGACTATGCTCTGTCCTGAAAGTATGTAATGAAAATGTAAACAAATAGATCGCATAACGTACCTGTGGATGCCAATTCATAGTGTCACGTACAAATTCAGTGTTCTGGTTTTATTACTTGAATACTTAAACCCAAAATTCTAAGTTGCCAATTAAAGATATCAACTTAAAGTTGTTTTTTTATTTGACAACTGAGGTTAATTTTATAACCACAGTTTTAGTCGATAATATTTCAATTTTATTACAATTTAGTAATGTTTTTTAAACAATAATTGTTGGAAAAAGTGGTGAGAGTGGTGAAACCTTCTGAATACACATAAATCTCTTACTAATTCCCTATAGTGAGTGATTGCATAAGAATTTAAACTATACAGGGTTTGTTTACCATTTCATCAGATACGCTTGGATCAGACTGTAATTCTACTTCGGAGTCATGAGAATAGTTCAAAGCCAAAGTCAAATCATTTATTTCAAAATGGACACGTCAGGCAATTTTGAACGTCAAATTTACAAAAAAATTGAATTGATTCTAGTTGCCCCTTCCAAAAGGTAGTTTCGTATAGAGAAGAATGGGCAAAAAACTCCACCATTACTCTTTTAAAATGTTTTACAATATTTTGTATACATTCTTGATACTTGAATAAATATTACTATACCACAATAGGTAAAATTAATTAAAAATTAAGTTATGACAGGTAATTTTTTTTTATTTTAAAGATTACCCCACACTAGGAATTTCTCTTGTATAGTGGTTTAATGTTTAGAAACATTAAACTCACATACACAAACAGACAGACCCGGAACAACTACTTGTAGGTCATACAAATATTTGTTCCGTGCGGGAATCGAACCCGTGACACGCAGCGCAGCAGTGAATTGCTTAACCACTGTGCCAACCGTGCCGTGCCGTCGTTTATTATTAAGATACATGGTGCTCACATAATTACAGATATTGTAAAAGTATATGATTATCCAAAAATTTTAACAAGTAATAATTTTGTGTGTGAGTTAAAGTATGATTACTTTAACTCACACTAAATAAACAATATTATAAAAATTATTAAATATAAAATTAAATTACCAACCAGTTTGATTTTGTCTAGCCGTTAGTTAGTGTCGGGTGGAGAGGTTAGTCAGTCAGGAGTATTGCTAGCGGGGCTGAGTGCCTACGGTGCATCAAACACAGTACAGTACAGTACAACTATTTTCTTAATGTCCCTCGGCAAACTTCGTGTTTCGTCAGTCATCGGATTTCTATCAGTTGCCCTTTGCACTTGGTGCTCACCGAACACTCTCAATCGACTTGGAAGTATATAGAGTTGTTAATACTCTTTTAACAACCCGCGACTCCGGCAGGCATCGGCACTATCGGACCCCTCCAATGTGTGCTGACATCTCTTTGAGACGCGCGTGAAACACAACTCGCCGTCGACCCGGGACTGGTCTTTACCGGACGGAGAGCTGCCCATTGCTCGCTGTCCGCAAACCTGCGCCTACGGTGGCCGGGAATCGGCTTGCGACTCCTTGTATTGTATCCTACGGGTGCTATATTGAGAAATGAATAATAATATTGTTTTGTTACTTATTCCTTCTCATGATTTCATACTTCTTTAATTACTTTTAACATAATTACTCTTTAGGTCAACCTACCCCGGCCACACATGGAGTAAATTGACTAAGAGTTCGCGTTCTAAACCGCAAATCCAGTAATTAACCATAACTAGATACGATAAATAACAATTATTGATTACTAGCTGCGCCCGGCGGTTTCTCCCGCAGAAATCTCGATCCCGTGGGAATATCGGGATAAAAAGTATCATATGTCTTAATCTAGGTCATAGTCTACCCATGTGCCAAATTTAATCCAAATCCGTTCAGCGGTTTTAGCGTGATTGAGTAACAAACATCCAAACATCCACACTTTCATATTTATAATATTATATTATATATTATATACATAGTAGGATTAGTAGGATTTTAAAAGGTTAATTGTGTTAGTATCAAACAATGTCATTGACGAATGCGACGAATTGCGGTACCTTATTTAAGTTCATTGTGATGTAAAGCACAGGCAAATTGTTTTCGATGTTGAAAATTAACGTAAGGGTCATTATGATTACGATAATTTAAGTCACAATTACTCACAATATATAACGTAAGGGACATGCTATTTTTAACTGCTCAGAGAACATTAATGAACGGGACAAAACTAAAACAATACTCCAATAATGGAGTAACAGTGACGTGTTGTTAAAATGTACTCGATTGTGTTTAGATGTCAAGATAAAATACTGTGCGGAAAGAGACTTATATTGGTTTTTATACAAATATTAATTGGAAATTTCATATAGGTACATCTAGCTTTTAATAAAAAAAATTGTCTAGGCCTATGGAAAATATGTGATGTAAGGGACGTTTTTTTATAGATATCGATATTTTAATCTAGCTTTTGCCTGCGGCTTTGCCCGCGTAGATGTGGGAAATTATCCCACGGGAACGTACTATCGGGATAAAAAGTATCCTACGTGTTAATCCAGGTTACAAACTATCTGTGTTCCAAATTCCATCCAAATCCGCTCAGTAGTTTTTGTGTGAAAGAGTAACAAACATCCATCCATCCATCCATCCTCACAAACTTCCATACCGGTTGGTATATTAGTAGGATATACCAACCGGTAGAGCAAGAAATTCTGAGTCGAACGGTTATAGGTAACTGATTTTCGACAAAATGTCCCTTACGTTATTCATATTTCCACTATCGGTATCAGTTCAGCAGATGTATTTTGTGGGTTTTTGTGAAGCTAATCTCTAGTCTGCGGCGGATACATCGTAGTAAACCAGGGGTAAGCCAGAGTTTAAGCAATATGTTGCAACAAGTTCGAGAAATTATGATCGAGTGTTGTGTCAATGCACTTGAAGGTATCATTTGCGTCAGAGTCACCGTTGACAAAAGAAAAATCAACAGTTTGCAATTGTACAAGAGCAGTATCGTCATCAACTTTCTTGCATACATTGTTTCTGCTGATGTCAAGATTTAGGTAACAAAGGCTTAAGAGGACTGAGATGTGATCAGTCACGGTTGAATCTATTACAAAAGCCGCAGCAGAACAGGATGTGTTTAGCATGACATGATCTAGATAGTTTGCAACTCTTGTTGGATAGATGTGTGCCGGAAGCAGCCCTTTAGATTTAGGTAAGATGCACTGTTTCTGTCAGTATTGTTCAATTTAATATCGATATTCAGCTTTAATTGGATGTATGATCGCTTCTACTGAGTTGAGAAAGCTAGTGGTGCAGTGTCTAAATATGGATCTATACATTATTGTGAATGTGAGGACTATGTGGGTAATTGCTTTTATTTTTCCTCATTTAATTTTAATCATGATCTGGCAGTTTGATTAATTTATGCGGCCTACCCAAATGTCCTTTCTTTGGTATTGTTCGCCGAATCGTTGAGCTCCTTAAGTCCTGACTTCCTGAGTCGAGCTGCACGATTACTGACAAATGCGTGCACTGACTGGACAGGTCCACTCAATCTGTGTGGTTCTTTCCTCGAAAGACCATTTGAGATACCAATCTGCATGGTCTTCGCATGACCTGACCATGATTATTTCTGAACTGTAAAAGAGACTGTGACCTCTGAGTTTGTTTCGGCCTTTCTTCTCAGAGTAGTCAGATATGAAACGCCGACCACATCTAGTTTAAAAAATATGATTAACGTGTAAAAGTGTTTGTACAAACCCACTTACCGAAATAAAATCATTTATCATTTACACAGCTATGTTAATGTTTGAGTTATTATGAAGCAGTAGAAAACTAGCGTCATTTGCCAGTGATAGCGTTTATTTATTTATTTATATTTAATCAACAAGTGACAATGCACTGAAATATGTTAGTAACAACATTTCTAACAACTATTGTTAGTAAACTTCACCTACACATAACCTGACACTACCATATGTTAATGAGAACCCCTGTTACAAGCTCAACACCGAAGTAGGAAGCTTATAGCAGCAATTCACAAACAAGCAGTCCAGTCTGTTCGTGACCCACCGCAGTATAATGTTGGGGCTGGCCCGCACCCGGCGCACCAGGGAGACGCATCTTTTTCGCATAGTAGCGCAGAAGTAATCGATAAACAGCAAACATTCCTGATGCACTACAGAAGCATATCAGCCCCTTCAATACTCAGAATAGGACCCAGTATAGATATTGTTGTAAATATTATCTTGTTTGAAAATAAAATGAATACCATTTAATAAAATTTCTTTTCACGAGTATGAAGGCTTTGAAGTCATTATCTGCCTCGCTTTTTCAAGTATATTGGGGTTGGCTTCCAGTCTAATCGGCTTCAGCTGAATTCCAGTATTTTACATGGAGCCACTGTCTATTTGGGTACAGATAGACAGTGGCTGGTGGTGGTGGCAATTCAAATTCAATTCACTGGTACTTTAAGCTCACAAAGATTACCATCTTTGTGAGCTTAAAGTACCAGTGAATTATCGATAAGTAAGCGGAACTGACCAACCCGTCTTGAGCAAGCGTGGTGATCAATGCTCGTGCCTTCTCAGAATGAGAAGGTGGTCATCTCTTAGCTATCACGGCTTATTTTAATTTAATTTAATATTTGAATTGTTTTTGAATTTTCATTACGGACGCTTTTAACTTTCTGCATCGTTCTCACATGCATAATTTCAACATGAATGATATAACCAATATTTTGTAACCATTTTTTGATTTAAAAGAGTGTCCATGGAGTCTCTTGCCCGTTCTTCTCCAAAGGTACCTACTATGCTTTGGAATGGGCAACTAGAATTTGAATTGGTTTGGTTTGTTTTGTAAATTTGAATTGCCTGTAATTGGTTTATTTGAAATAAGTGCTTTGAGTTTGAGAAGAGCCTTTGCCTTGCAATGGGACAATAATAGGCTGGTATTATAAGCAGAACTTTGCGTTCACACAAACTATGTACACCTAAAGAACGAACGTAACATTCCAGCAGTTGTATTTACAAGGCAGATGTGAGTGGAAACGCCGGGAGAGGACGCCCTAGGAAGACATAGTGACCTTATTGGTGATGTTCTTCAGAAAGGTCCGGTGCGTACTACTCGCACCCGTCGTGCGTGTATGGCCAGAATTATGAACGTAAACGAGGCAAAATGAGTATGTAAGGATCGTAGCAGGTGGCGTCCTGTAGTTTCTGCCTACCCTCATGGGAAGAAGGCGCGAGTTTATGTATATATGTATGTATATGTAACATTCCAGCAGAATGCAACCAAAAACTCTCAACTACTTATAACATTACTAAATGATACCACTCACATTGCAATATCAAAGGTTCTGTCTATCTGCGTTTGCAATTTCGTTTCCAAACATGTAAACAAATAAGTGTTTTTGGAAAATTCCTTTAACACATAAAGCTGAGTTTGCGCTATAGAAACACCATTTTTTATGAAGTTTTTAATAGTACCAAAATACCTACTATTGTATAAGCATACAAGTACGGAAACAACTTGTTGACTGTCTCATCCTTTCCCAGTTAAATTACTGTGACACAGTCTATGGACCATGCCTACTATTCAAGAACGGACCATGTAATCCAACGTATCCAGAATGCCAATGTTCGTGTTTGCATTAAAGTCCCGCGAAGAAGTCATGTTACTCTATACATTAACGAACTTAAATTATTAAAGATGGCTGCCAGTCCCTGGGCCGGCAGTCTCGACATTAGATAACGACAAAAATCTGTCGCTAAGTCGTATCGATGTTATATTCCTTGAATAGATTTTCAACTTTATTTCCAAAGCATAAGGTTGAAAATCTATTAAAGGAATTTGACATCGATACGACTTAGCGACAGATTTTTGTCGCTATCTAATGTCGAGACTGCAGGGCCAGGAGGAAGTTTCATTTAGCCACCTTGTACGTGCAAAGACATTGTACGTTCAAAGTAGTTTAAAAACACGCGAACCACGCGACGAGTGATCAGTGATTAGCTCATCGACTGTGAGTAATACGAACCACTTGAAAGTGGCATCTCAACTTGCGATCTGGTCGCACGACCTGGTTACATGACGTAGGAAGAATTGCTCGGTGGTGGGAAGGTTAAAGGATAACACAAACCAGTAAATTAACTCGATTATCACTCAATTTTTTAATATTTCAACAATTAGTAAATTCAACGTTTGCCAGCATTGTCGACTATTTCATGGGCAACCCTAAATATTTTTTAAAGTTTTGTACCTCGTTAGATAGCTGATTAAATGAAGATGTCTTGTCTCTAATTTGTACGCTTTATAATAGTATTTTTTTTAAATAACTTGTGTTAAAGTAAGTTCATGTACGTAGATGATTTTTGAAAATTGATAATAAACTTCTTCCTATAACTTTTAACTGTTTGATATTTTTGAAAATTTGGTAGAATCGAAATGGTATTAAAATATTAGGAATCCAATGGAATAGCAATGAAGGCCATTAAATTTGAGAGTATAGAGAAAAGTGATATTTAATGACCAATTCTGAGAAATTTTCAAAAATACATGAATATTCGTTTTTCTCGAATTCCATGAATTTTTGCCTAGGCTTTATGGGTAGCTTAATTGTTGCAAATGGGTTATCCTATCAGGTCCTGAAAGGAATACTTCAAATTAAAAGTCAGCCTGTATGTAGTAGGTATTTAGATTTAAATAGGCCAAGTTAAAGCAATACATGGTAACGACATGGTGACGACTTCCTTAATGATAAATCTCTGCACTGACTGATAAACTATTATTATGATTGACATACATGTTCATACACTTTTTTTTTTCTTATTGACATACTATATTATTCTTATTGACATTACTGTACATATTTTATTACTGTTATTAGTCAGACTTTTTTTTTGTTATTCTATTGATTTGACATTTATATTTAGTCGGCATCAATGGAATGTCTCTCTAAGTTTGGAATTAAAGATTATTTGCATGCCCATGAGGCAGTAGAATATGGAGGTCTATGTACCAATTACCCATCTTTGCAATAATAAATGATTTGAATGGATTTGAATGATTTGAATAAAATACTTTAAATTATTTAGAGTTTACTAAAATACTCCTAAAATTGTCTGAAAGCAGGCATTTTATAAACATCGTATGATCTTATTTTTTATTTGAGTCAGCCCTTTGATATCTCCTTATAACAGAAAAATTATGCAACCGCCACTCAGGGAACCCATAAGGGAAATCTCAACTTGATTTTAAGGGACCCACCTTATAATATGCTACTTGAAAGGGTGCGCGAGAAATTGTCGAAAATATTCCCTAAAACATTTTTAGGGTTCTGTGACGAAATTGGCGAAACAGAAGACCAATTTTATTATTAAATCGCAAGATAAACAAATTCTTTAATACTTTCCACTGTTGTACATAAATTTATTATCTATGCCACGATTTACGTAAAGAAAATAAAAAAAAGTATCCGGGATTCGGCTCAATTCATGTTTAAAAGCGGCTGGCAGAGACTGGATGCGGAGAGCCGAAAATCGGGCGCAGTGGCGTTCACTAGGAGAGGTCTAAGTCCAGCAGTGGACGAATATAGGCTAATGATCAAGATAATGAATGTCTAAAATGTCCGATTATAAACAAAAATCAGAACGTGAAATTGACTGAATGGGAGCTATCGTTTTTGTGCTCACCAGTTGGCGCCACTGTCGAGTAAGGTCCTGTTGCAGTACTTTTATTTGATGTTTTGGATATATTTAAGTACCCTTATATTCATAGTATGTTTATTTTATTACATTTTAAAACTTCAAATAAATATTTAGATTATGTTCCTAAAATTGGCAAGCATGGAACAGACAAATCTTATTCTTCCTTCAAGTGCTACCAAATTAGATCCTAACTTTTTACTCAAAATCTTAAGCCATAATTAATCAAGAAAGGCACAACCATTACAGCTATTATGAATCATTCGTTAAAATCCGTGATAAAAAATCCCGCAAACACTGAAGGTTCAGTACATATTTTGACATCTAGAGACCTTACTCTACACTAGCGCCTCTAGCGGCGAACTCAAGCGCGATAGCCCTCATTGTGTGAAGGTGACAAAACTATCAAATCTATATATATAAAAATCTCGTGTCACAGTGTTTGTAGTCGCACTCCTCCGAAACGCCTCGGTCGATTTATATGAAATTTGTTATGTATATTTGTAGTTTATTTCATACCGCTCCCACGGGATCGAGACTTATTCGGGTGAAACAGCGTGGCGCAGCTAGAATCCTATAATAATCGGTTGACTCTTGTAGCGAAAGTATAGAAAAATACATCCTAGCATGCTGAAACCAGTAAATAACTAAGAAAAGAATATCAGTTTTTACTCACCTCTTTCTATTAAGCAAGAGCTATAAAAACAAAAGGTATAGTTTCAACCAGGATTATCCCAACGACCACAGTATCCCCTAATTAATCCTAATGTTAAATCCCTGGACCTAAAACACTTTGTTACAAACAAACGAAAACCTACATGACACAATACAATTTTGATCCCAGTTTTTCAAAACAACAATGAGACCTTAAAAACGTAATCAAGCTATATACTACTTACCTACGGGACCCCAGAAACCCTGAACATGGCAAAAACACTAATTTCTGTAAAAAAAGGTACACGCCACAGCAAAGCGCGTGCTGAGCGCAATTTCTTTTTAATTAATATACCAGTCTGTGTGCCTAATATTACACACTCACTTTGACGCCATAACGGACTGACCTCGTTTAATTTTATACTCGAATAACGAGAACGGCTAGTAATTTACCTTTGAAATGGAATCAGTTAGGGCTTTTTGTTTTTGTAGGGAAATTAAAAAGGAAATGGGAAAGTGTCGGTCTATATGAAAATTTTGCGGGACGTAGCGCAGTTTGTAATAAGAACTCGTGTTAATTTGGTTTGTTGTGTGGCTAAAAACAGCTTGGATGGACTACAATAAAATTATAAAGCCAATTCCTATGAATTAGCAGGAATAGAAAAACCACTAAGGTGGCTTCAAATGGAAAACAAAAATAGTAAAAGTGTAGAACATAAAGACGAGAGTGAAATAATGGCTCTTATTAATTATACCATAAAGGCTGAACTACCAAAAATAAAACATCATAAAACAACTTCAACTCCTCAAAACGTTGAACCACCAAAAGAAGACAATCCAAAAACAGGCCCAATTATGTAGAACCAACCAAACGACCCACTTTAGAAAATCATAAAAATGGAGAAGAGACAATTTTTTCCGTTATCCCACCGCGAGTAGCTTACTCAGTCCGAGCATTCCAAGTTCTAAGATTTGAAGGAAACGACAGTCAGACAATTACAGCTGGCTTTGTTATTTCAAGGGGTAGCGCTCTTGCAAATATTTTAGACAACGTTCCGACGTTCCCATTGAAATTTCTAGTGACCGACCGAAGTTTCGGTTTCGGTTTCGGCCTCGAAACCCGGTTTCGGCTGATTTTGGCTCAGTCAAAACTTGCGTTTGTTAGCAGACGGTTATGGTAGATACTCGTAACTAAAGACTGCCTATCTCATTGGTCCCCCTTGATGAAGAATCGGTCCTTTATCGAATAGTATTTATAATATATTATAACTAGCATCCCACCCCTGCTTCGCTTGGTTTTCAATATGACAAAACATCAAGATTTCCTTATTATATGTAAGATTAATAAGAATGTATTATACTTTTACCATAAATCTTCCGGAATAAGTTCTCTAAATGATGGTGAAAAGCACATTAAAATCTGTTGCGTAGTTTATAAGAACAACACGGTCCCACAGACACTCGAAAAGCGACTTTAATTTATAATGTGTTAGATGCTAGGAGATACAATAGTTTTCAGCGAATAATAATGAATAATAATAAATTATTATTAATAGTTAATTATGAATTTACATAAGAATAAAACTTTACTTAATTATAAAGGTACCAAAGAGTCGGTCTCGGCCGAAACTATCAGAGGGCCCGAATAATCGGTTACGGTTTCGGCTGTAAATTCTGTTTCGCTCGGACTCTAGGAATTTCCTTGCTCCGAAAACCTAGAAGTGTGCGGCTAATTAGGATTTTCCTCTTCCATTGTAGTTTTTATAGTGAATGGTTGTCGGAGTTTGTCAGTTTAATAATAAAAACGGTGAACGGCTTAAGGAACTGGTGTTGTCGTGGGGATTGTTTTATTTGTTGCAATGTAAAGTTATGAATGCCTTTCGCTTGAATATGATATTGAGATGATGAATGACATTAGGTACCTACATAAATCACTTTAGTTTTAACTGATTTTTAAATGGAGGGCTTATGAATCTTAATGGCTATTTCTGTGAAAAAGTTTGTCACTTCGTCACAGCATGAACACACGCATGTATTTTATTCCAACAAATGAAATGTCAATTATTCAGATATACACTTCGTCTTAGATTTAATAACGTCTCAGGAAATTCAATATAGCCGACGCTAGATATCATGAGCAAAGTTCAATATATTTACACAGTTTGTTTCTCCCACAAGTCAGATTTTTTGGTTTATTTTTCTTGTCTACTGAATCTATAAACCCAATGCGATGTTTTGTATGCAATTGATATTTATTTATTCATGTTTCGATACGTGTTCTATCTTTACCTTTCGATACTGCTAAGCAATTTATTCAAAACGTCTGGATATATCGTGAAAAGTACAATAGTTTGCATTCCTAATAGAAGACATATTGAAATGAAATTCAAGTCTAAGTTCAAATACCTCAAACGTGAGGTTGAATTACAAAGAAGTTTTTAAAAATAATATATTCTGTTTAACTTGAATAATAAAAAGAGAAGATTTTTTTTAAATCACAAGGCCTAAACGAACTTCGAAAATATGCATTAAAAGATTTAAAATTATTTTGTACTATGCCTGGTAAATGTTATTTTATACCGGTCTATTAATAAAAATGACTATAGTTTTTGCATAATATTTTGGTAAATAACATAAGTTACGAGTCATCTCAATTACCTCTTTCCCTTTTTGTGTATATATAATTATAGTATATATATTATATATATAATGTAGGTATGTATTATAGTAAATATGTATGTTTGTGTATTATAAGTTTATAACCTATTTAGGTACTTGTATACCTATTTTATTTATAATTAATAATGTTATCTTTTTTATTTTATTATCAACGCCTGTTAAACAGAGCACCTGCCATCTTATCTCTACACCGCCCTTGGTTGACTGGTAGAGAATGCCTAAGGCATTAAGTCCGCCTTTGTATATTTTTATGTGCGAGAAGTTTAAATAAATAAATACGTCGAAATCACAGCTAAAAATATAAAATAGTTCATCCCGTGATAAAATATGAGCCAGTCAAGAAATCAGTGAGCGGGGAGCGCAGGGTGCTCTGGACCTATATTTAACATTAAAACGTATGATTTGTATGAAATGTTGTCTATTGAGAATTTGATGCCCCAATCATTTGGCAAAGCCTAATTCTATATGCAAAAGGTGCGCTTTCATGGTGCGCAGGGTGTGGAGCAGCTCCAACAGTATCCTAAGCATGATTTCAAGTCACCAAGGCTGTGTTTTCGTGGGTCACTGTTGTGCCATCTCGCATGGGTTGCCATACCGGTGATCCACTACCATTTGTTTATTTTTGTGAAGTGTCAGTTCTTACTAATATAGTTGTAAGTCTTACTAATATTTTGAGTCATATGATATTTGAATAAAGATAATTCTATTCTATATTACAATTCGTTCTACAGCTACTATGAAAACGGTACATTCACAGATGAGTTTGAAGAAGCTATATCAATTGAATATAAATTGCAGATCAATTTGGAACCAAGCCAGGCAAGACAAATTGAGCAAAGAAAGCATATTCTCTAATAGTACTCGTATATCGTTCACATTTATGTCGACATTATGTCAGCCTGTAACGTGTTAATGCTGACAACCAGTATTACCAAAGCAAGGGAGGAGGTCAGATAGGCCGTCGCTCCATTTAAAATACTGGTATTCAGCTGCATCTCGTTTGACTGGAAGCCCACCCCAACATAGTTGGGAAAAGGCTAGATAGATGATGTGATCACCATGCTTGCTGTTTGCGTGTTGGAGAATTTCGTAACTTCAGTTTTCCCAAAATTAACTAACAATGTATCGTGAAATTAAAAAACGTTATCCAGATGTCAGAACACAGTCAGGGAAATTAATTATAATGCAAATTAACACACTAAGTCAATTTACTGTCTAATATCCATTTCTTACAACTGTCAAAGAATGACGGTATTTGTGATTTGAATATACGGACACTTTAACTTGGTAGTCAATTAGCTGGACAATTCATTTCTACGACTTTATCTGAACTGAATAAAATTTCAAAAAATTTGAATTTTGATATTGAATTTTTGAGCTAGAAAGCTAGCTTATGAAAACCCTAGTTTTCATAAGCTAGTTTTCTGTTATTCTTTCTTTCTTCTCTAGGGGAAAAACAAAGCTCTTTGAAGAAAACATTTAGCTTTCGCAGATGTCTTTTATCGTATTTCTACTAATAAAAGTAAGTTCTAATGATAACAGGATGTGACGGTAACTGCTCGCTCGCAGTACTAGTAACATTTAACGAGACTGCAGGCTTTAAAGGAGATTATTTTTAATTTTTTTTATTCATAAATTTTGTAAGAGGCTTTTATCCACAGTGGCATGTCAGCCTCATCATAACTTAAACTATTCTAAACTACATCTATAAATACAGTATACATTATTAATGTCTAAATAAATCAGTAAGTAGGTTTGCTATCTCAGGTGAAGCCTGCTCTAAAACTTTAACATATGGGCCAATATCATATTGGTTTACTTTTATTCTGCTCAACAGTGTCTCTCTTTCCTTCTTTGTTTTAGTACACTCCATAAGTAGGTGGTGAACATCTTCAACCATTCCGCATGTTTCACAATTGGGAGGATTCACTTTCTCCATCAAATAACCAGATTTGCGGGATGGCCAGTTTCCAGACCGTAATCTATAAAGCAGAACAATGTGATACATACTCATATCCTTGAGCAAACCACGGTATTTTTAAGGGAGTTAATAATGATATTAGAATTTGTTAAAATTACTTCAACGAGTGCCATGATTCTTTAGGTCTGGTCTGTGATTTGTCAGTCAACAAATCACATAGCATAATAAGTCCATAACTTTCCCATTGCTGAGACCTCGTCTCTGTGAGAGGGAGTAGGATGCCACATGTCTTCAAATTTTTGGTTCTATGACACGCCACTTTCCTCACGACTAAGAAATAACATCTATATGTATCATATCTACAGAAAATGTTGAGAGGATGAATGAGAGGGGACTAATAAAATATATTTATTAGGCAGATGTGAATAGGATCGCTGCACGGTGAGAAGGGACGCCCTAGCATGACATACAACATATCCCGAAACTAACGCACACCACCAAACACCCCAATTAAAATATTAGGTTATAATCATATTACATACACTGAATTTTTGCTTTTATGTATAAAACATTCATTTTTTAAATTAGTTATACCGATTGTGGTCAGATTAAAAATCTAGGCACGCACACTGTCGCACACGTATAAAGGCTCCCGCAAACAGGCGCAACGCGACAGCACGACGCGACTCTAGTAGAACAATAAAATTTCTATGGAAAATTCATGGAAATTGTTCTTCAAGCGTCGCGTTGCACTGTCGCGTCCCGCCTGTCTGCGGGTGCCTTCAGAGTCAAGCGTAGTAGTTACTTCGTTCATTTTGTTTGTTTTGATTGTACCGCGAAAGTGTGACTGCAATTTACATAGTTTTTGTTATTTTAGGGGGAAAAAAATACCGATATTAAAAATGACAGAAATCGATTCAGTAAACGATTCTGAACAAACTGCTTTCATAAGCACAAGTATAATCAGCCTATAATGTTCCCACTGCTGGGACACAGGCCTCCTCTCTGTAAGAGGGAGTGGGCTGTAATCCACCACGCGGACCCAGTGCGGGTTTGTGGACGTCACATGTCTTCTAATTTTTGGTTCTATGAAATTCCGGTTTCCTCACGATATTTTCCTTCACCGTTTTGAGAGCAGTGGTGATCAAATAATTCATTCAAAGTGAAGTACTTGTTTGGGATCGAACCTACGACCTACAATTCGTAAGTCTCGGCCGTTACCACTGGGCCACCACTGCTCTCTCTTTCTACTACTTTCATAATTTACATTCAGTTACACATTATGTATTGAACTTATTGGTGATGTTCCTCAGAAAGGTCAGCTGCGTAGTACTTGCTACTGGTGTCCGTGTATGACCAGATGTATGAACATAAACGAAGGACAAGGTAATACAAGGATGGTAGCAGGTGGCGTTCTGTGGTTTCTGCCTAGCCCTATGGGAAAAGGCGTGAGTTTATGTAGGTATGTATCTACAGAAAGTATTCAACAGTCAGTAACTAGAACTCGAATTGCAATCGCCAATAAAATCACAAAGCCATCTTTTAAACCGAACTCTATGTTGCAACAGGTCCGCAGTCTATTGAACAACGTTGTATAAGCTTCCTCTAGCTTCCTCGATTGATAAACAGCATTTTAAGTTTTTCTTCCATTCAGGATGGAAATAATTTAATGGCTTTGGAAATGGCTGGGTAGCAACTTCATTGATAACTTCCTCAAGCGGCTTAAGGGTGGTTTCACACTGTTTGGTGCGGTTTTGTTGTTGGATATCATTGGGTTATATACTTATGTTAGATGTTGATAGTCAATCACTGGTTCTATCTTTTATTTCCTCCGGTATAATTTTGTATTCCTTACGCGTTGAGAGTGTAACGTGCGTAACATACGTAACGTACATACGTTTTTTTTAGTTTTAAGGTGTATTTTTGTTGCTGCAATGCCATTAAACGCATTTTTCTTTTCTTTCTTACACCTTTTGACTTTTTAGTAACCATACATACATAAATAAGAAAATAAACTCACCCGTTTTTCTCATGGAGGTAGGCAGGAACTACAGAAAGTCTCTTGCTACGGTTTATTTATAATTCTTTTGCTTCGTTTACGTACATACATCTGATCATACTCGCACGCCGGTTGCGAGTACTATGTACCTGAGCTTTCTGAAGAACATTACCAATAAAGTCAGCTGTGTATGTTTTTCTAGGGGGAGTCCCCTCTCGGTATTTCCAAACACATCGGCTATACCTTTCCTAAGTCGCCTTTCATTCTTCCTCTCAACATGACCAAAACATCTTGGCATACTCTTTTCAATTTTTATCACTCTAATCTTCTTTGGAGGGCAGCGATGGCCCAGTGGTATCGGTCCCGACTTACGAGTTATATGTCGTGAGTTCGAACCCAGGCAGGCACTTTACTTTGAGTATTTAATTTCATCACCACCGCTCTCGCAACGGTGAAGGAAAACATCGTGAGGAAACCGGCATGTCCTAGAAACAAAAATCCGAAGACATGTTACATCTGCCAACCCGCACTGGGTCCGCTTGGTGGATTATGGCCCTCTCCCTCTCACAGAGAGGAGGCATGTGTCCCAGCAGTGGGAGCGTTATTGGCTGATTATGCTAATCTTCTTTAAAACCGCTACGTCGTGTTATCATTTCATTTGGAATGGGCAACTAGCTTCATCTTTCTGACTGACCGACCCCTTGACAATTCAAAAGTGCTTGTAATTGATTTATTTGAAATAAATGCTTTGAGTTTGAGTTTGATTCCTCAATCTCAATTTTGAAACGATTACTGTCCTAATGCTGGGCAAAGGAGAATTTAAATAAATAACAAAGCAACATGCTGCCAACTTTCAAATCCGACTGTTGTGAAAGTTACAATATCATTTCTTACATTTTACAAAACCCAGTGTTGGATTGTCCGAAGTCAGAAAATGATATTCCATCGAATAATGTGGAAACTCTCTAAGAAAACGATAAAAGCTTGTAGCTGTTTGCAATTTTGTTGGCGGATCAGTTAAAATGGATTTTGTTTAAGAAACATTAAATTTTATGTATATTTTGGCAGACAAACAGTTGGTGAGTTATTTGGTTGTGAAAATGGAGTAATAACAGAAGTTCTATAGACACCTAACAACGATCTTTGTATACCTACATCTCAATGAAGTATGAAGTAGGATATTCACGATCTTTGAATGACGTAAAACCATAAGTAAGTCATTGTAATGTAGCTCTTATTTCGATAAAGTACAAATAAAAAATAAATAAATTAGATTGATTGACGAGTATGTTATCAAACTGAAAGGCAATCATTATGATTTATACTTTATAACAATGAGATAACATTTACAATACAATGACATACATATTAATGATTTTACGTCATTCTTTGATCGTGAATGTGCTACTTAAGTTTTACTGTAAAGTACCAACTATTTTGTTGCGATATATGAAGCGCAGATATCCTCATAATATTATTAAACGTAAAGCGTCGTCCAGATATGTCCTTATGTCAGTACCGTTCCGATCTCCGTTCCGTATTGACAGACTATGGACGCACTGAAAATAGCTCGTATCTCCGTACCAAATCGCCACGATTATCGCATCGCATTTTCGTCCAGTCGTACGCCAAGTACCGCCCAACCATAAGAGAAGAGACCCCTACAAATTAAGCTATGTCCAGATATGTTCTTTTGTCCGTACCGGTCCTTCGTTCCGTATCCGCGTCGCAATCCAAGAACGCTAGTTAGGACGCGAGGGATCGGGGCGTACCTCGATGCGTTCCGAGGTGTCGTAACGCCACCACCGCCGCCGTACCGTTCCGAACGGCATCCAAACTAACGGTCTTGGATCGCGACGCGGATACGGAACGGAGGAACGGGACGGACAAAAGAACAAAATGTAGACGCAGCTTTACGCGTTACGTTTAGCAAATTATCGAATTTACGATGTTTGTTTTTAAATTCATACGTTTTCTGGCAAGGAGTTCGAGTGAAAGCACTTTTTAAAACATTAATTCATTGAAAATTATTTTACGAATACCTGATTTTGTATTGTTTTCTCAATTAGATGAACAGGAACAACCGTATTATCACAACTTCATTTTGCTTCCTCGTTCCAGCCCGAAAAATAGAAACATGGTACAGCTGGATCGTTAATGGGTTCCGTACTTTAACAATAACAGCACCAGCGCAATCTTTGCTCTGCTACCTTCGTGAAGCTCATTTTGTTTTAAGCAAACAAAATAATTGTAAATAACAGAAAGAAGTAGGTCTACGAGTATGAACCAATTATTTTTTGAGAACTTCATTTTAGATTTTTTACTTTAATGAGGCTTCTTCTTTGTCGTTCCTTCAATGCTGAAGATCGCGACCATAATTATACGACGCGTCTCCAAGTTATGCGATCTTTTGCAGTGTGTACCGCTCGGTAAATGCTGCCTCTAACAGCCTACTCTAACGCGTCTGAAAGTTAACTAAAAGGTACTTCTGTAGAACGTCAACACACAGATAATTAACAGCGTCATCATAATATAAGGATTCTGTATTTCATTTTGGGGTACGGTACCTTAAAAAAACAAGTGGTGGCTGTTGAAAAAAAATCGTGATTCTATAAATTGTTCAGTAAAACTTGAATGTGTTTCTTTCATTTCGCGTTTATCCTGAATTTCTTTGCTCGCTTTAATTTAAAAAGTTGGATTGATGTCCTCGGGCCGAAATCACGGGCTGTTTTTTGTATGACTATGTTTATGAAGTACAAATTACCCTGTTTTTTCTCTCTTTTCAACGAGTATCACTCGTTAGTATACATTTTTTCGGTGCCTGCTTATGAAACTGTTCACGGTGTTATATTTTTGGGATAAGGGTTTTTATTTTTAGCTATTTTTTTAGGGCTGAAATGTGTTATATAATATTTTTTTACGTCTACATTTCATCGTATTGTGATGTTCTAGCTAGAACGACACATTCAAAATCATGTGGCATCCATCAACCCTCTTTGGGTCCGCGTTGTGGATTACAGCGCTCTCATAGAAGAGGGACTGGAAGTGGTAAAGCTACTTGCTTTACTAGTACTTATAATGTACATACCCTCATGCTTTTTCTCAAAAGGCTATAGGCAGGAACAGTTACAGAACGCCATTTTCTACAGTTGTTCCATATACCATTTGCTTCGTCCAAGTTCTTACATTGGGTCACACACGCCTTCCGCATCCAGCCTGCAACACTCCCACTTATACTTGGCATCTTTTTTATATAGAAAAGAATGAGTATTGAATACGAGGATTTTGAACCAAGATTTAATAATCTAGTCTTATAGGTAGCTCACAGAATAACAAGTTGAAGTGGCAATGGGCCGACCACACTAGCCGTAGTACCGATGGCCGTTGGAGTAGACGTGTTATTGAGTGGAGACCGCGAATCGGAAAACGTAACGTTAATGTGCACGTCTTTCTACATCGTTCTCACATGTATAATTTCAACATAAATGATGTCACAATATTTTTTTGTAACGTTATGTTGATTTAAAAGAGTGTCCATGGAGTTTCTGGCCGGTTCTTCTCCATAGGTACTTACTACGCTTTGAAATGGGCAACTAGCTTCATTTTTCTGACTGATCGACCCCTTGACAATTCAAAAGTGCCTGTAATTGGTTCACTTGAAATAAATGCTTTGAGTTTGAGTAAGGTAGGATGCGCTCAAGCTAGGCAGAGCGACGATCTTCGCAGGGTGCTGGCAGCTGTTGGACGAGAGTCGCCGAGAATTGAGCTGAATGGCGTGCAATTGGAGAGGCCTATGTCCAGCAGTGGACTGCTCTAGGCTGATGATGGTGACGATAGTTACATGCTAATTACGTCGATCGTCAAACTCCTGTTTCTGGCAACAAGTCAATGACACACTAACCACCCGAGGCGTGACCTAAGTGCGTTAAATAACATTTAACAACAAACTACGTCCGAAGTTAATTAAAAATTGTAGGTCAGTTAACTCTTAATAATAACTCAAGTGCTACTGCCTCTTATCACGCATTATTTCATTTAACAAATTTTGTACCTACGAGGTAATTTATGCAGAAATAAATCATTTATGATTAAGGACTGGTTACACACTGTTAGTGCTGACATAAACGTTGCGTAGAAAACGCGCCAGTTTTGTTTATGGCCGCCATTTTGAAATCACGCGAGTTTTGGTTATGGCCGCCATTTTGAAATGACGCGCCAAACTACAACGCAAAGCATTTATCAGGCACTTTTGAATTGTCACGGATTCAGTTACTCAGAAACATGAACTTAGTTCTCCATTCCAAAGCGTAGTAGGTTCCTATAGAGAAGAATGGGAAAGAAACTCCATGGATACTCTTTTAATAGCTATAAGAGGACAGGGACATCATCGCCTTCTTTTGCCTTCATTCCAAGTTATTTTATCTTCTTCTTTCATAAAACTCTGTTAGCCGTCATCTAAGAAGTAACCCCTTTTCACAATCAATTTTATCAGCGTAAGTTTTCCGTTTTTTGTCAGATATCATTCCCTTCTGAATAGGGATTGTTCATAAATGACACAATGATTAGGTTCTGGACCATTGTTAAGAGAGAATCTCACGACTCGTAATAAGAATTCATTCGTAATAGAAAATGATTTTGCTTGAATACCATTTTGTGAGCAGGCAACATAAAAGGATTGCCTTTAACGTGAAAGAACAAAGAATGCTGTAATTATGAGTAACACTCCTAGTTATTGTAGGGGATTTGATAGTACGTTTTCACGTTGTCTGAATACTAATTCGCTTTACCTACGTTGAATTAGACCTTCAATGGGAAGTTGTTTTTGTTGAAGAAACTTTATATAATTTTAAGGAAGAATGAATTCTGGTGGTGCGTTATCAACTTCAAATGGAGGTTACGACAGCAATTTTGTGTTAAGATCTACGAAAATGTGATGTATTTTGATCGTTTTTGGCTATTAAAGATTTAAATTGAATATGAACTTCTGATCTTGAAATTCTAGACAATCCGCTTGAAAACGCGAATATACGAATATCGGGTATGCAGGTTGTAAAAAGACCCATCACATAGCCGTCAACTTTGCATTCTGTACATCAAATTATGTAACATTGTACAAAATAATTGCTGGGAAACGACTTTTTTTAGTACGAAAATTTGTTATTTTCGGTAGTGCGCAATATAGCACACGCAAAACGTTGTGTTTATAGGTGTTTATAGGTACAAGGGTCGTGGGGGTATTTAAAGATGTGTTAAAACAGTCAAAACTTGCTTTTGTAAAATAACGTCAGTAAAAGTTGAAATTTTGACCTTCAATATCTCCGTAACCAGAAGTTTCCCAGGTATGGTCCAATACAAAAAAAAATATGATTACAATGACGGGGAATGCAAGTTACTCTCATCATCATCATCAGCCTACAGCAGTCCACTGCTGGACATAGGCCTCACCAATTGCTCGCCATTTAGCTCTATTTCCGGCAACTCTCATCCAGCTGCTACCAGCTACCCTGCGAAGATTGTCGCTCCACCAAGCCTGAGGGGGAAGTTACTCTCGGCTTCATTAAATGTCTTTTTACACCCGCTATTTTTTATTTAACAGTTTAATTTGAAAACATTGTAATTGGAATTTCTAATTTTAAAAGAGTAACCGTGGAGTTTCTTGCTGGCACCTCTCCATAGGAAACGAACAATTGGAACCGTGAACCTAGCTTCTGACGTTTCATACGTGACCATGTAGGTTAAGCTAGGTATGTAAAATGAAATAAGTACTTTGAATTTGAATTTGATGATGGTGATATCCACACTAGTTTAACAGGTTGAATGCCAAAATTACAGAAACAATTAAAAAACCATTGTGTCTTGCGTGAATCCACGTTCAATACATCGGGTTAAGGGACAAACTGAAATCGCGAATCAACAAATATCAGCTGCTCCATACATTTATATTCGCAAAAATCGACGGCATAGTTGGCGCAGTGGTTAAGCGATTGACTGCTGCGCTGCGTGTCGCGGGTTCGATTCCCGCACGGAACAAATATTTGTATGACCTACAAGTAGTTGTTCCGGGTCTGGCTGTTTGTGTACGTGAGTTTAAAACGCACCCACAATACAGGAGAAATTCCTAGTGTGGGCCAAAGTTTAAAAAAACAAGAGATTTTTTCGTGTTTTCAAGGTTGATTCCATTTTAAAAGATGTTTGTAATGATGAGTACCGGTACTCCTTAAGGGGTTAATATTTGATGCAACAAACATATCGATAAATAAGGAAAATCATATTTTTGAATTCTTTACAATTTGAGTGATCTAAGCTTAAAATTAAGAATAGAATATATTATGTACACCATACAAATTACATTTATATGAATGTAGAAAATTTCAGGAAAATAAGGAAATTATGTAAAAAGCAACGCAAATAAAATTCAGCTTATTATTTATTTCCTCTACCGGTTAAGATAACTCTACACGTAGGTACGCATAATGTAACTTTCAGTGTAACATAATTACGCCGAATAAAATATTCTTTTGATCTCACATTCCTTCAGTTTCGTGGCAAAAATAGGTAAGAGAAACATGTAGGTATAAGGAAACGACTAGAGTTAATCGAACGTGACAAGTAGACAAACATTGTCTGTTTACTCCTAGACCATACGTTCATTCAAAATATGTAAAATTATTTGACATAAAACAATACCTACTTAGATGGTAAAGGTCACCGTTTATTTCTTTAAGTCTGATTTACATTCATGATAATTAGTGTGAAAAAGCCATTTTACTAGGTTCACACTTATTAAAACCAGACCATAACCACACCACACCATAACCACAATACGAGGTTGGGCGGTAATTTGTATGAAAACTCACACGTAACCACAGCTTGACCACATTTTGTCGCTGCGATGAGGTGTGGTTGTGCTACGTGCGAATGGGCCCTAATAGTTTCAAATCACAAACTTCCAACGAGCAAGCGTGGTGATTATTGAACTTTCTTCCTATGTGCAGGTTTTTTCAGATGATTCTTCCTACCTTTAATAAATCGTCAGTCTACCGCTAGTTAAAAGCTAGTTTCTCTTTTATTGGAGAGCAGTGGTGGCCCAGTGGTAATGACCGTGATTTACGAGTTGTAAAGGCTAGTACACACTGGCGCGACGCGACGCCCGCGCCCTACACAAAAGCACCGCGTGTTGCGCAACGAGCGGCGCCTTTGTGTAGCGCTGTCGCGTCGCGCCAGTGTGTACGTGCCTTAAGTCGTAGGTTCGAACCCCGACAGGCGCTGTACTTTGTGTAAATTATTTCATCACCACTGCTCTCAAAACGGTGAAGGAAAACATCGTGAAGGATACCGGCATGTCCACTAGGACATGCCGGTATTTGCCGGTACCAAAAATTCAAAGACATGTGACATCCACCAACCCGCACTGAGCCCGCGTCGTGGATTACGGCTCGAAGAGAGGAGGCCTGTGACCCAGCAGTGGGAACATTATGGACTAATCATGCTAACGCTAGTTGTGGCAATTTTTGGGCAGACTATCTGCAGCAGTGGACGTCTTTAGTCCGAATTATGATGATGATGAAAAAGTTCTTTTCACTTAACAAACATACGATTACTGGTCATTTAATTGCACCATTATTTTTCTAGAAAGAAAGGAAGTGTGTGTGAGTTTTATCTTACTTTTAGCTCAAACGCTGAGGGTTTTGTCACTGCTTTAATAATAAATAAACAAAATACGTACCCTACGTACGCCGTACGTACCCTAAATGAGGAACTTGATAGAATTGCTTCATGGTCTATGGGCAACTCACTAGTACTGAACCCTCAAAAATCAAAGTTTATGGTTATGGGGAGCAGAAATCAAATAAAAACAATTTTGTCTGCGAAACCAGATGTAAAAATCATGGGAGAAAGTATTCAAAGAGTAGAAGTCGCGCGTAACCTTGGTCTAATCATTGATCCGGAACTTCGTTTTGAGGAGCACATTAATGACGTGGTAAAGAACTGCTTTTATAGATTAAAAGTTCTGTACAGAGTGAGGGACTTCCTTAGTATCACATTGAGGAAGAGATTAGTGGATAGTCTAGTACTATCTAAACTGAATTATTGTGACACTGTATACGGGCCGTGTCTCTTGTCCCGTACAGAACGTCTAATACAGCGGGTACAAAATGCGTGTGCTCGTTATTGCTTTGGCATACCCCGGAGGCATCATATCACACCGTATTTGAATGAACACAATGTATTAAAAATGGCTGCACGACGGAAACTACACTTAGCCGTTTTGATGTTCGGTGTCATACAAACACACAAACCGGAATACCTGTTTAAAAAAATAAGCTGGAGGCATGAGCACTACAGCTACTCTGCTCGTTCCACGTCCAACCCGATCTCGATGCCTCGACATAGGACCACAGCTTTCAGAGGATGTTTCAAGTATGCCGCTTCTCGCTGCTGGAATGATTTACCACCTCCCATGAGATCCCTGAAAACAAAACAAAATTTTAAGTTACATCTGAAAAAAAACCTATTAGAAAAACAAAAGTATGAGCAGCAAATATTTTATAAGTAAATACTCACTTATCGTTTATTATCTATGGGCAAGGTATATCAACATCCAAGCGGCTCAAGGCGGCATAGCGATGCGTCGGATGCATCATCTTATCTCATGCCGATAGCGATGTATAGGTTACTTATACGTAAGTAGTTTACAATAATCACCTCACGGTCTCGATCAAGCTTCGACTGAGACGCAAGCGCAAGCCAGTTTGCTCACTGTCGGTATATCGTTTGGCGGTAGTAACTCATTACGCGTGACGCGCCACGTGACCTGGCTGGACTCGTGAGCCGCGCGCGCCGCTGCCGATGCGGCCGCCGCGCCGCCACGGCCCGCGGCGCGCGATGGCTCGCGAGTCGTGATACGTCATCACACTCATAGACGCATTAGCGAAGTGCAGTGCAACGTTTTGTGAGCGCGCGCGCGGGTGACGCGGAGGTATGGGTGGGAGCGAGGCAAAATGCAAAACAAGACAATACTGAATATTCTTGTGCACATTTATATAAGTACCCTGTTCTTGTGTCGGTACTTTGTATATGAACACACGGCAATGCCTAAAAATACAAATTATTGAATGTTTAGGTTATTTAATAATATTGTTCGTATAACTGGTTGTTTATGTAGTTGATTTTTATTCTTAGTGCTTACTGTTTGTTTTATTTTATTTTGTTACATATAAGTACGTACTATTAATCATTAAACCTGACTTGGTTTTCCGTACGTCCTTTTTGGGTGACCACTGAAAATCAGCGCTGTGCTGTGGGTCCCCCATAGCACAGCACCATGCTGAGTGGAAGCCTTCTTGTCACAGTCATGACGTGCAGCTGTCGACTATTTCTGTTTTGTGCTCGTGATTATAGATTTATTTTGTTTGTTTTATTTTTATTTTACATTGTTTCTAGAGCTAATTATCTTTTTTGTATGCACGTGTTTCTGTGACAAATAAACCTATTTTTCTTTCTTTCTTTCTTTCAAAATATAAATATTTTGTTTCACACAAACCTACATGGGCACTAATTAAACGTCAAAAGCTAGGTGCACGGTTCCAATTTGTAGTTTCCTATAGAAAACAGCCGGCAAGAAACTCCACGGTTACTCTTTTAAAAATAAGTGGCTTTTACAATGTTTTCAAATTACAGTGTTAATAGGTATGGGATTTTGTAACCTAATGTTCAAAAAGTGCTATCTTGTAGCCTACTTTTAATAACCTATTGAATTTTAACTTTCGATGAGATTATGACGCCATCATTTAGCCTGACTAAACCTATGCCTGCTCATCCTTCAACATCTCTAACAAAACACACGAACATAGTTACACCGTCCAGTCCGATATCTGAATTAATAGACACACTCCACTGAGCGTGTAGTGGTATGCGGTGTGACCGCACGCAACGTATAGATGTACGTTCAAACCGGAACGGTAGCCGTGACGTGCCGGATTTGATAAAGGATGCCGTTTACGGTAGTTGAGTAAAGGCAAGGTTATCTGAAGCTAAAGATGGAAATAGAAGATATTAAGATTTTGGTTTGAGTATTTGACCTTGTCGCGTAGAGACATCAGTAATTGGCTTACGAATTGAGAGCAATGACTTAGATCAGGGGTTCCCAATCTTTTTTATACTGAAAATCGTTTACAAATTGCAATTTTTTTGCGACTCCCTATTTTAGAATTTTTTTGCGGATCTAGAATATACATTCTAGCAGCTAAACTCATTAAAATAATGCAACTAGAATCTAGCTAGATTATTTTATACAAAGAAAACTCAAAAGAATATAGAATATTACTAACTTTTATTTACTTACTAAAATATTATTTACTAGGCTTTTAAAAACAGTAGGTACAATATAAATGAGACTGATGAGCTTGCTTTTCTGGGCATAACTTCTCAAATCTGCGGGGTAATTGCGTAACACACTAATAGTAGGAATGGCTTTCATTTTGACAGTTCAACAACATTAATTACGTTATTTACGTTGTTGAGCAGACACATTTTTCGAACATATGAAGCAATGGATTAGGAATAGGCTTCAAAATGATTCAGATTGTGACTGATAGTGTGTTACGCAATTAAGGTGCGGGACTGAAGTTTTGAAATAGCCTACCGTCATTTGTTTTTTGAATTGATTTGTGATCTGTATTTCAATTTAATTGCTGCAACTGCAGAAAAGCCAGTTTTGCACAAGTACGACATTGCAAAAGGTAATAGAATCTTCAAACCTTTAGTACTGATTCTCATTAAGTCACGTGACGGTGACGTGAGCATACCGGTTCGCGACGCCCCTAGGACAACGCCGCGACGCCTCGGGGCATCACGCAGTGCACAGTTAGGGAACTCCTGGCTTAGATAACAACGAATATTATGAAACATTAAGCTTTTATTTTGGAATTCATTTAGGTGTTAGTAAAAACCGGTATCAGGGTCTGTCTTTTCAAATAGTTGACGTAACAAAAAATCTTTTTAACAAAAAAACAACCATCTCCCAAAAAAAAAAAACATTAAAAAAGTGAAAAATAACTTTAATTTCGAAAGTCGGTGTCCTTGGTTTTTTGTATTTTCATTTTTTGCCACCGACTTCCGAAATTAAAGTAAATTTTCACTATTTTTGTGTGTTTTTTGGAAATCGGTTGTTTTTTTGTAAAAACGTTTTTATTTTTCACTTTTTCGCTGTGGTACCTACCCCAAATAAATTCGTATACCACTACTTGATATGTAAATAACAGTGATAGGAAATTATTAAAACATCATCAATATAAACTAAGTGGAAAAAATACTCAGTATTAAGGATAACTCAAAAACTACTAGTTAGAACTTGATTAAATTTATATGGGACCACATGAGAAGCACCACCTTTCAAATAAAAAAAAAAACATCCAAATCAGTTGACCTGAAAAAAAGTTCTGAGCCAACACACATTAAAAACATACAGTCGCATTGAGAATCTCCTCCTTTTTTTGAAGTCGGTTAAAAACTGAGTTCCTGCTTAAGTTTAATGAATTTTGAACTTAAATTGGATGATACTATACCTAGATTTAACCTGAATTTTATGCATGCTCATCCTTCAACAGTCATAACTAACAAAACACACGAACACTAACACCGGTCTAGTACGATATCTGAATTAAAAGACACGGTCCGCTGAGCGTATAGCGGTATGCGGTAAGACGCGTAACGTATAAATGTACGTCCGAGCCGAACCAACAGCAGCGATGTGCCGGATTAATAAACGGTGCCGCTCTTGGTGGCTTGAGCAAAGGCAGGGGATATCTGAAGCTGAAGATGGTTATGGAATATATTATTAAGATGAGTTATTGAGAGGATGAACAAAAGGTATTTATTTATAAGGCAGATGTGAATATAAACTCTGGAAAGAGACGCCCTAGAAAGACATGATATATTCAAAATCCAAAATCAAAATATATCATTTCATATAAACCTACACGGGCACTTATGATACGACAGAAGCTAGGCGCATGGTTCCAATTGGTCGTTTTCTACGGAGAAGAGCCAACAAGAAACTCCACGGTTACTCTTTTAAAAATAATTGGCTTTTACAATATTTTCAAATTACAGTATTCATAGCTATAGGAGGACAGTGTAGGCCTGTAATGTTTGTAGCGGTATCTACATCGCCACATACGAGCTACACATCACACTGACGTCACGCAAAATCCTGCATCGCGCAAGCAGAGTTTACCGCACAACTAGCATATATACAACGTCCCAAAATCAATCGTCGGGCAGTTGCCCACCAGACACAACACCCGTCTGGTCGGAGGATCCTCTTTTTTCCATAGAATACGAGTGAACTTTACACCCTGTTCCTCATACCTCTAAATGTTCTTCAGAAAGGTCAGGTGCGTAGTACCCCCTTACAACCGGCGTGTGTGTATGAAAGTAAAGGAAGCAAAAGTAGTAGTTATGTAAGTATCGTAGTAAGTAGCGTTCTGTAGTTTCTACCTACCTCCATTGAAAAAGACGTGAGTTTATGCATGTAAGATTGTGGGATTGTGGTTTGAGCATTTGACCTTTTCGCACAGAAAGCATCAATATTTGGATTCTGACTTGACAAAAGCTTACAAATTATGAATATTATTATGATAAGCATTGCAAAAAGGTTCAGTCAGTGATTTTTTGAACAATACTCAGTGGCTTGCTTTTAAAATTAACGGATTACATCTTTTAAAAACTTAATTTGAATTTTTTGCTTGTCTTTTTAAAAGTTTTTATTTAAGTTGCTCTATTTATTCGACATCTACTCGAAATACCAATCAATATTCTTAGATAAGAATTGCCTTGAAGAGAAAGTCTTAATATTTCCACAAAATGATAAGCCCCGCAAAATAGACGAAACAAACCATTGTTTGAAGTTCTTCTCATTAAACATCTCTTCTTTGTTCAAAAAACCATAATATTTTGAGATGAAGCCTCCTTTCGTTGCAACTTTTTGGTTTTAACTTTTCTTTTTAATTACCAAACGCAAATACATTTCCCAGAAGGTTTTTAGGTTGTAAATGCAAAGTCTGGCAACTAGTACAAACCAGAAAAATAACGAAAAACGTTTAATTTTTAATATTCGAATGAATTCATTGATATTATTTTTGAGCTGCATACTAAGGATAAAAATATTATTAAGGTGGGAAATAGAATTTTTTTATTAAAGAAAATTTTACTGCTAGTGGTATGAGCGAATTATAAAAAAAAAAATCTTTCAACATGACATGTATTGCTTTTGTGTGAAAATAATTTAAAAGAAATTAAAATGCATACCAATGGGGATTGCATTGGCGTTATTTATTTTTACGAGTACAAGGTATTCGAGCACAATATAACTGTGTAGGAAAATGCTTGCGTGTAGAAATGTCCATTATGGAACGATTCCCTTGCAAGAGGCGGTAACAGAAATACGTACGTAGGGACATACAGACATTTTTATAGTAGGCTTAGCAATTATTATCTGACCCCGTTTGAACCCTTGTGTCCGTTTTCACTAACACCAGGCATTACCTAAAATAATGTCTAGTGCAAGTGAAAGCAGATATTAGCGTTACCCAAATAAAAGTTCTATTAAAAATTTGACCAAACAATTTGTCATCAAAAACTCTCATAGGTATCACTTAATAAAGGTTTCACTGACTATCTCATCTACAACTTACTATTTTGTTGAACGTAAATTATTAATCGCAGTGCAGTGGTGGCTCAGTGATAACAGCCCCGACTTACGATTTGTAGTTCGTGGGTTCGTACCCAGGCAAGCGCATTACTTTGTGTAAATAATTTCATCACCACTGCTCTCAAAACGGTGAAGGAAAACATTGTGAGGAAACCGGCATGTCCTAGAACCAAAAATGCGAATACATGTGACATCTACAATATATCAATGGGCCCGCGTAGTCGATTACAGCCCACTCCTTCACAGAGAGGAGGCCTGTGTCCCAACAGTGGGAACATTATCAGCTGATTATGCATATTATGCAAATTAATCGACTCATTTTGAGCTATGAGAATTACGGGATACGCTCGTCGGCCCCGTCCCCTTCGCGCTTCAAAGCACTTCGATTCGCTTCATCAGACCTGACAAATCATATATTTAAGGATCAGGACTAACAAAGCGTGACTTTACATAATCAATAATTTAAGTTAAGTTCAACAACCCATCCACACGACCTTCAAATAATTTATATCCAACAAATGAAGGGAATCTTGTCTAACATTCTACTCGAAACGACTTTACGAGTCGGACCTCACTACAGCGACACATTCTAAGTGAAATATATATCCCTTAGTGCTCCTTAAGGTGCAGTCACACGGACAACATGAATTGCGGAGAATATTGATTGAACAAACGTCACGATAACATCACGCAATTTATTCTGATTCTAAGTAGCAATTTTTGCTAGAGATTGGTACAGCATAAAATGCGATTTTACGGGCAAATTTATTGCCCAATTCTAGGCACAGTTAGTCAAATTTTACTATCATAACATCGTCAAGTAATTTAATGCGATGTTATCATGCACCAATTGTTTCTAGAGATACCCCTCACCATAACTGAGTAATAGGGAGCTAAGTACCTACTTACTTTTAATAATTAAAATAGATTGCTCCATGCCCTCCCGAATCAATTAATCAATCTGCCTATATAGCCTTTTCCCAACTATTAAGGTATAAGGTAAACTTCCAGTCTAACCGGATGCAGCTAAATACTAGTATATTACATGTAGCGACTGCCTATTTAATTTTCACAACCCATCGACTAGGAAATACCAATAACAACTGCAACTGTTGCCTGGCAATAATTGCTTAAAAAATTAGTCGTCTAACCGCACCTTTAGGTGACCCTTAGAGGTTTACGAGACACCGTAAGACGTTGCAATACATCTTATATTGCATGTTTGACAACACATGGCGGGGATATTGCTCGAATTTCTCGCAAGATCTGCGTTTTAGGCAAAGGTAAAGGGACGCTTGTTGTGTATTTAAAGGACCAATAGTTCGGTTTTATTGCTTGAGTAGAACTGTATGTTGTATTAAAGTTTTTATGTTTAATTCAAGTGTGTTTTACGTGCGATGCGTTGTGCGGTGTTGTGATAGTCTCGTTTGACGGAGTTCTGGAGACATTAAATATTGGTGTTTCTGTTCAGGTGTTCATTGCTTTAGTTGTGTGCATTTTCTTGAAATTGCATGACTTATTTCAACCTCAACTCAAGCTTTTAGTTAGCTGTCAAGTCAGTGGCCCGGATTCACGTTTCGTTTACTCCGCACGTTCGTGCTAGGTCCATTGGTCACGTGACGAAGTCGCAAACGGAAATCTGTGGTGTAATAACAATTTAATTTTTATTACAATTATGTTTCTATTGTTCAAATGTTTCAGAATTTACTTACACTGTTTTTTCAGTTGCGAAAAAACGGAATAAAGGCTATATAATAGGAAAGCCTATAGATGGGATATCAGCCAATTCGGGGTATCCTGTTTTAATAAAATAAGCAAGCGACAAAAAGTACCAAAGTATATGCGTAATGCATAAACGGCTTATATTATTCCCACTGCTGGGACACAGGCCTCCTATCTTCGAGAGGGAATGGGCTGTAATCTACCACACGGGCCCAGAGCGGGTTAGTAGATGTCACAAGTCTTTGAATGTTTTTGCTGTAGGACATGCCGGTTTCCTCACAATATTTTCCTTTACTGTTTTGAGAGCAGTTGTGCTGAAATTATTAAAGGACAAACCTATAGTTTTATGACAGCTACGCGCACAGCGCCGGCGCATGAGTCGTTGGCCGGAATGTTACCACTTTATAAATATTAAGTTTATATACATTTTGAACTAGGTATAGTGTATTTATTTTATTTCTTATATTTTTGTTTATTTTTAATTTTCGTATGCTGCACTGGTTGACGTCATTACGTCAACGCCGGCTATCGCTGAAAACCAGCGCTGGGGCTCTGTATCGCATATGGTCGTAGCATTATGCTGAGCGGTTGCCGTTTTGCGAGGATGTGACGCATATTTTCCCCCAACTCGTTCATTTTTGTTTGTTTGTTTTTTCTTTGCGTCATGATTACGCAAATAAACGTATTTTCTTTCTTTCTTTCTTTACACAAAGTAAAGTGCCTGCCTGGGTTCGAACCCACGATGAAAGTATATCCACAATCAATAATAATAATACCAGCCCATTATAATACTGTCCGACTACAGGGCAAAGGCATCTTGTCACACAGAGAAAGACATGTGCATAAATCACCACGCTTCCTGAAGACGGGTAGGTGATTTCAGAATTACCAATATATTCATTACCAGCTTCTTTCCGCGACTACGTAGGCATAGAAGTCGTAAGACCATAAATACGTTTAAAAAAAAAAAAAAACAATTAACTTCCAAAAAAGCACTACGAACTGAAAAGTAACTTTAATTTTAGAACTCGGTTGTTATATTTGGAAGTTTTAATTTTTCACCTTTTAACTGTAGTACCAACCCCACATAACAAATATACAAAAAAAAAAACATACAGACGAATTCAAAATCTCCTCCTTTTTAAAGTCGGTTAAAAATATACTAAAACAAGGGCAACATTTTATAAAACTGTCCTGTATACTACTTTTGTAGTTTTGATCTCAGCAGCCAAAATGTACAGAGTCAGGAATGGTGATATGGGAGGAAGCAATGACGAGACGTATATTGTCCGTGTGAGAAGCAGCTCGTCCTGAGGTCAACACCCGCAGCCTTTAGTAGCAATTTCCTATTACTTGAGAACTTTATTTTTTTTTTGTGAATCAATGATGTTCTTTCATCATCACCATCATTATTCTCTTGCCCTTATCCCAATTTATTTGGCTTCGTCCATACTGATCTCTAATCCCAACTCACCCGCTCCGTATATATGGAAAGCTACAAGGCGCGGGCGAGTTAAGACTAGGGATCAGTAACATACTGATCCCTAGTACCAACTCGCCCACGCCCATATGAACCACCCATACTTCGTCCATACGAAGTCATTTATTTATGGTCGGCGTAACATGTCTTTTTCTTCTATACTTGTCTATTCTCTACTACCTAATAGCCGAACACTGATATACTCTGACTGATGCATTTTTACAGATTATTTCTGACGAACGGCTATCACTACAATAATATAACACTACCTTTGTGAACATACGGGATTTTTCATAAAAAAGTAAAACTCAAAGCACCTATTTCAAATAGGCACTTTTATGTCACTTTTGAACGTCAACATTTACATTGAAATATAATTGATTCTAGTCGCCCCTTCCAAAAAGTAGTTTCGTATGAAGAAGAATGGGAAAGAACCTCCACCGTTATTCTTTTAAAATGTTTTACAACATTATGTACACATAACATGTTTTGTAACCATTTTTTTTTTTTTTTTTTTGGGTGGGAAATCATCAAATGACCTCTCCCGCTCTGGGCGGAGCGGAAGGGCGTGTCAGACTCTTACTGACTAAAACCCACCCGTGTTCCTTCAGTTGCCTGTGCGCCAGGGCCACGGTAACTCTTTCGAACAATCCGCAGCCCCAGCAGGCATCGGTCCTATGGGACCCCGTCAATTTTGCTGACATCTCTTTGAGGCGCGCGTGGAACACGACGCGCCGTCGACCCGGGCCTGACCGGACGGCGAGCTGCCCATTGCCCGCCGTCCGCAAGCCCGCGCCTACGGTGGCCGGGAGTCGGCAATCGACTCCCGACGCCCAGGGTGTCTCCTCCTCCTACGGCGGCTAGGGGCGCGAGGGCGCAGTGATTGCCTCTCCCTCTCGCGCTCCGCCTCCTCCTTCGCGAGCATTACTGCTTCGCAGAAGGAGGTGACGGCTTCCCATTCCCTCTCGCTTCGTACCATGGCCTGAACCAGGGCCGGACGCGAGAGGTCGCCGCCGCCGATCGCCGCCACGAGGACACGGCGGTGCTCCGCCCAAGCCGGACAGACCTCCACCGTATGCTCCACCGTGTCCTCCGGTCGACCCACACAATGGTAACACCCGGGCGTTTCCTCCCGCCTTATTTGAAACAGGAACCTCCCGAAACAGCCATGTCCGGTGAGGACCTGCGTCAGGCGGAAGGTGAGGACGCCGTGGCGCCTCTCAAGCCACTCCTCAAAGAGGGGTCTTACCGCCGCAATTGTGGCGTGCCCTGCGCTGGGTTGCGACAGTCGCACTCTCCATGCCGCCATGAGATCCCGCCGGAGCTCTGTCCGCTGTGCCGTGATTTCTCGCGGCAGCGGAGTTACGCCCCGGCGTTTCGCCTCCTCGCGCCACTCCCAAACGTGCGCGAGGACCTTTGCCTCCAGATCCCACGGCGGCAATCCGGCAAGGAGGCTCGCCGCCTCGCAGGAGACCGTGCGGTATCCCCGTACCATCCGGATGGCCATGACCCTTTGGGACGCTTTCAACCGGCGGGCTGGCCGGAGCCTTAGCGAACGTGCCCACACCGGTGCCCCGTAAAGGGCCATGGACCGCACGACCCCCGCGTAGAGCCTCCGGCAGGAGGCGTTTGGCCCCCCCAGATTGGGCAAGAGCCGCTTCAAAGCAGCCCCGGCCCGCTGCAGTCTGGGAGCCAAACGTCGGAAGTGCTCGACGAAGTTCCACCGGCTGTCGAGGACGAGTCCCAGGTACTTCATCGTCGACTCGACGCCGATGTGAACCCCTCCTACCGTTATTTGGGAACCCGACAGTGGCGCGTTCCGAGGACCATGAAAACACATGGCCTCGGACTTGTGCAAGGCCACCTCGAGTCCCAACTGCCGGATCCTCTCAACGACTGTCGCAACCCCGCGTGTCATTAGTTCGGCCGCCGCCTGGTGCGACCTCCCCTGCGCCAGGACCAGCGTGTCGTCAGCGTAGCACACTACGCTGACGTCGCTAGGGAGGTCGGCGCGCAGCACCCAGTCGTAACCGATGTCCCACAGATGCGGCCCCAGGACCGATCCCTGTGGGACACCGCACGACATCTCTCGCCGGTTCCATTCTCCCTGGTGACCGGGGTAAATAACCGCCCTATCCGTCAAATAGGCCTCGACCACACGACAGAGGTAGGTCGGCATCCGGTGATACCGGAGTGCCTCCCTGATGCAACTCCAGGGCAGGGTATTGAAGGCATTGGCGATGTCTAAAGACACCGCCAAGACGACCCCACCCCGGGCCACAGCATCCCCCGTCGTAAGGGCTCGCACGCGCATGATGGCATCCACCGTGGAGCGCCCCCTGCGGAAACCAAACTGGCTGTCCGCCAAATCCGGCCCCACCTGCACTAGCTGCCCGACGAGGCGGTCTGCAATGACTCTTTCAAAGAGCTTGCCCACCTCGTCGAGCAGCACAATGGGCCGGTAAGCGGACGGAGAGTCCGCTGGGCGCCCCGGCTTCTTAATGAGGACCAGTTTCCCCGTCTTCCAACGAAGTGGGAACTGGCCCTCCTCCAAGCATGCGCTTAGGAGCCCTCTTAGTCGAGGCCCGAGAGCCTCTAAGGCCAGGACCCAGGCTTTTCCAGGTAAGCCGTCGGGTCCTGGGGCGGTATTCTTGGCACTCAGCCTACGTACCACCACTCTCAACTCTACCTCGGTCACCTCAGGAGCAACGTCGTCATCGTTGGGTCTGTGGTCCGCAGTTGGCACCGCAGGAGGCGGAGCCATGGGCGGGGGAGTATGCTCCCCCCGCGAGGGGAACAGAGCGCTCACCACGCCCTCCACGAGCTGGGGCCGGAGACTCTGCGTCAGCGGGGGAGCCCATGGGCGGAGTTTCTCCCGCACCACCTTATATGGGCGTCCCCACGGGTCCCTGTTCAGAGTCCCCAGCGACTCCTCACGGGCCAGTCCCCTGGCCCGCAGGATCTTCGCTCGGAGGGCGATCTTCGCCACTCTGTAACCCTCGTACAGCTCCGCCTGAATGGCTTCCGTATCCGGAGGGCGGATACGGAGCCTGCGGTGCCTGGTGTACAGGCGCCTCGCGGCAACGCACGCCTCGCGCAGAGACGTTAGTTCCGGCGACCACCAGTACACCTGGCGCCAGGCGCGTCCGGGCTGGACCCGGGGCATTGCCACGTCACACACTTCTGACATGGCCTCCCGGAACCACTCTGCCTCGTCGTTGATGTCAGCAGGCCTGTCCGGTGATGACACCCAGGCCTGCACGATCGAGGCTTCCAGGAGAAGCTCCCGGTCCAGCTTCTTCAGCGCCCACCGCGGACCACTCGGGGCCTGTCGGACCAGCGCGCTCGAGGTCTGGGCGGAGACGTCAAACCGGATATACCGGTGGTCGGAGTACGTCTCCACCCCCTCCATGACACGCCAGTCAAGGACACGCGGTGACAGAGCGGGGCTGGCGAACGAGATGTCCACCACTGACTCACCCCGCATCCGCACACACGTGGGGACAGAACCCCGGTTTAGGACGACCAGGCCTGTCTCCAGAGCCCAGTCCTCCACCATCCCGCCCCGTGTGTCCGTGTACCGGGAACCCCAAGCCGTGTTCTTGGCATTGAAGTCCCCGAGTACGAGCACGGGCAGGGTATGGTACCCGACGACGACGACTCTCAACTCCGCAAGGGAGTTGTGGAACTCGGCGAGAGTTCGGTTCGGGGAGAAGTATACCCCTACCACAACAATCTCCCCGAACCGTGCTGCCACGCAACCCCGTCCTCTCTTGACTGCCTCAAGCGACGGGGTACCGGCGGCGGCCGACGAAATGAGGGTCACTGAGCCGCTCAGGTCCTCCACCCAGTCATCCCTGGGCGGGACAAAGTACGGCTCAGCGACCACGGCGATGTTGATCGACCACTGCGCCATGCTCTGGAGTAAGAGATCCTGAGCGACGGCGCAGTGGTTGATATTCGCCTGGAGGAGGCGTAATGGGGCCATTATTGGCACTCCATGTCAGCCCCCTCCCGAGCCCCCTGTGAGGGCCCTGCCGCGGTGTTTGCGGCGACTACTATGGCGGGGGCGGCAGCGGCGGCGGCAGTGGCGGCGGTTGCGGCGGTGACGGCGGTGGCGGAGGGCTTGCCCCTGCCCCTGGCTTTGGCGGGTGGAGCGCAGGCCTTACTCCCAGCCCGGTGATTGGCCGGCTTGCCAGCTGCCGCACATAGAAAGCAGTGCGGCGTGGCAGTGCACGAGCCGGCCTTGTGACCGGGCTGACCGCAGCGGAAGCAATGATTGCTGCGGTCCACCTCCAAGGTGCATTGCACTCCCACGTGGTTGCCCACCTGGCAGCGGAAGCACCTCAGAGGTCTGGGTTCCAGCAGTTTAACCTGCGCAGAAACCCAGCCCACCAGGAGCCTTCGGCCCTCCCCTGCAATTTTTTTGGCCGCCGACACGGGGCAGCTCACCGTAACGGTTTGCATCCCCGCGTGGTCAGGACGGATGGTGCCCGCCCTAACCTGCTCGGCAGAGCACCCCCCAGTCCTAACGACGGCGGCCACCACCTCAGCCTCCGTCACGCAGTCGTCCAGGCCCAAGATGCGCATGTCAATACACTTGGTGGGCCTGGACACTCGGGCCTCATCCGCATTAAGGGACGCCCTAAGCTTTTCGGCCAGAGCGTCAGCGGTCGGGCCACTGGCCGCACCGGGGACCTCCAGCATCCGGGCACCCGTCGCAGTAACCCTTACCCGGATGCCATTGGTGACGCCAAGCTCTTCGAGGTTCACCGCCGCCCTCGCCTTAGTGAGCAAGTCGCGGTAGGACACGCCCTTCTTCTCCGCATCCGGCTGTAGTGTAACCACTACAGCTGCGGACTTCGAGGCGCGGAGCCTAGCCGCGACGCTTCTTTCCTTGCGCCACTGCCGCCTCTCCTTCTTTTTGGCCGCCCTTGAAGCCTTACCCGCCTTCCTCTTCTCTCCGACTATTTGCCATTCGGCGTCGGCCAGAGGAGCATTAGGAGGCGGGAGGGGCGGTCGTTTCGCCGCCAGGGCTGGGGCCCTTGACGCCTGCGTAGGCCCACCGCCCTTCTTGGGTTTGGGAGGCGCCGACTCCGCCGGGGGCGGCCGCGACTTCGCCGGGGGTGGCCCCGACTTCGCCGGGAAATGAGACTTGCCGGCTCGCCGCTAGCGGGGGGCGCAGGACAATGGCCTCCAGAGTGGAAAACCGACTCTGGAAAGCAGCCAGCTCCTGCCGCACCAGGTTCAGTACCCGGTCCTCAGCGGGCACCGGCACCGCCCGGCCTTTCCCGTGCTGCGCCTTCTCCTGTGGCACTTCCCGGGATCCGGCTACTCGGAGGCCGGCCAGGTCCGCTCGGAGCTCCTCGTTCTCCTTTCGGAGAAGCTCCATATCGGCTGTCAAGCGGGTAACCTCCGCCCGCATCTCGGCCATATCGTCCGATTGAGGCCCGAATTTAATGGCCTTGACTGCCTCCATGATGGAAGCCGCGGCAGCGGGTATGGCCTTGTCTTTAGAGGACTGAGTCCTCTTCAAGGCCACACCCTTTAGCGCAGCTACCACGGCCGCCTCCAGCCTGGCCAGTCGCTCTGACTTGGAGCCGCCAGCGGTATCCGTCTCACCGCCTGACGACTCGGACAGTTCCGCCCTGCGACTGGCCCCTCCAGGGTCGTGCCCCTCCGTGGCGAGCCTCTCGACTGGCTGGGCCGGCTCAGCTGGGCTGACTCGGCTCGGCTCGCTATCCTCCTCGGTGGAGCGCCCTTTGCCCGTACTCCGCTCGTGTACTCCACCTCGCCGAGTAATTTTTCTGCGGGTTACGCCCTTCCCGCCATCAGAGGACGACCCCTGGCCATCCCCTGGTTTGGGGCGCTTCTGGAAGAGCCTTCGGTTCTTCCCAGCATCTCCCATGACCACGCGCTCCGGGCTCTTGAAAGAGCCCTTCGCGCCACATGCGGCGTCGGACTCCGACCCCGCATCACTCCCCTCCTCTTCGCTACTTTTTTGTTGGTGTTTTTTTTAAATTGGTTCCATATTAGTTCCCACGAGTATGGGGGATATAAAAAGTCATTCCCAGGTTCACCCCCTGTCCCTAGGCAAGTGTTAATTTGTTACCCAACCAGAGGGTCCACTGGTACTCTGGCTGGGGGTGCGCTAGCGACTGATGCGCCACCTACAACTGGAAAGTTGTAGATGACACTACTCCTCAGCCATTCATACCCTCGCCGCGCACCAAAACTTGATATTAGAGGAATTTTTTATAGAGGTTATCTTCCTCGCGGCCCGAGCGGTTAAGCCAAGACCCTCGACCCCCATCAAAAGTCAGAGACATGACGTTGACGATCTTCGGGGCTACGAGACTAACGGTGGCAGAAGGAGCAGACTCCTTCCTGCCTGCCCGGCGGCAGTGTTAGTGCACACCGAGCCCGCTCTTACTCCGCCGCTGTGCGTCTCTGCTTAACAGAGATACACACGTTGGAGCGTTCCTCCGACAGGATATTAGCGTACGGGCAACAAGACCCCTTAGGCACAGAGTACCTAATGGAGAGTTATTGCCTGCACCCCAGGGTGCACCGTCCCGGAGACTGGCCTTTCCCCCAGACGCATCCAAGGGAAACTCCAGCCCACGGTCACACGGGGAGGTTTCCTGTCCTAGCACCCCATGTTTTGTAACCATGGATATTTATTTTTATTATAACCATAGATGACAGAAGAGGCCCAAAACTTCATGTTTTTCTGTCTACGTTCTACGAACTATCATAATAGTAGCATATGAAAAAAAAAAAGATCTCAAAATATATCAGAATCGAACTTACTGCCACAGATTTGTTTTTTGCGATTTCTGACTTTCATAGTACTGAAATACTCTATGGGTAGAACTAATGTTCTACCCATAAAGTATTTTTATCCTTATAGGAAACAAGATCGATAGGCATCAAAAAAAGCTTTTGTAAAAATTGCCAATTTTTTTGCTGACTGTAAGTTTCTCAAAAAGTTAAAGACAGTCTCCGTGGACCATTTTCCTGTAGGTACAACGGTTAAGGTATCTACCCCGACTGCCCCGCCTCAAAAATCCAGCCTGTATATTACGATTGACTGCTTAGCTCCATAAAGGTAATAGCGTGATGATAATCATTTAAAAGGCTACATCTGTAACTAATGGAAATATTCTAAGCCTTTGGCTTATCTTTTGACAATTTGCGGTAAACTATAGAAGAATACGAACATAATGTAATATTGCTTAACTCACATAGTAAATAGCGTGATAATTTATAACCTACTAGCTACCCGCCCCGGCTTCGCCCGGGTAGCAAAGCATAATATAATATAGCCTATGTCGCCCGGAGATAGTGTAGCTTCCCAACAGTGAAAGAATTTTTGAAATCGGTTCAGTAGTTTCGGAGCCTATTCAATACAAACAAACAATCATATCTTTTCTCTTTATAATATTATTTCACTGTATTTCGTTTATTACAAAATAAATTTAGGTTATACCTTAGCCTCAGCAACACGTGGTGGTTATGCTATTAAATTGTAGCTTATATGAAACGTTTGTATTTTTAACATAGCGCCATCTATTGAATACTTACACAATCCAGTCAACAGATATCACCATCTGTTAGAATCGTTTGGAGCTAACAGATAATTGTGACTGTGAAATAATAGACAAATAATTTGCAATAAAATAATATTGCGACTATAAATTGAGATGTAAACTATCCTATCTTTCAAGTTAAATCAAATTGCACACGGTGTGCAAATCAAGTTTAAAATCGGTTCAGTAGTTTAGGAGTCCATCGCGGACAAACAACGTGACACGTAATTTTTATATATATAAAGATAGACCAGGGATGGCGAACCTCTTTACATCCAAGTGCCACTTTTTCCAAATAAATATTTAATGTGGCCATGCTGTGCCAACGAACAATCTTGACTTCTTGACTAATGGAAAACTAGCGACATAGTTTCAGAATAATCCTCCTTGTTTGCTAACAGAAATAGACCTTTACTATTATTCAGTCTTCTTAACATTTACCGTTTTATATTTATTTAAATAAAAATAAATGATGAAATATACTTATATCTGTGCGATAGCCGAAATCGAAGCGCCTATCCTAGAAGGGCACACTCAGATTTCTATGTCTGTTACTGTGACTTAGGTACCTATGTTCCTCAATTGATGCCGTGCCCAAATTGTTTTGTCGCGTGCTACCAGCGGCACGCGTGCCATTGGTTCGCCATCCCTGCTATAGACTGACCAGACTTATAGGAAATATCTGTGAAAAATTTGAACTGAATATATCAGGTAGAAATTGCGTGATGCTGGAACATCCATTCAGACAAACAGACATGAATTCTAAAACCTATATTTTTGCCATAAGAATCGTTCCCAGACCTCGTAGCAATTTTTTTTTTTAAATATTCTACGTCTAGCTTAGACTCCGCTATGATGCGTGGTATTTTACCACACAAAAACCACATATTTTATTCTATTTGTGTATAATATAACATTTAAAGAGCTGTTTTACCCAACAATTCTTGTTAGAACTCAGTACATATATCTATGTTTTCAAGTATGAAATCGTATGACACTCGTTAAACTCACATTCTATTGGTTTTTGAACACTTTTACCGCTGAAAACCAAACCTTTACTTACTGACTGTTTTTACATCCAAATCTGTATTTCATGTTATTGATTTCCTCCTTTTATAAAATCTTAGAATATTTTTACACTATGACGTTTTCGTCATAAATTGTCATCTGTCACTTCTGTCAGATAATCATATTTCTTTTTCTGTGAAGCTAACATAATAAGGCCAGGTCTTCACTGTAAAGTTAGTGTGAAGTTTTTATTGTTTCTGGCCGAAAACCAAGTATGAAGTAATTTAAATAATGTTTGAAATGTTAAACATATACTTCCAGAATGTTGGACAGAGACTATATGCAGTCGTCAGTCCTGGCAAGCTCCCATTCTTTAACCAAGTTTTTAGTTGAGTCATTAGCTTAATCTCCACTACAATTGTATTTTCTAAACCGACTAAATACAGTCATTCACAAAAGAAACTAGTTTAATTGATAAAAAATCTCTTTATATATTGCATGTGTGTGACCCATTCCCTCCGCTGCCTCCGACCATCTCGCTTGTGTCAGTGGGAAGCCTCTGACGTCGAGGGCACCCTAGCTGTGTGGCATAGGACGCCGCATCCGATCATTCCTGAACAGGGAGGTCTTCGACGCTGGGGCGCTACTCCCGTGTGGGCGCTTCTCCCGTGTGTCATAGGAGGCCGAGACACCGCTTCTGCCGAGCGTGCGCACGGCCTCTGACATAGGACACCACAGCCGACCACTCTTGAATGGGGAGGTCTCCGACGCGAGAAAGAGTTATTTACAAATTCTCCAAGAACTTTTCCTCCTCTGTCAGGGTTGATGATAACACGAGACTCCTCCTCATCCTGTTCGGCGTAAGACACCGCAGCCCCGTCCTCATCCAGCTCCACTACTCCCTGCCGATCCTGCTACATCTTGCTGAACCCGTTCCTAACTCCGAGCGTCCCGAGCTGGGTGAAACTGAAGTCATCCTTAAGCTCTTAGACCCTCACACTTTTTCCCTTGTATCAGTTATTATTTCTTGTTTTATAACAGAAACATTACAGATGTTATTATAATATGTATAGAGGTAGATATAGATAAGACAAGGTTTCCTCACGAATTCACGATGTCTTTCTTCACAATCACAAACAGACCTCACAATAACACTACACACACAAACTAACCAGAATACGCTAATAGAAATGTCATAAACACGGAATATATAAAAGAATATCTCATATACTACAAGACCAGTATATAACTAGATACGAGTACGTATGTATCGCTTACCGTTCTATCGGCAAATATGATTTATTACTGACCTCCACAACGGGAAATAATAAAGGCTGGCCACATATCCCAGACCGTATTAGGGTGCACATAAAAACCGATATAAAACGAGAAATTCCGACGTTTGATTTGCTACTCGTTCATATATGTAACACCGGTAAAATACTGAATGTCGGTAAAATACCGAACTTATATTATATAACTCCTTATAATATTGGTTGCGTTTAGATTGAGTGAAACAACTGTTTTATGGTTTTCCTCTGATCATAAGGACAGGGTTTATTTTATATATTCGTTATTAGGGTTCGGTAGTAAAACGGTAATAGTTTAGTTATGTTCTTACGTCCATCTTTAACAGAATATTATCTACACGCCTCCTATTAACTCGGAACATCAAAACCATCATTTAACATGGTTTTGATTGACTTCTGTAAAATTAAATGGGAAATATTTACCGGATCCTCTAAAAACTTACTAACTTCGTAATAATTAACAGTTTTTTTAAATAATTGAGCCTTTTTTGAATGGCGGGCCTTTTCTCACTCTCTTCTTTTTTCTCTCTCTGGTTACTGCGACCAACTGTGAGTAAAGGCCTATCCTAACCCGTTTGGACAGGGTATCCTATCTTAGTAGATAGGATACCCTGTACAAACGGGTTAACTACGTTCGAACTATGACAAACAACGTGCGAGCCGAATTGGTCGCAGTAACTAAGCCAGAGCACCCCCTTAAATGGGTTAAGGTAAGTTTAGAACTGTGACCAACAGCGCGCAAGTCGAGCGAGCGAAGCGAGCGCTACATCCAAGTTGGCTATTTAGTATATTTAGGACCCTAAAATACGAATTATTAGAGGTTACAAAAATAGGCGTATTCATTATAGTAGGGTTCAATAATATATTTGGATAAGCGAAATGAGAATTATTTGAGGTTCTATTAGGTAAATACTTGCCAAATTATATTAATCATTTTGATTAACGACCTCGGTGCGTGGTAAGATCATTAAGAAGTCCTTTCGTTTCCTTGACTAGACGAGCAAATCTTAAACATGAATGTATGAATCACAGAGACAGTTCATAATATTTATGATTAGCGTCTGCCCGCGACTTGCGTGGGAGTCTACAATACAGCATATGTCAGAAAGAAAAAATAGTCGGGTGTCTCATAAAGGGTCGGTAGATAGGAATTGAAGTTTTGTATGGAACAGTTTAATTTTTTTCGGGATTACGATGTTGATCCCATGGATAATGCTGTTCAGTTTGATGCTCTTTACCACACCCTTAAATATGACCGCATCTTTCTGATATACTCTGTAATACTGTCTTTTGACACTCCGCAATAGTGCAACTTTATATCAGTGAAATATTTTTTTAAATCGGATCAGTGCTTCCAATATAAGTTTAGATAAAAACTGCTCAAGTACCTAAGTATAATATTTTTGTCGTCTGCTTTTTACTATTTTACAGAAATTTTTAAAGTAAATTGATGATATCAAATCTCAAACATGACCAAACTCTTGGCAATTTTTTACATGTGCATATCATCATCTGCCTAGTCTTTTTCCAGCTATGTTGGGGTCGGCTTCCAGGCAAACTGGGTGCAGCTGAATACCAGTATTTTACATGGAGCGACTGCTTATCTAACCTCCACGATCCAGTTACCCCAGACTATCAAAGATCTACAAATGACAGCCGGGCAACCGCTCGATATGTAATGGATGGAATCATCCACGGACCGTCGGCAAGAGGAGGTTAACCTTCTATCGACTTGTGCGGCTGTTATTACTTAGCCACGAGCCCCTTTTTTTTGTGATGTGAGCACAATCTCCTTAATCGAAAACACCTGTTCGTAAAACGAAGTAAAATACATTAACTTCTAACTTTGTAAAGATAGTTTTTCGAGAAACTTCTACGCCACTCACTTAGCGTTATTAGTTATAGATAGATAACCTATTTGCTGGGAAAAACGGAACGATGTGCCTTGAAAACTTTATCTAATTTCGTTATTTGTACGCGATCAGAAAACAAACATTGAAATAATGAGAATATTGTAACGGTTATGTAATTCCTAAATCGAGTTTTTTTGTCTTCTGATAATGACTTGTTATGTAATGTGATAATAATGAAATATTCTATTACTTACCACGAATTTATTTGTTTCTTTTTCATGGATTGTTGTGACTAAATTCTTGACCTTTCATTGTTACGTGTAACATGCGTATGTAACTCTAAAAGGCCAGCAATATCAAAAATTTAAAGGCGTGTAATTTGTCTATTACTATTATAATAATATTTTTGCAAAAGTTGGAAATAAAGTTTTCACATAAACCAGTCTTTTTTCTCATATCAGTACAAACTAAATAGGAATTGCTCATGCTGTTTTAAATTTATCAGTCAGTCAGCAGATTAGTAGAGCGGCGAAGCTGACTATCCTGAGTGTACCTGTCATAGCTATCCGTATCCCTTTTGTAAGATTATAGCGATAATCTTAATGCTAACGTTTCATTAAATAGCACTTCAGAAACCAATATACGAACCGTCATGGCGGATAAATCGAACCGCTACTAGACACAAAACGAAAAATAAAAAACTTCAATACTTAAATTACTTCGAAACTTTAACTCATGGCGACCCCACTCGAACGGTTTCGTTAAAATGAAATTCACCGTGTCACGGTGAGTGCCAATCTCTTTGTGAATCGACAACTGTTTTTCGCTACCACTGCTCACTATACTCGATCTGATTTTGTGATCCCAATGTTAACTTCACTAAATTTCTTAGGCTTTACCATCAGGAATTTCAGGAGGCTGGATTTGATCCCGTTTGATGGCAATAGGCTCGCCCCCTATTACATGGGACTTGAACATAACTAGCGAAATGTGAGTGTACTATAGTAACCGCCTGTCAAACCCTTCGGGAATTACAGGCAGGAATAATTGTATGTACTGCCCCGGATTTTGAGTTGATAGACGCTTATTTCTCAACTTTTGATGAAATCGACCATCAAGTAATTTGATTGGCTATTATTTCTTTCACCAACTAACCAGTCACAACAGCTGCCAAAAATGCAGATTTGCTTATCAGACTAGATCTAGGTTAAAGAAAACTGTGGGGTAGTTGCGTAACACATCTGAAATGGCAATCGACCGCAATGCTTTTTATTTTGACAGTTCAGCTACGTCCATTGTGTTATTTACGTTGTTGAGCAGACGAATTTTTCAAACCTATAAAGCAATGGATTAGGAATTTTCTTTAAAACCCTCGGAATGTGATTGAAAGTCTGTTACGTATTTAGGGTGACGGTTTTAAAGTTGTATGTGTAACTTAATTCATTATTTTTAGTTTAAACATTTGACAAAAATATTATATTGATTTAAAAGAATGTCCATGGAGTTTCTTGACCGGTCTTCTCCATAGATACCTTTTACGCTTTGGAACGTGAAACTTGTTTTATCTTTCTGACTGACCGACTCCTTGAAAATTCAAAATTGTCTGCAAATTATTTACTAGAAGTAACTGTGAGTTTAAGTTTGATAATTACGACATAAAGCGACTAATGTGGGGGCATATTCTCGTATATTTTGCAGAACCGATGTTTTGGTCGTAACTTATTTTTAAACATGTTTTTAAATAAACTTTAAATGAACTGTAATTGTGTACCAATTAATATAAAATTGTTTTAACTCCGTCAAGCACACTGTCTAGCCTGGCCATGACAATCGAAAAATAGACTCCATTTTGAATTCCAGTAAATAGTAAACTCAAATCTGACAATTATAACGTTGTCTAACATAACAAACAGACCTATAATTATGAGAAGCCTAATTACCTACATCGTGACACGCATAAAGTCTATCTTTCTATAATTATTATTTGTCTAATTAGTTGTTACGTCTGCCTAATAACACAGTTGCTAGTAATATTCAAACTCTACCATATATTTTTATCCCTAATTTCGTAGATTCTAAGAAATACATTGCTCAAATATAGTTGGCTCATCAGTAGTAAACGTATGTGTTTGGTTACCGTAACTATCAATTAATTTGTGTACCTAAAGAAAAGAATATACATAGGTATTGTCTGTTCTAAAAGTATGCGATGGAAGTCTAAACAAACTTTATTTTCTTTTCTTTCTCTTTTTCTTTTTTTTTAACTTTGTTCAGGTTCAGTTCTTACGCAATCACTTACTAAAGGTAATTAGTAACATTTCATTTGTATTTAGAAGGATTCAACTTTAAATCTTACTTACCTACTTTAACCAAAAATTATGGTTATTATTATATTTATTTTATTATTTATGTACACACGGTGAAATAGATACAGATACGGCTATATTAGTATTGAGTACAAAGGTACTGCTTATTTCTTAAGATTTTTTTCCAGCAGACCTGCGCAAGGAGAAATTAAAAAGAAATGTAGACAATAGTACGTGAGAACAAAAAGAGAAGTATTTGATTATGTGACGTCTTAAACTAGAATATTAAATATTCTCACATACAATACAAAAAATAAAAACTAAAATAACTTGTAGTTACATTGTAATTAAAAATCATCGACGAAAATGAAGGTTATAAAACAAACCTCAATTGTCAAATGAAAAACATATTTAAGTTGATTTAAAATTAGAATTTCGGGATTAATTATTCAATTGATCAAATGAATGCACTCAATTTGTCAGTGGCACTACAAATTGGCAGCCACAGGTACAGTTTTCTGATCTATTTTATGTTTAAAGTGCCACAGTGTATCAGTGTAAATACGTATTAGCGTACCAAATTAAAAAGGTTGCCCAAATCTCGAAATTTAAATGAAATTATTGCTCGCAGAGACTTCAATCAATCGTAATCATTTCATTCAGGTTCATTAACTACCCAAATTGTATACAAATAAAGTTCTCGCAATTCTTTGAATTCCAAAAGAGGATTTACATACGAATGTTAGCATCGTTACTTTGGACTATAAATCACATAGGCTAATGAGCTTTCCTGGCTATAAATCTTGCAGTACTCATTAGTTACACTACATAGTTGAACACAAAAGGTTTGGTAACGAAGGTGGTTGTCAAAATAATTATCGTGTGAAGTTTTTGAGAAGAACTACGTGATATTTTTATTAATAACGAGTTTCTTGCCCATTATTATATACATACATACATAAACTCACGCCTTCTTCCCGTAGGAGTAGGCAGAAACTGCAGAACGCCACCTGCTGCGATTCTTACATACTCTTTTTGCTTCGTTTACGTTCATACATTTGGTCATACGCGCACGCCGGTTGCGAGTACTATGCACCTGACCTATCTGACTAACATCACCAGTAAGGTCACTGTCCTTCTGGGTTACGGAGTTTCCACGTTTGCCTATTCTTCTCCATACAAAACTACCTTTTGGAAGGGGCAACTAGAATAAACTCTTCTATTTTCTTTTATTTAAATTACATGTGCTGTCCAAAAGTGCCTTCTAATGGTCTAATTGAAATATACTGTTTGACTTTGATTTCGATTTTATGTACGGTAACATAAGTAATTTCCTTCGGTGTGTAATCAAACTCATGCTTTGATCAGTTTTTTGGGGCATGTCTATGTTCAGCGTGCAACTTTCTGTCTAGGTTGCAAAGTTAATAGCTGGTATCATGGAAGTAGGTATATCAATTATGCTGCATACTAACGTGGTGCAATCAAAGAACCTCCAAGGGAGTATTTATAATTTGTACGGCACACTCTGGGTAGAGAGTCGAGGTACAAACTCAACTCAAACTCAAAGCATTTATTTTACATATTTTGCATTAAACCATTTACAGGCACTTTTGAATTGGCAAAGAGTCGGTCAGTTAGTCAGAAAGTTGAAGCTAGTTGCCCATTCCAAAACGTAGATCTCTATGGAGAAGAACGGGCAAGAAACTCCAAGGACACTCGTTTTTAAATCAAGATATTACAAAATCCTGGGTACATTATTCTTGTTGCTTCTATATGCGAGAACAATGAAAAAAATATATAAAGAAACAATTCAAAATATAAGATTAATAATACAAATAAGCCGTGGCAGTTAAGAGATGACCAGTCTCAACAGACGGCGCCCGTTCACGAACATGACGCGAGGATCAGCACCATCCAGCTCAACCATTTTGTAGGAAACCTGCCGACTAGCTATTTGTTTTATTTCAGCATGCGCTACGCTTGCCTCTTAGGCCGCGTTCACGGCCTCGGGCGATGCGACTTGCGTCAAAAGACACGCGCGTCACTTGTTTCCTTCGCGTGAGTAACATCCGTGTCTCCGCAAGTCGCGTCGCGGTGACTCGTGGCACGCTGTAAATGACTTCTTTAATTTTTTTCTCCGCAGTCACTGTCATATGTCGCAAGTCGCGTGTTGCTTGAGCGCTTAGCTCGTGGCCACAAGGTTGGGTCCGCAAAGGCATTGGTAAACTTTTCATGGCTGCAGATTGTTAAAAGCGGTCGTAAACACGTTACATGTAAAGTCAGCCGGTTTGCTACCCTATTTTTTTAATTATCCTAAATCTTTGCCCTACTTTCTTTGCAATTTGAGTACTTCTTGCGGCCTACCCAAATATGCTTACTTTGATATTTTGTTTCGGATTTTTGAGCTTATTAACTTTTCGTTGAGCTACACGATAACTGACACATGCTTGCACTGTCTGGACAGGTCCACTCAAATCTGTGTGGTGCTTTCCTCAAGCAACCACTTCAGACATTGACCTCTTTATTATGATCTGACAATTACAATGTAATTGTATGGACGTAAAAAGAGATTTTGACATCAGGGTTGATTTCGGTGTTTATTCTCAGGATAGATGGCTTGAAAACACCGAGCTCTGATAAGAAAATTGACGTGTTAAAGTGTTAATTTTAAGCAATTTATAAAATAAATATCATGTCTCATTTGTTTTTCGCTTTTGCGTCAAATTGATCTTCTGTGTTTATTTATTCTGTAATATATTTTCTAGAACTTTTCAGTCTAGATTTTTGTAATAGTTTGCCATTAACTAGGTTAATGACGTCTTGATATGGATTAAATTGTTTATGAATATCGTTTTTATACCCGTATCGTGATTATACTGAGCCATTTGGTATTCATGTTTGATATAATATTATAACTACTCTGCTGGAATAGATTTTGACATATGACATATCAGCTGATTCGGCGGGATATTGCGAATTACGTCATGAAATTCTGGATTTTACATCAACTTTCAGCATTAGAATTTATTAAGAAAAATATGTTACTGCACCTATTTTATACTTACAATAACTGTGTGGCAAATATCTTTGATTATAATAATAATAATATGTTGAGGTCGGTCAAGCCGGGTCAGGCTACTGCATAAGTTGTATACAACAGGTATTACTACAACTATCCAAAAAGTAGGCAACTTAAATTCGCTGGAAATATGTCAACCTCCTAGGTTGACCTGCGAGAAGCCAATAAAATAAAATAAAATGCGCCTGAGTCGATAGTATTCCACGAGCCACAGGCGCGTGCGCATGATGTATGTATGAATGTGTTGCAGCCACACCCAATTTATAGAATTCATTTATAATCATTCCCAAACAACATTTAGCTAAGAACCTAAAAAAAATGTATATACTGGGCATTCTGTAGCAAACAATCAGAAAGAATAAAAAATAAAATCCACAGTAAATATGTACAAAATTGTTCAATAAATTAAAATTATTTTGAACAGCGAGCGCATCCCGAATTTAAATTCAAATATAGTAACAATTCGGCGCGAAATTCCAAATATAAATGATGTACCTACCTATGGTCTAGGCCCTGAAGTGTTGACTCGGTTTCAACATAATGTCCGAAAAAAGATTAAAATTACATTAAGAAAAGTATGAATCGTTATTATAAACAACACTTATTGTATTACATGCTTAAAACAATTTTATTTCAATTACCCAGTATCGATTTATATCATTCACTATTTTAATTACTCGAGTCGATCGCAATTTAAAAAAATATCGTTTGGCATAATCGCTTTCGCACATCATTACAAAAAAAAAAGCAATAATGGTCGGCGATTTTGAACACAAATTGAGTAGTGGCAATGAATATTATGTGTTATTGAACTTGTCTTTTTTATTTAATCAATCTAAATAGATTACAATACACAAGCTAACACTAAAATGTATATAACTACTATTTACAAGTACTTATATAATTAAAAAAAAGATAAAAGTTCATAGGGCATAAAAAAAATCGTCCGCATCGCTGTCAATGGGATAAGTGCTCAAAAGGCTGGCAACATTGCCACGTTGGATGGCAATGCTGTCTTTATGGGCTATAAATAGGCCAGCCCTCTGATTACGTGAAGAGTCGACCAACCGCATGACTATGTCCTGAAATAATCGATGAGCACTGTGACCACAAGGCCCTAGTGTTTCAACCCCAAACGGCTCAAACATATAGCTCGCAATAAGGTTGTTACATTATACTTCCGCCGTTTGAGGTTTTCTGCTCCTGCAGCAGCCGCCCCAGCACAGTCCACCGTGCTCGGAAGATGGGATGGCGCGAGGGCGGCGACACAAGTTGCATCCCACTCCAAAGGCCTACCCAACTTCCAAGGCATTATGGTAATTCCATCTGGCCTCTTCCCATCGTCACGTGGCAAGCCACTGGGTTCTAAAACAGCTGGCACCCCGGCGGTAACAAGAGCTCGACGGATGATGCCATTAATGCTGGCGTGACGTGCTATCCGACCAGCGCTCTTGCTGCAGGATAGGGCCCCGCAAGGAGCGACCAGACGCAAACATGTAGCTAGCCGGAATGTGGTGTCACCCAGCAAAGTGCCTATGTTGGGTGATTGTAGCTCCTGAAGCCAGAGGCCCGACTCCCATTCCCCCACAGCCAGCAGCCGGGTATGCTCGGCAGTATTGGTGGACGTATTAATGAGTTTATTCCGTACCAACCTGCAGAGTGGCTCATCCCACTGTCTCTGGGAAGACGGGTTCACGGGCTGAACCGTGTTCGGGCAAGCCACTTTCCAGGCGTTACCACGGCACGGCACTTCAGAGTCAACCTGAGAAGGGGCTAAGATTCTTGTGTTTAACTTTTCGGTGCTGTGGAACGAGGACAGGAACGCCGGTAGGCTTACACTAGAAATTTTGCGAAACTTGTCTTTGTATATGACGTTAAGATCTGAGAATTTTCTTATTGTTCATAATATTTTAAATACTATTTGCCACATTTTAAATCGCATCTACATATATGTGTGTGTGATATTTGTGCAAAGTAAAAATGTAAACACGTACAATTGGTGCGAAACTTCGACATTGGATATCAAAAAACTTCATTACCACTACTTAATTAACTTGAACAATGGGTGAATACATCAAATAATTAAATGATCTATTATTATTCACTGCCCCTGTAGTGAAGTTTGACTGTTCGAAATCCCCATTTATTTTTTGTTTTTTTTTAGACTCAAACACCACTATCATCAAAATGGCGAGTATCGCATTTACAGACTTGGATTTTATAAAGGTAAACTAATAAACTTGCTCGCTAAATATGATAAATTTAATGGCGTTAGCATATGAGTTTTTCAACCAACTCTCTTAATTAACGCACATTCATAAAATTTTTATGGGTAGCGTAATAAATATTTACATAATCAATTTAGGGTGTCGTATGTCGTCATTCTCGGATCCGATGGGACCCGTTACCGAGCCATCGTGCGTAGGTTCATGTATTTGGGTCCATTCGGGGGCGCTTCCGAACAATACGGACAATCTAGGTCTCAGGTTATTATATCACACATGCATACTTAATGTCCTAGATTCTAGGAACTCAGAAGGCTTTACAGTAGGAGATGTCGATCTATGTGACAGATATGGATCAATATCTCTAAATGAAGTATAATAGTGTGAGTTATTACCCGCTAATGTTGGTAGAGCCGACATAATAATGTGCCTTATGACAGTTTTTTATTTTGTGAATTGGTAAAAATTAACACTTTTATACGTATTTTTTGTATTGAAACTGTATGAGGTCGGAGTTTCCCAGCCGATTACGCCAAAAAATAAATACGGAAACAAACTCAGAGGTCACAGTTCTTTTTATAATTTAGACAAAATCTTGGTCAGGCCATAATAAGGATCATGCGGATTAGTGTCCGAGATGGTATCTTTAGGAAAGCCGTACACAGGTTGAGTGAACCTGATCAACACGCCAGTGTCAGTAATCGAGTAGCTCAAATCAGAACTTAAGGAGCTCAACAATCCGACAAACAATACCAAAGTAAAGACATTTGGGTAGGCCGCATGAAGTAATCAAATTTCCAGACAGTCAAATGACCTATATAGTCCTTTTCATTTCGACACTACATTACACTTTGAATAAAGTACTATACCTTACTTGCAAATAATTAGTGGTTTCTTAATACTTTTAAAAAAGGCCCTTCATGCATGACATACGTAAATGACGTCTTGTGCGGTTAAGCACCACTAAGTGCTGGCATAATGAACTCTACGCAACAATTAATTTAACTTCGGTGGAATAATTACTTTTCAAAACCATTTATTTTAAGTAAAAAGTAGCCGCCCTTTAGTTTTTGAGGATTAATTTAAGCTCAGGCTTGCTTTAACCTAAAGAAGTCACTTTTAGCATTAAACTTATGGTCGATTTAGGTTTTACTATTAGAAACTTGTAAAATCGATAAGCATTTAGATTGGGAATAATTATTTCAGTACCAATCTAGATCTAAAATTCGAAAAATGTTATTTAATAATTTTGATCTCTAGCAAAAACATTACTTATTGATTTTAGTTATAGAGGTAGGTAGGTATTTCGATTTAAAAATGTGTATTATTTTTTCTCGTACGTTAGACTAGAGTTATTTTCTTTCATATCGACGACTACCTACTACTACTAATAGAGATATATGGAAGAAAAAGACACGCTGCTCCGACCCCAAATACATTAGGATAGAAAAGGCAGAAGAATGATGATGGCCTAATTAATCAACTGACATACTACGGCTTGTCAAAAGTAGTTCCTTGATATAAAAAAGCCTAATTTATATAACTAACCAATCTAGTTTCACTTATTTTAATAATTATTAAAGAATTTATAATCAGGATGATAAATATAATTATTTAACACTAATTATTTTGTTCTTGGACTGTGGTTCTCCTTTAAGTGACCGAATTTATCACCAATCAAAAACACTGTATATAAAAATCATACCTGCATAATTACCCAATACATCCTTTGTTTTTAATATATATTTCCATCATAACATTCACTATATGTATAATGCGCCATGCCACGTAATTATTATGTCACAAAACGTCAAACCTATAGTTTTTTAATTTTTTTTTATTAGTATTTTATGGCCTGGTTGCTAAGACCTTTTAGCCAAGTCTTTAGTTTATTTAATTTCCTTCACTAAATTTCTTCGAAAGTGTTTTTAATGTATTTATATATAGCTCGATAACAAGTCTTATTTTTTTATAATTCTGTCAAGCGGCGGGAGATATTATTTAGCACAACACTTTCACTACACAATTCACTTAATTCACTCGCTTTGGTTTGGGCTTGATAATTTAGGTTTCCACTTTTCCAGGTACAAACTTGATACAAAGAACAAAGAATTGAACAAAGAATTCTTGACAACGATTTCCATGATTGTCAATTATTTTTTTATTTTTACTTTGGTTTTCGTTTCCTTCTTGTTATTCCCGCCATTCCCTATAGTTTTATGACAACTGCGCGCACAGATTATTAAACGCCCGGCGCACGTGGTCATTGCCCGAAATGTTACCATTTTATAAAATATTATATTTTTATAAACATTTATAAGTAGGTACTGTGTATTTATTATAATTCTTATTTTATTTTTTTATCGTATCGTATGCTGCATCGGTTGACGTTATTACGTCAACGCCGACTGTCGCTGAAAACCAGCGCTGGGGCTCTGGTCTCGCAAAGGGTCGTAGCATTATGCTGAGCGATGGCCGTTTTGCGTCGATGTGAGGCATATTTTCCCCCAACTTGTTTTTTTTTGCGTTTGTGTTCCTTCTTTGCGTCATGTTTATCGCATATAACGTATTTTATTTCTTTCTTCTTCTTCTATGATGATGATACTATCCCAAAATGGTTCTCTTAGTGATCATGTTTTTTTTTGCGTCGTGTTTACCGCAAATAAGTGTATTTTCTTTTTTCTTCCTATATCTATGAATACCTACATACCTACTAGGATAATATTATGTAGGTACACACAGCGTCAGTATGTGCTAACCCCTCAAGAAAATGTTACACTGCTTCAACATTGAATTTGTTACGAATAATCTAAAGAATACTTCAAAAAGAGTTCATTGTTTCGACTCGGATTCGAACCATCGCATCACCGAACGTCGTTATATTCATACAGGCAGTTTGACGAGTTAGCCAGCGAGCCCCATATAGATTGCGATGAAATTGTTATATAGTATCGTCCGAGTCACTTTATCTTTAGGTTTCTGTCTAATCGATAGATGTTATAATTTGAGGGTATCCATTAATTTTACTTACTTACGTTTTCTTCATAAAAAATAATCCATACCCTCAAGTTATAACTACAATGTATGATGTATACGTTCACTTAAAACAACGAAGAGTAAACGACTACGATGTATTCATTATTAAAAAAAAAGGGATTTCTAATTTTATAAGAACAAAAATAGTTGTTCTGTATGAACAAAATGTGAGCATAAAAGGAATTGCGAGACAGCTTGGCGTAGCAGTAAGTAAGCTAATTATAATATTATTTGTGTTCTCCAATTTTGAGTGGGTGAATTAGTTGCGGTATCTTCTGAGTTTTAATTAATGACTTATTTAAAACCATTATTTTCTATACAGAGACAAATGGTGCGCTTATGGGTGCACAGATTCCAAGAAACCGGCGATGTTAAGACAAGGTCCATGGGTCGGAGGACTACTGGGATCTATACGGACCAATCTGAACGTCATCGGGATATTATTAAGGTTCACACTACATCGCCGTTCACATCCACTCGTTACAGTTCGCAACGGCATGGAATATCTCAGTCCACGGTTCGAAGACATTTACACGCAGCAAACATTCACAGTTATCGACCTGCAAAGAAAATATGTCTAACGGAAGAACATCGAAAAGAACGAGTGCGATTTGTCCAGAAATACGTAAATTTTGATTGGGAAAGCAATATTCAGTGACGAAAAAACCTTCAGGTCGGACTGTGACAGTCGAAAAATATTGTGGAGGAAATCTAATGAACGATACCAACCTCAAAATGTTTTACCTAACAGATCCAGTGGTAGAATAACATTGGGTAAGTTATCTATCAATAAGTAAATTAATATTATGTATATTCCACCCCAATTAATTACCTAATATTGTATTTAACAAATATAAATATATAGCTATTTATTTATTGTAATTTTAATACAGTAAGTAGGTATATTAAATTATTATTATTATAAATTATATACTTTATATACTTAATTCAGTAGTAGTATATACTTGTTTTGAACGTCATGACAATCGTTTGGAGACAAATGTCTAAAAACAAAATTAAACCTTTGTTGTTATTTTCAGGGTATAGGGGGGTGGATGTCATTCATGGGGCCGGGAGAATTAGTAGCAGCAAGTGGGCGCATGAACGGCCAGACCTATCTACAAATTTTGCAAGATGTTTTGGTGCGAACAGTGCGAGTTGCTTACCCAGAAGGACAGATCTATTTTGTTCAAGATAACTTTTCGATCCATCGCTCGCGTATAGTGATGGAATGGCTCGCAACACAGACTGACATAACTGTCATCTCCTGGCCATCGAAAAGTCCGGATTTAAATCCAATAGAAAATATGTGGGGTCAAATGGTTTTAAACTGGGATTCAAGCGAAGTGAAGTCCAAGATTAACTTGCACAATGAAGTTTTAGAAGAGGTAGTAATGTAGGTTGGACGATAGTTACTCAAATTAGAAGCAGATTCCAACAAATAATAGAAAGCGAAGGTCATCCTCTTCGCTAGTAAATTTAATATTATTGCATCACTTCAAACTTTGCAATCCCGGTTAAATATTATTATAATAGAACAGTAAAATTGTATCTGTTGTGAAAACATTTTTTACCTAAATTTAGTAATCTCACAGTTTTATGCGGTTATGTTAATTAAGTATGAGAAGAAAATAAAAAACGAAGACATTAAACTCATTTGATCCCACTATTTTACTTGGTATAGCGAAATATTCTAAGTAGATATCATGAGTTAATAAGAGATGTTAATTGATTATCTATTGTTATCATGTTTATTCACTTGTTATGCTCATGATTGCTATCATGCCAAACTAACTTCTAGGTCCTAGACGAGCTGCAAACGCTTTAAATCTTGTCTCTTTCGATGTCGTTTGTCAGACTGTCAAATGTCTAATTTGTATGCAGAGATGACATGACAGATCACATGACATTTCGTTAGCTTATGTCAATTTAAAATATTTCTAGCGCTTCCTATTTTATCGTTTGCACTAATAGGATGTCACTTGTCTAGGAACCCGTTTGTGTCAGTTGGAAAAATATGTATAATATGTTATCTGTAAATTATCAAATCAAATTGTAAAATATAATACATATAATAAATAAATATATCTTATTTGACCAAAGTTTTGTTTAATAATAGCAATAATAAATATTAATAAATGATTATGAAAGTATTTTATTTTTATTCATTTTTAAATTCTTTATAAATATTACTAAAACAAAATAGAAAAATACTTTATATAAAAATAAAAATAAATAATGCTTGACAAAAATTACAATTCGTGCCTAGGATTTGAACGACCATACCTTTGCACGGCAGTCGGGTCAGAAACTTTCGATCTATTTGGACGTTAGATAACTGTTCGTAAATGTTAATATTATTAATGCTTATCATTATACGCACTATTAAAAGTATTAAAGTTTTATTGAATAAAAACAATATTAAAAACATTTTTTTTTTAAACAAATACTAAATTAAACGTTTTATTCACTAAAACAATACATTAATTGTAATAAAATGTTTTTGCTAAATACAAAAACCAACTTGGACCTATCATGGATTTGAACGCACATGTCTTTTGGGGGGGTAACCACTTAATGGAGCTGTGTGTACTAGCTTTTGCCCGGAACTTCGTCCGCGTGAAATTTTTTGTTTCCCCTGACCCACCCCGTCGCATCGCATTGCCCGCACGCGCTATTACTTCGTTTTCGCTTAGCGTTCTTTCTGCCTTATTTTCCTTTGCTCGGCTCTTAAGAGTCGTACCGTGATGTTAAATAGCCTATAACCCTCAAGAAGTGGGCTATCAAATGCAATTTTCTTTTTTTAAATCCGACTGGTACTTCCAGAGATTAGCGCGTTCAAACAAAAAAACAAACTCTGTAGCTTTATTTTTCACCCTCTTACAGGTAGAATTTCCAAAAAACCCCTTAGCGGATGCCTATGTCATAATAACTATTTGTGTGCACAATTTCAGCCCAATCCATTCAGTGATCTGAACTATGTGTTGATAGATCAGTCAGTCAATCAGTCACGCTTTCTTTTTATATACAGGGTGTTCCAGAAATCGACCGACGTACTATAGATGATGATAGCTTTTGTCAAGTCCACCCAAAATAACATAACAAATGTTCCGCAAAATCTTGTAGGTTTTAAAGTATAAGAAAAAGAAGTGTAAGTAGTAAGTTTATTTATTAACAAAAAATATTTGAGGAAATAAATAAAATAGTAGTGAATTTATGGGTAATTCCAAATAGAGTAACTATTTAATAATATTTTGATGGAAAAAGTTATTAATAAAAATATTTTATTTACACTTCAGAGTCAAAAGAATGACGCATGGCGGATATTTTTAAAAAAAAATCTAGTATAACTCTAAAACTATAACATTTTGCGGAACATATATTTTATTATTTTGGGAGGGTTTGACCAAAGCTATCACCATCTACCTATGTATGTAGATTCATGGACATAGTATGTCATTTTACGGCTCGAATACATTTCGTATTCAAGACTACATTTTACGTAGACGGTTTTAGGTAAAAACATATATATACCCATAATATTTTTATTCTGAAATCATAGCCAAACAATATGTGAAGAAATTCAAAATGTCTGAAGAATCTTTTGCATACATATATTATTATTTTCCCCTGTTTTCCAAGTAACAGGAAACTAAAACACAAATTCAAACTGAAAGCATTTATTTCAATTAAACCATTTACAGGCACTTTTGAAATGTAATAGAGTCGGTCAGTAAGTCACAAAGTTGAAGCTAGTTGCCCATTCCAAAACGTAAATCTCTATGGAGAAGAACGGGCAAGAAACTCCAAGGAAACTCTTTATAAATCAAGACATTACAAAATCCTGGGTACATTATTCCTGTTTCTTTTATATGCGAGATCAATGTAAAAAAAAAATATTAAGAAACAATTCAAAATATAAATAAGATTAAAAAATTAAAAGAAGCCGTGCCAGTTAAGAGATGACCAGTCCCAACCGACGGCGCCCGGTCACAAACACGACACGTGGATCAGCACCATCGAGCTCAACCATTTTGTAGAGAACCGAATGATCCAACACACGCCCCACCATTAGTGAGACATTTAAGTGAGCATGACAGGTATTTTTCAACGATCTACTATGATCCTACCGCAGGAAGAAAATCCTTTCCTTCTATCCTCATCCTTTGAAAAATCCTTTCCTTCATCCTTTGACAATTAAATCCATATGGCCTATACAAGTGACAATCGATTTCAAAGCATTTCGTATAACTACAACGACTTTCATCAGCGAAAATACGTACCCCTCCAAAAGTAGTTGATCCTTCAATAAAGTGCATGAGAGGATTGACATATTTTCGTGCAATATGAGTGAATTAGCAAGAGTTTTATTGAATTTCGTCAGTTATATTTAAATATTAGTATTCTGTGATAAGTCTGATTTTGTATTTTAGGTTCAGATTTTTAGTTTGATAATTATTACATATGTACATATAATTCTGTAGTCCGACTTTAGATTGTGTTTTATTAGAGTTTAGTGTTGTTTTCTGCATATTTTTAAAGTTTAGTTTTTTAAGTATTAGCCGTAAGTTATTTTTCAATTTATCTGGTATGTGTTTGCAATCCACTATTGTATTGGGGTCATCCTGTAAAGATAGTGTTGTGTAAGTTTAATAAATAAATAAATAAAATAATAAATAAGTGGCAAAAACACATCGCGAGGACGGAATACTGTCAAATTGTGTTGTCATTCATTGTTAGTACGGGCTCCAAAGTAATCTTATGTCCATAGGTAATACGGAGTAGGAAACGCCCGAACTTCGGCCGTAATTATGGATTTCTTGCTTTGGGAGTAGATCCCCAGGATTGACACAAGCTTACATCATGACAATCCAGTAGGTAATTTTTTTACTGTTCAATCATCGTTATAAGATAGAATGTACCTTCGTCTAGGACTTTAGATTTCTCACGATGTGTTCCTTCAACTTCAGACATCACTGTCTGAAGTTATATTTAGTTAGATGTAGTTAATATCATGCCTGTATTCCCCAACCCGCCTATCCCAGGCAGTGGTTCACCTCTGAGTACTCTTGTACGTAAACCTATGTTTCTCATGTTATGTTATATCGTAGCTCGCGCGACTAAAAATCCTATCTCATTTTTCAGCTGATTTGAGTTAGATTGATAGATAAATCATTTATTCAGTTACGACAACTACATTTTTCTATTCGTAGTTCTTATAATTTTTCACTAACCGTCGTTTCTCTATGTTGTTTGGATCTCAAAATATAACCATTTTGAAAGGCAACGTATCTCATACTCAATCAAAAAAAAAAAAAATTGAAAAATGTAATTAATCACGAATAGAAAAATGTAGTTGTCCTAACTCAAATTAGCTAAAAAATGAGATAAGACTTTTAGTCATGCGAGCGACGATATGTCCTATGTATTAAGGGGCGAGCCTGTATACTAAGAAAGTAAACGTTCTTCCAACAATCTTCTCCTACTCTGTCCTTCTCATACTTCTGATTTTGTTCATTCATCCTTTCCTATTCAGTCCATTCTTCTCTGGAATGCGCTTCCTCTTGATATCAGGACGGCCACCAGTCGGTATGTATTTAAGCGAAAATTGCAGAGTTATTTTCAAAATAAATAGTGTAGAGTCATCTCAATTACCTCTTTCCCTTTTTGTGTATATATATAGTATATATATTATATATAATGTAGGTATATATGATAATAAATATGTAAGTATGTGTATTATAAGTTTATAACCAATTTAGGTACTTGTATACCTATTTTATTTATAATTAACTAAATAATATTTTTTATTATTATTAACGCCCGTTAAACACCTGTCATCTTATCGCTACACCACCCTTGGTTGACTGGTAGAGAATGCCTAAGGCATTAAGTCCGCCTTTATATGTTATTGTGAGCGAGAAATTTTAATAAATAAAGTAACTAAATATAATAAAACTAGCTTCTGTCTGCGACTTCGTGCTCGTGGAACCCGTAAGACACGACAATATACTAAAATAACAGTCACATTTCCCGTCCGCACTTCGTTTTCACTTAGTGTTCTTTCAGACTTTTTTATAATTGCTCGGCTTCTAACGGTCCTAGCGTGATGTTAAATAGTCTATAGCTTTTCTCAAGAATTGGGCTATCAAATGCAAAAAGAAGTTTTCACATACGATCGGTAGTTCCAGAGATTAACGCGTTCAAACAAAAACAAACTAACTCTTCAACCTTATTATATTACTAGCTTCTGCTCGCGACTTCGTCCACGTGAAATTTCGGCCCACGACGGCCATGACCTACCGCGTCTCATATGCCGGTTGCAGACCAAGAGCTAAGCGAAGTTAGTTTAGCTTATCTCACGTATCTAAGGTAATTTTTCATACTTGTGTTCATAGTTTGCGATGAACACAAGTATGAAAAATTACCTCAGCTATGCGAGCTAACCTAAACTAACTTAGCTCTTGGTCTGCAATCCGCAATAGCATCGCCCGCCCGCGCTGTCACTTTGTTTTCGCTTAGCGTTCTTTCTAACTTTTTCTCTTTGCTCAGCTCTTAAGGGTCCAAGCGTGGTGTTAAATAGCCTATAGACTTCCTCAAGAATTGTGCTATCAAATGAAAAAGATATTTTTAAATCCGAAGGTAGTTCCCGAGATTAACGCGTTCAAACAAAAATATAAAAAAATACTATCTCTTCAGCTACCCATCACATAGCCGTCAACTACACATTATGTACATACGGCTACATATCAAGCTATACATTTCCAGTATAAGCTGATCTTGCATTGCATAGAATTTCCGTACAATGAGAGGTCAGCTTATACTGGAAATGTATAGCTTGATATGTAGCCGTGTGTACATCAAATTAAGTAACATAGCATAAAAATAACTGCTGGGAAACGAATTTTATGTTTGGAGTGGAAAATCGCTGTTTAAGGTAGTGCGCAATGTAACGCATGCGAAACATTGTGCTTATGGGTGCATGCAATGATACAGGGGTCGTGAGGGTTATAACATTAAAAAAACTTGTTTTCGCAAGTCAGTATAAGTTGGAATTTTGAACTTTAATAACTCCGTGACCAGAAGATTCCCAAAAACTACTACAAAAATACTACAGTAATAAAAAGGATTTACACCCATTATATTGGTATAGATTGGTAAAAGTCACATTCATATTTCCCAAAAACGGACCTCTGGCCTCCGGGCGATCACGACTTTTCCCTCTCCAATATTTATTCAACTTCTAAATAAATGTATCTATTTATTTTGTGCCTACAATAAAAAGCACGTATCAGAAAGGTGTCGTCATATTGAACGGTATGGTATAGATAAGACTGGACAACTTTCTCCATAGGACCAACATCGAAATCGCGAAATAATCATCAAGTGTACCATTCAAAACTTCAATACCTTCTCGACCTAAAGCTACCGTCACACGGGGTGAATGCAGGGGTGAATCGAGCCGAAACTTTAAAAGGGATTTTAACATTCAAATAATATAGTTTGTTGCCAACAAGGACAGTTAATCGTTAATTATAAAACAGTAAACACATTAGAGTCCTTTTTGGCAAAAAACTTTATTATTTAAATGTTAAAATCCCTTTTAAAGTTTCGTCTCGATTCATCCCTATTCACCCCGTTTGACGGTATGGGACGGCTGATTATTTTTTCGCAATTACAATGTTGGTCCCACGGAGAAAATTGTTCCTTACCTACTACACACACCCTTAAATATGACCACACCTTCCTGATACACTGTCTAGTAGGTGCACAAAAGTATGCTAGTAACTTGCATGCCATTGCTGTAACATTAACCAATAAATTAAAAGTTGTTAAGACAGAACGACATTTTTAAGCCCGGAATAAGTACACATGCCTGTAACTTGCACAAAAGTATGCAAGTACCTTGCATGCCGTAATACCATGATGACATGCAAGGTACTTGCATACTTTTGTGCAGGTAACAGGCATGTGTATTGCGAGCGTTAAGGTACAGTCGCGAGCACATCATGTTACCACAAACTGTCAGATTTTCTCATGCGATTTTGAACTTAACCGTGAACATTTTAAGGTTTAATATCGTTTGGAGAATTTTGACAGTTTCGTGTAGCTTGACCTGGTGGCGACTGTACTTTAAGGAATGTCTTAAATACACAATGGTGTATTTGCGACTGTATTCTATCTATCTACCTCTATCATGTATGTTTGTATGAAAACATTTAATATAGCAACGAAAAGTTATCATAAACTACTTTGACCACAAACCGCTACCGTGTCACACTGGTGTCCAACACCGGTCACCACTTTCCATCATATGGGCGGTCGGCTTGTTTGTCAACATACTAACTTCTTTTTATAGAACCATCATATTTAGCATATTGAGATAATTGATGAAAGATATTAACATTTAAAAAAATACCTGAATATTGTAGGACATTCACGATCAAATTTGAACGACGTAACTCCTCACATTCTAATTTATACCTTACCATACCGAGATAAGAGTTACATTGCAATGACTTGCAATGACTAATGGTTTTACTTGATGTCCTATTTAAGGTCAAACCATTTCCTTAAATATAATCATAACTGTTACGTCACTTTTCACTTTCTTAAACATGATAGTGGCTATATGTTACTATTAAGGCTCCCAAAGCCAGGCGCGACGCGACAGCGCTACAAAAAGGCGCCGCTCGTCGCGCGACACGCGGAGCCTTTGGGTCGGAAGTCGCGTCGCGCCAGTGTTTACGAGCCTTTAGCGTCAAGTGGTCAGTTATCACAGAATAGGTGTTAACGTACTCTGGGACAACGGACTAACAATCTATTACATTAAAGTCTGGTTTTTCAATCACCACAAAACTTTTATCTGAAGAATAAAGATGGTGATTTGACATATTTTCTATACAAATACTGTCACACTGTCACATTTATTCCTCAGATAAAACTTATCTGACGATTGAAAAATCAACACTTAGAAAGTTACAGCTTTGTGTCAGATAGATAAACTAACGTACAGACTAGACGGCGTAAAGGCTCCTACACACTGGCGCGACGCGACGCATGACACAAAGGCACCGCGTGTCGCGCGACGAGCGGCGCCTTTGTGTAGCGCTGTCGCGTCGCGCCTGTCTCTGGGAGCCTTAAGAGGAAACGCAGGCGGAGAGACTTTTGAAAATTAGGTATTTGAAGAATCTATCGCTGTCGCTCTGCGAGCGCTCGGCGTCCGGCCGCCCTATCCATGTGTGTGTAAGCTGACAGTGTGTGCGTGTCTCCGACGCGCGCTCCCGCACGTGTCGTGTAGTCGCCCCAGTCGTTCCTGGTATTTTTTGGTGTTCGCATCGTTCGTTACCTACGCGAAGTAATTGATCTCATACGATTTTGGCTTGTTTATTGGACTTGTTCTCCCTGCTACTCTTTTGATTCGGCTTATGTTTACTGGACTTCCTGATCCTGATATACTTACTGTATTTATTGGATTTCGGTGAGTTCTTATTAAAATTGATTTAGTTAAAAGCAATGTAGGTATAACCTGTGTTCAAAACGAATCAAATCATTTTATATGTTTAGGAAATAAGTAAGTAGGTTCAATTCTTTGTTCCTGAGGTTTTGTCTATACTTTGTTTTTTGTCGTGAGCCCGCATAAAGTTATTTCATTTTGAAGTCGGTTTTTACTTTTTAGGGTTCCGTACATCCTAGAAAAAATAAGAAGATAAGATCACTCGTATGTCTGTCTGTCTGACTGTCCATCTGTATCTAGCTATAAGTACATATGAATTTCTGTGATCCAAACGCGGAAGTGAAATATGTAAATAAATGTTTCTCCCAAAACGGTATTTTTTTTTTCAGATAGATCAAATCTCCCATTACAATGGGGAAAGGAGGTAGAAAAGGAAAAAGAAAGCCGTTTGTATACGAGTACTAAACGAAAAAAACATCATTTTAGTGTCAAACGACAAGTTCATTATTTGGCACAGGGGTCAAACCAAGCGACATCGACTTCCAAGACTGTACCAAATGATTCATTAATAGAAGAAAACGCATGCTCATCAGTCTCGTCATCAACATTAGAATCACCAACCCTCGACAATTTGCATGTAGAGCAAGAAAATGTTGTTGAAATTAATAAAGACGAAGGATTAGAAGGACGTAGAATCGTTGATATCGAATATTTATTTTCAGAGATCTCAAAAATAAAGCATGAACACACTAATTGTACATTTGCTGACTTAAAATTTGTGCGTGAACGACGAAGTGGTTTTCATAGCGAGTTTGTTTTTGAATGTAGAATGTGCAAGAAAAAGGTAACTGTACACTCTGAAGACCCCCAAATTAAAATGTGCATAAATACTGCTATCGTCAAAGGAATAGTATGCACAGGAAACGGATATGCTCAATTAAATGAAATATGTGGTGTTACGAATATGCCAAATATGGCTCGTTCAACTTACACAAATATTGAACAAGTTTTAGCACCAACAATTGTAGAATGCGCGTTAGAGGAAATGATCACAGCTGGCCAAGAGGAAAAAAGACTAGTTATTCTAAATGGGGACGTTGATGAAAATGGCTATCCATTAATAACAGTGGTTGCAGATGGTTCCTGGGCAAAGAGATCATACAAAAGTGGATTTAGTTCTTCATCCGGTGCAGGTTGCATAGTTGGGCTGCGCACTAAAAAAGTTTTATTCCTGGGGGTAAGAAACTCGTACTGTTGCACATGTGCTAGAAGTGTTAAATTAAATATAGACGTGCCTGAGCACAGGTGCTTTAAAAACTGGCGTAACAGCGCTAATGCTATGGAAGCCGATATTATAGCAGAAGGGTTTGCGAGGAGCATGGAAATGCATGGAGTTAAATATAAAAAAATAATAGGAGATGGAGACTCTAGTATAATGAAGAAATTAACGCTAAAAAAGCCATATGGGCTTGATTTCATGATCCAAAAAATCGAGTTCAAAAATCACATGCTCCGCAATTTTTGCAACAAATTAAAAGCCCTGGGAAAAAAAACAAACAACAACAAAGGCTTTGTACCAGTTGAATTAAGAAAAAAGGTTGATGCAAATGTTTTACACTTGAGGAAGGCTATAGTTGGAGCGGTGAATTATAGAAAGGAACAAGAAAATATTAGGCGAAGTGACAAAGTAAAAAATCTTAAATTAGATATAAAAAATGCAGCAAACCACGTCTTTGGTGATCATCAAAGTTGTGCATCATACTTTTGCAAGTCAGAAAAGAACAATGATCAAAACTTTGTGATTGCTCTTCAATAATAATAATAATAATAATAATTTATTTATTTGTCCAAAACATGAGTATACACACAATAATATGTCATGCAAGATGTTACATTTCAAATTTATCACAGTCATGTTTTGCCTCAACGGCGTACAAATATAAATAGGTAAACATCAAATAATTACAAATTTATCCATTATTCAAAGCAGTACAAATTAGAACATAAAGATTAAAATATACTACATCATAGTGTCATCAAATCAACTTATTATAGAAAATGTACAATAAAATAGCAATTAAATGTCAAAGTAAATAGGAACAAAATCTAGATATTTCACACAAGTCAGAATAATTTATCAGTCAGAAATTCGTCAGTGCTGTAATAGGCTTTCTCTAATAGACGGCTTTTTAACCTACTTCTTAATTTTTGTTTTGTATAATCCCTAAAATATTTTGGCAACGTATTATAAAGAATCGGCGCCATACAGAATATACTTTTGCGCAGTAAAGATTCAAGATTGTGGATTGTGGACTGGTATCCAACAATACCTATTATACTTAACAGCAAATGCAGAAAGTCTGATTTTGGACGTGACTAATAATACTGTGAAGCAATTTAACAATGTAATTGCAAAATTTATTGGCGGAAAAAGGGTTAACTTTACAGGAAGGGGGTCTTATCAGACAAGATGTTATGGAGTAGTAACATCATGGAATAGCGAAGCGGCTATTCATTCACGCATCCAATAAAAAATACAGGGCCACAGTCCTGGCAAATATACAAAAAAAAATATAGAACGAAAAGAGCGTTCGCAAAAAATCACAGAGATATGCCGAAAAAGAAAACTGACGTATCCCAAAGACGGGACAAGCAAAAGAAAAAACTACAGGACCTGATGAAAATTACAGTCGCTTAGAATTGGAAGAAGATATGCCTTTGGCATTATATAAATTAAAAGAAAAAGAATTTCTTGAAGCATTGCTCTCAACGAAGGATGTTGAAAAGAAAACAGTGGACCAAAGCGATAATACCTTATGGGCAATTGAAAGACGTAAGAGACTCACGGCATCGAACTTTGGGCGAATATGTAAGATGCGACCAAAAACATCGGTTCGCAAAACATTAGAAACTTTATTATATAATGAATTTAAAGGAACTGCTGCTACCAATTATGGCAAGGAAAAGGAATCTGAGGCAATCGATCAATTTATCAAGGAAACGGGGCTACAGATAATGGAGTGTGGGCTGTTTGTCGATGAAAATAAACCCTTTTTAGGGGCAAGCCCGGATGGTCTGATAGGTGAAGACTCGATAGTAGAGGTAAAATGCCCTTATAAAATTGCAGATATGTCACCTGAAGAAGGAATTGAACAAAAAAAAAATTGACTTCTGCACGTTTCAATACAAAACGTTACTATTAAAACAGAATCATAATTACTTTTACCAAGTACAAGGCCAACTACACATAACTCGTCGAGATTTCTGTTATTTCATTTTATGGAGTCCCAAAGGCTTGCTTTTTCAAAAAATTAAGAGGGATGATACATTCTGGGAAAAAATAGAACCTTTATTAGAAAAGTTCTACCACCAATGCCTTTTGCTAGAAATCATTGATGGTCGGATACCAAGAAATAGACCAGTGAGAGAAAGAACGTCGTCGTAAGTTCCGCTGATGTGTGGACTGGATACCTATCCTATATACAATTTACTGCTTTGTTTTGAAAACTTTTTGTAATAAACATTTATAGACATGACATTAATTTTATTTTGTATTCTTTACCTATTATAAAAAGAATTTGTATTTGCCACTAAAGAGCACACGCAAAAAAGGTAAATGTGTTTATCGATAACTGTTTCCAACACTAGTTTATCGATATTATTTTCAACTACTACGCATCACTTTTTCATCTGTGTACGTATAAAGCAGACCGTCCCGCGGCCCCCGCTCTCAAATTCGTGCGATAAGGACAGCTGCAGATCCGACTGAATAGCCTAAGTAAAAAGTCATAAATCGAGGTTCGGCTCTCGCCTATTTCCTCCTCCAATATTAGACCAATTTAAAAGATATTTCTTATACTGAATAAGAAGGATATATACTGTGTCCCTATGTTTTTCTTTTTTTATTAATAGTTGGCAAATTTGTACAATAGCCCTCTGTTGTCAGCGGTCTAAACAGACAATATTGAGCATTTTCAGAGGGTTCCAGCTCTTATAAAGATAATGTATCATCAAAAAGGAAAACATAGGGACATACAAGTAGTCGATATTTATTTTACTGTACAATATCATTGCTTTAAGGTCATTAACCAGAAAGAAAACAGGCGAGAGCGTTTCTATGGACAAAAGACAGCCCGCAATTCCTCTTAAACCGTTCCTAATTACACTTTAGTACAAAAAAAAGCAAACGACTTCTAAAAAAAAATACTACTAAGTGAAAAATACATTAATTTCGGAAGCGGTGTCTTTGGTTTTGTATTTTCGTTTTTTGCCACCAACTTTCGAAATTAAAATTATTTTTCACCTTGTACTGTTTTTTTTTTGGAAGTCGTTTGTTTTTTCTTGCAAAAATGTTTCTGCTTTTTACTTTTTAGTTGTGGTACATACCCCACACAAATTAGTATACCTTCACTTGCTAAATAAATAATAGTGACAGGAAGTTATTATAACATCTTCAATATACACAGTGGAAAAGATACGTATAATAATACGTTTTTTTTACAACCACTCATTAGAACTTGACCAAATTTATATGGAACCCCCCTACTCGTATTAGTACTCGTATACCCCGTCAAACAAAAGAAGAATTTTTCAAATCGGTTCATAAATGAACGAGCTTTGAGGTAACAAACGTTAAAAAAATAGTGAATTGAGAACCTCCTCCTTTTTTTGAAGTCGGTTAAAAGGGACCCTTTGGCACCCCTTTTTTTTGTTTGGTAAATCATTAAATAACTTCTTCCACTCTGGGCAGAGCGGGAGGGCGTGTCAGACTTTTACTGACTAAAACCCACCCGTGTCCCTCCAAAATTGCCTGTGTGCCAGGGCCATGGCATCGGCCCTAACGGACCCCATCAATGGTGCTGACATCTCTTTGAGGCGCGCGTGGAACACGACGCGCCGTCGACCCGGGCCTGGTCCTTACCGGACGGCGAGCTGCCCATTGCTCGCCATCCGCAAGCCCGCGCCTACGGTGGCTGGAAATCGCCTATCGACTCCCGACACCCTTTGGCACCCCTTTTTTTTATTTTTGTGTGGGAAATCATCAAATGACCTCTCCCGCTCTGGGCGGAGCGAAAGGACGTGTCAGACTCTTACTGACTAAAACCCACCCGTGTTCCTTCAGTTGCCTGTGCACCAGGGAAACGGTAACTCTTTCGAATAATCCGCGACCCCGGCAGGCATCGGCCCTATCGGACCCCGTCAATGGTGCTGAAATCTCTTTGAGGCACGCGTGGAACACGACGCGCCGTCGACCCGGGCCTGGTCCTTACCTGAAGGCGAGCTCCCCATTCCTCGCCGTCCGCAAGCCCGCGCCTACGGTGGCCGGGAATCGGCAATCGACTCCCGATGCCCAGGGTGTCTCCTCCTGCGGCGGCTAGGGGCGCGAGGGCGAAGAGATTGCCTCTCCCTTTCGCGTTCCGCCCCCTCCTTCGCGAGCATTACTGCTTCGCAGAACGAGGTGACGGCTTCCCATTCCCTCTCGCTCCGTACCATGGCCTGAACCAGGGCCGGACGCGAGAGGTCGCCGCCGCCGATCGCCGCCACAAGGAACCCTTTGGCACCCCTTTTTTTTTTTTTTTTTATTGGGTGGGAAATCATTAAATGACCTCTGCCGCTCTGGGCGGAGCGGAAGGGCGTGTCAGACTCTTACTGACTAAAACCCACCCGTGTTCCTTCAGTTGCCTGTGCGCCAGGGTCACGGTAACTCTTTCGAACAATCCGCAGCCCCGGCAGGCATCGGTCCTATCGGAACCCGTCAATTTTGCTGACATCTCTTTGAGGCGCGCGTGGAACACGACGCGCCGTCGACCCGGGCCTGGTCCTTACCGGACGGCGAGCTGCCCATTGCCCGCCGTCCGCAAGCCCGCGCCTACGGTGGCCGGGAGTCGGCAATCCACTCCCGACGCCCAGGGTGTCTCCTCCTCCTGCGGCGGCTAGGGGCGCGAGGGCGCAGAGAATGCCTCTCCCTTTCGCGCTCCGCCTCCTCCTTCGCGAGCATTACTGCTTCGCAGAAGGAGGTGACGGCTTCCCATTCCCTCTCGCTCCGTACCATGGCCTGAACCAGGGTCGGACGAGAGAGGTCGCCGCCGACCCTTTGGCACCCCTGGATATAGAAACCTAAAAGGCAGGTATGTAGTACTTGCAACTGGGGCACGTGTATGTACAGATATAAAAACGTTGACAAAGCAAAAGGCGCATGTTAAACTCTTAGTTCTTTGACTTGTGTAGTAGTTGAAAACGATGTACGTAACTTTTCGAAATGTATCATTATTTTGCACTTCCATTTTTGAGAAAAGGGGTCTTGACGGGCTACAAAGTGATAGGGAAGTTGTTTCGTTTATTCATGTAAAGGTACCGACCAAAAAGCAGGAAATTCCCTCTGAATGCGTGTTGAGTATGTTGAGATAAGGGATTTTACTCAAATCTCCTTGTGTTTTTTCACCCTTTAAGCATAAGCATTTTCCGTAAAACTGTCAGACATTTGAAACAAGCATGTAACGTTTGGGATTATTTTCCATGTATATAATTCCCATTGTTTTATTTTTCTTCTGAAGATTTATAGCTTGTAAGGAAATCTTTTAGATTTACCCGCCCTTTGGAAATGTTACTTTAACTGTGTATTACTATACTTTTAAGAAAAGAAGAAAGGAAATATAATCTATGTTAAAGAACTCGAAATGTTATTTCATCGTTTATATTTCGATATTTTTATTTTGTCTGAATAAAACACGTCACTATGAAATCGTTGTCTTACTTACATACATAATATGTATATATATGTGTGTGTAAAAAAGGCGGTTTATGTATATACTATATACATAAACTCACGCCTTCTTCCTATGGGGGTAGGCAGAAGCTACAGAACGCCACCTGCTACGATCCATACATCCGACATACTCCTTACCTCCTTTAATGTAGAGGAATTTACTATAATTATAATAATAATCAGAGGTTTTCGACATGTGGGATGTGGACTCAGCAATCATTGTACCGATAGTCGTGACAGTCAATGGCTTAATAGCCAAGAGCCTCGACCAACACCTCACTATGTTTTCCTTCACCGATGTCAGTAATAGAATAGAATAGAAATTTTATTTGCTTAAACATGTGTATACATACAGAATTAAAATAATACATGCATGAAAGATCTTAAATAGGCGTGGGTCATGACATGTCTGCCTATTTCAAGTCGTGCAAATATGTTAGGTACAGATTCAAATTATACGAATACATTACATTTATACATTAAATTATAAAAAAATTAAAATTAAAATTAAACAATATTACTTTAGTCATTTACACATTATCATTACATCATCCATTTATATTTATTATTTAATTTACTAACACAAGGAGTCATTTAAAAATTATTTTATACTGTAATAAGCTTTTTGTACCAAAAACGATTTCATAGTTTGTTTAATTTGCGGTATTGTTTGCTCCTTCCAACTTTTGGGCAATTTATTGTAGACAATTGGTGCCATGCAGAAAACACTTTTGCTCATAAGTGCAGTTTTTGATGCGTGTGCACATAGTTTGCTCAAAGTAATGTCAAAGTTATACTCAGAAAGTACAATTATGAATGAAAAAGTCATAATTTTTCTTGCCCAGATTCGAAGCCACAACCTCGTGTATGAGAGGCGAGGCCTTAACCACCGGGTAATCATGACATTCAAGACAAATAATTATTATTCTGTGTGATCATCCAAAGAGCCGCTGCACACTAGGCTACAGTCACCAAGTCACTGCTTGGCCATTAGTAACATTCTCTATACAAACTGGATATACACTCGTCGATGAAATCGTCGCATTCGAGCCACTAGCAGGATAGTTTCCAAGTGGCTATATTCATATTCAATCACACTCACCAGCCAATTTCTTTAGAGGCCAAAATTGTTTTTAAAAATGGGCAACCACTACTGCCCGCGTTTGAGCGACTGTAGGTAGCTACGGACTTAACTTGCAGCTGCCTCTAACTGCTCGGCCCTATTAGTAGCAGTCCAATTTGAAGCTATGTTTAGTTCATTAGCGGCGTCATAAGACTAAACAGAAATTATCAAATAAAATGAGCTGGCTAAAGAGCCACCAACTATAAGAACACAGCCCATTACACTACTAATAAGAAATAAATATCCGTTACAGTGCATTTCTTTCTCACTCTAATTTTATTTATTTTTTTGTTTCTGCCACAACGGAGTACATTGCAACTATTTTCTTAATATCCCTCGGGAATCTTCTCATTTCCAAATACAAACGAATGCTAATTTCCATGTCCATCAATTATTCGATTTATCGTGTATAATAATTTGAATTCAAAACGAATTACTTTATTGTTGTTTTGTTTTGACGTAAGTATCTGATTATGTACTTTATTGTTGTTTTATTTTGACGTAACTAACTGACTAAGTAGTTTATTGTTGTTTTGTTTTGACGTAACAACAATTAAAGTACTTAGTTCTGAATTCAAATTAGCATTCGTTTAAAGCTAATTTCCATGTCCATCAATTATTACATTTGTTTTGTATAATAATTTGAATTCAGAACTAAGTACTTTAATTGTTGTTACGTCAAAACAAAACAACAATAAAGTACTTAGTTTTGAATTCAAATTATTATACACGATAAATCGAATAATTGATGGACATGGAAATTAGCATTCGTTTGTATTCGGAAATGCGATGATACCCGAGGGACATTAAGAAAATAGTTGTACTGTACTCATTACAACAAAATTTTTAAAGAAAGATTTGAATGAAATATAGGACTTTTTTAATAAATCCAAGCCCGGGTCGGAAGGAATTCGCTGATGGAATATTAAAATATGAATGTGAGGGGCAAAGAGGGAAATAGGGTCGCAAAGTTTAGCGTTGCAGTTGAAGATGTTTCTTTAGGGGTGAAAATTAGGTAAAGTAGGGAAACTAAGGCCCCTTGGGGGATACTCGGGCCATTTAGGGTCATAGCCTACTAAACGTTTGAACTTGGGGATTCAAAGCACTCGTTCCACTTCCGAAAATATCGTTCTTGTTTTGTTTCTTTATTTGCTTGTTTCTAAATATGATTTCTATGTTCTCGGTAATACCAATTGTTTGAACACAGTTTATGGGATTTTGTTGTTTTAAGTAGAACTCAAACGGGACTGCCTGTGTAGAATGTTTTTCTGTATTTTTAATTGGCGTTTGCTATAGATACCCACCTTGTACCAAAATACCCTCATACACTTGTACCTTCGAAACAAATGCGAATATAAAATAAATATTTTACGCACGTTAATGTAACATCAGGCGACGCGATAGGCCCAGAAAATGAAGTGACGAGCTGGACTCCCACGTAAAGGATTAGGCTCTAATTGCAAAAGAGAGAGACATGAAAAGACAGAAGGCAGACCTGCTACCGACCACTAACTAAAAGGCCGTTAACCCACAGTTGGTCGTTTTTCACTTTGTAATGTAGTGTTATACAACTTTCGATGCTCTATATTGTGATGTAAGAATCATTTTTCTATGATTTATAGTTTTAGAGATATAAATACTATAAAGCAATTAAGGTGTGGTTAACGGCCTTATAGCGCAGTATATTATGTAAAAATAAAAAAAATGGCTTAGCTAAAAGTTAGAAAATGAATTTAAATAAAATGTGATTAATATAAATGAATGAAATATATCACATATTGTGCAAAAAGACTATGCCTACGTATATAACAACCTTGTTCCTAGGTAGCATACTTTTCAAGAGACATCAATTCCCACTTATTTTTGCGTTTTCTCGAAAACGACTTTTTGCACTTAGCTGCCTTTTAGTTAGTGGACGGCAGCTCTACGCTGTAGTAGGACACAACATACTCATAATAATAATAATAAACGTACGTACCAAAAATTCAGAATTACTTATATTTTTCACGTGTTAAGCGATTTTGGTATTGGCAAAGACGTACCTTGGTAACTTTTCCTACCAATAAAGAGAAGGTAAATTTCATGCTTTTGAAGACATAGGAAAAGCTGCATTTTGTTTAACTTTCGGCACACAATAACTATGATCATGATAAATTGTTTTACCTATCCAAATGTATCGCAAAGAAATAACTAAATATTTAAAAAATGCGTGAGTGTCGTGGAACACTCGGTTGGAAAGAAGTTCCTTTCGTAATATAATTAGAACATCTATAGAACAAATTTGATTACCATAAAAAGGGTTATATTGGGTCAACCTTAAAAGATCGATATATGCTGTATGGGACTATTTTTTAGAACTTTTAAAGGGAAACAATTTCGTCATACATCATTTTTACGTAACTTTAACCGTTTACGCAGCGCACGCAACGGAAGCTATCAAAAGGAATAATATTTTCCCGTTTTTGCATCATTTTTAATTTGTGCTCCGCTCCTATTAGTTGTATCGTGATGTTATATAGCTTAAAGCCTTCCTCGATAAATGGACTATTCAACACAAAAAGATTTTCGCAATTCCAACTAGTAAGTAGTTAGTAGGTAGTAGGAAAGAAAGGGTCGTGACGGAAAATTCTTACACTTTTTTTCGCCTAGCCCCCATTCGCCAAGTCCGTACCGTGCGATAAGGAACTTCGTTCCAAAAACACGATTGAAAACATGAAACAACATCAGCACCCGTTTTTACTGTTAGAAAGAACGCTACAATAACAAACAAGACGCTACTGAACTAAAAGAAGTCCCTAGAACGCTAACAGCTAATTGCACTCAATGCAAAATGTAAATTACTACGCAACTTCACAAAACTATTGGTGAGAACCCGCACATCGATCGGGTTCACAGAAAACTTTACAGTGGAATAGAAATGGCATCTGAATTAGGTTCAGTACAAAGCTTCATTGTTCTCACATATAATTATAAATTCAACATAAAGGCGTACAGAAGCAAATATTTAGGTAATTGACAATAGCGTATCGCGGCAACAAATAAGGTTCAAAATAGCGATGCGATTGATGTTAGTTGAATCGAATGACGACCATATTTAGCAGTTTTAATTAAATTAAAAATAAATGCACGGCTCAGTGGAATAATTTTTAGACATTTCTTTTGTTGATTGAATTCCCTATATAAAATATGATATTTTACACTCAAAATGTTGAGAATTATGCGACGAAAAATATTTTTTTGAGCTGTTTTACGATTTTCTTATCATGATACTATTTTATTATTAAGTAGGTATCATATTGTTCTGCTTCATAGATTACGCTCTGGTCACTACCCATCCCGCAAGTTTGGTTATTTGATGAAGAAAGTGAATTCTGCCAATTGTGCAACATGCGGAAAGGTTGAATTATAAGTATTTAATATAAGTATTTATGGAGTGTACTAAGACAAAGAAGGAAAGAGAGACACTGTTGAGCAGAATAAAAGTAAACGAATATGATATTGGTCCATATGTTAAAGTTTTAGCGCAGCCTTCACCTGAGATAGCAAACCTACTTACTGATTTGTTTAGACATTAATAATGTATATTGTATTTGTAGATGTAGTTTAGAATAGTTTAAGTTATGATGAGGCTGACATGCCATTGTGGATAAAAGCCTCCTACAAAATTAAAGAATTAAAAAAATAAAATATATTATTACGAAATATTTTTGAATAAGTCTTTTCTATGGACATTTGACAATATACAGATTCTTTTTTATGGCTTATAATATGTACCATTACGCCTAACTGTGCGACTGAAAAACTGAGCGTTTTACGGTGTCTTACGTTTGGACAGCGCCTGAATGATGTAACTAACATTTTGTAACAAAACACGTGTGGCACTCGGGGTCTGCCGCGGTAAAGCTATTGCATAATATTTTTTATCAACTTATGCAATCTGCTTACGTATTCGTCCGATTTCGGAGCAGCTCGTCTCGATCCGTGCGAACTTCGTACAGTCGTACCATATACATACACGTTAAGCGAACGCTCGGCCGAGCTACATGGTAGGCGGAGTGGGGGCTGTTAGGTTTTATTTTCGTTACGGAATTTCTTGATTCGGTCGCCGCGCTCAAAGCCCGCGATAAAAGCTATGCAATAGCTTAATAATTTAAAAGAGTATCCATGGACTTTCTTGTCCGTTCTTCTGCATAGGTACCTACTACGCTTTGGAATGGGCAACTAGCTTCATATTTCTGACTGAACGACTCCTTGACAGTTTGAAAGTGCCTGTAAATAGTTTAATTGAATTAAATGGTTTGAGTTTGCTTTTACACACTTACAATAAAGTTAATCGGTCTAATATTACAAAACATGGTTTTTCTTTTGACATCGTTTAAACGCTCGAAATACTTTTTGTATTTCGAATTTTATTCCGATTACAGTATAGTAGATTGATATACAAGTACAAGGGGCTAAAATTACCCATTATATACGAGGTAGTTTTACTTCCGAGCTTTAGCGAGGGAGTAAATAGAAACCGTGTTTTAATGGGTTTTTAGCGCCGTATGTTACACTCTACTTTTCACTACGATTGTGAGAAAATACAATTATCCAATAGTTTACTTTTTTATTTCTTCTGTAGCCCCAACGCAATGCACGCATTCTACCGAAGAGCTCGCCGCTTTTAGTTCCTTTTTCAAAAATAAAATGTCCTTTTTTTATTAAACAGTAATAAGTCGAGTCGCCCTTGATTATACTACTTATGAATAAAGACTTTTTTGTATTTTTAGGCACGTAAGTAACAAACAAAAAAATATACTTTTTCCCCTTGAGACAAATATGCTATTTTATCTCCGCTCTCGTGCGCTACAATGACGGACTTTTTGAGCAAGGGTAGTGAAAAAGTTCTTTATGTAGGTTTTCTCTACAGAACTGTATTTCAATCACAGTCGGGTCCTTATTACAAAAAACTGTCCATAATGATTGTTGAATATCACAACATAATATCAAGCAAGTAACCCCCAAAGGGTACATGGCCTGGCCTGGTAAGGGGCCTGCGGTGTACCTATAACAACAATACCAGCCTATTTGCACTGCAGAGTAAAGGCCTCTTCTTCTCATACAAAGAAGGCACGAGCATTGATCACCACACTTGCTCACGACGACGGATTGGCGATTTCAAACTTATATTAGCTACTAGCTTTACTCGGCCCGGCTTTGCACAAGGAGCACTTAATATCTAACACCTACCCTGCCTAGCCTACCTACCCTACCTACCTACCATACCCTACCTACCTACCCTACCTATCTACCCTACGTACCTACCCTACCTACCTAACTACCTCTTCTGTCTCATTCACTCACTATTTTTAAAATTTTCTGTTATCCAACCTCGTCCTGACAATAATGAACACAAAAAATAAACGTTTAGTGCAGTCGTTCGGAAGTTATGCGCGTACATACATTTCGGCGATTCATATTTATGTAGATCGTTGAGCTCCTTAAGTCCTGACTTCCTGAGTCGAGCTGCACGATTACTGACAAATGCGTGCACTGACTGGACAGGTCCACTCAAACTGTGTGGTTCTTTCCTCAAAAGACCATTTCAGATACCAATCTGCATGGTCTTCGCATGACCTGACCAAGATTATGTCTGGACTTTAAAAGAGACTGTGACCTCTGAGAAGAAAGGCCGAAACAAACTCAGAGGTCACAGTCTCTTTTAAAGTCCAGACAACGGCCTTTCTTCTCAGAGTAGTCAGATAGGAAACGCCGACCTCATCTAGTTTAAAAAACATGATTGACGTGTAAAAGTGTTTGTACAAACCTACTTACAGAAATAAAATCATTTATCATTTATCATTAGTCCAGGTTTCCTCGCGATGTGTTTCTTTAACCGATGTCAGTAATGTCCAAGATAAACCCAAAAAATGCATCTGAATTGAAAAAGTCACATTGGTACTTGCCCGGATTTGAACCCTCATCCACGTGCATGAGAGGCGAGGCCTTAATCATTAGCCTATCAAGACATTAATGAAAATTGGTTGATGATTTCTAAGATTGTGTAAATGTCCTTCTAAATCATTTCACATTCATATTGGACGACTAAGCGAAGCCAAAGTGGCACAAACCACTGCTAAGCGCTCTTGACATAATTATTTCCAATTAATTTGTAATTCCCAAGTAAAAATCTCAGCTTATTTCGTTAATTACGTTTCTTGAAATTGTCACAAGTACTTAACTACATAGACTCGACACAATTCTGAAGAATAATTAATGTCAAGTTCATACTCGTTTAAATATTTATTAAAAGAGGCAAGAAACTCAATCTGCCTAGTCTTTTCCAAACTATGTTGAGATTGGCTTCCAGTCTAACCGGATACAGCTGAATACCAGTATTTTACATGGAGCGATTGCCTGTCTGACCTCCACAACCCAGTTACTGGGTAACACGGTACCTCTTAGTAAGACTGGTTGTCAGACTTTCGGGTTTCCGATCCGACTATCAAAGATCTAGAAATAACAGCCGGGAACATAGGCTTAACGTACTTTCCGAGGCTCGGAGGGGTCTCGATATGTAATGGACGGTCACCCATCCACGAACCGACCGAGGCAAGGGTAGCCTAACTTGCGATCGACCCTCGCGGCTGTTATCAATTAGCCACGATCCCCACCAAGAAAAAAATAAAACATAATACTGCCGTTAATATGGTCAAACGAGTTTTAAAGGACAATGCAAATAATGCCTTGTTAGTTGGGCTCAAAAAAAAAGTCATTGTGCAGGGATAAGACGGGGTTCAAATTATAGATTGGACATATATCATTCATATTTGTTAAGACGAAAGAAAATAAGAAGAATAATAAGGATTTGTTTCATATAATTATCCATACATTTTGAAGATGTATTCATGGACCTATATTTTTTATTTCGCAGGGCCAATTCACCCGACGTAGAAATAAAAGTTGATCATATTTATGGGATCTACAAATTAGGGTATGTTTGAGCTCTACACAGTAACTTTTTTTTTTGGAGCCCAAACTCAATCACTTGCATCATCCTTTGGCTTTGTAGAGTGTCATCCCGTTACTCATATCTGTGCCTCTTTCTAAAACTCGAAGTACCTTATTGCAGTCTTAAGGGCCTAGACATATGACAATCGCTTTCAAAGCGTTTCGTATTTTAACAACGACTTTTGACGAGATTGACATAAGCTTTTCGGTAGCTTATGTCAGTCCCATACTTTTTGACTTTTCCATCATCGCTGTATCCCTATCGCTGATATAATGTCACTTTGCCTAGGCCTTCTAGTAAAGACAGCTTCAAAAGATGTATACCTATGTATATTGACAAGAATTTATTTTATTGTGTACAATCTGTGTTCCATAATACTGTATTAATGTGTACCTACAATTAAGTACCCAATGTGTAATATGTTTTGTGGCTACAACATGGTATAGTGTATACTTTTAATTATTTTAAATGTGAGGCCCATGTGGATCATGTCTGTCAGTTTGCGTAATTTATTCGGCCTACCCAAATGTTCTTTCTGTAGTATTGTTCGTCGAATCGTTGAGTTCCTTAAGTTCTGAGTTGAGCTGCACGATTACTGTCAATTAATGCGTGCACTGACTGGACATGTCCACTCAATCTGTGGTTCTTTCCTCAAAGGTCAATATTTCGGACACCAATCTACATTGACCTCACATGATTTAACCAAGATTATGTCTGGACTTTAAAAGAGACTGTTAACTCCGAGTTCATGTTGGCCTTTCTTCTCAGAGTAGTCGGATAGGAAACGACGACCTCATCTAGTTTTTTAAATATGATTCGACGTGTGAAAGTGTTATAACAAACCTACTAACACAAATATCATCATTTATAATCTATACATCGTTTTGAATCAAATCAAATAAAAATATTTCATTTCACATAAACCTACAGGGGCACTTATGACATGTCAGAAGCTAGGCGCACGGTTCCAATTGGTTGTTTCCTACGGAGAAGAACCGGCAAGAAACTCCACGGTTACTTTTTTAAAAATAAGGATCTTTTACAATGTTTCAAATTACAGTGTTAATAGGTATGGGAGGACAGTGTAGGCCTGTCAACAAGTAACAGGTACTCAACAAAATAGAAACTCTCTGACTGTACTGGACGCGAGTAAGCGACTTCTATTTGATTCTGTAGATTCCTATGATCGACTCTCAGTTGTAATTAGGCCACCGATGAATAAGGAAATATGAAAGGTCATTCTTTCAATAGTGTATCAAATATCCTTTGCAGCGCAATAACTAAGGTATTGGATGGTGTTTCATTATCTTTGTATTAGCGTTTTCTTTATTGCTTGGGAGACGTTTGATTAAAGCAGTGGGGCTCATTGATTAGTAAGATTCGGTCTTTCTGTTAAATTCGTTGTAATTACGAGGTTCCTTCTGATTTCCTGCGCTGTAATTTTATTGATGTGTGTATTTTTTGTGTCCTTATTGGTGATGTTTTTCAGAAAAGTCAGGTGCATAGTATTTGCAACAGGCGTGCGCGTATGACCAGATTTATTAACGTAAACGAAGCAAAAGGAGTAGGTGGTGTTCTGTAATTTCTGAGTACTCCCATGGGAAGAAAGCGTGAATTTATGTGTATATTTTTGTTTGGGAAAGAAAAAAAATACAGTTTCTTTACTCTTTTCACGACGAAGACTCAATTTGTGATACCTTTTGTAGGAAACTGAAGGCAACATAATTGCGTATTTCGGTGACTAGCTTTGAACAGCATAAATATCGCTGAATGACAGTGATTCGGCCCTACGGTTACGTTACGTAGAAGAAAACATCGTGCCTACAGAAATTGCAAACAAAAAGAACATCGTGATAATGCGTGAAACTGTGTATTTATGTCAATGTATTTGAAAAGACATTTGAAGAGATGCAATATACAGGTTTACTTGTAATCTGACGTATTCCTTCCAGGACGGGATAGTTTGACCCACTTGCAAAAATTAAGCCCCATAAAGCCCAGGAGAAAATTCATGCAAACCCAATTTTTATGTATTTTTGAAAATTTCCCAGAATTCGTCACTCAGTACCACTTTTCTCTAAACTTTCATATTGAATGGCATTTATTGCTATTCCATTGTGTATCTACTACTTTAACATACCTTTCGATGTTACAAAATTTTCTAAGATATTAAACAGTTAAAAGTTAAAGTATGAAGTTAGATAAATTGATTAAATGAAGATGATCTTCTTCGTAATTTGTTAGCTTAAAGCCTTCGTAAAATTTTGAGATAACTGGTGTCAAAGTTCATGTACGTAGATGATTTTTCAAAATGGTTAATAAACTTCTTTCATTAACTTTTAACTGTTTGATGTTTTGAAAATTTGGTTACATCGAAAAGTGTGTTAAAGTGTTAGGTAACCAACGGAATAGCAATAAATGCCATTCAATTTGAGAGTATAGAGAAAAGTGAAATTTAGTGACGAATACTAGGAAATATAAAAAATACATGAACATTGGGTTTTCTCGAATTCCATGCATTTTCGCCTAGGCTTTATGGCTGCCTAATTGTTTCAAATGGGTCACACTATCACGTCCTGGAAGGAATACGTCAGATTACAAGTCACCCTGTAGATCACTCTCGTTGGGAGGAGTTGGTTAAGGCTTCAAGATAGACGTGTTTGGAGGCGTTTGGTGAAACGAAATACTTTGAAGCTTTTGAACACCAGCGGAAAAGTGATCTCGACAGCAGGCGAGACCATCTCAAGAGTAAGCCACCCACCTCCAACATACAATACCATTACCAACATGTTTTCGAACGTATCCGCACTGTGCACGTACTTTTACACAGACACCCTACATTAGCCGCATAAGAGCACATGCTCTTAACCCATGGTCGTTAAAAGCAGAAGGAGTCACCATAGCCGAAATCGTTATGTGAATATATTATTTAATTGAAAAGGCATTTGAAATGCTACACATACAGGCTGATGTTCGTAAAAGTCAATCAGCACCGTCTAATAGCCGATATATATACACACACCTTACTCAGAATTACCCATAAATTAAATCTCAATACAGGTCTGTAACAACAAAAGCGTAATGTTTATACACAGACCCCTTTAATTAGCGGTACAGATTTCCAAATACATACGTTGCTCATAAATCGTATACGATACACGGAAAACGTGCTACAGTTGCGGAATACCACACCTGGAGCGGATATAACTGACGTTGCATCAAGGTAATATCACCCTTACTATTCAGAAAATAAAGTTGAGGTGGAATGCAATTGTAAGTTTGGAAAGTTTGACTGAAATAAATAGTTGGAGCTGAGCCAAAGCAAAACGAATCCTATGGCTACAGACATAAAGTTGCGAAACACAGCACAGATAGTTTGGCCAAAAAGCATTATCGTTCAACATATAAATAGTCAGACGGATCAAATAGACCGGTTTATATCCAAGTGTTTGACTAAATGTTAACTGTATTGTTTATAGTCACAATGATTTACACTTTGATATTTAGTGAACAGGAGTTAATCGGTTTGATTTAGAGTTCCCGGAAGGATTCAGTTACTATCTTTGTGAATTACAGCCGGTACGCAGTTTATTGTTTGATTATGGGTTGAATGAATTCATTGGCTACTGGAATTACAGTTGATTCGGGAGAATTAGTGGAAATATAGATCAGAATCAGCTGCGATGGTTTGCTTGTTGATATTTGTTGAAAATTTGACATACCTAATGGTGCACGTTAACACACTATAACACCTATCGAAAATTACGCGTCGGAAATTCAGCCTGATGTGTATTCACAGCCTGATATTAACAGCATTGTAGGTATTATTTGCATGCAGAATTTCTTTGGCGTATTTTTTGGCTGGTGTCGCTACGCTAAGCTTTGCTGCGGTCGCTCAGCTTTTACGGTTTCATTTTCTGTGTTCTTCAATTTTATGCCTTAATTTGGATCTAGTAAAATTTTGTTTCTTTCATTATCAGTCAATAATTACTTTCGTAATATATTAAAGAAAAAAAAAAGAAAGAAAATACATTTATTTGCGGTAAACATGACGCACAGAAAAAACACACAAACGCTAAAAAGACCGAGTTGGGGGAAAATATGCGTCATATTCACGCAAAACGGCAATCGCTCAGCATAATGCTACGACCCTATGCGAGACAGAGCAATTGACTGCAGTCTAGTTGCACCCAGGTTATTGCGAATGGAATTTGTTCATTAGAATATTTAGAAAAAAGCGTAAGGCTGTCTATACTAAATAACCTTTTGGTTGAACTTAAAATCTTTAGAAGCCTACTACTTAAATATACTGTTTTCCTTTTATCGACTCACGGAATCATTATGTTACCTAATAACAGTTATATCTGCATGATTGTAGATCTAATATGTTATGTGAACTATTTCTGTTCTTTATGATAATAAAACAAACCAAAGCCAAAAAGAGAAAGCAGAGTATAAAAATACAAAAAATATACAGAAAATATATATTTAGGTCAGAAGTTTTTCATCGGCTTTGGGATCAAATCACCAAATTGACGCAGGATCACGAACGCTTTCATTGCAGAAATAAAAAGTTGCATTTTTTTTTTCAACAGTTGCAGGCGTGTCCGACGCTCACTTTATTGGTTATGCAATGAAATCGGTTTTTAGTTTATTTCTCTTGTATAGAGAAATACAATAAAAACTGATAGCTGCAAAAAAACTCAAAAGGACCGACGTGATCTCGTACAGTGACCGCCATTTTGAATTTTCTGTGACGTCATATTATGAGGCATATTATTTTTCAAGAACACCTCACTGTTATCTTACCGGTGCAGTAGTTTAGGCTGTAGAAGACCAACTTTTACAAAAAGGGAAATTTCTAAGTAGTGTGTGTGATTCAATACCCTTCTTTTTGGCTTGCAAAAATATCAGGAATTCGGATAAGGCAGTGATTTCAAATAAGCTGTTTATACATCATCAAAAAAATAAATTGTAATAAAGTACTTGCATTGAAATGTTTAGTGTTGATTTATAAGTAAATATTAAGACATCGCCAAACATTGATATTGATCTAAACGAATGATTGACAACAATAATGACAGATATAAAGAAAAAATCAATCTCGTGCCTTACTCGAGTTTCAGTTAGATCAACATTATTAAATCTGTCAAAATAAAATATAGCCTGCGTGCCTCAAAATCTGTTCTGGCAAATGAATGTCACAAATCACATTACTACAAGAAACTTTTACATAGAAATTATAAGAATATCGGCAGGATGGATTTGTTTTGTTATTTGTGATGTGAATAAATCTGTGTTGTCTTACGTAAAGGCGTAAACATTTGGTGCAGTGGCTGAACATTTCATTTTGAGCTGCATAGGTAACGAGTTTTTGCAGGGAACGATTAGCATTATTTTGTAATACATAGATCACCATCATCAGTCAGTTTTGAGTTGATCTGCACGATTACTGACAAATGCGTGCACTGACTGGACAGGTCCACTCATTCTGTATGGTATTTTTTCCTCAAAAGACCATTTCAGCCTCAACTCTACATGGTCTTCACATGATCTGACCAAGATTATGTCTGGACTTTAAAAGAGACTGTGACCTCTGAGTTTGTTTCGGCCTTTCTTCTCAGAGTAGTCAGATAGGAAACGCCGACCTCATCTAGTTTTAAAATATGATTGACGTGTAAAAGTGTTTGTACAAACCTACTTACAGAAATAAAATCATTTATTATTTATCATTTATCAGCCTTCCACTGCCATACGCCTATAGAGGTATGAGGAACAGGGTGTAATATTCACGTCATTATTCATTCATTCATACGTCCATAAAAAAGGGAGGATCCTTCGACCAGACGGTTGTTGTGTCTGGTGGGCAACTACTCGAAAATGGATATCGGGACAACTAAAGGTATATGCTAGTTGTGTGGTTAACTCTGCTTGCGCGATGCAGGACTTTGCGTGACGTCAGTGTGACGCGTAGCTCGTATGTGGCGTTGTAGATACCGCTACAGGCCTCTCCAATTTAATGTCTCGTTAATACACGAATCTATACATCTATCTATTTAGCCCGTAATGTACCACTGCTGGACAAAAGTCTCCGTTTCCCTTTCCCACACACGTCTGTCTATTGCCATTGCCAGGCCTTTCGGTAGGAGTCAAGTTCATCCCTCCATCTTTGTCATGGTCTGCGCGACTCTGTAATCTGTAATCTGCGTAATGCGTATGCGTAATGTAATCTGCGTAATCTATAAATATGATTATACCATTGTGACGGAAGAGGTTTACGTGGTGGAGAGAAATAAGACCAAGTAATGTGTCAAAATAAAAAGTATATTAGATGAAAATTATAAAAGAGGGTAGGTAAGTTTACGGCCACACTTCCATAATTTCCCTTGTGAGTGGTGCAACATTCTCCTGGCTCAGCCTAGTGTGACGATGACCGCAGCGGGTGTGCCATACTACAGACGCCAGGAAAGGTGACGGTCGGTGGATGGAATCGCCAAACCCGTAGCGAGCTCGAAACGGCCACGCGGGTAAAATGTACCCGGCGCGGAGCTCAATGTTGCCCGGATTTGTTGGAAGGTCATTCAGTTGGAGTATGTGGGGAGGTATTTTATTGTAACATGTTAGACAGTACCCCATAAAGGAAGAATTTACTTTAGCCAGTCAGAAACCTGGTTAAACTAAACAAAGTCACGCGCATTGCTTTGAATAAAGACGTTGACAAATTGGTTTTATAAAAGTAAAAAAATATTATAATGCTTAAAAGACGCCTAATTTTAACGTTTTAATAATTATTCTATGTAATTTATAATTATTAAAAAAAAAATCGTTACGACGTTACATCATTGCTCTTCGTCTCACGAAACAAAATAACTGCGTCATACGATTTCATTTTATCTGTGCCATATAAGGGAAAATTATGGCTTAAACCATCCCGCTACTTATTTGCCTGCAATGCATAGCAATGGTGTCATTATAACCCCCACAACCAAAAAAGTACAGGATTATGAAAATAAGGAAATTTGCACTGATCACACTAATGTGCCATGTATTTAAAAACTTTGAATTTTTTTAATAATAAAGAAATTTTGAAAAGATTATAATAATTATAATAATTGACTGACATTTATACACCCCGACTTTAGCTCTATCTTTTTATATTGTAATATTTAAAAATATAATTTGAATGTACATAAATAATGAAATAAAGGAGATAATTATATTTACTCAAAAGAAAGGATTGTAGTACTAAATAGTCTAACTACATTTTAAGCCTGATTTTTACAACGCAATTTAATTGCCTGTGGCATACCATAAACAGAAGCATCAACAAAACTGGAACCATCTATACAGTGATTAGACGACGCAAGTCATTTGTCGCTTAAATTTTTAACTGATTTAAAAAAGGAGGAGGTTCTCAGTTTGTCTGTATATTTTTTTTTTAAAGAAAATATAAGTATTTATTGAGACTCGCACAGGATTATCAGAAACTAAACTAAACACACTCATAAAAATAATAAAATAAAAACAAAAGTAAAATGATGATGATGATGATGTTTATGATGGTGTGATGATGTTTTTATGTTTATTATGCGATATCTCCGGCAATTGTGAATCGATTTCGAAAATTATGTTATTAATTGATATGGTATGCTTCAGGGGTGGTCCCATATAAATTATATTAACTTTACTTGGTAGTTTTTTAATTAGCTTCAATAATACATATATTTTCACTTAGTGTATATTGATGATGTTATAATAACTTTCTGTCACTGTTATTTACATAGCAAGTAGTGGTATACGAATTTGTGTGGAATAGGTACCACAACAAAAAGTAAAAAAAAAAAACACGTGTGGCACTCGGGGACTGTCGCGGTAAAGCTATTGCATAGCATTTTTTATCAACTTATGCAATTATAATTATTTACTATTTTTATTTATGCAGTATTTTTTTTTCTTTGATATTAATTCAAGTTTTTTCTTTGATATTAATGCAAGTTACACTTTTTGAGCGTGGTGACCAATAAGAAAACATTTTTTTTTTCTTTTATTGAATAAATGAGAAGTTAATATCGTTTAAAATATTTTTATTTTATTTTTTATGCGGTGAGTGTGGCATTATAATGCCACACTATCTTTATAAAGATATGATGGATACCTATACACCTATATACTTTCACACAAACAGCTGCTTACGTATTCGTCCGATTTCGGAGCAGCTCGTCTCGATCCGTACTAGCTTCGTACAGTCGTACCATATACATACACGTTAAGCGAACGCTCGACCGAGCTACATGGTAGGCGGAGTGGGGGGTGTTAGGTTTTATTTTCGCTACGGAATTTCTTGATTCGGTCGCCGCGCTCAATGCCCGCGATAAAAGCTATGCAATAGCTTAAAAAAAAACTAAAAAAAATTAAGAATTTAATAAGGGCCTTTAAATTAGGGCACAATAATTTTATCAGTGGAATAGTTTCAGATGGTGATAGCTTTCAATTGGGTGGATATTATGGATCTCTTCCCTGGGATATTATACTATGGTGATATTTAGGAGAAGGCCCAGGAGTGCCATCTTTATGCTGAGATGACGATGCTGAACTATTCTCGTATGGCTCAAAAACAACATATCATAACACGACGACTGTAGTCCCCGAAGGGTTAGAGGCAGAGGTGCACCTATGTTTAAAAGTTACAAGTCACATGTAATATGGGGCGAGCTTATTGCCATCGACCAGGCATAAATCCAGGCTCCAGGCTACTACTGACAAATTCTAGATGGAAAAACCCAATAACACTTTGCTCGACCTAAGAATCGAACTCAGTGCCTCATGCTCAGCAGTAACGCTTGCAACCACTAGAGCAAGGAGGCAGTCAAGAAAATTGCATAATATCGTCAAATTGCACAATATCGTCAAATTGCAAAATATCGGCAAATTGCACAATATCGTCAAATTGCAAAATATCGGCAAATTGCACAATATCGTCAAATTGCACAATATCTCAAATTGCACAATATTTACAAATTACACAATATCGTCAAATCATAATACAACGCAAAGCAAACTACAACGTCAGTTTGAAAATGGCTGCCAAGTTCAAATTACGAACACTGCACAATATTGCCAACGCTAACGTCTTTGCTAAATACCCGAAACTACACTCCACCACAGTTTAAACAGATATTATGGGAACAACTAAAATTTCCCTTCGAAATTACAACGCAGGAACTTGTAATGTAGAATTTAAACTTTCAATGAGATGTGCTTAGAATTTAGAAGCATGGATAGGAAATTATTTTTGTGCGTCGCTAGTTGCTGCCAGTTTTATAGCTTCATTCGATCAAGTTATGTCTACTTATGAGACATGACTATTGACAGCTTCGTAAATAATAATTCTAATCTGTTACTGGCTATAAAGCTTCCATTTATTTATACTTTAAACAACGCGACGTGTCTAAACAAAACAGTAGGAATGTCAACAGCTCATTCGAAGTAACAAAACATCCACGAGTAAAAGTGTAAGTCTCCCTAAATCCCTACCAACTGTGCTAACAATTTTTTCTTCCACATTTTAAATAAATTCGGTACAATTAGTCTTGATTATAACGAATACCTATAACTTTTAAACTTCACTATACTTAAAATCTATCTCAAACACAATTATATATACTATAACTATGTTGGGGTCGGCTTTCAGTATAACCGAATGCAGTTGAATACCATTATTTTACATGAAGCGACTATATACGACACCCCTTGGTAAGACAGTTGTCAGACTTTTGAGCTTCTGAGTACCCGTAATGACTGTCAAAGATCCACGAATCACAACCGTAATGTATTCAATATTATAAGCATCACAAACAAAACTATTTTCTTTCGACCGCAACAAAACTTGCTGACTCATGAAACCGTATGTTTGACAGACATAAAGTTTGATGGCCGTTTTGAATCTCGTCCAAAAAGTTTGGTAACAATACCATATGTTGGGGTTCATGGGAAAATGCTTGGTAAGCAAATTGATGAGCTGTTATGCGTTTTGAGTGAGGTCTATCACAAAATATTATAGTTTATCATATTAATGTATTTTTTTTTTAAGAATGTCTGGTGCAAAATAAACATTTTCTATTTATTTCTTTGTTAATTCAAACTCAAATCATTTATTCCAATTAAACCATTTAAAGTCAGTCAAAAAAAGAGAACCTAATTTCCCATTTCAAAGCGTCGTTGGTTCCTATGTGGAAGAAAGGGCAAGAAACTCCGTGGTCTGTCTGTTAAATAAAAAATATTGTAATATTAAATCAAGAGCTGCACGATTACTGACAAATGCGTGTACTGACTGGACAGGTTCACTCAATCTGTGTGGTTCTTTCCTAAAAAGACCATTTCAGATACCAATCTGCATGGTCTTCGCATGACCTGACCAAGATTATGTCTGGACTTTAAAAGAGACTGTGACCTCTGAGTTTGTTTCGGCCTTTCTTCTCAGAGTAGTCAGATAGGAAACGCCGACCTCATCTAGTTTAAAAAAAATATGATTGGCGTGTAAAAGTGTTTGTACAAACCTACTTACAGAAATAAAATCATTTATCATTTATCATAAGAGCAAGGCAAAAGATACTTTATACAGACACAAAGATCATCAAAATGCCTTCGGTATATTCATTGCGTTAAATCCGATTTTAGATGCTAGTTTCCTGACTATGTTTTTCTTCTCCGTAGGTCAAAAGTCTTCAAGAGTTGAGCCTTTGTCCTGCAGAACGATTCAAGTAGGAATTTACATAGTAACATATTGTATAAAATCTAACTAATATTGTCAATACAACACATAAACTAGTTTTAGTAACGCACATCTGTCGCTCTAGTTAAGTATAGAATTCCTGGTAAATTCCTGTAGTTTTAGAAATAAAATTTACAATCTGAACATGAACAATATAAATAAGAGTTTCGCAGAAGTAGGGTTTGGAAAAGTTTCTAAAAATAAATATAGGCTATGCTTTATTTAAGGTCCTTTAAATGGCTGTTTATTTAAGACGATATTTATTTTGTGTAAATATTATTCGGTAGTTCTCTTTCAAAAGGTTATAAAAACTGACTAAAATAATAAATAATACTGTGTTTCATGTTTAGATTTCAAATATTAATCAAACAAATTCTATTAATATACTTATTTAGAAAGTATGTAGGTGTTAACTCTTCCCACCCATAAATTATGATCAAGGGTTTGTAGTCTATGAAAATTGGAACGTAAATACCTATTTCCAAGAATTGTATAACTTTTGACACACGTAGGTGGATTTCTATTTATAATTCAAAAGTTTCTGTGTGACATTATGTTCGTTAAACACCTACGTTCTTTAAAATCACAATTTCGTTTTCAAAACAAAAATAATTTTACGTAGGTACCTATTTATAGCTAACAGACTTCCATAACCGTTTCATCTTGTTTATTTTTATAAAAATTACTAGAATATTTTATTTATTTATTTATTTTATTATTTATGTACACACAGTAAAATAGATACAGATAGCCGCATATTAGTATTAAGTACAAATGTACTGCTTATTTCTTAAGAAATTTCTTTCAACAGACCTGCGAAAGGAGAAATGAAATAGAAATGAAATAGAAATGTAGACAATAGTGTGTGAGAACAAGAAGAGAAGAATTTGATTTGTGACGTCTTAAACTAGAATATTAAATATACTTACATATAATGCAAAATAAAAATAACATATACTTAAATAAATACATAATGCTAAAATAAATTAACTTATTATATATATAAATTCTAACAGTTAAAAGGAAAGGTAATCCTCTTTTACTCGGTATTTGAAATGAGAAATAGATTTTAAATATCAAATGCTAATTTAATTTAAAAGGTAGATTAATCAAAAATAGACTACCAACACAGATATAAGTACCTATATTATTATAATTTACCGGGGTCACCTCTAACTCTGTCATGCAGTTTCATGTATGACAGTTAAGAATATACTTTTTCTGGTTCCCTTCAACTTCAAAAAAGTCATTAAAATCAAGAAACACCTTCTTTTATCAGCCCCTGGAACTGGTAACAGGCGACACGGGATTAACATAATTGTAGAATTACTATCCTGCACCAAGGAATCTAAGGAAACCATTGAATAAAGTTTTAACTGAAAATTAACAACATGAGCCCAGCACTTTAGGTTTAATAATGTCAACATTAAGGCGGTTATAACAGGTTTTAGACCACTACATGTGATTAGAAGTTTCATTATCGTGCCTGAAGACTAACTTGTGCTGTCAGAAATTGTGGCTAATTACGTAGACTACCTTCGTACGATTGGCCAAAATAGGGGCGCGTTTAAACACCCTTCATTAGTAGCATTACTTTCACAATGTACAGTCAACCGCACGTTGGTCTATAACGCACGAGTTTCAACAGAAAAACCTTAATTAGAAGAAAAAAACAACCGACTTCCAAAAAATCACTACAAAGTGAAAAATTACTTAATTTTCGGAAGTCGGTGTCTTTGGTTTTGTATTTTAATTTTCTACCACCGACTTTCAAAATTAAAATTATTTCTCACTTTGTAGTGTTTTTTTTTTGGAATCAGGTTTTTATTTTTCACTTTTTACTTATTGTACATACCCCGCACAAATTCGTATACCTACACTTGCTAAATAAATAACAGTGACAGGAAGTTATAACATCATCAACATACACTAAGTGGAAAAAATACGTATTCTTGAAGCTAACTCAAAAACCCCTCTGATGAGTGGTTTTTGAGTTAGCTTTAATAATACGTATTCCAATTTGGTCAAGTTTTGATGAACTTGACCAAATTTATATAGAACCAACCTATAATTATACCCTTACGAAAAAAAGAAGAATTTTAAAAATCGGTTTATAAATGACGGAGTACTGAGGTAACAAACATAAAAAACCCTTCCTTTTTTGAAGTCGTTTAAATTGGAGCCAGGATATACTAGTTTGTTACCATTGACGTTCGGGTTACTGAACGAAATCGTCCGGCGTAATCTGGACAGTCAGTCACGCTAGAAACTAGTTGACTGGCTAATAATGCTTTTCACGGCCTGAGCTGCACTGTTTGATGGACATAAAACAAATGAACTTAGGTACCCACTCAAAATAAGAAGCAAGCCAGTTACAAACCAAGTACCCTATAATTATAATACACGTACATCGGGCCTTATCAGAATAGCAGCTCTGAGGTATTTATTTTTTAAATATGGCAGTGTTACGCTGTGATAGGAACCTTTTTGGCCTCGCACAGGTCTTTTTTTTCTTGTTTCTTTTGGTGGTTTTTATAATAGGTTAATTTTGTTAGTTTTAAATGCTCCTTTTTTACTGTATATGTGTGTATCCTATTTCCTATGCATGTTGTAAATAAAAAAAAAATCTTACTTTCTTTATTTATTATTTATTTATTTACACTTCTCGCACACAATAACACACAAAGGCGGACTTAATGCCTGAGACATTCTCTACCAGTCAACCAAGGGTGGTGTAGAGATAAGATGGCAGGTGCTCTGCTTAACAGGCGTTAATAATTATAAAAAATATTAAAAAGATAACATAATTAATTATACATGAAATAAGTATACAACTACCTAAATAGGTTATAAACTCATTTTTCTTTCATTTTTATCTATTTTTATAAAAAGTAATGCTATTCGTTGGTAAGCGCATCACTTGATAGCAGCTGGACCGATTTAGTATTTTTTTTTAAATGTTCGTAGTATTCGGTCGGAATGAGGTTTTAAGGTAAAGAAAAATTGTAAATGTCGCCCAGAAAGTGTGTTTTTTCTGTGGGATTTTTATATGAACTCAAAATCATAACTCACAATTAACTGTGGACATCTGTCGGGTGGACTAGTTTTAGATACTTATTTGCAATACCTACAGACTTTAACGTCTACTATTAAATGCTCTAGTAAGATTGATTTTGTACCTTTATAAAGAGTGGCGGTTATCGCATTACCTGCAGCGGTTAAAAAAGTTGATATGTATGTCTGTTAAAATAATAAAATAAACAAGAAGGTACCTACATAAAAAATAAAAAACATCTATACTATAATAAGGACCTCGAGGCCCACTGGCCTCTGACAGGGTCCCAGCTCCCGGCGGAAGTGTGCAGCGCATGAGATGGACACGATCCATCAATGAAAACGTCATGCGCTCATACTATGGGGCTACAGAGGGGGGAAACAATCTGACCGCGTACCGTGTCCGGATGCTCTCTCTTTTTCAGGTGCTTGAGCCAGCTATCAACGTTTCGGCACAACGACTGTCGGATCAGGTGCGGGTCATCCAACGTAATCATATGTTGGATGACACTGTACTTGATCGCCTGCGAAATGAAATGCAGAGTAGTCATGTCATCGCCCCCCCGTCTCAGACTGTGGTAATATTACCACAGTCTAACACGAGTCAAGTAGACGAGGAGAGTGATGACAGGGCTACAAACGTAAGTACCCAGTGCAATGAGGAATTGAGGAGTGCTTTGGAGGATGCGATTCGAGAATATCGGTTCATATCGCCCGAACTTAGACCACGCTTACCTCGTTTGCCCATGCATAATAAAAATAGGGCGCTGGTGGCGGTCCTGGATGCGCAGTTATCAAATTATTTTGATGACTGCGTAGACCTCACCGATACTCATCCGATTCTGTACTGCGCGGCTGTAGCGGCATGTCGTGTGGCTCACGTCAAATTTGCTACTGATTCTAGAGCTACACGACCGAAACCAGCCGTACCAGCTTGGCAGTGCAGAATTGAACGCCGTATTGGTGGGGCCAGAGCGCTCATCGGCAAACTAATCTGCTTCAGGGAGGGCAATACTCGCCCTAGAGTGATGCGCTTTGTGAGACGCGCGTTCGCAGGGACTGATATCAACCCTCAGGATTATATGTCCTGTGTCACAGAGCGCATTGACTTCCTGAAGCAGAGAGTGTATGCATGGGCAAACCGTATTCGTAGGTATAAGCGGCGAGTGGAGCGATACACTCAGAATCGCACCTTCCAACGCGATCAAAGGTGGGTTTATAGGGGTTGGGAGCGACCGGATCAAGATGTGGCTGACACGTGCCTACCAGATGATGATGCCATGTGTTCTTTCTGGCGCAATATCTGGTCGGTGCCTGTCAGTCACACCGAAGGCGATTGGGCTCGAAGGGTTGAGCGAGCTTGCGATCCAATACCAGAAATGGGGGCTATTACCATCTGCCCCCAAGATGTAACTCGTGCAGTCCGTCCGCTGCCTAACTGGAAGTCTCCAGGGCCGGACGGACTGCAAAACTTTTGGATCAAATGGTTCGTTGGGTCGCACGCTCGCTTGGCGGTTCAGTACCAGACTGCTTTGGAGTCTGGTTCGCTACCCCAGTTCCTAAAAACAGGAGTTACCCATCTGCTCCATAAATCAGGTAGCACTGCGGAACACAAAAATTATAGACCGATCACGTGTTTACCGACGGTCTATAAAGTTCTTACATCCATTTTGAGAGCTAAAATTAACAAACATATAGACACCAACTCTATCATGTCTCCTTCTCAAAATGGATGTAGGAACGGGTCCCGTGGTACTAAGGAGCTACTCCTCATTGATATGGCCATTAGCCAACAAGTTCGTCGTTCCCGAAAGAATCTCTCGACATGTTGGATAGATTACAAGAAGGCCTATGACTCGGTGCCACATACATGGCATATGAGGGTGCTGGAGTTGTATAAAGTAGATGCAACTCTGCGCACCTTCCTGATGTCATGTATGGGGCAATGGAGAACGGTCCTTTACTATCCAGGATGTCGAAATATCCAGAGGAATAGCGAACCAATAAGGATCGAGCGAGGCATATTTCAGGGTGATAGTTTGAGTCCGCTTTGGTTCTGCTTAGCCTTGAATCCTCTAAGCACACTGCTGGAAGATTCAGGTCTAGGCTATCGGCTGAGGAGAGGTGGTCAGGTTATATCTCACCTCCTTTATATGGATGACCTAAAACTCTTTGCCTCCAACAATTTGCAACTGATGGAGCTACTGAAAGTAACTGAAATGTTCAGTAGTGCCATCAGAATGGAATTTGGTGTGGACAAATGTGCGGTCATGCATGTAAAGCGAGGGGAGATTGTGGAATCCGTTGGAATCCAACTCTCGGATTCCATAAACCTTAAAACCCTCTCTGCATCCGAAACCTATAAGTATTTGGGTATGTCGGAAGCATTGGGCATCAATGGTACTGACATGAAGCAATCGTTAAAGGAACGCTTCTTTGGCCGCCTGAAAAAAGTATTTAATAGTCTTCTATCAGGCGGAAACAAGGTACGCGCCTTTAACGGTTGGGTCATGCCGATTTTGATGTACTCTTTTGGCATACTCAAATGGACTCAGACCGAACTCGACGCCCTGGATAGGAAGGTCCGTACACTGCTGACTGCAAATCGAATGCATCATCCACGGTCATCGGTAATGAGGCTGTATATCCCGCGAAAATGTGGAGGTCGAGGCTTTTTAAATGCTAAAAACCTCCACAATCGCGAGATATGCAGTCTCAGGGAATATTTCTTAGAGGCCGACGTGGGGATGCATCGAGATGTGGTCATAGTGGACAAGGGCCTCACCCCGCTTTCCTTAGCTAAAGAGAACTGGCGCAAGCCAGTAGTGCTTGATACTAATGATCGCATGGAAGTATGGCAGATTAAGGAGCTTCACGGACGCTTTTTTCAGGCCCTACATGGACCCGATATAGATCAACTAGCGTCCGTAGCCTGGCTGCGTTTCGGTGATCTCTTTGGAGAAACCGAAGGTTTTGTCTGTGCAATTATGGACGAAGTTATGATGACAAACAACTACCGGAGATTTATTGTGAAAGACGGCACGGTTGACATTTGTCGGGCATGCCACCGGCCAGGTGAATCAATCAGACACATTATCTCCGGATGTTCTAGTCTAGCTAACGAAGAATACTTGCATAGACACAACCTTGTAGCCAGGATTATCCATCAGCAACTTGCTCTCAAATACAGCCTTGTGGAATCGGAAGTGCCGTACTACAGGTATGTGCCCGACCCAGTTCTCGAAAATGGAAATATCACATTGTACTGGGATCGATCCATCATCACTGACAGGACTATTGTTGCCAATAAGCCTGATATAGTGGTGGTGGATCGATTAGAGCGGCGTGCAATGATTGTTGACATAACGGTCCCACATGACGGGAACCTCGTGAAAGCCGAGAAAGATAAACAAATCAAATATCTTGACTTGGCTCGCGAGGTTGTCGACATGTGGGATGTGGACTCAGCGATCATTGTACCGATAGTCGTGACAGCCAATGGATTAATAGCCAAGAGCCTCGACCAACACCTGAGGAGGCTCTCGTTGGGTAGCTGGATCAAGGGCTTGATTCAGAAGGCGGTACTATTGGACACGGCCCGCATTGTTAGGAGGTTTCTCTCTCTGGAGCCCTGACCGCCGGTAGCTTGGACCCTGTTCCCGATACCGGTGGGCCACTATTTTTTATATTTTTAAATGTTTTTATATTTTTATATTCTAATATTTAAAAATATAATTTATATGTATATATATATGAAATAAAGGAGATAATAATAATTAATTTATTATTATATTGTATAATTTATTATATAGGTAATACCTTTCTTTTTTTTTTTTTGTTTTTCTTGTGTGTTTAGTTTAGTTTGTGATAATCCTGTGCGAGTCCCAATAAATACTTGTAACTTTCTTTCTTTCTTTTTAAGATTCAATAGTAAATTTAATGTGATAACTTCAGCTAGACTATTCTAAGACAGCCACTTCACATGAAATTATTAGTTCCTGGTAGACAAGATAACAAAGAGAGGAAACTTTTGAAGACAGTATGGAACAATGGAGAAATATAATCCATACTACTGAACGAGGATGGGTAACAAATACATATTAGGTATTTCAGAACCAACGCGGGTCTCCTAGAAAACTTTAATACCAGAAAAAACATTCTCAACATTACAAAGTCCCGGACCGTTTTCAAAATAAATATGAGAATATATCCCCACTTGCAAGAAGTATCTCAAGTAGCAAATAGAAACTCCAATTTTGTTGAACCAACATTGGAGTTTGGCACATCGATCAAATATTGGACACAACAAACGAAAATAAAAGTGCCTTATACATCTGATACTTTTAAAACTGAAAACAGGTTCAATGACCGCCAAGCAAATACTATAGGTAAGCAAGCGATCTTCTAACTATTGTACGAATCTTATGTGATCCCGTGATCAGGGAAAGGGTTAAAACTAAGTACAGTGTGACTGACGAACTCCCAATTGACGGTCAGATCTGATGAACAGCTTGGTTGAGCGAGAAGCCTAAGTTACGAGTCGTGGTTACAACAGATTTGTACATATTGCAAAATTTCATACAGGTACCGGGTTGGTTTGCCAGATAAGATACCGACCATATTGGTGAAATAAATAGGGAAGATCGATAAAAACAATTGAAATAAAATGAAAGCAGGCAAAGGCAAATGGGTGGATGACATTCAGAAGATCGCGGGTAAGATCTGAGACCCGCGCAGACCACAACAGCATGACACAGAAGGGAGGAGGCCTATTCTCAGCAGTGGGCGGAACAAAGCTGCCGATGATGATGAAGCAAAGCATTCATGGTAGTCAAAAGTTCATAACATATTTTGTGTTGCTGAGAATATTTTCCCAGCAACATTGCAGGAAATAATGTGTGTGAAACATTCAGTAACACAAAATTGTATTGCTGCAACTATTTCGCACTTTTGATGACTATGAAACGGCACCCCAATTAGAAAAAACTGATACACTTTATCATAATCCGACGGAATTTAAAGGAAATTAATTGCTAATCCATTGCTTCATATGGTTTGAAAAATTCGTCTGCTCGTCGTCGCAAATAACGCAATGGATGTTGTTGAATTGCGAAAAAGGAAAGACATTGCATTTGAAAGTGTGTTACGCAGTTACCCTAAGAATTATTTTGAGTGTCTTATCCTTTTCTAGTGAACTAAGAAACACTTGAAGTACTGTAGATGAATTACATACTATAGCTACTTGTACAGAGCTCTTATGAATGAATGGCCTGATGGACGCCGAAGTGAAGTGAAGTGCTATTGTGAGCCAGAGCTACAGATTTGAGTGGGGCGTTAGTTTGAGTGGAAAATAAGAATATTGTTGGAAATAACATAGTGAAGAAGTGGGTCTTGAACAGTTGTAATTATAGTTATAAACTAGCAATGTTATATATTTTTTCAAATATTATTGTCAATAATAATGCCAATGTTTTTACAATATTTTCGCATACCTATTTCACTAACTTAGGATAATTTAAGATCAAACTAGCAGAAGATTACATAGGTACCATCTTCTACTTATATAATAATATTGTAGATAACCTATCCACTAAGGAGAGTCTCCAGAAATGCATTCGGACACTGTAAAAAGGATTTAACGTAGTAATAGCATGCTTAGCGATTATGCTGAGCGATTGCCGTTTGGCGTGGATATGACGCAAATTTTCCCCCAACTCAATCTTTTTTGTATTTGTGTATTTTTCTCTGTGTCATATTTACCTACCGCAAATAAACGTATTTTCTTCTTTCTTTTTCTTTAATTCTTAGACAATTGATAGTTTAATTAGTAGTACAGACAAACGAAACTGTTAAAAATATCTCTAAGTTTTTTCCGTAAACCTTACTTTACCAAAACGACTTGTGAATTTGACACAAACAAATTTGCTATCACCACTAAACCACCGACATTTTAAATCGATTCTTTATAAAATCGATACACAAAAGTCACCAAGAAAATTTTACGCGTTCAAAAATCTCAGACATCTCAGTACTAACGCTGGCATTTTCTTTATTTCCAAACGTTTTGTTCAACTCCTGGTCTATTAATCCGTACCAAATTGGCTGTTAAAGTGAGCTGTATATTTTGTTATTTGAGTTTGCTCTTATTTTTCTACCCTTCTTCTTAATATTTTTTGTTTTCTCGACCTTTATGACATTTCTGTGATGATGGAAGGATTTTTAGTTCGATTATTTATCCAAATGTCTTATGTCAATAACCTTTTTGTCTGCTAAAGTCAACATAAGGCGATTACTAATAAGTCTGCCAAGTGTCGGATTTGGTAATGTTTTTTTTTACTAAGCTTTGAATGTTTTATTGAGAAATCTATTTTATGAGTCATGGACGATTATTTTATATTAATGAAGCCTATACCTGCTCTGTTTTATAAATCTTAGTCTTGCAACTTATGACAGGTTTTGAACATGGTCTTGAGAAAATTAAAAGGAAAAGGAAACTGCCTCGTAGGTTTAGTGGTCGATTGCCCTATTATTGAACATTAAGTCCTGGGTTCAATTCCCAACAGAAATGTCTCAGTAGCAGTTCGGAGTCTGGATTTGTGCCCGGTTGATGACATAAGCTCACCCCCTAATACATCAAATTACATGGGAATAAAACATTACTGGTAAAATGTAGGTGTAGGTATTTGTGTGGCAAAATAGATGCAAGAAAACACATCTACATTTGTAAAACGTATAATTTTGATAAAATATAAAAAAAAATCACCAAAATTACGAATATATTAAAAAGTAAACAAGAATACCAAAATTTAAACAATCAAAAAGAATTGCAGATAGGGCTGTCGATATTTTTTCTTCTCTATAAAAGAATTACACGAGAAAAACTTAGACGCACAAGATCGTTATTAACTTTTAGCCTGGTTTTTGCTATACGTCCTAAAGAGCTCGATTGCAATCAGTATTCTAAGGACGCGCACGCTTAATGTAAGGTTTCTAGGCGATATATTGCTTGAGAGACGGCGCTAAGTTAAACCTTGATAATGGTACCTACGGTCTTAAATTAAAAATAAAATCACTTCCAATACTAACGCGTGATAAAAATAATTATGACTAAATAAAAATGCAAACATAACAGTGATAAATGATAAATGGTTTTATTTCAATAAGTACATAGGTTTGTACAAACACTTTTACACGCCAATCATATTTTTTTTAAACTAGATGAGGTCGGCGTTTCCTATCTGACTACTCTGAGAAGAAAGGCCGAAACAAACTCAGAGGTCACAGTCTCTTTTAAAGTCCAGACATAATCTTGGTCAGGTCATGCGAAGACCATGCAGATTGGTATCTGAAATGGTCTTTTGAGGAAAGAACCACACAGTTTGAATGGACCTGTTCTAGTCAGTGCACGAATTTGTCAGTAATCAGTGTAGTTATGAATAATAAAAGTACACATTTCTAGAACATCAACTAATCATCGTTAGCCGTCGTGACAGGACCACGAGGTTGAGTTGTGTAGTCTCATTTTAGGTCGAGAAGTTAATTCATTACAACTCACAGGCTAGACATTTAGCCCGGGCGGTGAGACTGAAATTCGGCTTGATAAACACGGTCAATACTTAAAACAACTAATATTATAAAGCTGAAAAGTTTGTTTGTTTGTTTGTTTGACCGCGCTAATCTCTGGAACTACCAGTCGGATTTGAAAAACATATCGTTGTATTTGATAGCCCAATTCTTGAAGAAGGCTACAGGCTATTTAATATCACGTTAGGATCCGATGAAAATAAATGAAGTAAAAAAGAACACTAAGCGAAAACGAAGTAGTAGCGCGGGCAGGCGCTGTGATGCGACGGGGTGGATTGGGAGAACAAGAAATTTCACGCAGATGAAGTCGCGGGCATAAGCTAGTAAGGAATGAGGACCGCGTTACAAGCATAATTTTTAATAATACCGAATATGAGAAAATTTACATACCGTTTTGTTGAACGTAGATACCTATTTCTAAAAGGCACTCGAAGATTATCGTACGTTTAACTATACGTTCATATGACAAATATATATAAATAGAATATAATATCGAGACAAAGAGGCACAGCTTTCGATAATTTGAACGAATAAGAAAGAATACGGACCCAGTTTACAACGGAATAACATTTTTTTTCATTTTTTCTGAGTTGGAAATCATCAAATGACTTCTCCCGCTCTGGGCGGAGTGAAAGGGCGTGTCAGATTCTTACTGACTAAAAACCTCCCGTAGTAGGGTAACTCGCCGTCCGGTTAGGACCAAGCACGGGTCGACGGCGCGTTGTGTTCCACGCGCGCCTCAAAGAGATGTCAGCACCAATTGACGGGGTCCACTAGGGCCGATGCCTGCCGGGGTCGCGGATTGTTTGAAAGAGTTACCGTGGCCCTGGCGCACAGGCAGCTGAAGGAACACGGGTGGGTTTTAGTCAGTAAAAGTCCGACACGCCCTCCCGCTCCGCCCAGAGCGGGATAAGTTATTTGACGCTTTCCCAACCAAAAAAAAAAGGCAAAACGCAATCCAATATGAAGTCCAAGATCTTAAAAATAAGAAAGAAAACCCGCTTTGAAGGCCGAGGTTGTAGAATGAATAAACGAAGATGACAAAAATGCAAACGTGTGCTCAGAGTTCCAAAAACGATGCGTACGATGACTTCCGTAGAAACGGAAGAAACGTAAGACAAAATTACAGATTGCAGAAAGATTTCTACGGCGCGATGTCAAAATTCAAGACAAGAATGATTCTTTTTTTCAGAAACTGATCTGTCTTCTCTTCGAAGAGTTGAGATAGAAGTAGTCATACTACGCGTGCAGGTACTACTAAAGAAAAAAAATGAAGCGAAACAAACTAATTCCTTATTGAAGCGCGCGCTGACTGTACGCTTGTTCAGTAGCGCTTACCTGTACGTGAGTTCTTCTGCCCTATTCACTCACTGACTGTGAAGCACGCCATAGTTCCTAGTACTAGATAAACGAGAAAACACGCGTGTCATTGGCGCGAGGAGTGAATTCACAAAAGCTTTCGGCATATTTTAAATGTCAAATTACTTTTTATCCCGCAAGCTACAAAGTTACCGCTATACAAAAAAATATACATATTCAAAGATCTATCTATTGGTATAGGTCTCAAGTTGCTACTCGTACAAGGGTACGTTATGATCATCATTATTTGCATGTCAAACGCAAGAGTTCTAAATTTAAAAAAAAATCTAGAATAAAATTAATTGCCGGTCAAGTAAGGCTTAAAACAGGTTGAATATGTTTTAAACGAAGGAGGAATATTACAAAAAAAATAATGCAGATAAAATACTGCATTAAGTACACCTCTGCCTAACCTTTCAGGGAGAAAACAGGCGTGATGTCATGTTATTCCATCATCCCTACAAAATTATAGCTATATTACGAACGTCATCCTCTCACCCACTGTCCTAATCTACTCCAATATTCAAATACGCATTAAACATTTCAACCATAAAAATAATCACTAATACGAGCTCATCTCGATTCAGGTCTCGTACGAAAAAAGGTTCTAAGAGAAGCCACGGAATCGAATCGAATCGCTAGCAAGCGTGGAATTCGTATAAACGCATACCGATTATTATTATGCATCGAATACCAATCGAATGACTCGAATAGACGGGGACGTGCGAAGATTTTCTCGCATCGCGATTTTTCTATTGGTGCGAGATTATTATCTTCTGTACGTGTGTACTCGTATGTTGTATTGAAGAACATTCGTAAGGTCACGATGAAGTCGATTTATGTATATTTATGAGATAAGAAACATGTGGACACAGGAATAGTAGAAATAGAACTCTTCGAGCAGGAACTTGTCCAGGAAAGTACTACCATCATACCTATTGCTGCCGCTAAACAAGTTTGTTTTGGAATGAAAGATTTGAGTGCCGGTATGATAACTGGATCACGAGACATAGCTTTGTTTAGTTGTTAAACAAATTGACACCCTCCGCCGATTTGCCGTGTTATAACTATTGCATACCACTGTCAAAGAATAACAGTACTTATTTGAACATACTGACAATGTTTTGCAGGTAAAGTCAGGCTACCAACTTAATTGGTAGTCTGACTTTACCTGCAAAACAAACACCATACATTTGTATGTCCAATAGTTCTATAAATTTGTAAATAAATAGGGCATCCCCAAGGATGCTAAAAGTCCAACCGAAGGTGGAAAGGTCGCCCAGAACCTCAGAATCCCCAATTATCATAATCTACCCGACTGCCAATCCTTTTACGTATAAACGTGTTCGGGAACGCGAAATTCCTTAACTTTTTAACTCACTTGTATGAAATAGGATGATTTTGTTATTGTTAACAGAAGGGGTTGTTATTGACCTTATTCTGTCTTGTACCAAAAAAACTCATATAAATTAAACTAAATTGTAAGTATATGATAAATTTGCCAATAAACAAACATATTATGGTTTTATCTCGCTATAACGACAGATAAATTGAAACAAAACAATGTAATCACTATGATAAACATTAAAATATCTATCTAGATAATTAGCAACAACAATAATTAATTAATCGTCTGCACAATCAAAATAAATTTTCACAAACAATTTCATATTTACGCTTTGTAGATTAAAATCACACATTTTAATTATGATACATAATAATTACTGTTTGTTGAGTACCCTCATTACTAAATAAAACTATGTTTTTGTAAAGGTACCGCCCAAACGTAGAACACCGTAAAAACGCTCAGTTTTTGTCGCAAAGTAAATATTGGTACAGTCAGGGGCCATAAGTCCAGTAGCACATCAACGATCGTATTCGCCTGCACGGTACTGCGCGTATAAATACATGTGTGAGTGATTTCAACACAAACATTTACCTGTCATACAGGTATAACTACGAGGTGATAGTGTGTGGGGTCAATACTAGACAAAGATAACAATATACTTTTGTTTTCTTCACATTAGTGTTCGCACCGAGTCAATCCGAAACTAAAGCGAAAATTTAAACTCAATATAACCAGTTCATGTAGTTAAGTGCAGCAATGCATGACTTGGATACGAGTGACTGTCAGTTCGAACCCTGCTCGGTTGGCTAGATCGATTTTGTTATTATTCTTTACTTTTTGATTATAAACAACAAATATATATATTTTTAATATTTAAATGAATGTTTTATATAGTTATTATAATAAGTAATATTTATATACTTTATATATATGAATATTGTTTATATTATTATATGTAAGTAATCTTATATACTTACTTTATATGTGATATTAATATTATTTATATATTTCGTTATATATAGTTAAAATTGATACGATAAGAATTAAGAAGAACGAAGAAAATTACAAAAGTGAATAATATTTTAGGTTGAAATAAAATAATAGTAGGTAGGTAATTTGAAGAAACATTTATTTATATTATTATAATAAGTTGAAAAACCAAAATTTGTATCAAGTTTGTTGATATGAAAATACAATTGTTCTTATGCTTTTAACTTTAAGTATTGAGATTATAGCTTAATTATTCATTTTCTCAAAGAGAAAAGAAGATTGAAGCTTAACCCCAATCTTACAATCATAAACTAACTTACGTATGCGTATTTGCGTGCGACCAGCACATCCCCTGTAAAAAACAACGTATCAATATTTGGTATGACCTCCATTATTGTCAATGCAGCTAAGCAGACGTCGACGTATGGAGGCCACAATGTTTGCACATATATTTGTGCCACGTAAATCATCCCACAATTGAATGCAATGGGATTTAAGCTGCTCAGGACACCTCTCATCTCGTGCTTCCCATCTTTGAACCATGAAACCCCACATATTTTCGATGGGGTTTAGATCAGGGGATCGTGCTGGCCACGGAATAACTTTAATATCAGTATGCTGACTAAACCACTCTTTTACAACACTGGCACGATGTATTGGACAATTATCTTGAACAAAATGTAGTTCACTAAAGTCTTCCGATGGGCAAACATTACGCACAGTAGGTAGCATTATGTCACTTAAAACTTCGACGTAATTAGAGCTGTTGGCACGCGTAGGTATGAATTCCAACTCGCCCGGCCCTTGTGCACTAATCCACCCCCACATATTCACACTTATTCTACCTGACTCTGTATTCGGAATAATGTTTTTCTCAGACCAGCGAGTACTATTGTCTTTTCGCCATAAATTAAGTCTTCCTTTTTAGCATGATTTGAAAGTCTTCTCGTCAGAAAATATGGTCGTCTCCCAGTTAAAATCTAAATATTCCCAAGCAAAACGTAGTCATTCCTCCTTGTGTTTTTGTGTCAAAAATGGTTTTTTAGCTGGTTTCCGATGATGTAAGCTTTCAGCATGGAGTGCACGGCGAACAGTTCGCAATGATGTATCAAATTGATCTGCAAACATTCTAGTTGGAATGAAACCATTTTTTTCATATTCTTCCACCATGAAACGTCGCTGAATCGAGTTAATAAGCGGCGGCCTTCCACTTCTTACGAGACTCTTCAGACTATCTTCTTCCTCAAACCTCTTTATCCAACGGCTCACAGTATTTCTCTAAAAAACGAAAATATAATTTTTACTACACACTTGCAACTAGCGATTTATTTAATAAGGAAATCATACACCACAACTATCATCATAATTATAATCTTTAAAAATAACTTACACATAAGCCGGTTTCAGTTGAAATTTGAGAAATATTAAGCCCATTTTTACGCAAAGCGACAATATTTGCCCTGGCATCAATACTAATATTTGCTTGCATCTTGATTAAAGATATTCAAACAACATGCTAGTCGCAATAATAACACAAACGCTCGTAACAAAGTTCACCTACCAACAACGTCGTTACTTTATTCAATCGAGTAGCTTATTTTGTTTCACATTCACCCTCATTTTTTTCTTTTTTGTTAATAATAAGTTTAACTAATACACATCTCATCGTGTCTAACTTATCGTAGACGTTTAGAATTCATAATTAAAACACAAAAAGTGTAATATCACTTGGGTTCGAACGCAGGCTACAACGTGCGGACTATGTCAAAACGTTAACCGCTAAGCCACACGGACACATATTTTTCTAATTGAAATTAAATAGCAGTATCATATTACGTCGTCGTGACATGATAGGCTTGTCACTAAGGCAAATGATCATTATGTTGCACTCATTCTGACTAGATAATAAAGAAAGAGTGCGCTATACGAGATCGTGTATGTGTGCAAAATGTTTGTTGAAGAAAAAGGTCGTAAGTACGACTTGTTTTGATGCGATAGATTTTTGTAACTGCTACTGGACTTATGGCCGCTACTGTACATACAACAAGCAAGTTCTTTTGTGTATTGTCAAATGTTGAAAAGAAAAGACTTATTCAATAATGTTTCATAAAAATAATAATAGTATGATGATAAAACAATCGTAAAACAAAGCTCAAAAAAATATTTTTCTTCTAACAATTCTTAAAAATTGTCTTTTTCCTTCAGAAAAAAGACAAATCTTTAGACATTTTTTATTTTTTTTACGAGTCGTTTATTTTCTAGATTCTATCGTATATAACACCTAAATATAAGGCTAAAAGCGTCTGGTATTTTTGTCTCCGACGAGCAGCCGTTTGTCGTCAAAATTATGTCGAAGGATTCGGTACAAAATGCAATATTACTGTACTAGGAGAATTTAGGATGCAAGAGCGAGCGTAGCGAGCTCGGGACTCGGAGCACCCTGACATGTTGATACATGTTGAGAATTACGCAGCAGCTGGTTATTAAGGCTTTTGTTTCGGTTGTCATTCGATTCAACTAACTTCAAACTTATCGATGTTTTGAACCTTATTTGTAGCCGCGATGCGCTACGAGTATTGTCAATTACTTAAAAAAATCTTCTTACCTCGCCTTAAAATTTATTGAAAGTCAATCAATTTTACGGTATCCGGCAGTAAATATAGTACATGGAGTTTTTATAAGTCGGGGCTTGAATCAGAGGGTCTCTTTCTAGGCCTGATTTACACAGTACGATTGAAGTGCCCGTGTTATACCAGAAGTTGACGCAACAATAAAATTTGTACCGTCTAAACAGTGTTTAGATTTAGACAATGCAAGTCATTTGTTGCTTTAATTTCATTGTATTCCACAGACAAGTGTAGAGGGTGCTCCAATAAAATTCACTTTTATTGAAATTTATTACTTTTATTTGACTAACTTGCAACACAGTTAAGAATAGATTGCCTCCAAGAGCGAATGTGCTACGCCGGCAACCAGAAACAGTGGGGACCGGATGTAGTGCGCCACCACGTTTGTTAAAACAGTACCGTCAAACAGGCTGAATAGAAACGACACGAATGGAGAAAAATCTTTAAAAGGGGTTTTAACATTGAAATAATATAGTTTGTTGCCAACAAGTACACTTAATATTTAATTATAATACAGTAAACACATCAGAGTCCTTTTTGGCAACAAACTATATTATTTCAATGTTAAAATCCCGTTTAAAGTTTCGTCTCGATTCACCCCTGCATTACTATTCAACCCGTTTAACGTATTATTAATTACATCTTAAATATAATCCGAAACAATTCTACAATTATTTTGAATAATATTCAATTTAACGTTACATAAAATACAGAAATTTATTGAAGCATAGCTTTAAATGTAAACTCAATGTTTAACAAAAATAGATTATAAACACATCAAAAGTAATGCCATCTGGTGGTATGAGATGACCGTCATTTCTATCGTGAAAATGATTTTTACCGCATACAACAATAGCTAACAGATTGATATACTTCAAAAATCAATAGACTATCTTATTTTCACCTAAATTCAAACTCAAGAAAAATGCATCGTAAAAATGGGGCTCAAAGCTCGATGTGTGATATCACCGCCCGAGTATTGTCTGGGCCACGCACGAACAGGCGGAGTAAAACGTAACGTAAATTAGGATTGAAAATTGAATAATACTCGTTTGGCACATAATATTTACTTAGTTTAAATACTAAATAATGCTTTTCACAAAAATTTACCCAATTTTTTTTTCAATTTGATATTGTATAGTTGTATTTCCGATTCAAAAATCGTTCGAATTTACGTTACGTTTCGCCACCACGTGGCGACGTAACGTAAATTCGAACGTCGTTGTCTAGTAGCACCTCTACAAAGTAAGTACAATGCTTACAGAATTGGCAAACTTAAGTGGCAACGGGCAGGCTATGTATCTCAAAATACCAATGGCTATTGAAGCAGATGAGTTCTTTAGTGCAGACTGCGTATCGGTAAACGTAGTGTGGGATGACTTACGAATTGAAGATGTTGGCTCGGGTAGAGTAAATGCCAAATGCTGAGGTGTTGTGGCGTTACTTAAAGAAGGACTTTATCCAAGAATGCTATTGGTAGAGATTGTATAACGTATAGAGAATGTCCTCAGTGGAGGTGTCTTAAAAAGTATTGAAGTTGAAAAGGCATAGATTACTACCCAGCATTAGCTAGGTCACCAGAGAGCCTGGGCAAAGTAACATTCTATTATAGATAACGATGATAGAATAGTCAAAAAAGTACTGGATTGACATTAGCCACCCAAAAGCTTATATCATACATACATAAACTCACGCCTTCTTCCCATGGGGTTAGAAAATACAGAATACCACTTGCTACGATCCTTACATACTCCTATTGCCTCGTTTTCGTTCATACACGCAAGCCAGTTGCGACTACGCACCTAAGTTTATATCAATCCTGTTGAAATATATTTTATGAGTAAAAACGCTTTGAAAGCGATTGCCACTGATCTAGGTCTTCTGCTGCCAATAAAAATACCCGCGTTGTCTGAAAGCCAGATCAACTTTGAATAGCAAATCTACAGTAGAAGTCCGTACCTATTGGTTGAGCATAAATATTACCAATCTTTTAAACCTACAACCATAACTCTAGCACTAAAAGTCTCGTAGTTATTAACGGTTTAAAATTTTACATGTTTTTGTTGGTTAGAAATATTGAACTTACCATTAGTACACCGAGCGAAAAGACGTTTTCACGTCAAAATAAACGCCTCAATGACTTAAAATTTCAAATAGAGAATGAAAAGCCATTTCTGTTGTTCAAAGACCTTTTATTAAAGCGTAAATCAAACCAATAAACTCTAGTCTCGTCTACGTAAATTACATAATACTAAGAACTATTCCCAATAAAGCAGAGTACGAAACAAATTGCTTTGGAAATGAACATTTGGCAAGTGCATAAGGTTTTAATAACGTACAATGTCGAGCAAATAAGTACTAGCTAATATACGCAACATTGTTTGAGTTCCCGAAGTTCAACAGGGTGTAATATTTAATCTAACTTATGTGTACATTGTTCGTATTATACTCAGGATTAGAGAATGTGAAATAGAAATTGTGAGGCAGCTGCGTTTGGCTCGTAGTGTAATGTTGAAGATTTTCGCGGAAGAAGGTTTGTGACGCCTGATGAGTGAGCGTTGATCGCAAACCCTTGGTTGATATTAGTTTTATGGTTCAATATTAGAAGTATTTGAATCCATTAATGTCAAAATAATATGTAGTGTTAATGAAATAACTAAAAACATTTTAAATTCCTATGTAACTTTGTTTTCAAGATAAACCTCTGTGAACTAAGGCCGAATATTTTAATGAAGTCTTTATAGCAAAAATTCTTCTCCAAACGCCTGTTTGACACTTCCCGTAACCCAAGAGCTGGCGTTTACCTTGGCCAGAGGCTAAGAATTACCATACAACGTGGCAATGCCGCCAGTCTCTTGGGTACATTACCAGTCGACAGCGATGCGGAGGAATTTTTGACGCCATTTTTTAGTTTGTTAATAGTTTTAGTTAAGTTAGGTTAATTAATTAGATTAGATGTATGTTAAGTTTAGTGCGTGCAGCACACGTAGCATGACCATTGTAGAAACGAATTTTGTTGACGGAAGAATAGACAAAAATGACGTTCCGTTCACTCTTTCTGCTTTGCTGCAGTCGTACTGTCTTCTGACAGTACGACGGCAGCAAAGCAGAAAGAGTCAACTGCACTTTTTACGAAATTCAGTAGTTTATTCACGTTTTTCTTTTATTTTGCTTATATCTCGAAAATGGTGTGTCCTATCGCAAAAATAAAGAAAATTTCGACCCCCTTTATGAGAACCTTAAACTCCTAAAACTTAACATGTAGGTAATAATTTTTCGCATTTTCCATACAAAAACTGAAAATTCCATTTTTCATTCCATTTTTATACTTTGTGGCCGTCGAGTAAAAAGTTTTCTACTGTCTTTAGCATGGCGATTACAAAATCAAATTGTCTTCACTACCTTAGACAACTGTCAGTTGTCAGTGTGATTTTGACGTTTGGGATAGAAAACTTTCTTCTGAAATAGTCTACATATAAAAAGACCTAGACAACGATCGGTAGAAACGAAAGACAAAATGATGGATTGTAGAAGGATTTTTACGGTGCTATGTCAAAAATGGAGAAACGAAATGTCACTTTGTATAAAAAAAGCTGTGTCTTGTCTTCCAAGAAATAGAAAGCGTCATGCTACGCCTGCAGAGGACTTGGTTGTTCTTTAGCCAAAGTGTTAGCATTGCCATTCAACGTGGTAATGCTGCCAATCTTCTGGGCACGTTTCCGGATGACACCGATGCGGACGAGTACTTCGACGCCTAAGTGTCCTTTTGTTTTTGTATTTATTTGTATAGTTGGTTAGTTAATCATTTAATTTAGGACCTAGTGTAAATAGTTAGTTTTGTTAAATATTGTTAAAGTTATAGAATATTAACTTCAAATAAATAATTAAGAGGTCGATTAATATAATAATATATAATATAATAACTCCAACTTGTCCCACTGCAGGGCAAAGGTCTCTTCTCATAGAGAAAAAGCATGAGCCTTGATCTACTCGAAACGTGTTAGCGATTTCGGACTCAAATAGCGTAATAGTTTCTAGCCTATATACTGACCAGACTTTCAGGGAATATCTATGCAAATTTTGAACAAAATCTATCCGGTAGTTTTTGTGTGATGCTGTAACATACATGCATACAAAGAGATACACATTCTAAAAAAAACAACGTGCAGTTTTGAATTTTCTACGATTTTATTTTAAGTATAGATAAGTCTAGGTTTCCTCACTATGCCTTCCTTCACCGATGCCAGTAATGTCCAAGACAAATTCGGAAAAAAAAAAACGAATTTGGGGAAGTCACGTTAGTACCTGTCCGGATTTAACCCCACAACCTCATGCATAAGAGGCGAGGCAACCAATGAGCCGTCACGACTATATAAAAAAAACACGTGTGGCACTCGGGGACTGCCGCGGTAAAGCTATTGCATAGCATTTTTTATCAACTTATGCAATTATAATTATTTATTTATGCAGTATTTTTTTTTCTTTGATATTAATTAAAGTACAGTCGTACCATATACATACACGTTAAGCGAACGCTCGGCCGAGCTACATGGTAGGCGGAGTGGGGGGTGTTTGGTTTTATTTTCGTTACGGAATTTCTTGATTCGGTCGCCGCTCAAAGCCCACGATAAAAGCTATGCAATAGCTTAAAAATTTCATGATGAAACTTTAACACTATACTAATTATCTAGATATTAGTCCCACGCTAATTTGTTTAACATAAATATTCTAGAAACATTTTAGAGTGGAATATGAGCAGTTACACCAGAACACTAGAACAACTCGCCTGGAGCGATCCATCCGACAGTTAATTTAAAATAACTTGGAACTAACTGGAACTTAAACACAGGACTTAATTGACGGTAGTGAATTTCAATTAAGTTGTGCCATTGTTTCTTGAAACTTGATGATTTATTTAAGCGTTGAGTTGGTCAGTATTACATACCGGCGGGGTAATTGCGTAACACACTAACAGTAGGAATGGGTTTCATTTTGACAGTTCAACAACATTCATTGCGTTGTTTATGTAGTTAAGCAGACGAATTTATCGAACATGTAAAGCAATGGATTGGCTTCAAAATGATTCAGATTGTGATTGATTGCATGTTAAGCAATTCGGGTGACGCATTTTTTTTTTGTATTTATCCTCCTTCGTTTAAAACATATGTAAAATTTTCTTTCGATAAGATAAGATAATTTATTTATCCAAAACATGATTAAACACACAATAACATGTCATGCAAGAAGTTAAATTAATCACAGTAATTTTTTGCCTCAACGGCGTACAAATATAAATAGGTAAACATGGAATAATTACAAATGTATCCATTATTCAAAGCATTACAAATTAGAACATAAAAATTAAAATATACTACATCATAGTGTCAGCAAATCAACTCATTATAGAAAATGTATAATAAAATAGCAATTAAATGTCAAAGTACATAGGAAAAATATCTGGATATTTCACACAACTCAGAATAATTTATCAGTCAGAAATTCGTCAGTGCTGTAATAGGCTTTCTCTAACAGACGGCTTTTTAACCTACTTCTTAATTTTTCTTTTGTATATTCCCTCCAATATTTTGGCAACGTTTTATAAAGGATCGGCGCCATACAGAATATCATTTTACGCAGTAGAGCTGTCCCCGGATCTAGGAATGCAAAGTTTGCTATTATCGCGTCTGTTTCGAATAACTTTATCTGACAATAGGGGGAATAGGTGTGGGTTCGAATCGACAAACATAATGGTCTCTAAAAAGTACATGGATGGAAGGGATAATAATTTTATATTTTTTGAAAAATGATTTGCAGTTGGCAGTAACATGAAGTTCAAACATAGTTCTAAGGCACTTTTCGAGGGATCTCATTACAGAAAAAAAACTTAAATCGAATGGGTAGATTTGATTAGAGATATAAGCCAAAATTCCTCGAGTAAACTGCATATAAAAACAATTATATCGATTTATTAACGGTAATCAGACGAATTGTTCATTGAAGTTACAAGTTATTCCGTTGTAAACTGGGTACGTATTCTTTCTTATTCGTTTAATCGAAAGCTCTGTCTCTTTGTCTCGATATTCTATCCTATTTCTTTGTCATAAGGACGTTCAGTGAAACTTACGCTTGTCTTCGAGTGTCTTATTTATTTTACCATTTATGTAAACACATATAAACAGACAGGAAGAAATGAACAGAAAAATACATTCAAAGGTGATGCTTATTGCTTATGTCAATAAGAATCATACCTTCAACAAAACATTGCATAACTTTGGATGCCAAGCTTCAATGGGGCCCCCATATAGACAAATTGTCGAAAAAGCTTAGCTCTGCAGCATACGCCGTTAGAAAAATTCGTGATTTAACTGATTTAGAGACTGCCCGTTTAGTATACTTTAGTTATTTTCATAGTGTGATGTCGTACGGTATTCTGTTGTAGGGAAATGCCGCCGATATTCAGACAATTTTTGTTTTACAAAAAAAGGCAATTCGTTCAATTTATAAATTAAGTCCCAGACACTCCCTCAGAGATAAATTTAAAGAGATTAATATTGTTACTGTGCCTTCTCAGTATATTTATGAAAATCTTTTGTATGCACATAAAAATATTAATCTGTTTAAAAAATACAGTGATATCCACAATATAAATACTAGGAACAAGCACAAATTTCTTGTTCCTACAACCAGGCTCAAGAAAATTGGTGGCTCCTTTAGATGCCAATGTATACGTTTTTATAATAAACTTCCTAGCCACATTCAAGATCTAAGCTTTAATAAATTCAAATCTTTTATAAAGCGGAAATTATGCCAGAAAGCCTACTATACTGTGAAAGACTATATTGAGGACAAAAAGGCTTAGGATTGAGCTGCTCCAATAAACTTACACAGTGAATGTTGATTTTAGTTTGCTAACTCTTTTTAGACATGAATATTTACTATAAAAAGTATTATGTTATTTTCATTATTGTGAATATGAGGACTATGTGGGTCATTTTTTTCAGTTTTATTCTTGGTCTGTCAGTTTAAGTAGTCTATGCGGCCTACCCAAATGTCCTTTCTTTGGTATTGTTCGTCGAATCGTTGAGCTCCTTAAGTTCTGAGTTGAGCTGCACGGTTACTGACAAATGCGTGCACTGACTGGACAGGTCGACTTAATCTGTGTGGTTCTTTCCTCAAAAGACCATTTCAGACACCGATCTACATGGTCTTCAAACATTATTACCGAATTTATACATACACATTGACATTGATAAATTTTATATATACAATGACATGAGTATTTACTTGTAAAGTATTATATTATTTTAATTTTGTGAATGTGAAGACTATGTGGGTAATTGCTTTTTTTTCTTTCTAATTTAATTTTAATTATGATCTGGCAGTTTGAGTAATTTATGCGGCCTACCCAAATGTCCTTTCTTTGGTATTGTTCGTCGAATCGTTGAGCTCCTTAAGTCCTGACTTCCTGAGTCGAGCTGCACGATTACTGACAAATGCGTGCACTGACTGGACAGGTCCACTCAAACTGTGTGGTTCTTTCCTTAAAAGACCATTTCAGATACCAATCTGCATGGTCTTCGCATGACCTGACCAAGATTATGTCTGGACTTTAAAAGAGACTGTGACCTCTGAGTTTGTTTCGGCCTTTCTTCTCAGAGTAGTCAGATAGGAAACGCCGACCTCATCTAGTTTAAAAAAACATGTTTGACGTGTAAAAGTGTTTGTACAAACCTACTTACAGAAATAAAATCATTTATCATTTAAACGGTATGCCAATTTTCTCATCTACTCTATTATTAAAAATTCTGCCTGTATCTATCACGATCCTTATCCCCTATTATTTCTCTTAGGTATTGGCCGTGTTTATCCAGCCGAATTCCGGACTAACCCCTGGGCTAATTTTCTAACCTGTGAGTCGCAATAAAGTAACCTCTCGACCTACAACGAGACTATACACTATAACACTCGGTGAATCTATCACGACCGCGCACGACGTTTGATGGATGTTCCAGATATTTATATTTTTATTATTCTAAATTACACTGTTGCAAATTTATTTCGTCATAATAATTTTTATAAATCATATTATTAGAAGCCTCCACGTGTAATTTTAAATTGCGGAGATAAATCGTTTACGAGAAAAATAAACAAAAACGTAGAAATTTTGCAATATTTTTTCACTTTTGATATCTTTTCTCGCCATTGAATATTTTGTTTTATGTCAGCTCAGCGCACTAAAATGTTTTACTTCATATTAATGATTAAATAAATACGTATATTTAGCGATTTACATACTTTTTATGCATATTTCATTTTATATATTCATTACGTATGTTTCGCTGATTTAAATTAGTGCTATTAAATTAACACTTATAATAAATTTACCGAATATGGCCAATATGAGAAAAAAACGTAAAACGACGCCATTTTGTGTTGTCACTGTTACTTCACAAAGTCTGTCTGTCTGTCAATATAATCCTTCTAGGGCGGGTCCGACATGGTTAGGTTAGGTAATATTTTTATAAGCCTTGATTTTCCTTCTGGGGCGGATCCGACATGGTTAGGTAAGGTTAGAATATTGAAGAAATCCTATCTCAAAAAGGAGGGGGTTCCGCAACTTTTCCTTCACAGGGATGGTTCAATACCCCCTCCACCCCCTCCCTTCAAACCGATAGATGTTAAAGTGAAGTCCTGCCGTTAGGGGTAGTCAGAAGCTCAAAAGTCTGAAAACTAGTATTACCAAGGTGTATCGTGTTACCCAGTAACTGGGTTGTGGAGGTCAGAGAGGCTGCTGAAACTTAGGCCTTCTATGTATAAAGAAGTGGAGCGTACCTAATGCAACATGGGTGCCGGGTGGTGGATGTAACAGGTAATTTTTTTTTTTTTGGTTTTAGGACTTATTCTAGTTTTCTCACGATATTTCCGCTAATAGTTTCACATCGGCAAAGAAATCTACTCCGTTTACGTCATCATTATCCTGTCCTTATCCCAATATATTTGGGGTCAGCGCAACGTGTCTTTCTCTTCCATACTTCTCTATTAGTCATCATCTCGGTAGTCATCCCCTTTCTAACCATATCATCTTTCACACAGTCCATCCATCATGTTTTTGGTCTTCCCCTACTCTTATAGCCATCGAAATTCATACTCAAAAGTTTCTTCACGACATCTTCCTCATTCTTCGGTATCACATGCCCATACCATGACAACTGATTTCCACACAACTTTTCAGTTACCGATGCCACTTCCCCACTCTGCCTCCGTCTCTCTTTTCCCTTCTTCACTTGCTCTTATGCACTCATTTCTTATTCTATCAATTTGTGTAAGACCACACATTTCTCCTAACATTCTCATCTCAGCAGCATGCCTTTCATTCACCCCTTTTGTGGCCCAACATTCTGATCCATACAAGACACCAGATCTAACCATTGTTTTATATATATATTCGCGATTGTTCCCGTGATCTTCCGCTATTTCATCCATCCAGTGTTAATTCTGTGTTTAACCTTTATGTATAAAAGTTTTTTCAGAACGTTTTGTGAAACATTCAACGTTGCTTTTATAAAGGCATGTTTCATATACAATATTATTCTCATTCACTTTCAAAAAAATTATCGCAATTAAACGAAACAAAATGAATCGTGAATAATGGAGTTCAAACTTTCATTGAGCGTTCCAATACATTATTTTTAATCGAAACAGATGGAATGAAAATAAAGCAAATAGGTACTTTCAATTTTTCATTCAACAAAGAATGATTTCGCAAACATTTTCACAAAAAATATTGCAGCTGTTATAAAATGCTGCGCTAAAAATATTTAAAGTAAGTAAATAATATATTATTCTTGTTAAGAAAATATAGTCTTTATTAAAAAGGTTTTAAATAGCAAACTATTTAAAATGGCTACTCTTTTCAATTGAGTAAAAAAATGATTTTATGCAAATAAAAAATCACAAAATATCCAAATGTTCCTTCCTCTCTTTTTCATAGGAATCAAATTATTATCTGTTTTGATATTTTTGCCCTATTGCTTAGCATGACGTGCTGGGTTCGATTCACGGATCGGGCAAAGTGATATTGCGTTTTTCCATCTGGAATTTCTCAGGAGGAGCCCGGAGTCTGGATTTTTGCCCAGTTGATGGCAATAGGCCCGCCCCCTGTCATATAGGACTCAAACATAACTGGCTAAATGTGGGTGTACTATGGGTACACCTCTGCCTACTCCTTCGGGGAATACAGGCGTGATGTTATGTTTATTGGTCAAAGTCAAACTCGAAACATTAATTTCAATTAGACTAGATTATTAGGTACAGGCACTTTTCATAGTTTTTTTTTTTTTAAGCTTTTCTAATCTTTGATTTTGTGTTAATACTAGGCACGATTGATCACCAATGAGACCTTTGAACCATCTAACAAATAGAAGTACCCGCACTTGAATAAAATTTAATTACTCGGTTCTTGCTGCTAGCATCCTCGCACAAAATGAATTGGTACAGAAGGTCAGCTCCTCACAACGAGCGAAAACAGCCGCACGCACACATATTGCACCTTCGGTGCAAGAAAGTCACAATTCCGAACACTTGTTTTTGTTGTCTTTTATTAGGATTTTTTAAATAATTCAAAATAAGCTTTTTACGTGAAACTATAGCAAAAGCAATAAACAACTAATTTTATAAAGATTTCAAATAGTAATTCAGTAATAAGGCAATAAATGCGAAAAAAACTTAAAAGTCCTCTCCTGTAAAATTTATAAATGTGCTGTTGTGACTTTGTTGCACCGAAGGTACGATATGTAGATGATGTTTTACAACATAATATAGGTAGCATTTACTTTTGTGCATCCTGTTGAAGATCTACATATCTGTGATATTATCATGTGCGTCGGCTTTTTACACCTTCTAAAATAAAACCCACAAACGCTGATACCACACTAAAAATGCATCCATTCTCACATGCTGATTATCCATTGTGTAATTTGCGTAGCACTTGTTAATAATATATAAATGTCAATCTCAAAAGATTCTTCTATGTGACCACTGCACGCACAGACATCATAACTTTGTTAGTGTTGTTGTGTTAAAGCGCGAGAGGCGGCGCAACGGAATGTTGCCATTATTTAATATTATATTTTGTACAATTGCCAATTATTATTGATCCATTATTTTTATTTATTGTTTCGCACACGAATCGCAGTATTATGCTGAGCGCCATCACAGAAAAAAATATTTTCTCAATTTTGTTTTATTTTAAATTTCGTAGCCACATTAGCCGCAAGGAATAATATTTTTTATTCTATTTTTTTTCTTAGTAGACGCGTAAATACGGCGATCTCAAACAAATGCCAGTCGCGAGTGCACTTGCACTCGCTGTACGTGAAGCATGTCTATGTGTGCGTGCGTTTTCGCTCGTATTAGGGAGCTGGCCTGCTGTACCTATCTATTCTGTGACCCTGGACAGCGGATACTGAAGCTTTTGTTGCCGACTCGTACTTCCGCTCTAAACAATGGCGAACGCCGTGAAAATAAAGTTTATTGGACGTTTTAGGGCTATAGAGTTTTTATGGCATTCTTATTGAGAGGTGAGATAATTAGTTGATGTGTTTTTGTTTATGTTGTCTGCAGGCGATGCACGTTAAGGGAAAACGTTTAGGCGCCTACAAGTACAGTCGCGAGCACTAATATGTATACATAAGCAACTTTCAATAGTGATTTTCTTCCACTGTGTTGATTCAAATTTTATTTTGTTATGAACATATGTAGTATTTTAGAACCCATACTATTATGAAATAGGTCTTTTCTCAAAGTTGCAATCGTTATTGCACGAGGAAATTGATTTTGAATTTTGCAAGGTTTGTACATATCTTTCCTCATGACTGTAGATGTTTACCAGAATCAAATCCAGCACTCTAATTGTATAACACACTATCTATCACAATCTGAATCATTTTGAAGCCTATTGCTAATACACTGCTTCATATGTTCGAAAAATTTGTCTGCTTAACAACGTAAATAACCCAATGAAAGTTGTTGAACTGTCAAAACAAAAGCCATTCCTACTGTTAGTGTGTTACGCAAGTATGCCGCAGGACGTAGAATCTTAAAGTAGTTGCTTTGTGTTTCTGTAAAATTAAAATCGTGACGTTTATTAAATAATACATCCAGAGACATTTTACAAGACACTTGGAATATAATATTTAGGTACTAACATTTTTGTCTTGCGTCAGTCTACCACTTAAAGGAATTAGTTAACTTCGCAAAACTATGACTCTTTATCTGCGCCATTTGTAATAAGCTATCTCGAGTATCTTACTTTATATAAAAAAAATACAAAAAAGTATTCGTATAATTCGTCAACAATGATATTTAACACACAATTTCTTCATGTGGAGCCTAATGAAAAGTTGTGGGTTAAATATCCATCCATGGTTCAAAATAAATTTAACATTCATCAGAATCAAAGTTCAAAAAAGCTTGCCAGACCCAGTTCTCGTAAAATGTACCCCAACACAATACCAGTAGCAAAGGGTACATTTTTCTAAGATACCTGTTCTACTCTACTCCCTCTCTCTTCCTTCTTCTACTTTCTTCTCTTCTTTTTCTCTTCTCTATATGTACTCCGGTTTACCATATATCTTTAATGTGATTATATTATTTGTCTATAGAATACTGACTGTGCCATTTTTAAAAGGGAAGCCGGTAGGAATCGAGTTGTATAGAACCTTCGCCACTGCACGATACTATTGTTCTCTCCCCACAAAATAACTCGAAACAATAGGTAATAAACGAAGTAGCGGTCAGAGTGGAAAAACAAAGGAAACACAATGAATCAAGCTCTAAAGAGTCAAGTAAACTTCGTTCAACTGTTTGTCTACCTTAAGAACTCCCACTTTCGTTTGATAGATGTGGTCTTAAGGGGTCGTGGTGTGAAAATAGTTCATTTGCGTAATTTTGTGATTTTCTGCTTTAAGCAGGACTGAGTAGACTCAATCTGCCTATCCTTTTCCCAACTATGTTGGAGTCGGCTTCCAGTCTAACCGGATGCAGCTGAGTACCAGTATTTTACATGGATCTGCCGCCTTTCTGACCTTCACAAGCCAGTTACTGGGTAACACGACTTGGTAAGACTAGTTGGCAGATTTTCGGGCTTCTGACGACCTGTAACAACTATCAAAGATCCACGAATGACAGCCGGGACCAACGAGTTAACGTAATTTCCGAGGCGCGGAAGGGTTTTTGGAATGTAATGGATGGTCACCCATTCACGAACCAACTGTGGCAAGCGTACCTTAACCTTCGATGGACCCTTGCGGCTGCTATTATTTAGCCTGTAATGATGTATGATAAATTATTTAATTATTATTATTAATTCATTATTTTATTTATTTTTATAATAATTTATGCCTCTCTAATCTCCCTCTAATCTAATTTAAAGCAAGACGTCAGTGGAAAATAAAATTGCTTGTCAGACTTTTGGGCTTTCGACTACCCTTAGCGACAGTCAAAGATGACAGGTGGTACCAACGGCTTAACGCGCTTTCCGAGACAAGGATAATACAGGTAATAGATCGTCACCCATCCATGAACCGACCGCGGCAAGCGTAGCTTAATCGTCGAATCGGCTCAACTATGCGAGCTAAGCTAAACTAACTTAGTTTAGCTGGCGGTGGACTATCGGCTTTAAAGTCTGGCGCATATTACAGTCGCATGGGCCACAGCACATCGCATTTCAACACAAAAAAGGGTTGTTCTGTACAGTTCATACAAAATTTACAAACGTGATTTCGGAGGATTTTTGCAATGCGTTGCGGCCCGTACAAATGAATGTGCGCTTCGCTTTAACAGTAAGTATCAGAAATACAATTTTATAATGTTTAAGGGTACTTCAGTAACGCAAGATCAGCGGTTGAGATTGTTCTTGGGGTAGCTTATGTCCATCCAGCAGCACTTTTGGCTGATAATTGATGTATGTTATCGATATGCATCTAGATATAACGGATGTAAAAATATACTTAACTAAGCCGAGAGTTAATTGTTCTCCCCGTAATTGATATATGTCTTTTTACTGGGGCATACCTGGGGATCTTCTGGTTTAGGAGATTAAAAATTCTACCTTTTACTGACTTTTTTTTACGAAAACAAGATTTTAATGTTATAATTTTAAATACCCCCACGACCCCTGTACCTTTTCAGGCACCTATAAGCACAATTGTGTGTTACATTGCGCACTACCGCAAACAGCATTTTTCACACCAAAAATAAAAGTATTCCCAGCAATAATTTTTGTGCAATGTTACTTAGTTTGATGTACAGAATGCGCAGTTGACTGCTTGCATGTCATGGTTATTTTTACACCCTGTAATAGCACTATGTAATTTTAAAGCTGCAAGAAGAAATTCACAAGATCCACCACTCAATCGCTATTTTGCATCTGGCTATATGTGTAGAGTTGTTATTTTTTTGTAATTATAATCAAGGTAAAGAAAATATTCAACTCAAAAACAATTATTTGATCAGTCAATGACCATCATTTTTTGAACACGTAAAGAATATTATTCGTCGTAAATTCTTTAAATTTATCATTCTTCTACAAACAAATTGCCACCTCTCCAGAAAGTCTAGACCAATTTTCCCGAAGGACCAATCCTAAATAAGAAAATTATTCAAATACAAATTTAAGCTCAAAATTTAAGCTCCAAAGTAATGATGACGTATCAACTAAATACCGAAGACTCATCACTAAACGATACTTCGTCTTAAAATGATAAATTGTTCTTATACTAGATCAAGTCTTATCCTTAAACTGGCTCACCTACATTCTGTATTATTAGCTAAATACAACTGAATTTGGTACCTCGCAATCAATACCGTTTCATCTAGTTCAGAACTTTAGCCTAGGGATGGAATGGGGCCATGTTACATCCCAGTTTGAAGGTATGAACTGAAATGTTAGCGGAGGCGGAAGTAGAAAATAAAGAAAATAGATTAATTAAACATTTATTCGAAGACATGTGACATCCATGGCACCCGCACTGGGCCCGCGTGATGGATTATGGCCCATTCTCTCGCACAGAGAGGAGGCCTGTGGGACAATATAGGCTGATTATGGTATGTTGTACTAAACTTTTATTAAAGAAAAAAATCAACCTACTGGTAATCAATATTTTGAAGGGGCAATTTATATTTTACAAAAAGCAGTTTTTCAGCTTTGTCATCTTCTCAGCGATTTCAAAGTTTTTCATAACCCGGCTGCGGGACTTGTACTGAATCTGGCCATCTCATGGTAGTAAAAACTTGAAACTTCGAGTTATATCTCCACCATATTAAAGGTTCTTCACTTAGATGGAGCAGATTTTCTTTATTAGACCTCCCTTACAACTCCGTTAGAAACTTGAGGAGGCGGAAGCTAGTGCGGAGGTACGATTTCTTGCGGAAGTTTTGCATTTTTGGAGGTGAAGGCGAGGCTCCGTTACAACCCTAGTTCAGCCACTACCCTGGATAAGATTAATGTTTTGCCAAGTTTAGGCGTAGATGGAATAAGACCTATTTTATACCAAAGAGCCGATAAACTGGCCTATCATAAAATCAACCTTACCTGTGATTGTTTAAAGTCGTTAATTGCACGTACAGGATCTTGATTGAAGTTTCTATTCACGTAACCGCAAGTTGTACTATCGCGGGCCATCACCGGTCCGGGGCAGCGGAAGTCACATTCGCACCCGCAGCCCCTGACGCAGTTCTACGAGGAAACACCGAGGCGGGTTTACTCAGTAAGAGTCTGACAGAATAGAATAGAATAGAATACTCTTTATTATGTACACAATAAAAAATACACATATAAATGTAGAAATTTTACATAGGGTGACACAATGGGCTGTCTTATCACACACACATACCCACAGACCCTTCTGCCCACCCTAGGGCGGAGGACATCCATGAAGATTTCCACTCCAACAAAAAAAAAACGTGAAGGACATGAAGAAATGCAGTTGATTTTATACCTAACCTGTCTATAAATAGGGTTTCATATTGATTGTACAATAAAACTTGATGACTCTTACAGTTTTTTTTTTCTGCCGCAGTTAGGTGAAGAGAAAGAAGAGATTTTTTTTATTAATTTGCGTGGAACTGTGACAGCAAAACTTATCGTCTCCAATTAATTTAAGACTGTATGTAAATTAAAATAGAGTTTTAAGCCGAATGTTCTTATACGTGGAGTCACAATAGACTAAGAGCTAATAGTACTAACCTAATTTAAAAAAGAAAAACAGAATGAAAGTAATAAAGAGCTAAGTATTAGTGAGCGTTTATTTGTGACCCTTTCCCTAATTTCTAGCTCAATCATGACCCAGAAACCTAAGACAAATATTGGACTAAGTTATTATTTCATTGCCTACCTTTTAAGTAAAAATTTAAATACTTCTAGGCTTCTGTTCCGTCCGCGTGAAAGTCAATTTATACATTTTTTATTTTATTATAAATCCTACTTTGTTCCAGTGCTGAGCGAAGGCCTCCCCCAAATCCTTCCAAGCATCTTTTTCCAGGGCCAGCTCGATCCAACCCTTATGGTACGCATCTAGGTCATCTCGCCACCTCTTCCTGGGCCAGCTATACCATAGAACATAATTATCCTATGACACTTGGCAAAAGTGTAGCTTTCTTTCAATGAAATAATTTTTGTACCCGAATCAGTAATTACATCTATAGGACACCTGACAGCTTACGCGCCGTTGGCGAGCATTGATTTGTTTGTTGGCTTTATTGGCTAATTTAGTATGGAAACGTTCGAGAACACTTTGCGAAACCAGTAAAATGTACACGTCATGAATATTACAAGTTGCATGCGACCACTCGTTAGCCTCTGATGAACATGTTCAAATGTGTCCATACTATGTTCCTAAGATGCACGCAAACCGCACTGTTCGTGCACGTGCATAGGTGTGGATCCATCTTTACAAACACCCTAACAATTTTAATTCTTTATAATATTCGTTTAGATGTTTGGATTTGTTAATATCGACGAGGACCTAAAATAAATCGCAAGATTGTCACCAAGTAAGATGAGATAATTCATACAGATAATAGTCCTACCATCATCAAACGCTTCAGTCTTCATAAGATTTAAGTAACAAGTGACATTAAACCTGTCAATACAAATTACACACACACCTGTCCATTATATTACTCCAAACATCATTAAACAAAGTTCAGGATATCCCTAAACTATAACGTAACAAAGATGCCTTTACCCTTCAGACTCCAAATTGTTGAAACAGAGATACAGCAATCAGTACCCAAAAGTTTCCCAATCCACATTTAACACCTTTAGAGTGAGACCACAGAATATACAGATACAGAAGAACAACTCCTTAAAACGAGTTATCATAGGTGCACGCACACATACATAGACGCCTACGTACGGCGATTACAAAAAAATGCCAGTTCGCGACGGGCATTTTTTTTTAATCGCCGTACGTTAAGCGTGTCTATGTAATCGTGCATTTCCGCTCTTTGTATGGAACTGACTTTCTGTATCTAACTTTTTTATGTTAAGACCGAGACGCCCCAGGTTGAATTGTTTAATTATATTGTAGTACCCACAGGTAGGGATCTAAATTAATAGTACTTTGTATGTTTGTAAGTTCTCGGTACAGTTATAGAAGTTAGAAAGGAGCAACGAGTGATTGAAGCTAATGATGAAATTTGAGAACAAATTGCTTTTGGTATAAAGTAAGGTAATAAATTTAATGAAGAGAAGAAACGTGAAAGAAAGAGCTAGCGTAAGAATTCTCAGAATTTACCTCAACAATAATGAAGGAATGGTCAGCAAATATGTAGTTAGTTATATGTAGTCTTTGGAAACCCAATTTTTTGCTGATATCATACAAATGTCGAACTATTTTTTTTTTTACTTTAAATACCAAGGAATTTAAATCTTATTCTAAAAAATCCTTTCCTAATTTTTTAATAATACCAGTTAATTGCCAGAATTAAGTGATTTCTTCCCGCAATGATTATTATTTCTCCTAAAAACACGGACTACTTCATGAAAAACCGAAGCACGTGTTCAATTAAAACTAAATTGATTTACACAATCTATTAGACGAAAATTGCAAATTGTTCCTTCGACAGGAATGGACTGATAATGGCAGGAGTCCGGAACTGTCAGCCCATCGACTGTAAATCTATTTGATTTATTATTCGAAGAGACCGGACACAGAAAAGAATAGTACAGAAGGCCGGCTTCATAGAACAAGCGAAAAAGCGCGCACGCAGACACGCTTCACGTACAGCCCGAGTACAAGCGCACTCGCGACTGTCATTGGTTTGAAATCGCCGTACGTGCGCTTTTTATGTATGCGCGTGCCTGTTTTCGCCCGTATGGAGCTGACCTTCTGTAACTATCTATTCTGTGCCCAGGCTGAGCCAAAGACGTCCTTTGCGAAACCATTATTTTTATTCCGATAGGTGTCAATGAGGATTGTCGAGGATATTCTGTTTATTGATTTTGGTCACGAAGAAAACAGGGTTTTGTCAGTCATATCCTCCTCCATATATAGTAGGGAAATAATATAGAATTGTTTTAAAAAAGAAGTTTGATCCGCCGAAAGGACCCAGATTATAAAGCTAGAATGCTGACGTAAGCTATTGATTCACTGTAACAATTACATAACATTAGAAATTTCATATGTGCTCTTATTAACTTACCTCTATAAATGAGTAGTATTCTGTGAACTCAGAGATTACTATATTTAACCCGACACATTACATGTTAACAAACAAAAAACAACTTTTCATTTCTCATACACGGAAAGTAGTGTTTGTTTGATCTGAGTAGCGGGTGGAAGATGCTGCTTCCCGTCTTAGGGCGGGAAAGACTCATAGTAATTGCTTCCCTCTCTAGGGCGGGAAGGAATTTTAAAAATAGAAATAAATTTGGTTAGGTAGTAGGCTACGAAAAATTTTACATACTTAAGAAAAATATCGATAAAAAAAATGTCGGGGCCTTTGAGAGTGTATAAACAGCCAGTGTGAATTAAAAAAAATACCTATTAAGGGGGAGGCGCTAAGGTAGCCCGCGAAATTCAAATTTACTTACGTTTTTTGCAATTTGCAGTTAATCACCAGAAACGCAATTGATACAGAGCTGCAATTTGCAAAAAACCAAAGAATATTTGAATTTGGCGGGCTACAACTGAAGATCCACGGCCCGCGGTGGTGACGCGGTGTGTTCCATATTTAAAATTTAAAAAAGACTATATAATTTGGCGGGATACTAACTCTTGTAAGCTTGCTTCGTACTAATGAAACTAAACGTGACATTGGCTGAATGCACAAACCGTGTGAAGCCACAAGAAAAAAAAACTGTAAACTGTACCGAAATTCAAAACATCAGTTTTATAGACTAGTATTTGATAAAAATGAGTCTCAAATTATTATTATTATTAATTAATATTTTAGAAAAACTGCTATTTTTACTTTCCTTATATTCGAAATGAAAAGTAGAGTGTTTAACACGGGTGGAAGTCATCAATTCCTACTCGGACTATAGCCGCCCTCACTGCGCTCGGGCGTCTAAATACCTCGTATGGGAATTGATTCCTTTCGACCCTTGTATAACAATCTACTATTATTTCCATCAAGCATAGCAAATTTTAAAGCAAGACACTCAATCTGCTTAGCCTTTTCCCAACTATGTTAGGGTCAGCTTCCAGTCTAACCGGATGTAGCTAAATACCAATATTTTACATGTAGCGACTGCCTATCTGACCTCCACAACCCAGTTACTGGGTAACACGATACCCTTACGATTAGTAAGGCTGGTTGTCAGACTTTTGGGCGTCTGACTACCCGTAACGCCTGTCAAATATCTACAAGCGACAGCCGGGACCAACGGCTTAACGTGCTTTTCGAGGCACGGAGGGGTCTCGATATTTAATGTATGATCATCCATTCATAAATCAACCGTGGTAAGCGTACCTTAACCTTCCATCGACTCTTGCGGCTGCCATTATTTAGCCACATGCCTCTCTTATCTTCCTCTTATCTAATTTAAAGCAAGTCGTCAGTGGAAAATAAACATCCTAAAGAAATTCGTGTAAATTAACATTAATGTTAACGTTCTAATACCCACATCCAATAACCCCCGCTACAAATGCACCAACAAACGCGAAGTGTCTCAATGAACTGAAGTCAGTATAATTAGCTCTATCAAAAGCAACGAATGGCGTTTCATTAACGGCTCAAAATGCTTTTTTGGATGAGGTCCAAGTCAAAAACTTAAATGGATGGTGGATAAATTGTAATTTATGGTGGAAGCTTGTAATTAGCAATTGTCAGTTGTTTACTATTTCATTATCATTTACGTGTATTAGTCTCTAAGCTTTCTTAAAATTGTAAAAATAAATAATAAATAATATTATTTCCTCTCGGCAGTAGCAAATTAAAATGTTAAAATATTTTGCTTCACACTAGCTGTTTCGCGCCAGTTTGTTTCCGATCCAGGATCAAAAAGATGCCTATGTCCTTACCCAGGTCATGGTCTATCGGTGCGCTAATTTCTTACAAATCCGTTGAACCGTTTTAGCCTGAAAACGTAACAAACAAACTTACTTTTGCATTTATATTATTATAGTTAGGATAAACCAACATGGGCACTTCTGAAACGTCACAAGCTAGTTGCACGGTTCCAATTGGTCGCTTCTTATGGAGAAGAGCCGGCAAGAAACCCCGCGGTCACTTTTTTTTTAATAATTTAAAATACTAGTATTCAGCTACACCCGGTTAGACTGGAACCGACCCAAGCTATGTTGGAAAAAGGCTAGGCAGATTGTTTTATTATTTAAAGAGTAATTGGCTTTTACAATGTTTTCTTTTTAATTAGACTGTTAATAGGGTATGGGAGGACAGTGTAGGCCCAGTGTAGTACCAAGCTTGACTGACTGACTACGAGTATTATTATTTCGTAACTATTTTTGGTTAATGATTGCAATTCCTCTATATTTTTTTACATTATGGCACTATTGTCTTGTTCTTCCCTTTGCTTATTTCTAGTATGCCAGATCGACACTGGAATTGCTATTCATAAATAAATAATCGTAAAAAAAAAATCTGTCTATAAATTATTTATAAAATACAATTTATCACCGTAAGTCTTTGTTAGTATAATTCTTCTTAGCGTATCTATGGCAAATAATAAATGTGTTGTAAAAATTTAAAATATTGTGTTTAGCCCAGAATTCTGCCACGCGAACTCCGTTCGCTGACGCAGTCAGTCCATCTTGTCGCCGAGATCTGTCAGTATCATTATTAATGTAGCAAGATAGCAACCACCATTTTAGTTATAAGAAACGACGTTTCTCGCGGTTGCTTTTTAAGTTTTACTTAGTAATAAATATTGACGCCAGATATCCATGAATTCTTAATTATTCAATTGCATTGCCAATTAAATAATTCCACGCCATTCGCTTATAGAAAGAAAAGAAAGTAAGAAGATACGTTTATTTGCGGTAAACATTACGCAGAGAAAAACACACAAATACAAAAAAGAACGAGTTCGGGCAAAATATGCGACACATCCACGCAAAACGGCAATCGCTCAGCATAATGCTACGACCCTATGCGATACAGAGCCCCAGCACTGGATGTCAGCGAAAGAAATAAAATAATTATACTTTACCTAATTCTAAATGTTTATATAAATGATAAATGATTTTATTTCTGTAAGTAGGTTTGAACAAACACTTCTACACGTCAATCATATTTCAAAAACAGACAAAATAGACAATATAAACATAAAATTTATTAAATGGTAACATTCCGTGCAACGACTCACGCGCCGCCGGCCTTTAATAAATCTGTGCGCATAGCTGTCATAAAACTATAGGTTTGACATTTTGACATATTGATTACGTAATATATAACACTTAGACTTAACTTATCACTTAGACCACACTGTAACACGCCAGAGGCGGGTGATGAATACTTCATTACCACGGAAATAGGGCGAAGGTTGCCTTTTCAAACGTTTTTATTTGCTTTATAAAACATACGAATCCAACTGTCGATATTTGACGTATTAACATTTTGTGAGAAAATTAGAATTTTGTTTCTTTTGTTAAGCTTGGATTTGTTGTTAATAAGTACAATTTTAAGAATTTTCTAGCCTTACGCTAGGATGTGTAAAGTTGTAGAGGTTTAACTTTGAATTCCGACTAAATACAGTTATAATTAATTAAACTTTGCATTAAAAAACTATCAGGAAATAAGTTAAACCGACTGTTAAGCTTTATTTAGTCTTAAAGGCTGATAATCTACGACTAAATAAAGCTTAGCAGTCGGTTGAACATAATTATATCCTGCGGTCTCTTACAACCTGAATAAGTTTGGCAGCACACGGTAATTTTCTTAAAGTTACAAGATCAACCTTTATTAATTATACATTAATTAAATCAATTATTAACCCGTTGACTGATACCAAAAATAATAACCGGTAACGGTAACTTGGTATCATTATAAACCCGGAAAGTATGAGTTCAACCGCATAAAAGAAAAAAAGTAAACATTTCAAAAAGCACAATACTACAAAGATAAGGAAGTCAAAAAATTAAAGAAATTCAACTTAACATTAGCAGAAACACAAAGGCCGTAGCGCGAATTGTAACCCACAAGCGGAGCATTTGCCTCTACTCTCTGTAGATTCCGCATAACATTTTGTTTCGCAATATGAGCCACGAAGAAGCATTTAGTTTAAAAATATAAAACCTTAGCCACACGTGCGTTGTGTGAAAATGTTCGTTTTCATTTCTTTCGTAATGAATACTTGATGCGAAGCAGATGTTGTGGATTGTGGAATAATGTGTTAAGTTTTGGAGGATTTCGGTCAATGAATATATTTGAACGATATTGTGTTGATGGGTAACTGGAGTTAGCTTTTATATCAGATATCACTATCGTCGTCATAAGCTGAGTGATCTACTGTGTACTTCTTTTGGTTGGATCGTAAGCCCCTCCCATTTTCAATTATCAGGTTTCAGTAATAAGTTGCCTTTAATTCCATACTTTGTAGCTAGCTTATTCCTTACTATTTTCGTCATCTTCTGTCGCTTCCATTAAATTTAAACTTTAGTAGTTTTCTTATTCATTTATTGTCGGATCTTTTGTATTTAGGTCCATTCTATTTGCTGGACCTATTTTTATTTTCTCCCTTATATTCAACGACTTGGATACATTTACAATTTTCATCTTCAACCTCATTCTGAATATCAATATGCCAGCACGTCTGAGCCACAGTTTTCTTATAAGAGCAACCGCTGCCGAGCCGTTAGATGAAAACGCTGAATTGTTTTCTAGAGAATTTCAACGTGTAAACGGGGGAATGTGGCCGTTGCACGCGACTGTTCCGTTTTGCCATTGCGTTCTCATTTTGTTCAGATGATAAAATGGTTTTTAAGAAATGGCTCACAGGATTTTCGGTAGTTTTGCTACGTGAAAGTCTTAGGAGAGCAGAGTGGCAATTTATTGCAGCAACGTTGGATGTAGAATTTGTTATAAATTTGTTTGTTGTTTTAAGCTTGTCTTTACTATCGTTGGGTCTCCTATTTGTGGCTTAGAGATTTGGAATTCCAACATAAGATTTTTTTTTATTATTACTGCAAATTGTTGGTATATAGTGATTTGTGTAAAAACAATACAACATTATTTAGTTTACCATATTATAATGTAGATGTTTCGAAAATACTAGCACGCGTCATTACATTACATCAGACGAATAATTAAAATCAAATTTTGTAAAAAAATAGCAGCCTCTGGAACAAAGTCGCGAGGGTCAACAAAAAAGCTGTTAAATAAATTATAATACATAGCAACAAAATATAGTACATTGTTCACATTTTTTGCTACCGCTACAAGCATGATTTTGACAAGGGTCGATTATTATAAATTCAATATTTCATCTACTTGTTACGCTAAAACTGTTTTGCAAACATTTTTTGCGATAAATAATTCATGTCTTGTCGGGCAACGAAAAAGCAGAAGTTGGTATGATGTAAGAGTATAAGAGTGAAATATTATGAAGGCATTGGTTATATACCTACTTATGGATCGACAATTAGGTCATTTGGTTACCTATAGGGGTGAGTTTGTAGTGAGTGACCTTTCTGTTCTGGCGACGACTTTGAACTTTATACTGCCAATCAAAACTGAAAGGACAATGCGTCCATTTTCTCTGCTTTTAGTAGATCGTGGAAAAGTCACATGACTTTCACAGACGTAGGGATGTGAGACAGTTATTTACTTCCATCCTTTTTTAATTCATATTGTTAAGTTTAATTTGATCCAAACTGCGTTCTTAATCATGGGGCGTAATCGTAAATTCAAAATAACCTCTGAAGTTTTAAGTTTGTTTCTTTACAAGTCGGTTTTTTATCATCTTTACAAAACAAAGCCAAGATTTTTGAAAATGCAACCCTTAAACTCCATTAGTAATGACTAAGATACAGTTTCAACCACAATATAATATAACCCAACCCATCCCATTGAAAAACTACGTCCAACTCTTCAGCTAAATACAAAATCAAAAAAGGCAAATCCACGGAGACACCGTTTACAAACAGGCGGCAAAGGGTCCCTTTATAATTGCAGCCGTAGGCTGAAAGGCCTTTGAGAGAACACGACGGATTTAAGCGTTTCGCCATACTACTATCACAAAATAGTACAGAAGGATGGGTCCATACAATGAGCGAAAACGCACGCACACTTAGATACGCTTCACGTACAGCTAGTGCAAGCGCACTCGTGACTTGTTTGTGATGGCCGTTGCAAAAACAGACGCACGCACACATAGATATGTGTGCGTGCGCCTGTTTTCGCTCATTGTATGGAGCCGGCCTTCTGTATCTATCTATTTTGTGCTACTATCTTGGACTTATTGGGCATTTTGTTTCTAAATATACCAAGGGTTGCTGACGACGAATTTCTTCTTCCCTTTGTGCTGTTTATGAAAATTCCTGGGTCAATATTCTGGATGAAAGGAATATTCATTGTCTTGATATTATATTGTAATGTTATTTATAGCTGCTGGTATCTGAAAGGTGTCAATAATACCCTATTACTAACAAGTTTCTGAAAACCCATTCAATAGAATCTGTTGTGAAATCTTTTGACTAGGTTGTTATTTGACAACAAATCATAAATGATATATGATAAATGATTTTATTTTTGTAAGTAGGTTTGTACCAACACTTTTACACGTCAATCATGTTTTTTAAACTAGATGAGGTCGGCGTTTCCTATCTGACTACTCTGAGAAGAAAGGCCGAAACAAACTCAGAGGTCACAGTCTCTTCTAAAGTCCAGGTATAATCTTGGTCAGGTCATGCGAAGACCATGCAGAATGGTATCTCAAATGGTCTTTTGAGGAAAGAACCACACAGATTGAGTGGACCTGTCCAGTCAGTGTACGCATTTGTCAGTAATCGTGCAGCTCGACTCAGGAAGTCAGGACTTAAGGAGCTCAATGATTCGACGAACAATACCAAAGAAAGGACATTTGGGTAGGCCGCATAAATTACTCAAACTGCCAGATCATACTTAAAATTAAATTAGAAAAAAAAAGAAAGTAATTACCCACATAGTCCTCACATTCACAAAAATTAAAATAATATAATACTTTACAAGTAAATACTCATGTCATTGTATATATAAAATTTATCAATGGCAATGTGTATATATAAATTCGGTAATAATGTTTGAAGACCATGTAAATTGGTGTCTGAAATGGTCTTTTGAGGAAAGAACCACACAGATTAAGTGGACCTGTCCAGTCAGTGCACGCATTAGTCAGTAACCGTGCAGCTCAACTCAGAACTTAAGGAGCTCAACGATTCGACGAAAAATACCAAAGAAAGGACATTTGGTTAGGCCGCATAAACTACTTAAACTGCCAGACTAAGAATAAAACTGAAACAATGACCCACATAGTCCTCATATTCACAATAATGAAAATAATATAGTACTTTTTATAGTAAATATTGATGTCTAAAAGAGTTGGCAAACTAATATCAACATTCACTGTGTAAATTTATTGGAGCAGTCAAGCAAGCAAGTTATTGGAGCAATCATACCAGTTAATGACAATAAGTCCAACTTATAAGACTTTCTGAAAACTAAGGGTCGGTATAAAACAGTTCCTTCGGACTAGAATAGAAAAGAATACTCTTTATTATGTACATATTATGTCTATTTATATTAACAGATATAAATGTAGAAATTTGGATTAATCGAGTCTGGTCAAACCACATCAGTCAGTGCATCGCCGCCGCTGCGCTTGCCGTTTCGCGTGCACATGACGCATAAATTCCCGCAACTTGTTCTTTTTTGTGTTTGTGTTTTTCTCTGCATCATGTTTATCGCAAATAATAAAAAAAAAATCTTTCTCAGTATGAAGCTTTTAAAAAAACAAGTTATTTTCCTAACCGAAAACTAATTAATTAAAACTGAAATTTCATAGGTAACCATAAACTATTAAAGTCTAGATTCGTTACTACAGAACCTAAAACCGAATTCTTACCAAACTTTATTAAAGCTATCGTTTTACCAATTATTTCATACGCCACACTTTCTCCCCTTTTACTGAATTATTGCGGTGGCAGTCTGAGAAATGAAGACCAATATTTCGGAATTTCTTTGCAGCATGGATGAATTTGATAAAATTCTATACATAGTGTAGTAGGACAGGACTTTTTACCCGACTACGGGAGAGAGGAAGGCTTAATAAATTCACTGACTGGCTATGCATGCCTATGTACGAGTATGTGAAATAGTTGGTAACGTCGGACTAACTAAACTACAAAACCGATTGAAACAAAATTTAGTTTCCTTAGATGTTGATATAATCCATCATACTTTTTAATTTTAGACTGGGTATTTACTTGTTCCCTGCTTTTCAGTTCGTTTTTTCCGTAGTAGTTTTTTAGTTTTAATATTCTTTATTAAAACGCAATATAACGATGAGCGCAATATTTGTAGTAGTTTAGAGTTAACATTGAAGATTGCGCACTGATTAAACAAAAGTTTCAGTTAGTTTCAATTTTATTACACCGTGTATAGTACGATTCAAACTTAATGGCGGCTCGGAACATGAGGCGAGTCGCTGCGCAGTAACCAATTCGCGTGTCAGCGGGGGTTAGGGGTGAGGTAGTACGCAGCAAATAGCGCACTTCACATTCGCTATTTAAATTTGAATCGTACTGTACGATAAGTGTAGCAAAAAATATTTTACTATACTCTAGACGGGTCTTTCTCACGCAAAAATATTTAAGCTTATGGCCCATTTGACGTTTGAGTGTAACGGCTAATTCAATCATTGTTATGCAATAAAAATATTGCGCAAATTTGTGGGTATAGTTATAATTAAATAGGTGAAGATTGTTCTTCATACTCCTATACGATGGCCCACCTTGCAAGTAGAGTGTGAAGTAATGATATTCATGGGAATGTTAATACAATTTTATTTCGATTGGATAATCTTAAGTGCGGATTTTACGACTTCCCCATTTAATTTTAATTCCCTCGAGAGCTTAGAATTCGAAGCTTTTTGCTAGTTTTTACTGCTGTGAATTTTGATGTATTGATTGAGAGTATGTTTAAGCGTAGCTTTTAGGATGTTATTAGGTGATTCGTAAAGTTAACCGCATGTCAATGGTAACAATTTCACCTTTACGGCGTCCTTATGATGTAGCTGTGAGAGGGATTTTCGTAATGCAAGTGATACAACTGCGGGTGACTATACCTAACTCTTCAGTATTTTTTAATTTTCTTTACATCGCTGACTTAACATCATGTTGTCTATTTCATATGGCAATCCATACGAAACCCTTTGACTTAGCACCCACTATCAATAAAGTGGGTGCCAAGTAAAGGGGTTTCGTTTTACCCAAGAACTGGGTTGTGGAGGTAATGCAGTTGTTTCATATAAAATACTGGTATTTAGCTGCATCCGGTTAGCTTGAAAGCTGACCCTAACACAGTAGAGAAAAGACTAGACAAATGATGATGATGAAGATTAATTCGATGATCCTGTTAGCTAGTAAGTATTTTACAATCTTATCCTTGAACAAAATCCCAATAACCTATTTAGGCAACAATTACAGAATTCACTTTCAGCAATCCTAATTTTCAATAACGCGAAGTAGAACGCCGTATCAGCTGAATGATATCTAAACCAATTATTTGAACAGATGCCCCGCATTTGTCTAATGAATTGAAATAAAATGTACCACCTGTCACCTCCTCGGACAATTTTACTGTTCCAACATTTTATTATTGAGTTAGAGTTAAATTTGGAATTTGGACTTTTTTCTTCTTTAAGGCCTAGATGTGATAAGGTTAGTGTTGGTTTTGTGATTGGTTTCATGGTCATACGACATGAAATAATAACATAACATCACGCCTGTATTCTGCGAAGGGTTAGGCAGATGTGTGCCTATAGTATACCTACATTTCGTCAGTCATGTTTACGTCCCATGATTACATGGGACTTAAAAATAATTAAGGGGGCGAGCCTATTGCTATTAACCAAACCTAAACCAGGACTCCAAGCTGCTCCTGAGAAGTTCCAGATGAACAACCCCAATAATACTTTGCTCGACCCGGGAATCAAAGGCAGGACCCTCATGCTCAGCACTAGCTCTTGCGACCACTAGACCAACGGGCATATACTATTATACGCCCGTTGGTCAATAGTAATCTAGGAATAGTGACGCGTCATCTAACTGGACTCGAGTTACTACAAACTTAGGTGTAAAAGCAACGAGAATTAATAAATAACATAACATCCATCACGCAAAAAATAACTATAACTCAAAAAACTTAAAACTTAAAGCATTTATTTCAAATAAACCAATTACAGGCACTTTTGAATTGTCAAGGGGTCGGTCAGAAAGATGAAGCTAGTTGCCCATTCCAAAGCGTAGTAGGTACCTATGGAGAGGAACGGGCAAGATACTCCACGGACACTCTTTTAAATCAAAATAGGGTTACAAAATATTGATTACTTCGTTCATGTTGAAATTATGCATGTGAGAACGAAGCAGAACGTTAAAAGCGTCCGTAATAAAGAAACAAAAACAATTCACATATTAAATTAAATTAAAATAAGCCGTGGCAGCTAAGAGATGACCTGCAGTCCCTACTGACGTTGTCCATTCACGAACATGGCGCATGGATTAGCACCATTCAATTCAACCATTTGATTTTAATGAATGAGCGAATTGATAAATATTACCTGATCAATAGAAAAGAGGCACGAGTTAGTGGTCACTCCGTACTTTGGAACTGAAATCACAAAAATGACACCTGCGATTCTTACCAGTTGTGGTATAATTGCCATGGAATAAGGGCGATCCTATTGGCATTTACTTTGTTAAACTTTCACTCTTACTGCAGCTGAGAATTTTCTGACAGAAAAGCAAATACCAATGGGCGCTACCGTTTTTGTGCACACCAGTTGGCGCCACTGGCGAGTAACGTCCTGTCAGTATTTTTATTTGATGTTTTGGAAATTTTGAAGTATCCATAAATTCATATTGTTTATTTTATTAAGTACATTTTAAAACTTCAAACGAATATTTAGATTATAATATTCCTAAAATTGGCAAGCATGAAGCAGACAAATATTATTCTTCCTTCAAGTACTATCAAATTAGATCCTAAATTTTTACTTAAAATCTTAAGCCATACTTAATCAGGAATGGCACAACCATTACAACAATTATGAATCATTAGTTTAAATTCGTGATAATAAATCCCGCAAACAGTAAACGTTCAGTATATTTGACATCTAGAGACCTTACTCTACACTTGCGCCTCTAGCGGCGAACTCAAGCGAGATAGACCTCATTGCCTTGACCCGGGACCCCATGCTCACTGTATATTTTGAAAAGAGTAACCGTGGAGTTTCTTGCCGGCTTTTCTCCATAGGAAACGACCAATTGGAACTATGCACCTAGCTTCTGACGTTTCATAAGTGCCTATGTACGAGTAGGTTTATGAGAAATAAAATATTTTGATTTTGATTTTTTGACTGTAGTTATGCATACGATAGACCAATGACGCAGTTCAACTGTAAAAATCTCAACGTGAAAAAGTCCATCCCTAGCATCAGTTAAAAAAAGTAAGTTAAAAAATAAAAGTTTTAATTTAAAAAAACTCACATTAAGCATACAGGGATTGACAGCTCACTTCACTTAAGTTTTCACGGAGACATTTTTACAGAATAGACAGACTGGAGTTGAAACCCACTATTTTTAAATCCAAAATATTATACATATATTCTAATTTAATTTTCCTTTTTTTTGTCGACATTTCTGTTTTGTGCTCGTGATTATAGATCTATTTTGTTTTTATTTTTCTTTATTATTAGAGCTAATTATCTTTTTTGTATGCACGTGTTGCTGTGACAAATAAAACCATTTTTCTTTCTTTCAAACCAGCCAGATATCATGATCTAACTCCTGTGGGTTCTTCAATGAATTTGTGTACCTGTTTACTTCATTCTGAGAATTCGTGTTAATCAATTTATCATTTCCACACATAAATCACACAATAAATAATACCTTAACTGGAACCAAGTCTTCCAAAAATATCCTTAAAACCTTCTTAGAATCAAAAATCACTGAAACACATAATATTTGTATTCAAATTACGTTGTTATACTTATAATCACGTTAATTAGTACATAATCACATCTCTTCGTAACGTAATTGATCATACGTTATGCCCTAATTAACTCATTTAGAAATGGGTAAGCCTCTTCTAGTAACACTGCAAGGGATTTTGAACTTTATCTGTGAACAATCAAGGTTAAAATTCGCTTATAAAGGATGGTTGGAACGTTCGCAAGGCAAAAATTATGCCCAGTCTTTAGTGTTATCTCAAAATTTCCGCTTATAAGGACGTGAGAGAGCCTCCTTGGTTCTGATAAGAGGCGTTTGTCGTTTATGCCAAAGTTTCTGAGGTTTAGGTGAAGTTTTTAGACCTTGACAAGTCTTAAAGACCTGTCGTTCTAAGATTTGAGGCGATAACTAGGTAAATAGGGGTTGACGTTTCTTGCTCAAAATTGGAATTTCTGTCTCAACTGAACTGACTATCCAGATCGTTGTAGAAGATAATAAAATTCAGGTTTTGTGTAATTGGCTTCCGTGCGTGGTTCACGTTCGATTCCTGTACAAGCAAATATTTGTTTGGCTTTTTTTTGGGTGCAGCCCGCCACTCTATTCCCTACCATTGCAAGTCCTGAGAGCAAAGAAAGAAAAATAATTTTGTAGCGGCATCTACAACGCCACATACTAGCTACGTATCACACTGACGTCACGCAAAATCCTGCATCGCGCAAGCAGAGTGTACCGCGCAACTAGCATATATACAACGTCCCGACATCAATCATCGAGCACTTGCCCACCAGACACGACACCCATCTGGTCGGAGGATTCTCCTTTTTCTATGGACGTACGAGTATAAGTGAACTTTACACCCTGATCCTCATACCTCTGTAACTTAAATACGGAAAAACTTAAGAACTTTTAGAATCAAAACTTCTTTTGCATTTTTCTCTGGATCTAAAGCCCTGATAGTTCATACAAATGACTTCATAAAAATGCCTGTTGCTAATACAGGAGCATCGACCTGTTCCCGTACATTTTGTGTACGTAATTATTGTCTAGGGCCAAGCTGAGCTAAGCCAATTACGACCCGACACAACTGTTAAGCCTACAACGTTCCCGGGTCGACGGCGCGTCGTGTTCCACGCGCGCCTCAAAGAGATGTCAGCACCATTGACGGAGGGCACGCCACAATTGCGGCGGTAAGACACCTCTTTGAGGAGTGGCTTGAGAGGCGCCACGGCGTCCTCACCTTCCGCCTGACGCAGGTCCTCACCGGACATGGCTGTTTCGGGAGGTACCTGTTTCGAATCAGGCGGGAGGAAACGCCCGGGTGTTACCATTGTGTGGATCGACCGGAGGACACGGTGGAGCATACGGTGGAGGTCTGCCCGGCTTGGGCGGAGCACCGCCGTGTCCTCGTGACGGCGATCGGCGGCGGCGACCTCTCGCGTCCGGCCCTGGTTCAGGCCATGGTACGGAGCGAGAGGGAATGGGAAGCCGTCACCTCCTTCTGCGAAGCAGTAATGCTCGCGAAGGAGGAGGCGGAGCGCGAGAGGGAGAGGCAATCACTGCGCCCTCGCGCCCCTAGTCGCCGCAGAAGGAGACATCCTGGGTGTCGGGAGTCGATTGCCGACTCCCGGCCACCGTAGGCTCGGGCTTGCGGACGGCGAGCAATGGGCAGCTCGCCGTCCGGTAAGGACCAGACCCGGGTCGACGGCGCGTCGTGTTCCACGCGCGCCTCAAAGAGATGTCAGCAAAATTGACGGGGTCTGATAGGACCGATGCCTGCCGGGGCTGCGGATTGTTCGAAAGAGTTACCGTGGCCCTGGCGCACAGGCAAACTGAAGGAACACGGGTGGGTTTTAGTCAGTAAGAGTCTGACACGCCCTTCCGCTCCGCCCAGAGCGGGAGAGGTCATTTGATGATTGCCCACCCAAAAAAAAAGACACGTGTGGCACTGGGGGACTGCCGCGGTAAAGCTATTGCATAGCATTTTTATCAACTTATGCAATTATAATAATTTTTTAATTTTTTATTTAAGCAGTATTTTTTTTTTCTTTGATATTAATTCAAGTACAGTCGTACCATATACATACACGTTAAGCGAACGCTCGGCCGAGCTACATGGTAGGCGGAGTGGGGGTGTTAGGTTTTATTTTCGTTACGGAATTTCTTGATTCGGTCGCCGCGCTCAAAGCCCGCGATAAAAGCTATGCAATAGCTTAAAAAAAAAAGCCTACAACGTTACGAGAGACTAAAAAATGGCTCTTATTGATCTACTTCATAAAAAAGGAATTATGAACTTTTTAATAGGTGAAGTCTGAGAAAATTAGTGCTTATAAAATTGTCTACCAACTTAAATTATTGTCCGTATGTTCACATAACAACCGTAATTTTTCATGAAATCGCCGTAACACCGTAGTTATAGCGATTTCAAGTACCGGCAAAGCCTTCAGTGCAAATATTCTCGTCACCACCTTCAGTGTCTATGAATAACCATAAATTTATTTGACAGAAACTTCAAAGGAGTTGATCACAAGGCTACTGTGCATTATTGTAATAAACAAACAACTATTTTATGTACCTACCTATGTTATTGTATGTCATGTTAAAAGGGTCGTCGCCACGTGTAAGTTAAAATTCAAGGGTGAGCCTTTTTGCTATATAATCTTGTTTATGAATAAAAAAAAAATATTCCGTTCCTATTTTATAACGACTCGTTTCTTACTGATGGTACCTAATTTAAATTTGAAATTTGTTTACTTATTGTCGACTGAGATTTTTGAGGTAGGTACAAAAAAAAAGTATGAAAGCGCCATGTGGCACTGTGTTAAATGTTACAACATGATACCTTTAAAAAAAAACAGGTTTTGTGTAATTGGTTTCCATTAGAGAGCATGGCGAACATTATCAAAACATTTACATCTATACATAGTGAAACTCACTCTGTTCAAGGCATTTTGCCAGTCCTTTTACACGTGCAGCCTATGGGTTAGACATACGCAGAGGGCCTACAACGTTCTTAGAGTTCAGTACAATAACGCCTTTAGGGTGCTGATGGGGCTCCCGCGGTTCTGTAGCGCGTCGGGCATATTTGCTGAAGCTGATAGCAGGCTATTATGCGTAAGAGAACAGCATCCCTGATGCGAAGGATTCGCGGGAGCGTCAACAGCATCTTAAGGGTGATAGTGAATAAGCCTGATAGCCCGTTCCTGGGGCACTGGACCAGGATGCACAACTGCAGGTCGGGTGCAGCGGGGAACGGACATATTAATTATAGGTTTATGAAATAGTTTTATATTTTGTTAGTCTTAGTTTACTTATTATAAGGTGAAATTTTACTAACATAGTTGTATAAGTGTTACTAACCGTTATATGGATCATTTGTGTTCGAAATAAATAAATAATAATAATAATAATATACCCCCAACCATGTTGCCAAAAAATAAATGATTTGATTTGATTTTGTAATATATTGCAATTACGTGAAAGAAGATTTAAACTTCATATAAAAAGTACACTTTATAAACACGCATATTACAAATTAGAGGATTATATCCAAGATAAGAATGCTCAAGAAACTCTACGGTTACTCTTTTAAAAATAATTGGCTTTTATATTGTTTTCAAATTCCAGTATTAATTAATTAGTGTATTATGGGAGATGATCAACAACACTCATACGTAAAATTCACTAATCCCTTTTTGAATGAAATTTCAAAACAAAAAACTTAGATTAAACGTGGATGCTAACTTAAAAAAAGACTTTAATTACTTAATCGCTTAATTGCTCACACACGATCCTCCCAATATTATTTCCCACACAAAAATCATAAATTACATCCGGTCTTAAATTATTTTTACAATTTACGTGAAAACGATCATAAATTCTTTGCGAGCTAACGTTTATTCTGCCCAGTACATAGTTTTACGATCCTTTCTAATTACAACGCGTTTGTAAGGCTCCCTTCACACCAGCGTGCGCGGTCTTCAGGTGAACGTGAAACGTGAAACTGTGTGAACGAAAAGCAGCTGTGCTGCAGGGAAGTTTGTTGCACCACTTCTTCTTTCCAACTAAAGTACTAGGAAGTGGTGAATAGCGGGCGTTTTGGGAAACTGTCTTAAGTAGTGTTTACGTTCAACAAGTGCTGATTCTGATCCTAGTTTGAATAAATGAGTTTTGATTTGATTTAACGTTTGGAATAACATTTTATTTTGTTCCAGCATTTTGGAACCTCTACAAAATCCTCAAATAAAAATAAATTGTTGTTTTGCGAAGAACATTAAGAAAGTACTAAGCTCACAGCTCGTTGACTTTAAAAGGAGTAAACGGAAAAATACCTGGTAATCTTCAGATTGTGGTTACAACAAAATAGAAAAATATTAAAATTGTGTTCATAATATAAAAAATATTTTGCGATAAACCACAGGTTATCTTATAAACACCTTTTTCATTAACTTATTTCGAAATTGTAGTTTCTTACGTCATATTTTATGCGCGGCTGTACACTCTACATCAATTTGCCTTGGTATAACCGTTTAATACAACTGTCAAAAAATACAGTTGTAATTTTAACATAATTATGGACAATTTAAGTTCGTAGCCAATTTGCTTAACAGTTCATTTCTCTGACTACGTTGCTAGCCATGTTGGTCCACATAGCACCCTTGTGTGAAAGATTTGCACTTACCAACACGTAAATAAACGCCGATGTGTTGGGACCCTTATTTAGCTGAAACCATTTCATGACCTAAATTTTGTTTCTGACAACTTAATTAAAATTTGGATCTCATAATAATGGCCGTATCGGGTTAAAAAGGAAAGCAAATTTTAAGCTTTTGCTAAAGGACTTGAAGACGTTGTAATAATAATAGATTGAAGTAAGTTAAATACTTCGTTAGTTGCTGAACTTAGTGGAAATTAATCAAGATGTTTCTGTCTTGCTTTTGTTTTATTTTATTCTGGACAATACTGGTTTTGTTGGAAGTAGTATTTGTTCAGTTTGTTTTGTCCATTCTTCTCCATGGGAAATTATATTATGAATTTCCTTCTTGACAATTTCTTAACTTCCTAAAGTACCAGATAAAAGTTAATGACTTGGCTACGACTTTGTGTCTCGTAAAGAAAAAATCCTTTAACTGCTTATATTTTTTTTTTGAAAACATCGTGATCCCAACCTGTGCTTATGATTAATATATATAAATAAAATATGTCTGAAATCGCCAATCCGCCTTGAGCAAGCGTGGTGATCAATGATGATATAAAGAAATAAATAAAATACGTTTATATGATCAACCTTCTAAGTATGAGATGAGGCCCTTGCCCTGCAGTGGAACAGTATTAGGCTGGTAATATTATAGAAGCTGGTGAGTCACTTTTAAAGGAGCCTGGGGCTCTAATTAACCTGATGCTCAACGGTGATGTGAATGATGCCATCGTTGATATCTAGTATGGGGGCCAACTGATGTACCCTGCGCAGGAAGAACGACGGCATTTGTCTCATTGCCGTTGGGTGTACCTACAGGCGTACGGCAGTCAAAATTTGCTGCACTTTGAACGGCAAAATTTTAAATAACAAGTTCCAACCCCTACAGCTTGGTTTTGGATCCAAAGAGGATAGCAAGGCTGCCGTAAATTCCCCAATTTCAGAAGATACTTTCAACCTTTCGTTGCCGAAAAAATTAAACATTTTAACGATATTCAGATAGACTTTCTAACCTTAATTAACATACAGCATTCACTCTTATCAGATACTATTGGTTACTCTTCCTCTTTAAGGAAGCAGCACACCTTTTAGACAAAAACGATCAAATTATTCGAAGTACTCTAACATTAATTTTAAATGTGGCATTAGTCGACCGCGTTTGGTTGCAACCCACACTACCCATTCGATTTGGTGGACTCGGCGTCCGTAAAATTTCTAGTGCAAGCTTACCGGCGTTCCTGTCCTCGATCCACAGCACCGAAAAGTTAACCACAATAATCTTAGCCCCTTCTCAGGTTGACTCTGAACTGCCATATTTGACTGATGCGATGATTGCCTGGAAGGCGTCTTATCCGGTTACGGTGCAGTCTGAGAACCCGTTTTCCCAGAGACAGTAGGACGAGCCGCTCTGGAAGTTGGTACGGAATAACCTCATTAATACCACCACTAATGCTGAGCGTGTCCGCCTGCTGACTGGGAGAGTGGGAGTCGGGCCTCTGGCTTCAGGCGCTACCGTCACCCAACATAGGCACGATGCTGCATAACACCACTTTCCAGCTCTCTACAAGCCTGCGTCTGGGCGCTCCTTGCGAGACTCCACATCAATGTAAGCGTGGTGAAGCAGTCGACCACCTCAGACACCATGGACTTTTCAGCAGTAAAAGCACTGGTCAATTGGCACGGCACGCCAGAATTAATGACATCATCCGTCGACCTTTTGTTACCGTCGGGGTGCCAGCTGTTTTAGTACCCAATGGCTTGGCACGTGACGATGGGAAGAGGCCAGATGGAATGACCATAATGCCTTGGAAGTTGGGTAGGCCTTTGGTGTGGGATGCAACTTATGTCGACACCCTCACGCCATCCCATCTTCTTAGCACAGCGGGCTGTGCTGGGGCGGCTGACTGAGTGTCTGTCTGTTTGTTCCGGCTAATCTCCGAAATGGCTGAACTGATTTTAACAAGATTCTCACAGGCAGATAGCTGACGTTATTACTACGTTACTCCTTTTAGCATCAGCTATCTGCCAGTGAAAGTTAACAGTATACTTTTTGTCCCGGTAGCACGTTCCCGTGGGATAATTTCCGACATCCACGCAGGCGAAGCCGTGGGCATAAGCTAGTACAAAATAGTAGCTACCATAGTGTTTTCACAAGACCTCGAGTTAAGGAAAAAGAAGCATTCGGATTTACAAACGAAGAGTAATAAAACACTTGGTCTCAGTATTATTCAGTGTAAATCGTAGCACAAAACAAAATGAATGTAAAAGAAGCTATTATAGATACATAAAACGTATCAACAACTAATGATACAGCGAAAGCCATAAGCATAAACATACCTAAACGAGTCGCTTTTGTCGCCAGTAACGATAAAACTGTCTCTGGTTATGCATCTGAAGATGTTTACCACATAACTGAACCTTACAATCCTATTCACTTCCTAAGGCCTCGTCCAGGGTGAGGAGCTAGCGTGGGTGCTTAGGCAGGCGCAAAGTCATCATCATCTACCTAGTCTTTTTCTCAACAATTTTATGGGCCGGCTTCAAGTCTATCCGGATGCAGCTTAGTACCAATATTTTACATGGAGTCACTGCCTATCTGATCTCCACAAACCAATTTCTAAGTAACACGATATCCTTGGGTAAGACTGGTTGTTAGACACAAACAGAAAACAAACAGTATCAAACAAATTTTGGAACTACTGTTTGTGTCCATAGTGACTGTCGCGAGCGCTTAGTGCGACTGAAATGAGCGAGTAATCGTCCATTGTTTTACCCTATGAAAATACATCTAGCCTCTACTGCCCACTGGAATAACTCGCGACGCATTGTGGCCACCTAATCGCACCCGCTTCCGCTATAATCATCACGCGTTCTCCCTGGACGAATCCTTGTATAGCCCTTTTCACTCACTTACAGAAGAAACAAAAGAAATGAAACAGTAATAATTTACCAAAACATTAATTCCGGCTGCCACATCAAATATACGAGAATTTATAGCGGGAAAAACTTCGCCAATAAGACTGCACCATTCTCATTTAATGGCTAGCTTTTACGCACGACTTCGTTCGTTCAATTCAGTTAGTCAAATAGTGGGATTCACCCAAAATTCGTTCAGTTTTCGAAGTGATGGTCAAACATGTAAAATTTTATTGGTTTTGTTCTACTTTGCAGAGTGGATTCTAGAAAATTTGGTGCTGTTTGCATAGTCTAGAATATTTGGGAATAGTAAAATATTTTAGAGCAAAGTGTTCCATATAGCTGAAAATCACACATATTTGTGCATATCTGTTTATGGATACGCAACTTGCCTTTTTTTTTTTTTGGTTAGGATGTCATCAAATGACCTCTCCCGCTCTGGGTGGAGCGGAAGGGCGTGTCAGACTCTTACTGACTAAAACCCACCCGTGTTCCTTCAGTTGCCTGTGCGCCAGGGCCACGGTAACTCTTTCGAACAATCCGCGACCCCGGCAGGCATCGGCCCTATCGGACTCCGTCAATTGTGCTGACATCTCTTTGAGGCGCGCGTGGAACACGACGCGCCGTCGACCCGGGCCTGGTCTTTACCGGACGGCGAGCTGCCCATTTCTCGCCGTCCATAAGCCCGCGCCTACGGTTGCCGGGAGTCGGCAATTGACTCCCGACGCCCAGGGTGTCTCCTCCTGCGGCGACTAGGGGCGCGAAGGCGCAGCGATTGCCTCTCCCTCTCGCGCTCCGCCTCCTCCTTCGCGAGCATTACTGCTTCGCAGAAGGAGGTGACGGCTTCCCATTCCCTCTCACTCCTTACCATGGCCTGAACCAGGGCTGGACGCGAAAGCTCGCCGCCACCGATCGCCGCCACGAGGACACGGCGGTGCTCCGCCCAAGATACGCAACTTGCCTAAGATACGTATCAAAATTAACACATATTTTGCACAAAAAAATATTGCCCACAAAAATTCTACGACTACCTCCAAAGTGTCTGTCACTAGCCTTTACCCCAGTCTTTTTATTTCCAAAACTGATACCAGAAAACCACGGTATTTTACCATGAAACAACCGGTACTGCCGCAAAATACATAGGTACAGAAGGTTGGCTCCATTCAACGAGCAAAAAAGCACGCACACATAGACACGCTTAACTTATACCGAGTGCAACGCTGTACGTGTGCGTCTATGTGTGTGTTTTCACGCGTTGTATAGAGCCACAGTATAAAACAATAAGTAGTATTACGTCTTCATACACTTGGCCGCGCGTGCGCCGCGGTTACGTAACGACGCGAACGGTGCGAGACGCTTCCGCACATTTATCAACTTTATTGTTCAATGTATGGATGTTTGAATTCATCAATATCGAAACCAGTTTTTTTAATTATCAACTCAGTAAATTTTTAGTTTTTCTTTATTGATGTTATGCAGGTATTTCTATATTTATTGTAGCGTAGCGAACATAACTTCCTTGGCAGGTACTTGGTAACTGTGGGTGTAAGTACATCTATCTTTTTCCATGAGATCGATGCCCGATTAAAGGAACAAAATATAAGTACCTATATTAGCTTCTATTCGCGGCTTCGCACGCGTGGATTTCTCAGTCTATCACAGAAAGTCTTTGTCGTGCGTCCCGCGATCTAAAGTGCGTTCGTGAAATCTAAACTATTCATCCCATATACAACCAAATGATTTGGTTTAAAATTCAATTTTTATCTACATAAAATTTCCCTAGCGATAATCAAATTTATTTCAATAGGGATTTAAATAAACTACTACCTACTTCAATGAACCGAGATAAATGACCATAAGTATTTGTTTTATACAATTCTGTCATATTTTATCAATTTCTGAATTAACCTGAGCATTTTGATATTTTTGTCATCGCGGACTTTTTACGGGCCCTTCTATTTAAATTTTCTATACAAAATATTTAAGTTTGAACCCGTATAAGTTTTATTTTATCGTATTATTGGAATAGCCTCGGCTGATGTGCCGAGATGATTTAGCGAACAAACGTTACACCACAAACTACCTGATTTGGGAAAAACATTTTAATGTACAGGACATACTACCTTCAACAAATCGCAATGTTTAAAAAAAGAATGATATACCATCATTAAATTAACCGGACTTACAAAGTACGTTTAGTTACAACTCAAGAGACACAGTCAGTGGGCAACCCTAGTGGATGTTTATCTACCGAGCGGCCGTAGATAATTATTTCAAGGACACTGCCAGAGACGTAATACTGCTTAATTTATCATACTGTGGCGGAGTCGACCTTTTGTACTTATTTATGTTGTGCCGCTACTGCTTCACAAGTTACGAACAAAAGGGGAACATTCCTTGCACTGTCAGTAGGTGGGTTCTGTATGAATATTTGATGCTCTACGTCTGGGATGTTCTGTCGGATTCGATATCTTTGTTGCTTCTCTGTGGTGATTTTTATTTGATTTGGTGCCATTTTAATGGTTCCTTTAAATGATTTTGTAAAAAGTAATAACGTGATATGTATTGATTTTATGGCAGCACTTACTTAAGTTTTACTTGATGTTTTATTTTGATAACAGAGTTATGAGTAGCACCAACTACACGTATATGTCTAGGTAAACTGATCATTAGAAATGTTAGTATACAGCAGTCACCATTCGTTGAAAATGATTTTGAAGTTTCACTGTTTGCAAACGGTGGTCATTAGAATGCCCATGATTAGCAACCGAACTAAAAATATTATGTTTTATCTGTCTACGCAAACAAATCATAAAATACTAGATCTTTCCTCAACTGAATTTACTTTGACTCCAAGTTTAAACAAATTCCGGAGCACTGAGAACAGATAAAATATTTTTGCCATCAAAATCACAATGAACTTTTCACCCAAGTTTTACAATGTGACAATTTTTCGTCTCAGGAATAAACGCCAAAGGAACTCAAAGTATAACCTTCCGAGGTACGCTAACTATAATTGCTGCCTCGGGTTAAAAAGGAGAGATGAAAGGACACTCCTCTCATAAAGGCACTGAGATCTCGTGAATGGCATCTGGCAAAACAATTCATTCACTCCTAAACACTCTTATTTTGAAAGCATCAGAGTTGAAATTGGGAGCGTTTCGTGTAGGTCTAACTTTGTCGTCCACAATGTCTAGTTTTCTGTCTGGATTGCCGTGGAAAGGTTAAGCCGTTGTAACTAAAATGCTGGTAACAGTCAATGACATGAAAGGCGTTTTGCTAAATACAGAGGAGGATTTGAGAGGCTTTTATGAACTAACGTTGTGTGAGAATTAATAGCCTGTTTATAAACTACGATAAGGACGAAATTGGTGCAAACAGACACCGTTAGTTTAAATAATCTAAGTAGTTTTTTGTAATTTTGTGTAAAACTGTGTTCCAGTTTAAAATGTTTGGATGCTGGTTAGATTTCAAGCATTTTAGACTTTAAGACTTTGTCGAAGCATTTTAAGTTTACTCCATAAAATATATCAAAGTTACTATTGAACATTATGATTTTGGAATTGTAAATAAGTTGAGTTTATACCTTTTTGCTTGCTGGCGTTTCCTGAGACATGAACGCTTAGCTAAGCGATGTTGGTACGATAGTCGTTTATCAATATGTAATGATTTAGTACTTACTCTAATTTAAAAATAAACTAAGTTTCTCAGCGAAAAGTGTTAACTGAGCTTATATCATAATAATGATAAAAAGTGATTGCCACAAAACTTTCAAGCAACACCATCACCTCACTACGTTCCTTCCAATTAAATGAAACCTTAAATTTCTTCAAAGGCTGATATAAAATTATTTCAAAAATAAACATACCTACATATCGTTCTTCGTTTAACTTTCATAAAATGCGCAGAGCACGGGTAATCAAAGCGAACGATTTGCTTTGGAACACAAACTTTTTCTTCCGTCTTCGCATTGAAGAAAGGGAAATTACATTACTGCTTTATAGAGAAGAATTTATTAGAGATGTAAAAAGATTATTAGTAAAGTTGTATGTAGATTAAGCTCAAAGAATTTAAGGATCAAATATTTTCAAATCAATACAAATATTTTATTGGAACAAAAAACACAGTTAGTTTAAAAAAAAAACTGTGTTGCAGCCATTAGCACCCACCTTCGAGAAGGGGGACGTCGGCGTTCCAACATTTATAATACTAAAGAAATAAAATAATAATAAAAATATTTCTATAAGAACCTAAACTAAAAGTAGGTATATAAACTATTTAACTAAAATATTATTTATGACATTTAATCCTTATAATTTTTAATTATTAAAATATTCAAAATAAATTAGGTTAAGATGTTCCAGTTTTCTAATGTATTAAGTGTGTGTGTATGTATTTGTGTGTGCAAGGTGTATTTGCCGTTTGTGTCTGTGTTTGATTGTATACTTAGGTAGATTATTACGAAAGGAATATGAATGCCAGGACATATTTAAATCAAAAGTAAGTATGTGTCACCAGATTTTCTAATTCTTCATAAATCAAGCTTTGAAGCCATTTGTCCGTGAGCGCTCTACACTCTACACTCCCGTGAGGTAAGTGAATACATATTTAAAATCTTATTCACTCTGTTGTACAAAACAGGGCCAAAGAAATGATACTGACGTTTCACCAACATAACATTGGCTGGCACACTCTGTCCGCCCTTCGTTATTTTTAACTGTGATTAGGGTCATAAGTGCGAGTGGCCGAGTGTTTGCGTAGTACATATAGTTCTTAGGAAAAATGTGTGCCTCACTGGAGGCACTTTACAGAAAGCATAAAGTTCGATGTGTGCCATAACTTTAAGAACTGCCATCTGTGCTCGTTCCAGTCTAAGCGGTAAATACTCACCAGAGCCACACCAAGTCGCTATACAGTAGGTTATGATTAACTACGTCAAAGCACAGTAAACTATTTTCAGAGAATGAACGTCGGCAGATCTCAATTTTTTATACAAATATTAATTTCCTGACCCGTGTCACCAGTGACAAAACAGTCGTGAAGACCAAAACCCATAATGTCCACAACCCAGAATTCATTGTTTACCAAATTGACTACCAACTTAAATAAATTGTCCGTAAATCCCAATCACAATTGTGATTCTTTGACAATTGTTTATATATGACTACAACGCGGCGAACTGGCGCAGTGTCAATTTGATAATCAATTAATTTGCCTGACTGAGTCTATGTATCTACAGATAGAGAAGATCAACGTTAGTTATGCTTGCTGAACAAGTACGAAACGTAGCATCAAATCTGTTTAGCCATAGGGCTGGACTGTTAGATATGTCTCACCGAAATCAAGTCCATTAAGTCGTTCATCGTCTCATTTCAAGTCCTAACCTCTAAACCGGAAGATATAGTAAAACAAGTATAATCTCTTTCCGAAATTCTAAGTCATAACCAATTCTCCATTTATTACAACATTAGAAAAATAACGATTACCACTCTTTCGTTATTTCACAATAAATACAAAGCAATGTAATTTATTTGCCAATTACATTTTTTTTTAATTGTCTAAAGTGCAGTAATTTCTACAATATTACACATTAACTGTCAGTATTTAGCCGTTATTTTTCTAATGCTATAATAAATGGAGTACAGTTAATAACGCGTTACTAAGTCACGTCGTGTCCGGACCACCATTAAAATACTAATGCTGTGTCCTTCTAGCTACTAATTAGTGATTTGAGTTTCTAGCACGTTACTTTAGAGTAGCGTCGCGGACGATAGGGCTAAAGCGGTTCAGTTTAATTGCCTGTGGCATATAAGTTGAAACAACAATATGGGTCTTACTATTAAAAATAGGCACTTGTTCATCATGTGTCTAATGTCAGTCTTACGTCAAACTCCATACGTAAATGTGGTCTTTAAAATATGTTTAGCCTAAAAACTAATAAACAATTTTGTGGTAGTAAGTTAAGAGTGTCAAAATATAAACAGTGTTTGGACAAAGCAAGTCATTTTTAGCTTCAATTTGATTCTATACAAGAAAATTTCATCGTGTAAATAGAGCTTAACGCTCACGAGAAAACAAAGATACTAAATCATGCTACTACAGCACCCGTTAAGAAGTGCGTCCATATATTTTTCTAAACACATTCTAAATCATTCTATTTCGCGATTGTTTAGACAAATGTATATATCTTAGAAAGGGTTTACGAATAAATAATTCAAACACAAGGGTACCGTGTACCGAACGTTCCGTAAGATCTTGCGTCTAAAATGAGATGTATCTTTTAGCATATTTTAAGCAGCTTGAATGATTTAGAGAGTTGGCGAAAAGTGGTATTTTTTAGTTGCTTCATGTCCGATTATAGCATCATTACTTCTTTTATTTTGATTCTTAATTTTTTTTTTTATTTAGGCGATCGACTTTTATTTCAGTCGACCAAGATTGATTATCAAAATAGATTAATAATTAACTTTGATAATTCAATGAAAGTCGAAAAAATAATTGAATTTCTATTCACTAAGATGAAGTTTTTGCAAAATAAAGTAGAATCATTAGTGTGATTGCCTCATTTATTTTGGGTTGGAGAGTTAAATATTTTCAGATAACGTCTCAATGTTAAAACTTGGAGACTCACTTCTGTAATAAAATAACCATTGTACCTATGTTTATTTTGGTTGAAATTTACATTATTTTAGTGAGTTTTGGTTTGGAAATGAAGGTCAATAAAGTAATAAAAGAAAGTGCGGTATTGAAATTTGCAAGCAAGTCAAAAAACAAATGAATTCGTTTAGTTTCAGGCAAGTTTTTTTATTCTGTTCCCGTTGTATTCAAACGAGTCCGTATGTCCCATCCCTGTACCATTAAACACCACTTGATTAAACCAAATTTCGTCTAATTTAATGAACAACAATATAGCATTACCACGAATGAAACCTCAGGCGACCTTTGATCATCCCAATATTCGGTAACTACACAAAATAGATAGATACAGAAAGTCAGCACCATACAACGAGCGAATGCAGGCGCACGCACACATAGACGCGTAAGTGCGGTGATCTCAAACAAAAGCCAGTCGCAAGTGCGCTTGCACTCGCTGTACGTGAAGCGTGTCTATGTGTGCGTGCATTTTCGCTCAGTGTATGGAGCCAACCTTCTGTACTTATTTATTTAGTGGTTACCCAAACGAAATTTCCGGTTGATGTTATTGCACTTAATTACTTAAACGACGATGGTGTTAAAGGAAAATGTTGAATACTTTATGTCTTGCATTTTGGATTCAATGAGCTCAAAAATACTGTTTCGGGGAACTGGTTAAATATGTGACACAGTTGGCGATGAAGAATTAAGCCCCATTTACACGGTGCATGATTCTGGAACGTTCAAGAGCAATAATCGCATGCCATAAAGCACGTTCAATTATTGTCATTCAAGAATTACATGCAAGTGTTTACACGCGTGCGATTTCCATTGAATGACATACAAAAATTTAATGCATGTTTTGCCATTCAATAATTGGATACGACTTCTGTTCAAGGCAATTATTGCATGCAAGTTTTGCCTCGTCTTAACACAGAGTTGCATGTCCTTATACAATCGATTCAGGTATTCATGTAGATAGCCATAAGAAACAACCAATTGGAACCGTGCACCTAGCATCTGACGTTTCATAAGTGCCCATGTAGGTTTATGTTACATAAAATATTTTGATTTGATTTGATATTACCCGTATTTGCGCTGCCAAATATTTCATTCAATTTTATTGAACGTCTTCTCAAGACTTTTTTTTATTTGTTTCGTTCGCTCATGTTTGAATGATATAAATGATAAATGATAAATGATTTTATTTCTGTAAGTAGGTTTGTACAAAAACTTTTACACGTCAATCATATTTTAAAACTAGATGAGGTCGGCGTTTCCTATCTGACCACTCTGAGAAGAAAGGCCGAAACAAACTCAGAGGTCACAGTCTCTTTTAAAGTCCAGACATAATCTTGGTCAGATCATGTGAAGACCATGTAAATTTGAGTCTGAAATGATCTTTTGAGGAAAAAATACCACACAGAATGAGTGGACCTGTCCAGTCAGTGCACGCATTTGTCAGTAATCGTGCAGCTCAACTCAAAACTTAAGGAGCTCAACGATTCGACGAACAATACCAAAGAAAGGACATTTGGGTAGGCCGCATAAATTACTCAAACTGCCAGACTATGATTAAAACTAATCAAGAAAGAAAAAAATAAAACAATGATCTACATAGTCTTTACATTCACAATAATTAAAATAATATACTATTTTACAAAGTAAATATTCATGTCAATATATTTATAAAAATTCATCAATGTCAACAGGTATAAAAAATCCTGAAATAATCTTGGTCAGATCATTTGAGGACCATGTAAGATTGGTGTCTGAAATGGTCTTTTAAGGAAATAACCATACAGATTTGAGTGGACTTGTCCAGTCAGTGCAAGCATTTGTCAGTAATCGTGAAGCTCAACTCAGAACTTAAGGAGCTCAACCATTAGACGTACAATACCAAAGAAAGGACATTTGGGTAGGCCGCATAAAGCACATATAAAATATTCATGCCAGAACTGAATGCGATTTTATTGTACGTGCAGTTTACACCTATACCAGTTTTGAACGGTAACAAACTTGCCGGTATCGTGTGCAACAATTGTACGTGATATTCAGACGGTGCCAAACTCAAACTCAAACTCAAAGCATTTATTTCAATTAAACCATTTACAGGCACTTTTGAATTGTCAAAGCGTCGGTGAGTTAGTCAGAAAGTTGAAGCTAGTTGCCCGTTCCAAAATGTAGATCCCTATGGAGAAGAACGGGCAAGAAACTCCAAGGACACTCTTTTTAAATCAAGATATTACTATTTTTTTTTTGACATTACAAAATCCTGGGTACATTATTCTTGTTGCTTCTATATGCGAGAACAATGAAATGCCAATGCCAGTCAATTGTTGCTTAAATGTTATGGTATGCCACAATAAATTTGCACCGTGTAAAAGTAGCTTTATATGAATATCATCAATATAATAAAACCATCCCTTACAGATGCAATGTTGCGTAAGCGAAAAATATGTGTTGTATAATTTTTGGTAGAATAGGCAGCGAAGCTTCTTTTGAACAGATATTTTCTTCTTGATTTTTTTGTTGAAGATATCGATATTCATAATTAATACTTCTATTGTCTTCAAATTACATATTAACATTGCTGTTACATCTTTTATATAATGTAACTGAGTGGCCTGAAGCTGGTGAATACTATAATATGTGGTCAGTACTAGACGAATGTTACAGCGTGCAGTGACATCATTAGTGCTAAAAACTAGTCTATTGCAAGTCGGACTAGCGCAAAGGCTTCGTACCACTTAAACTGTTTAAGAATATTTTAAGAACAGAATAGAAAGAATATTTTTATTGTATAAGAAATTACAATCGAATGCGTTGATGCCTGGAAGTCACACTAGGATTCCCTGTGTCACGTTGTCACTTGTCACTGTTACACGTTGTTAACCTTATTTTTATTGTTAACCCTTTTTTTGACAACCCAGGCCATAACACTTAACCCATCGGTAAGACTGGTTATCAGACTTTTGGGCTTCTGACTAGTAACGATTGTCAACGATCTACGCATGAGAGCTGGGCCCAACGGCTTAAAGTGCTTTCCGAGGCACGGAAGTGTATCGATACGTTATGGATGGTCACCCATCCACGAATCAACCGCGGTGAGCATTGCTTTACCTTCGAATGACTGCCGTACGGCTGTTATTAATTAGCCATGAACCATAAATACATAATATAATGTATTCATACATTAAAATAAATAATTTTTCAATCATCGTCTACTATGACATCTATAGGAAATAAGGCAGGGGCTGTACATCCCGTATGCCTGGGGTACCCTCGGTACCAAACAATTGATATTATATAAGTACAAATTACACTGTGGATCTTCCAGTTAAGCATGTATGTACTAACCTTTATTAAGGGGGAAGCGCCAAGGTAACCCGCGAAATTCAAATTTTCTTACGTTTTTGCAATTTGCATGTCAGTACCAGCACCCTAATTACGTAACACACTATCTATCACAATCTGAATCATTTTGAAGCCTATTGCTAATCTATTGCTTCATATGTTCGAACAATGTGTCTGCTCAACAACGTAAATAACGCAATGAATGTTGTTGAACTGTCAAAATGAAACCCATTCCTACTGTTAGTGTGTTACGTAATTACCCCGCAGGTTGTATGTTGATCTAAATATGATTCACGGCCACAGTGAGAATACCTCACCATTCGCAAAATAGTAAGAATCGGAACGCGGTCACACGTCACAAACGATCGACTGACTTTATTTTCCATCATTTAATAAATTATTTACCTATAATATCATAACATATATCACAAAATTATGTCCGAACTTTAAAAGAGGCTGTGACCTCTGAGTTTGTTTCGGCCTTTCTTCTCAGAGTAGTCAGATAGGAAACGCCAACCTGCGGGGTAAATACGTAACACACTAACAGTAGGAATGGGTTTCATTTTGACAGTTCAACAACATTCATTGCGTTATTTACGTTGTTGAGCAGACACATTTTTCGAACATATGAAGCAATGGTTTAGCAATAGGCTTCAAAATGATTCAGATTGTGATAGATCGTGTGTTACGTAATTAGGGTGCTATCTAGTTTAATAAAAACCGGCCAAGTGCGAGTTGGACTCGCGCACGAAGGGTTCCGTACCATTATCTATAAAAACGGCAAAAAAAATCATGTGTGTTGTATAGGTGCCCCCTTTAATATTTATTTTATTCTGTTTTTTTTTGTATTTGTTGTTATAGCGGCAACAGAAATACATCATCTGTGAAAATTTCAACTGTTTAACTATCACGGTTCATGAGATACAGCCTGGTGACAGACGGACGGACAGCGGAGTCTTAGTAATAAGGTCCTGTTTTTCCCTTTGGGTACGGAACCATAAAAATATGATTGACGTGTAAAGTGTTTGTACAAACCTACTTACAGAAATAATATCAATTATCATTTATCACTGGTCTAAATGAAGGATTTACTGAACAGCCGTTATTTTGCATCTGTTTATCTCATCACATACATTTCGGCCCAGCATCGGATCGGCACTGCTTCACCTTATCGACACGCCGCCCGCCAACCACGCAGTACGAGTATGAATTAAGTTTCATGGCGATGCCGATTCGGTGCCAAGCTGAAATGATGCAAAATTAATTTGATGACACTGTCGATGCATTCCCAATGATGCTCAAAAATTCAAAAATCTGTAAAAAAATTAAATTGCTGAAACTGACATGTTTGTTGCAGGATAACTCTGAACGGACAAGGATTTGTAATAAGGCGCCATAGTATTGCAACGGTATATTGCACATGACTATCGGAGGAGGGTACCAAAATAAGGATCCTTTGTATGAAATTATCTGCAATCATAATAATCCCGATATTACTGAATACGACACCATAACCAAACTTAACTTCTTTAATTCAGAACATAGCATAAATTACTTAACTCCACGTCTGACATTTTCTACACTCCTTATCTTCAAAACAATCATCATACATTCCTCTATCATGAATAAAACTTCTTCAATCAAGCAAATTGTACAGAAATTGCAAATCAATAAGTAAACTCGGACACGTAAATCGTGGCTCAATATTCCTGAACTGTATGGAGTCAATACCACAGAAAAGTACAGAATGTTGGCTTCTTACAACGAGCGAAACGCACACACACATAGACACGTTTCACTGAAGCCTGCATGCGTAGCATTACCACTTCTATTTCTACTCTACGAAGAGAAGACAAATCACTTTCATAACAAAAAGTCATTCTCTTCTTGAACGTTGACATCGCACCGTAGAAATCTTTCTACAATCTGTCATTTTGTCGTCCGTTTCTTCTGTTTCTATAGTGGCCATTTTACACATGCTGGTTCGGACTATGTTAGTTATTTAGTCAAGTGGCGAGTAATGTAGTAACTAAACGTTTAGTAACCCACCAAAAAACGTTCGCACTGCCGTTGAGTGAGTTGAGTATACAAGTTCAGTAATAATTTGAAAGATGAATAGGCTGCTATACAATAAAATAAATAAGCTGATGAAGCTTATGATAATGGCTAATTTAGAAGAGTGGATGAAGAAATTTGTGTGGTAAAGAAAAAAAAGCTTTGGGGACGAAAATGGATTAATAGAAGCGATGAACTAGGAGCTACGAATGGTCTTCTGAAGGAATTAACTTTTGTAGATACCAAAGAATACTTCGAAGATTGTGAATGTACGAAAGTTACGGCTGTTATGTTGTTTCTTCGCTCCAGCGAAACGACATTTTTGCGGCATCTAACGAGCTCAACAAATTTCGACAGGTTCAGACTCGCTTAGCCAATCAGCCAACGAGCAGTGACGCGTGGACGGGGGCGCTACTCACCCGAAAAAATTTAACAAAATGGATTGACTCGACTAAATCACTTACTAAACCACTCAACATTTTTGTTGTTCAGACATATTTAGTTACTAAGTTACTCGCCATTTTGACAAAATTACTAACATAATCCGAACCAGGCTTTACAGCGAGTGTAACTCACGACTGGAATTTGTTTGAGATGAAATGAGCTTTGAGTTGACTTGTCCCGACAGACGGCACGCATGCATCAGTCATCGTATAGCTCAACCCTATTTTAGGGAGCTCAACGACCCATCACACAACGCTACCAGATCTACAGGACATTTGCGTAGGCCACATAAAACGTCCTTAGTATCGCCAGACAGTTCATGACATATCAAGTCATGAATTAAATCTGGCCTACATGGTACTCATGTTCACAGTTAGTTTTCTCTATAAATCTTTAAAAAAATATCATTATCGATTGCCGTTCGTACGTGTCTATGTGTGCGTGCGCTTGTTATCCCTCGTTATATTGAGCCGACCTTCTGTGCTATTATGTGGTATGGTGTCCATAAATGCAATAAGTTGGATTAAATTCTCTACCGACATAAGTTAGGGACGGTTGCTAATAAATTTATACGCGGCACACGGTTGTTGGTGCTATAACCTACGATTTATGTGTATCTTGCTAATATTAAAGACTGGAGCGTGATATATTGTCACGTGTAGTGGTTTTAGATGGTTTGGGTAGTCTTGTTTTAAGGTCATAATTATTTTTCTGGTCAAAAGAAATTGATGGTTTGTATATTGAGAATATGGAGGAGGTCGTGGCTAAGTAATAACAGCTGCACGGGTCGATCGATCAGGTTAAGCTATGTACGCATGGGTTTGTCCGTGGATGGGTGACCATCTTTACATATCGAGACCCCTCCTGTGCTTTGGAAAGCACGTTAAGCCGTTGGGTCCCGGCTGTCATTCGTGAATTTTTGACAGTTGTTACGGGTCGTCAGAAGCCCGAAAGTCTGACAACCAGTCTTACCAAGAGGTATGGTATTATCTAGTAACTAGGTTGTGGAGGTCAGATAGGCCGTCGCTCCATGTAAAATACTGGTATTCAGCTGCATCCGGTTAGACTGGAAGCCGAACCCAACACAGTTGGGAGAAGGCTAGGCAGGTGATGATAAGAAGTTGATAGTTTGATTGTGTCGAATAGATATAAGAAACTATTAGACAGTTGTTTGTTCTCTCCTTATGTTTCGAAAACCCACGTAACAAACTGTTTTTACCAGCGGGGTAATTACATATCACACTAAAAGTTGAAATGGCTTTCATTTTGACAGTTCAACAACATTCATTGCGTTATTTACGTTGTTGAGCGGACAAATTTTTCGAACATATGAAGCAATGGATTAGCAATAGGCTTCAAAATGATTCAGATTGTCACGGATAGTGTGTTACGCAATTAGGGTGCTGGTTCTCATTCATGCTTCTAACAAATTTATAACGTGTAAGATCATAATTTTATTAATAAGACCTGTAATGAACCATGTTTTATGACAATAAAAATATTCTATTATATTTCGATACTTTTACACAACACACATTCGTCCTTGTTCCAAGTAACATTCAGATCTATCTGAATTTCCCCGAAATCCAAAATTTTTTCGCCACATTTTTCTGAACTACACGCCAAAACTACCTAATTTATCAGATTACCCGTTCTTTTTCGTAAAAATACATCATAGTTCTTTTTACCCCTACTCGCCTCTTATCGTGCTCTCTTATTGAAACTAAAGCGGTCCCATGGGCCTAGCTGGCGATGAAAAATGAGCCCACTTTACCCTCACCGCGATAGGTAGAAGATTATCGTGTGGAGCATAATGACCTTTTCACACAATAAAGGGGAGTTTTCTTACGAGTGGGAAGGAAATTATAAGGAATGTGTTCTGATAACAGTCTAAACCTTTTCAATTCTGTTTTGCCGACATTTTGGTTTAGAGCTCTGTTTACTTACATAACATAACATCACGCCTGTAAACCCTTAAAGGTATGGCAGAGGTGTACTTACATTACACCCATATTAATGTTTGAGTCCCACGTAACAGGGGGTGAGTCTATTGCCATCAACCGAGCGCAAATCCAGACTCCGGGATGCTACTGAGAAATTTCTGACGGAAAAACCCAATTACACTTTTCCCTACCTGGCAATCGAACCCAGAACTTAATGCTCAGTATTAGCGCTTGCGACCACTAGACCAATGAGGCAGAATTTGCACAATTCATTAGGATGAGTGTAAAGTAGGTTGTTGATCGTTCAATCTGTGTGGTTAAGGTGAATCCTCAGCTGCAGGCAACCAAATTCAAATTTTCTTTGGTTTTTGCAAATTGCTGTTTTACGTCGTATGTTGATCAAAATGGGATTCGCGACTGTAGGAATGATATATTTATTGAATAATAAATATCATCAATTTCATATCAATTGTCAGACTTTGGAAATTTGTTCCATCTAAGATTTTTTCAGAACATTTCATATGAAAATTCTTGGGTGGAACAGATTAGACGTAAAACAAAGCTGCAATTAGCAAAAACCCAAAGAAAATTTCAATTTAGCGGGCTACAGCTAAGGATCCACCCAAACCTTATGTCACCACGGATACATCGATAAATAATTCTATACTCATCAAATACCTTTCCGTACTTTGACAATGGAACGAAAAGCTATTCGTCTCTGATTGCCATGATACCGAACACCTTTGACAGTGGTTGCCAAGTTATCTAAATCACGAATTTTTGAAAGCAGGTGAAAACCGGTAAATACCGGTCGATACCGGTATCGCACAATAATTGGGTTGCAGAAGTCAGATGGCATTGCGCAGCGTAAAATTTTAATGTAATGAATTGCTTTATAAGATAAATGTATAAAACTGCTTTTTTCAGGCAGAAAATGCAATTGCGCACAAAACTCATAATTTGTTTACATGGAATTTTTACAACCGAACAATGTATTAATAATTGTGTGCCCAAAACTATTCGGTCGTCATCGTTATTGAATTGAGGTGAAACAAACCAATTGTGATGAACATTCAAACACGTAGTGTTTTCAACATTGTCAGACTGGAATAACGAATTTAACAAACATATCATCACGCCTGTTTTCCCCGAAGGGTTAGGCAGTGATGTACGGTCACCAAAAGTGATAAGTAACCAGGGTCGTCGATATAGTTGACGTTTAGTAAGGAAACCGATGAATGTTTTCGAATAAAATTTAATTTAATTTAAGAGAAAACAAACAGGTCAATTATCAAATTAAATTTCATTCGAAAACATCCATCGGTTTCTTACTAAACTTCAACTATATCCGACAACCCTGGTTACTTATCTCTTTTGGTGACTGTAGTACACCCACAATGTTGCCAGTTAGTTTAAGGGCCCAATCACACGTATCACAACACACCGTTATGGTGTGGTTTTGGCACATACCACAACCATACCACAACAACACCACGTGGACTGGCACTAATTTGTACGAAAAATAATAGTCTATTGACACGGACTACATTTCATAATAATAATAATTCCTTTATTGTCAGGCAACTGAGACCCATAGATAAAATACACAAATTACAAAATAAAAAACGTCATTGTTAACTATGACAGATTCTACAAATAATATTAACACGTTGACGGACAGTATTCCTTCATTGGTTAAACGTGTTATGACACCACAAAATTTCGCGTCGGACACACTTCTGTAGATTTTCTTTTTAATTTCACGATATGACAGTAAAATGTGTAAAATTCTATCTGTGGTGACACTACAGAATTCCCTTCCTTGTATTAGTATAGAAAATAAAGCGCCACAAGGCGTACTGATTTTATACAAGTCAAAACTTTGACGTCGACTGGCGTACTGTCGTACTATTTTTTGCAGAGACAACGAGGAAAGGCGTTCTGTCCGTCAACGTGTTAATAGTGTGTACAACTAAATAACAATAAATAAAATAAAAAAGAAAGAAGGAAAGGAATCACAGGGCATCAAAAAATTCGTCCGCATCGCCGTCGATGGAAAAAGTGCCCAAAAGGCTGGCAGCATTGCCACGTTGTATAGCGATGCTGATTCTTTGGCCAAAAAATTGGCCAAATAAATAAAAAACTAATATATAATAAAACTAAAACTTGTGTTAATAAATATTGCTTAAAACTATGTTAGTAGCACTTCACCGAAACTGATTTGGCCGTCAAACTCAACCACGTGGGCGATACCGACCAAATCAAGGTGACGTCTCAGCCATAATGCAACCACAATGTTGCGTCGACAATGTCACAGCCGCAGTCGATCTGTCTGCAAACACTAGCCACAACGAAACCACATCGCAACTACCAGCGACAACGCAACCACAATGCAACAGCAAGAAGTTGCAGCGACACTATTCACACGTAACCACTGCTTGCCTACATTTCGTCGCTGCGATGTGATGTGACTGTAGTACGTGTGTACGGGCCCTAAGTCCCATATAACAGCGAGCGAGCCTATTGCCATCAACGAATTTAAGGTGGACTAAAGCTAAAGACAAGATATTATATTAACCAGCGATTCTACATCACATAAGTATGAACGTACGTTATCCCCGAAGAGTAAAGCAGACGTGAATTGAAAACCCACATTTCGCTATATATGTTTAAGCCCAATTTAGGGCACAAGCCTATTGCTACTTTAAAAAAAAAAATAATAATAATAATAATAAATATAAATAAATATCACATTGTACTGGGATCGATCCATCATCACTGACAGGACTATTGTTGCCAATAAGCCTGATATAGTGGTGGTGGATCGATTAGAGCGGCGTGCAATGATTGTTGACATAACGGTCCCACATGACGGGAACCTCGTGAAAGCCGAGAAAGATAAACAAATCAAATATCTTGACTTGGCTCGCGAGGTTGTCGACATGTGGGATGTGGACTCAGCGATCATTGTACCGATAGTCGTGACAGCCAATGGGTTAATAGCCAAGAGCCTCGACCAACACCTGAGGAGGCTCTCGTTGGGCAGCTGGATCAAGGGCTTGATTCAGAAGGCGGTACTTTTGGACACGGCCCGCATTGTTAGGAGGTTTCTCTCTCTGGAGCCCTGACCGCCGGTAGCTTGGACCCTGTTCCCGATACCGGTGGGCCACAATTTTTTATATTTTTAAATGTTTTTATATTTTTATATTCTAATATTTAAAAATATAATTTATATGTATATATATATTGAAATAAAGATAATAATAATAATCATTTATTTGCTAATATGGGTAATTACATAAAGTTATTGAAAATATAGCACAGTCCAACCATATTACACCGTGAGGCATGCAAATTACAAGCTTTACTATTTTAATCCATTTTGTTGCAAAAATTATTCATAATTAATAACACAATTTAGTTTATTCATTTACCGTAGCAAATAACAAAGAAAACATACTAAATGAAGTAGACAATAATGTACCATAGAGAATTGAAGTTTAAAATGTCATTTGTTAAATAATATTGTCAAGATACAATTGTGGATAAATGTCACAGTAAGAACAATATATAAAAAGTTTATTTCGTGCATTATTTGGTAAATTCACTATGAAAAATAATAATGTCAATAGTTTATTTAAAATTCGAAATGTCATGTATTGAATGAGAATGTCAAGATATATCTGTAAATAAATGTCAAAGTATTAAATAATAAATATTAAAATTGGTGCACTGGTTACATCAATGTGTCCCTACATCCTCTATTAAATAATCCTGAACAGTATAGTAGCATTTACATATCAAAAATGTTTTTAATTTCTTTTTGAATGCATCGATTGATGAAGTTTCTAGTACGAAGTTTGGCAAGTGATTGTATATACGCGGCGCCATACTGAAAATGCTTTTGGAATATAAGGCTGTCTTGCTAGATTTGCAACAAATTTTGTTACTATGCCGCTTACTTCTGTACTTATCAAAAAGATTTATGTTATTTCTTGCAAAGCTGGCAATCTCATAAATGTAAACACACGGCAATGTTAATATATTATGCTTGACAAAATATGGCCTGCAGCTATCAGTTTGGTTGATATTAAAGATACCTCTAATACACCGCTTTTGTGCCCTGAAAGCCATATCCCTATTGGTGGAATTACCCCAGAATATAATACCATATCTTATCAAGGATCCCACGTAGCCATGGTATGCTGCAAGTACAGCAGAGGTGTTTACCGTTTTAGCCAGCATATGTAGGGCGTATGATTGCTTATTTAATTTTTGATTTAAAGTGTCTATATGTGTCTTCCAATTCAAATTATGATCAATTGACATACCTAAGAATTTTGTAATTGCTGTCTCATTTACTTTGTTCCCTGAATAGTGTATATTAATGTTAGTAAATTGGGCTTTACGATTGCGAAATATCATTATTTTAGTTTTGCCCAAGTTCATTTTTAAATTATTATTATTTAGCCATTTTATAATATCACTAAGAGTGCTATTCATGTCTTGTTCTAGGGATACTTTGTCCTTACTTGTAAAAACGACAGTACTATCATCTGCAAAAAGTATAGTGGGACGTTTAGTTATTTTTGGAAGGTCATTTATATAAATGATGAATAACAGAGGGCCTAAAACACTTCCTTGTGGGACGCCTTGTTTGATTTCTCTGTATTCCGATGTGTAGTTAACTTCCTTCCTTGTTTTAGTGCATACACGAGTAACTAATGTGGACTGCTTTCTGTTGGTAAGATAAGAAGCTATCAGCTCTAACGAAGTACCCCGAATTCCATAACTGTATAGTTTATTTAACAGAGTTTTGTGATCTACAAAATCGAACGCTTTACTTAGATCCATATACAATGCACACACTGGAATTTTATTGTCTAAGCTACTCATAACTGTGGTCAGAAAATCATAGACGGCCATATCAATAGTTTTATTTTTCCTAAAACCTATCTGCTCTTTAGCAAATAAATTGAACTTTTCAAAATATTCATTTAACCTGACATAAATAACTCTTTCATATACCTTAGAGAGCACCGGAACTAGTGCTATGGGCCTATAACAATTCATATTGTGACAATCATCTTTCTTGAAGAGAGGTTTAATGATTGTTAATTTAAGTTTATCAGGAAAGTACCCATTTAGGATCGATAGGTTAATTACATGACTTAAAATGTAGGATAATTTAATTGGCGCTTGTTTTAAAATTTTAGTCGAGACACTATCATATCCAGTGCTGTTGGTATTTTTTAAATTTAAAATTATTTTGTGTATTTCTTGGGGCGTAGTTGGATACATAAATAATGTTTTTGAGTGATTGGGTAAGGTGTCTGTCTTATTAGTACAACTTTTATTCCCTTTTATTTGGTCTATAAAAAAATTATTAAAACAGTCTGCAATGGTTTGCGGATCATCCGTACAATGTTTACCGTCTATATTAATTTGATTGATTTGGTTTTTTGGCACATTACACATTGTTTTACTAATAACGTTCCAAGTGGCCCTGCATTTGTTTTGAGCTGTATGGATAAAATAATTGTTCTGAGACTTTTTAGTCAGTTTTATAACACGTTGTAATCTACTGGCAAAATTTTTAAAATTGGATTTATTTAAGTTATTTCGATTCTTACGATACTTCCATAATAATTGCTGTTTACGTATACAGCATTTTTTTATTCCTTTACTCATCCATCGTGGTCGTGTTTGTGAATATATTTTAATTCGAATATACGGAAAACATAGATTATAAAATAAAGTAAATAAGTCATAAAAAATGTCAAAAGCTTCATGCGGGTCATTATTTTCAAATACGTCATTAAACGAAATCGAATTTATGCAGTCATTAAATTTCTTAACAAAATCTGATGGCAAAACTCAAAAACACATTTCCCAATCGGGGAACCGATCCAAAAACTCGATGCTAAACCATTGAATGAAACGTCAATTCCAACGATTCTAAAAACTACCAAATCAAAATCGACTCCAAAAGTGTAAAAAATCTAAAAACTATCAACAATAAACTTGTTTACCCAGTCAATTGTTTACACGCAACCATTTTCATTCCATAAACTGCAATATTCGAGGCAGTAAAACTGTGGTCTGCAGTTGATTGCCAATAGATTAACCATTCGGGTATTGTGGGAACACAAAAATAATAAAAATAGAAAAAGGGTATTAGGTTCCGTACCAATATACAACATTTAACACTACATATTTTAACTTTATTTTATTATTATTATTATTTGTTGTTATATCGGCCATAAGTTAATAGTAAGAAAAATATATTTTTTATTTATATATAAACCATTTGTATAACAACATTATATTAAGATTGAACAATAACTTTTTTTTATTTTTGTATGGGCTTTGCCCCACACTAGGATATTTTCCTGTATTGTGGGTGCGTTTACAAACATTCAAACTCACATACACAAACAGCCAAACCTGGAATAACTACTTGTAGGTCATACAAATATTTGTTCCGTTCAAGAATCGAACCCGCGACACGCAGCGCAGCAGTCAAACGCTGAACCACTGCGCCAACCGTGCCGAAATTAATATTATAATTATAAACACACACACACACAACACACAGTGTGTAGTGCACACTCTGTGAGAATATAAAGTGAAGATGGGTTTGGTGGGGTAGTAGTATGTAAGTGAATGTAAAGTGCGTAGTAGTACCTATTACGGTTGAAAAGATCCCGTGACCATGTGACAGACGGACGGACGGACGGACAGCGGAGCCTTATTAATAGGGTCCTGTTGACACCCTTTGGGTATGGAACCCTAAAATTAAATAAATATAGTTCCTTTACAAGGTGATATTGAAAAGTTTTAGCATTTAGAGGACGGAGCTGTATTTGATTAATTAACGAGTAATGGAGCTCTTTGCTTCATTTTCAATTCAATTCTTTTCGATGTCTTTAAAACCGACCTTATGCAAAAGCATGTTTGAAAGGTAGGTAACTATTTTTTCTTTGCTATAAAAGTGTTTCGATTATAATTTTAATTAACTGTCGTAATAATTACTATGGTTAGGTACTTATTACCCCACACCAGAACTTGTTTTCAATTGATGTCATTTCCACTTAAAAAAATATCAACTATACTTTAGTGTGAATTAAGTTGATTTTAGAATGACAAGTACAATAAAAAAGTCTTATATTTTTCTAAGTTGTAGCGCAAGAAAGTCCCAAAAAATCTGAATTGGGTCCGTATATCTTGTATCATATCCCTAAGATATTAAGTCATGCACAAGCCTATAGACGATTTTGATAGTTGAAGGCTTTGCTAAAGTGGTTGTCTTCAGATAAATCTATGGTTGAAATAATAAATGACAATCCACGTACTTAAATAAATAGTGTAGTGAGATTTCTTTATCAATGGTTGTTGTGTCGACTATGAAGCATATTGTGGCTTTATATCCATTTCGTTGCAAGTTCTATCAATATTCATGAGTTTCCAATAAAAGTCGTATTATTTTCTTTCTGAAAATTCAAAGTCTTAAAAATACTTCTCTCAAATAAAAACATCTCCACGAAAAATTTCACCAAAAAGACACAAAATCCTTAGAATCACGACGGGAAACCTACTTCAAACTAAATGGCCATAAAGCTCACTTCCATAATCCATAATGGTTCACACTACATTGATGTGAGGAGCTCCCGATTTTTTCTCAATAGAAAATTCGTCTTTCACGGCCAAAGGAATGTTTACGCCCAAACCTTTTGACGCTGGAATTGAAGAAAAATGTGTTCTGTGTTGTAGGCACGACCCGTTAATAAAATGTGGTTGCGCCACTTAGCCGCTTGTTCCACACTATTACACAACTTTCTGTGAGGAATTTCAAGTGTCACGACCTTTTCTGGATTCGTTTTTTGGACGATGTTATTTCTGCCACTATTTACCATCTTTGATAGGTGTTATTTTGACTGATGGTCGGTGTTTGGACAGCGTATGCTTTTGAATGTGATCATCTTGATTCAGTCGTCGGGTCTATTCAAGTAGTAATACATTGGTTAAGATAAAAAAAACTTATCATTTTCTAACTTAAGGTTGAGTTTTAAAGTTTCCAGCCGTAGATATACTTATCTTAATTACTCAGACGCTTGTTCCACGCTATTACACAACATTTCGTGAGGAATTTCAAGTGTCACGACCTTTTCTGGATTCGTTTTTTGGACGATGTTATTTCTGCCACTATTTACCATGTTTAATAGGTGTTATTTTGAATGATGGTCAGTGTTTGGACAGCTTATGGTTTTGAATATGATCGTCTTGATTCAATCGTCGGGTCTATTCAAGTAGTAATACATTGGTTAAGATAAAAAAACTTATAATTTTCTAACTTAAGGTTGAATTTTAAAGTTTCCAGCCGTAGATATACTTAGCTTAATTACTCAGTCGCTTGTTCCACGCTATTACACAACATTTCGTGAAGAATTTCTAGTGTCACGACCTTTTCTGGATTAGTTTTTTGGACGACATTTTCTTCCTTGCTGCGTGAGGTATTTCTTTGAATAATGATGGTTTAACGTGATCATCTGGATGCAGTCATTGTGTTTGTTCAAGTAGGTAATCATTGGTCAAATATAGAAAATCTTATCGTTCATTATTTGTTTAAATATTTTAATTATTTTCTAATAAATAAATTGTGGTTGCGCCACTTATCGCTTGTTCCACGCTATTACATAACATTCTGTGAGGAATGTCAAGTGTCACGACCTTCTCTGGATTAGTTTTTTGGACGACGTCATTTTTCATACTGTGTGAGGTGTTGTTTTGAATGATGATCAGTGTTTTGACTAATGTTTTGAAAGTGATCGTCTGAATTCAGTCATTAGGTTTGACCGTGTAGGCATACATTTGTTTTCGATAATCTTATTTTTGATTTAGTTAAAAGTGGACCATCATTGTTTTTTTATGTTTATATTTTTTTGTAATTATTTTGCTCTTTTTCTTACATTTTATTTGAGTTTTCTTCGTCTAAAATAAGAAAGATTTCTGAAAAGGTTTGGTTAAAAAATAACTTTCCTTTGTAGTCCGAGATGCTCTCTACCCAAATGTAATGATAACGAATGTGCAAAATGTTTTTAAAGCGGCGTTGAAAATGTTGGAACCGTTTATTCACACTACATTTTACTCGAATTTAGTCCATTATCAGCAAAAACTATTACTGAAAATCAAAAAAACTAAAAAAGTATAGCGCTAAAAGTAAATGGTGCAAACAGCAAAAGTTAAGACACCCATTACTTATAATAAAGCTAAAGACACACTAGAAAAAATCCGACTTCGCGCTCCACAAACTTCACCTCCTGAAACTATTTCGCCGGGATCCTTTGGCGACAGAAATAAGTCTGTTCCGGTTTATTAGAAGAAGCTAGATAAATACCTAGAGCTATTATCTATGGTGAGTCTAGGATTCTAGTCCGTGCCTTAAGCCCCGGTGGTTTTAAATCGTTATCATTATTCTTTGCTTTGTTCAAAGTGAAGATTTTTCTAAAGAGAATTGCTTTCAGTATTTTTGTTGTGAATAGTTACTGGAGTAATTGTTTGGGATAACGTAGCGTGGAATATTATCTTAGAGTGTAAAAACGAATGTGGTGTTTTTTTTCTCTTCATTAATTATCTGTCTGTCAGGGTTTTGCAAGAAGATGTTTTAATGAAGTAATTTCTATATTGGGTAGAAAATAAATGTAACTACCAAAAAATAAAAAATACTAACAAATGATAAACATACAAATCAATCATATTTTATAGTTACCAGCACAGTTATAAAACTCTTATTTTAAACTCTTCAAATTGGGATTTGAAGAGTTTCACTATTTTTAAATTCGTATCCTTATATCACTTTAAAAATTCAGATTAAAAACCTGTATCTTGGTAAAATGCAATATTTGAGCGGCCACATAGACCGAAGCGGCACTTATAAATCATTCCCCTGACATTATGGTCCACGTTTTGTATGGAACGCAATTTCACGGGTGGGATTCAAAAATGGATACATAGGCGATGCTGCAACCGTCTGTAGCTAAGGAATGTCTAGTGTTGGACAGTCACAACAACTATGACTGTTGCATTTAAAGCGTTCCAGTTTTAAACGAAAATAAAGTTGCTAGTGGTAAAATAATATCATAGCGATATTTTTGTAAATGGCAACTTTGTAGTTTTTTTTTGTGTGAATGCTAATGGAGATTTGAACTGGGTGTTCTATGAATAGTGATTATTTATTATAAAAAAAAAATGGTTTCAATTTATGAAATATTGTAAGGTTTTATTTTTGTAAATTTATGTAGGTACGGCAATATTTTATACCATTTAAATAATTTGATATCAATAAAATCACAATTAAGAATACATTAAGTACAATTCTTTTACTTTTATTTACATTCTTAAATCATTTCATTTCATTTCATTTCATTTTTATTTACCCTAATGAGGGTAAATAATGATCGGTTTTTATTTTTTATTTATAATCATAAATAAAAAATAAATACCGATCATTCATGATAATGTTACGACAAAAACAACATTTTAAATTTTTAATAATCTGAAAGAAAAAACCAATACATACTTTTATACCCAACTGTACTTCCCTTTAGAAAAGTGATTGCATTTCCGAGCATGCAATCTTTCTCAGAATTTTCAAATAAATCAAATACATGGAAATTCATCTCTTTGTATCGAGCTTGTATCCCTTATAGGGTGAATAGGGCCCCTTGGTTGTATGAATGCACTCAGAATGTTTTATTTGACAGATGTTTTTTATTAAGAATAGCTTTACTCTAAATCTCCTCCGTCATGGTCAAGAATTTATGGCACTCACAACATTAGACATTGCGCTCATATATTGCATGATTTTTAGCGGGTTCAACACTTGTTCGAGTCAGCACATTCGTTTTAGCAGTATTAGTTGAACAACAAAGTCGACCCGAAGCGATAGCTACACGTCATATTCGGCGTTCATTCGACTCGTGCCTATAGGAAAAACTCCGTTCGGCATCTGCTATCTCTGAATTATGTTCGGTTCGGCTTGCCACAATTCGAGCTAAGCGGAGCGGAGCGGCTTTTTCCCGAATAGCCACACGGCAGTAAAGAATCATGCCAACCCAAACAAATGTATGGCCTTACAAACGTGTCATCCCTTTACATGAAAGTTTCACTTTTGTAAAATGCTTGTATGTTTTCGTAATAGGAACGAATTAATCTAAGAAAAAGAAAATTTTCTTAGATTTATTTGAATTTCTTCCATTCGTCTGTTACTGAAAAATATTATCTTATCTAAATTTTTCTTTAAGTTTATATGATTCATTTTACTGTTAGATTTATATTATTTCATCACATCTATATTTATTTTTTTATGAATGCACGCACATTTATCACAAATTTCAGCAAAGAATCGCAATCGTAAAACTGTAAGCCAAGAAATTATACCTTTAAAGATTTCTGAGGGTGTAATTTCTTTGTTTACAGTATCATCCAAGTTTTTTTTTTATAATTTTGAATGTGATTAAATTTAAAATGAAAAAAAAACATGATTGTTTAAAAAAACATCCTACAAACCTTGTATAGTGTTTCTGATCTGGAAAGCGATAATTAACTTTTAAATTTAACTCCTTAATTATATTCGAAATTGAAGACTCAAGGAAGTAATAAAGCAGACTACCGACAAGAAAAATGTAAATGAGAAAGTAGAGAAAACTTTTCATGTTTTTGGATCGAGTTTCAACATAGAAAAGGAAAATTCATAATTGATAATTTGGTGACTGTTTGAGGGATTACCTTTGTTTCTTTTATAAGATACTGTTTGACGTTGTTTGTCCTTGGAATCTGTTTATAAAAAACAATAATAATTAGTACTTCTTTTACATCATTATCCTAATCCTAACTTCCTAATCCTAACTAATATTATAAATGTGAAAGTAAGTTTGTTTGTTACCTTTTCACGCCTAAAGCACTGAACCAATCATCATGAAATTTTGCATATACGTTATCAGGTGTACAGAAACGGAAATAGGGTACCTTTCATCCCGAAAAAAAGTACTGTTCCCGAGGGAAATAACAATGACTTTCGACGGTCACAATTGCTTTAGGACGCTAGATGGCGCTACGTGTCTTTCGAATCATGATTTAATTATATTATTAGAAACTTCAGTAATGTGTTAGGAGATAATTTAAACAAATATAAGTATTACATTTTGTTAGTCTAGTGTGAACTCCAACACCGTTTGACCGAGCACCATAAAAGTTGCCATATAAATCTATACTAATAATAAAGCTGAAGAGTTTGTTTGTTTGTTTGTTTGCTTGAACGCGCTAATCTCAGGAACTGCTGGTCCGATTTGAAAAATTCTTTCAGTGTTAGATAGCTCATTTATCGAGGAAGGCTATAGGCTATATATCATCACGCTAAGACCAATAGGGACGGAGCACCAATGAGCAATGTTTCAAAATCGTAGGTTATTTTTTTCCTTTTGTGAGCTTCCGCTGCGTGCGCTGCGTAAACGGTTAAAGTTTCACAAAAATCATGTATTACAGAATTGTTCCCCTTTAAAAGTTCTAAAAAAAGGTCTGCGACAGCTTATGTCTATCTTTTAAGGTTGGCTCACTATGAACTTTTTTATTCTAACCAAATTTGTTCTAAAATAATGCATTATTTGCGAAGGTGTTTTTATAAACATGATATTAATCCTTATCCAAATAAATACGTTATTCATCACAAGTATTTAATTTAAAACAAAATTGCCCTTTACATCATTTGATTTCAATGAATATCTTAGGAGATATCGCAGTATTAAAATAACATCGCAGCAAAATAATGGTGCAAGGCCGGCGGCGGGTGGTCATGACGGGGAAGGGCGGTGGCCCCAGTTATCTCTGCGAGATACCAAAAATGACGTTCAGTACCCCAGTAAAAATTGAATCGGTAACCCAGTAAAATTTCTAAAACCTTAAAAAAAAAATTGTTCTACAAATTGTATTGGGTAACCCGGTAAATTTTCTTGGGTTTGCGCATATTATGGTCCCGCGTTACTGCAGAGCCCCAGTAAAAATTCATAAACTCCCCAGAAATATTTTAAGAAATTATTTCTCCGTGTACTGATAAAAGCGTGATGTAGGTACCTAAAACAGCTCCTTAACGTACGTATTATTTTAAAATATTTCCACCCTCTACGTAAACGAAGTCGCGGGTTAAAGTTAGCGTTAGCCCACTATTCCACGCGGACGAAGTCGCGGGCAGAAGCTAGTAAGTATATATTATTTCGAACTCCACGCGGGCGAAGCCTCGGGCAAAAGCTAGTTATGAATATATCTAGATTAGGAAGACGTCGAACGCCGAACGCGAACGCGCGCATTTTGAGTAACGCGGGAGAGGACGCCCTAGAAGGACATACACTGGACCTTGTTGGTGATGCTCTTCAGAAAGGTCAGCCCCTGTAGTCTCGACATTAGACAGCGACAAAATTCGGTCGCTAAGTCGTATCGTTGTCAAATTCCTTTACTAGATTTTCAACTTTATTTCCAAGACATCAGGTTGAAAATCTATTAAAGAAATTGCCAGCCCAGGTGTGTAGTATTCGCAACCGGCGTGCGTGTTTGACTAGATGCATAAACGTAAACGAAGCAAAAGGAGTATGTAAGGATAGTAACTAGGAAGAAAGCGTGACTTTGTATGTGTGTATTCTCGTATATGTGTAGAATGACGTATCTAAGGACCACGTGGCCCCATCTAAACTGGTATTATAATAAAAAGAAAAATATTTATTTTTTGTGTTTGGGTGTTTGTTTGTTACGCTTTCACGCTAAAACAGCTAAACAGATTTGGATTAAATTTGGATCATGGGTAGACCATGACCTAGATTAGGACATAAGATACTTTTTATTCCGAAATTCCCACGGGATGGAGACTTAGGCAGGTGAAACCGCGGGGTGCAGCTAGCGAGAAATAAAGTAATGGTTTGATCAGCTGGCATGATGTCCTGCCAAAAAACTGTTAATAACAACTAACTAGTACTGTTAAACAATTTTTTATGAAAATCTTTTTATTTTTTAATCGACTTCAAAAAAGGAGGAGGTTCTCAATTCGACTGTATCTTTTTTTATATGTGTTAGCTCAGAACTTTTTCTGGGTGAACCGATTTAGATGATTATTTTTTTTATTTGAAAGCTGGTGCTTTACAGGTGGTCCCATTTAAATTTGATCAAGTTCTGATAAGTAGTTTTTGAGTTATCCTTAATACTGCGTATTTTTTCTACTTAGTTTATATTGATAATATTTTAATAATTTCCTGTCACCGTTATTTAATATCAAGTAGTGGAATATAAATGTTTGTGGATACCACAAAGAAAAAGTGAAAAATAAATATTTTTTTTACAGATTAAGGATCAAGATAATTATTACCTATTTGTACATCACATTTTAAATATAAATACCAAGTGCATATTTTTTAAATAGCTCTGAACGTTTATTTTGAATGAAAACAAAATTAAATCCAAAGTCCCCGTATAATTTACAGGAGTGAAGTTCAAACGAAAACAACACTTCCCTGATTGTCTCCCGTATGATATAATGATTCAATTCCCTCGCACGTTGCATGATTTACTTTCGTTTTTCTGATACGTGCTCTTTAGAGAAAGGTCGCATTACAAGCGATTCATTTGTTTGTTTTTGTTTTCATACTTGAAAAGCTTAAAATTTTCTATTTTTGGAACCAGTACTGTTATGACATAGGTCTTATCTCAAAGTTGCAATCGTTACTACGTTATTGAAAGAGTAAATTACTTTTGAATTTTGCTAAGGGTATACATAATAGTGCTTGAGACTGTACGTCTGTTTGTCGTTCCCCGATGATTCATCTGTTAAGCAAAGATTATCGGCCTGAAGTACATTTTCACTTATTTTTGTCTCGTGATTAAAAAGTCGACATTAGGTTACGCATTTGTCAAATTAAGACTGACTTGGAGCACATTCTTTAGGTAGATATAAACGACCCTGATATAATTCTAAACATGGGGAATGATAAATCAAAGTAAGTCGATATGTAAAGTCAAACAAATTGATTGTTTAGCTAATTGACTGCCAGCTTAAAGTTTTGTATATTCAAATGTATGGAGAGGTTATAACACGGCAAACTGACGTACCGTCAAACGGGGTGAATAAGGATGCGGGGGTGAATCGGAACGAAATTATAAAAGAGATTTTGACATTGAAATACGAGTAATATAGTTTGTTGCCAACAAAGACACTTAATCGTTAATTGTAATACAGTAAACACATTAATTAGAGTCCTTTTTGGCAACAAACTATATTATTTCAATGTTAAAATCCCTTTTAAAGTTTCGTCTCGATTCACCCCTGCGTCCCTATTCACCCCGTTTGACGTGTGTCAATTTAATCAAATTAAAAAGAATCCTGGCTGCTGCTTTTTGCAATTTTTCATGGCATATATTTAGCTGGACCTCAAATAATTCCTATTCTGCTGTTCTGAAAATAGTAAATAGCCAAGTAACTGTGACCAACTTGGATGTACCACTCGCCGGTTGATGCCGCGGCACGGCTCGCTACGCTCGCGCTCGCTCGGCTCGCCCGCGGTTGGTCACAGTTCTAGCCTTATCTAACCCGTTTGGTCGAGGTACCCTACCCGGGGTAGCTTACTTACTACGACCAACAGCGAGGAAAGGCGCTTTAAAAAAAAAGTGCCTCTTTTTAAACTTTCTGGAAATTAAAAAGAAGCACATTTATTTTAAAAAGCGTACATCATTGGTAGGTCAATAAGTTCTTAGAGGATCAGTTAAATATTTCCCATTTTAAATTTATTTTCTATTCTTGAACACTTAAATTGACTTGAATATCAAAATACTAGTTCCCACCAATCGAATATGTTTATTATTCCACCGCCATCATTCGCTCCTATGCTTTATCATCAAAACCCCCCATCTGGGAAATGCGTCCTCTTTAATTATACTTCAAAGGTGGGTACTGGGTAAGACGCGTTTCGAATTTTCCGTGCAGACGTTATAAAGGTAAACTCGATAATTACTCTCCCGTAATTGTTCTTTGAGTTACAGTAAAGGTCGAATATTTGATAGTATCAGGTGGCTTTCTTGTCAAAGTTAATTTAATTGATAAGTTCTTAGAAGTAGCTAATCAGTCTTATGTCATATCATTTTTATGTAACATCATGTTCAAGAATAATTTTTCCTGCTTTTTTACTGTCTCTTTGGTCTACTGATTGCAAGCACTACGGCTGAGCATGAGGTCCTGGGTTCGATTCCCCGGTCGAGCAAAGTGTTGTTGGGTTTTCCGTCGCAAATTTCTCAGTAGCAGCTGGGAGTCTGATTTATGTCTGGTTGGTGGCAATAGGATCGCCCCCTATTATAAATCTTGGTTCACTATAGGTACACCTCTGCCTAAACCTTCGGGGAATTCAGGCGTGATGATATGTTATGTAAGAATTATGGTTATATCCTTATTTCGGTATTCATTTTATTTTTATCGAAATCTGTCTAAACACTAACCGTGGAATGGTAGAAGCCGGCGTAATAGGAGCTACCCGTCCATAGCGCATAATAAATTTACGAGGGCTACTCCTCTTGCATCGGTGGATTTGAAATAGATGTTTTCCCCAAAAGCTTGCTGTGTAGCATCACGGAAACCAACCATATGGCAGATTTTGAAAAAAATAAAATGGTTTACGAAATAAGGACGTTGTATGACCGACTTTAGAAGCAATGAGGTTGGAATTTTACACCAAGAAAGCGCAAAATTAACTGGTCCTTCTCGTTAGACTAATTTTGATTGTTATGAATTTAAAATTCGTCAAAGAACTGTAGGCGTACTTGATAATTAATTTATAGGGTTCCGTACCCAAAGGGTGCTAATGGTACCCTATTACTAAGCCTCTGTTGTCCGTCTGTCTGTCTGTCAGCGGGCTGTATCTCATGAACCATAATAGGTAGACAGTTAACAAATTTGAAGAGTTTTCATTTTTATTGCCACTATAATAACAAATAATATAAATAAAATAAAGTTTAAATTAATGGGGTCTCCTTTAATTTTTAACTTTATATTTTTACCTTAAAAGAAACGTGTTTAAAAAAATATATATACATAACGTGCATAAATATTTTATGCTGGTACGGAATCCTTCGTGTGCGAGTTAGACTCGCACGTCTCTGGTTTTTGTTTTAATCATAAGATAAAACTAAAACTACTCACAAAATTGCAACTTTAAAACAAGATAATTAATCAGGCTCTTATACCAACACTCATCTCTCTACAACACAAAAACGTGAAAAACGTTCAAAACTATATTACAAAATATGCTCTTTAAAACAGACAAATAGACTCTTAGGTAGACATCAAGTCCTTAAATAGTCAGTACAGTTCCACTAGAACGCTCCATCTGCCATAGGTGTGATTTATCTCAATAATTGGACCTCACGTCACTCACTATTAAATCATTTTTTGTTATTATCCGCCAAAATGGCGGCTCGTGGGTGACAGCGACCAGCAAAGGTGGTTAAAAACTCTAGGATTTGTCTGTATGATAGATAGACATGAGGAAATTGAGAAGGGTGTTAGTTTTAGGTACTATAACTATGAAGCAAACTTGAAAAACAGGCTTCAAGACTCTCATATTTTCTGCCACTTCATTTTTTACTACATATATTTACAAAAAAAAAAAAACAGTCCTAGTCTTAAAACAATATATTGGTCAGACATCAAGTAAATGATTGGTTTAGTTTCAGTAGAACGCTCCGTCTCCCATAGGTGTGATTTATCTCAATAATAATTATATCTCAATTTTTGCGAAGTTTCTTAAAAGTTATACACTATAGTTTTTAACTTTTGAAAACGAGGGTGTGACTGACAGACATACCTACAGAAGGACGGATATGAGGAAAGTAAAACTGTTTCTAGTTTTACTAAGGAACCTTAAAAACAGAATAGAATAGAATACTCTTTATTATGTATGTATATTTACCCTTTATTGTGAAAACATTCCTCCACCACTTTTGTTGTAAGGACGGACGGTCAGATTGGTCACCGATGTTCGCTCGTTGGTATTAGATAATGTATTGCTTAAATACCCATTATAATGTTATTTGTTGTTTCTTTATTTACTAAGTAGGTCTTAGGTGGATTTGATGTTCTAAATTATGTAGTCGATGACTTTGGGTGCACGGTAAAACTCTAATAAATTTATGTTGGCACCAACTTAAATATATAAAATGTATGTGTACTACTGAATAAATAAATAAATAATAATAATAAATAAATGTACACCATAAAATAACAACAACAGTCATAGTAAAAGTCTGCTTTTGTAACTCCATATTCTCTACACCATAATTATTTCCAAAAAAACTCTCTTAAAGGCTGATTTTTCTATTAACAGATGGTCAGGTAAAAGTTATTTTTACTTTTGAAAAATTGGCCCTCAAACAAAAAAAGTTTCAAACATCAAGTAACCAGATCCACTTGAACACTCCGTCTCCCGCTCGAAGAGCAAAGGCTTGTGTCCCAGCAGTAGGAACATTATAGGCTGATTATGCTTATGCTCCGGTTAGTGTGATTTATCTCAATAGTTTGGACCTAACATGATCACTGCAGCAATTTTTGTCATCACCCACCTGTAAGTATGGTGGTTGTGACATTGACTTGCGAAGTTTCATACAAATTCATTAAAGCTGTAAAATTTACGAGGGTGTGACAGACAGATAAAAACACCGATAGACATGAAAAAACTGAGTTTAACTACGGCCAAACAGATTTAAGTAAACTGTCGTGTCAGCAACACGAAGAAGAAGAATTAAAACCTATTATTAACCTATTTAACCTTTTTTATTTTTAACCTATTATTAACTCACACTCACTCATATTTTTTTACTCCTTACTAAACTCTAATACATTTCCAAAAAGGCTCCTTTAAAACAATATATAAGGCAGACATCAATTTAATAGTCAGTCTAGTTTCAGTAGAAAGCTCCATCTCCCATAGGTGTGATTTATCTCAATAATTGGACCTCACGTCACGAGAGAGACTATTTGTTTAAAGATACTCCGATTCTACTTGGATTTTGTTCGGGACTCGGATCTTCGTTTGTTTTTATCGGGAATTCGGGAGGAAGGAAGTTCGTAAGTAGAGATTCTTAGAAATTGTCTTCAATATTTTGATATCACTTTCAGTGTAAGTCATATTAAGCTAAATGTATGATTTATTACAGGAACATAAACTAAGTTAAATCCATGTGATGATGTAAAATATTAATACCCAATAGCATCTCGTGAGACTGGAAACCGACTCTATACAAACATGGAAAAAAAGGTCGGTAACACAAGATTATCATTAGTTACCGCACAGTTGTGTGCATAAAGATTTAATTAGAAACTAATGAATACTTATATCAGATGAGTGGGTTCGAAGCCAGACAGACACTTTGCGTAATTTATTTCATAACCATGCGCTCAAAAAGGTGAAGGAAAACATCGTCGAACAAAAAAATCGAATAGATGTGACATCCGAACCGTACTGGGCCCGCGTGGAGAATTATGGCCCACTACCTCTACCTAAGACGAGGCCTGTGTCCCAGCGGTGGAAATTTTACAGTCTGATTATTATACCGGAAAATTGAAAATAAAGAAATAAATCAATGACTACCTAACAGTAGGTCAAAAAACCAAACAAAATGTAGTTGAAAATAGCATGTAACACAATTTGGATACAATGCTAGAATAGTAGTTTATAAAACTGTTGCATAATGAGAGGTATTAAAACACAAGTGTGTTTAAAAATCGAGCCGGAGCGCAGTGGATCGAAACTTCTATATGAGGGTCATTCGTTATTTTTTTACAAATTGTTTTTTATTTTTTTATTCTTATCGAAAGATCTCGTTATTCCGATGAATAATTGTAATTACAAGTTTTTCTCTAAAACTGATAGTTTGGCCGGAAAAAAATATTTTAGATTTTTTTGTATGGAATGAAACAGAAACTGCTAAAATTAACTGCTAATAATAATTTAAAAACATCAAATTAGGTGCCTACCTGTTACCATTTATTGATATCGAGCAAAAATAGGCATACAATTGCGTTTTTTGTATGGGAGCCCCCCTTAAATATTTATTTTATTTTGTTTGTAGTATTTGTTGTTGTAGCGGCAAAAAAATACAGAATTTATGAAAATTTCAACTGTCTAGCTGTCGCGGTTCTTGAGATACAGCCTGGTGACAGACAGACGGACGGACAGACAGCGAAGTCTTAATAATAGGGTCCCGTTTTTACTCTTTGGGTACGGAACCCTAAAAATGGCGCGCCCCGAATATGCGTTCCATTAGAAAAAGTAATTGATGGAAACTCCTTGGTGATATTAATTTGGATTTGCCCTGTATCTGCCCTGTGTCCTGTGTATGGTATAGTAGATATACATATACACAGTGACATTTAAACCACAGTTTTGCTAGAACAAACGTTGGTCTACTACCATTCTATAGCACCCAATAAAAAAAAACGTCATTGGTTTTCGAAAAAACACAAAAAGTTAAAAGTTAAAAAAGTCGGGATTATCATTACTCCCTATAACACAGTCACTGTGGCACTCGCGTCTTTTGAGTCGGTGCGACGCGCGGCTCACGCACGGGACACAGCATTTGTCTACAAGGCAATGTACCTGGTTTCCATAAACGAAATACTTAATAAGAATTTACTTTTGTACGTCTTACTAGAAAATACCAAAGTTAAAAGTTAACTTCGGTAGGTATTTTATCACTGATAAGTGGCAACTTTAAAATAGATTTTTATGGCTTGGTATGGCTTTAGCTATGGTAAACTTTGGTAGGTATTTTCTGACTATGCACAATTATATGACGCGACGCACCGTACTGACGACGGCGCGGCGAGGTGGGCCACCTCTAATTTTATCATTTCGGGTAGGTACTATCAGACATGGTTTTAATTCTTTCCTGTATTATATTAGGTACGGGTACATCTAACGTGACGTGATTAGGTATTATTTACTTATTGGGATATTATAGGAACAAGACAAAAACAAAACTTACCATAAAACCGGATTAGGTCCGTGTGCACCAAGACAACATTGACTCCAATTTTGGTTGAGAGTACATGCGCCTAGCTTCCGCCAGATTGTCACCAGCAATTGCATAAAAACGCACCATATCCAACCAGTCCACATTCGAATAGTTAGAACGGGTTACTGTCCACGTAAACCGCACGTCATACGCACACTATCGTCATTTGACGGTTGCTTGCATCTTGCGTAGAATCAAACGAAACTGTGTCCACGGAGCATTAACGTCACGTTTGCCTATCGACCTGCATTCGGCATGAAGCTCGCGCGGCAGTATGTCACTACTCAAGCGGAATTGCGAGACGCAAACACGTGTTTTTTACAAAAGGGCCGCCACAGTTAATTTTGTTCACATTATTGAACAGTATCCTTACATAAATAACAAATTACCGGAACACTCAAGGAAAGATATTAGATATTAAGAACAGAGCTTGGAGTGAAATTGCCAAAAAACATACACACCTGGTAAATAATGATTTAATGATATGTATTTATTTATTTATTCAATTTCACAGTAATTCCACTGCTAAGACAAAAACTTGAAAGAAAACTCAAACGTTTTGTAGCTTGCTTGTCGATTGTATAACGATACGAGGACATACAAAACATACAAAAAACGCCTGCCGTCATTTGTAGCGTGCATGCATTCGATAAATGACGACGCTGTGGACAGTGTGCCTCATTTTCACAAAAAACGCGCGATGCGTGCCTGTGACGTAAACGCATCGGATGCACACGTGTCGCTCACTCGAGATATTTCGGCAGACTGACTACCGCCCAGGCGGCTCGAGCGGCCCGTGGCATACAACAAAAGAAATGGGCGGAGCGGTACTTCGCGCGATTGCATGTCATTGGCTAATGATTTATTTGCATTTCGGCCCGCATTGGCCGGACATCCTTGTAGTTGACGTGGACTGCTCATAAATCTTTTGAAAGCCATATCGTAACCGCGATGAGTTCTTTAATGTTACGGTTAATGTTTGAACACGTTTGAGCAACATAAGACTAATTTGAGAACGCCTAGTTTAGTTTGTTTTAATAACATATTTGATGCTGTAGAATGATACTAGACCACGGTCTGAATAACTTTTGTTCTAGCAAAACTGTGATTCAAATGTCACGGTGTATACAAGGGGCTAAAATGACCCTTTATCTACGAGGTAGTTTTACTCCCGAGCTTTAGCGAGGGAGTAAATAGAAACCGAGTTATAATAGTTATTAGCGCTGTGTGTTACACTCTACTTTTCACTACGATTGCAAAATAAAAAAAAAACCAATACAATATTAAATAGTTCACTTTTTTAAATTCCTTCTGTAGCCGCAACGCAATGCACGCATTCTACCGAAGAAATCGCCGCATTTAGTTCCATTTTTACAAATTAAATGTTATTTGTTTTGTGAAACAATAATAATTCGAGTCTGTATTCGTGCTTATTCTTCATATGAATAAAGACTTTTTCGTTTTTGTAGGCTCGTTGGTAAAAGACAAAAAAAATAAAAATAAACTTTTTCCCCTAGAGGAAAATATGCTATCTTATCCCCGCTTTGGTACGCTACAATGACGGAGTTTTTGGGCAAAAGGAGTGAAAAAATATTGTTTTATATAATTATTTTGTTAGAGAAAAAGTGTTTTATTATGATTATATTTAAATTTCGGTAGTGTTTATAAGGTATCTCAATATAGACTCGTTTTGAAGTTTATAGTTCGAATTTTACGATATGAGTGTAGACAAAAATAATTACCTACCTATAAATAAACTTAAACATCATTATTTTCCATTTTCTGTCAATTACCCACACAGGCGTATCTTGAATTCACTAATTTCCTTTCGTAAATAATGAATACAAAGCAAGCAGTCCCTTAAAATAACAACGAAATATGAATCGCCATTATCTAAAACGCTAGCCTTGAATTTCCTCTAATATCTCACAATTGGCTTACTTTAGCGATGAGAGAACACTCATTTTTCTCTATTATAATCCTCATTTACCTAAAATACACTTTAAGCTTTACATTACAGAGTTGAATTTTGTAGGCGCTAAAGATTTTTCATCAACAAATTCCTAGTACGGAGACAGGTTTTAGTAGTTGGATTTGAAAGATAAGAATATTATAGGTGCTTTCATTTCCGTGGAGTTTGAATTAAAATAGGGTGCATTCGGGTGTTGAACTTTCAACTTTTGTAAAATGTGGGGGCAGTTAATAATGTGAGAATTGACTCGTGATCTTCATAATTATGCATTTTGTGTGGCGACACAAAATGCATAATTATGATCATGAGTCAGTCGAGTTCGTCGGTCGGGGTTGCAACACCTGGACAGGTGTTAAAAAAGGATAAGGGTGAAGGGTGTGTTGATGCAGAAATTAGCTTCCTAATTTCGCCAAATTAGGAATCTAATAGAAGGAGTGTTGCAATCCTTTTTTTCTTTGTTTACTTAAGGCATCACTTTCATCATCTTGTAACGCAAATAATATAAGTAATTCACGATGATTGTAAAATAATGGTCGTGTTAAAATCCACAAAATAATACCGTTTTTATTTTGCTTTGTAAATAAAGTCTGTTCAAGGAACGTTTCTGAGCCTCTAAAGAATAATTACTATATCTTATTACAGGTAAATTGTTCTATAAGGTTTCACTTCCTACTTAATATTATAAATGTGAAAGTTTGTGAGGATGGTTGGTGGATGGATGGATGGATGTTTGTTACTCTTTCACGCAAAAACTACTGAACGGATTTGGATGAAATTCGGAAGACAGATAGTTTATAACCTGGATTAACTCGTAGGATACTTTATATCCCGGTAGTACGTTCCCGTGGGATAATTACTGACATCCTCGCGGGAGAAGCCGCAAGCAAAAGCTAGTCTTTTACATTTTAGTATGTAGTATGTGACATGTTATTAGTATTGATCCTGTTAATCCCTCCAGCTTAGATTGAGCTTAAGCTAAAAGTGGTTTCACATCAATACTGCATCGGGTTCCCGAACTGAACTCACCTTTACATCTGACCTTTAGCTCCATAGTCCGTGTTTTGACTGGCTGTCCCCGCATGATTGACATGGCTGGTTGATGGTACATGCATTGCATGCCATACCTATTCCCTACATCTTTGTCTATTCTATCATATTATAAATTAAACTCGCTTCTAAGCTGCGCAACAGATTTTCATACGGTATTCACCATCATTTATTGAATTTATTCCGGAAGATTTATTTGCAATAATCAGAGATCGGATATTCGGATTTATATTTACTTAAAGTACTTTTTTTTCGGCAGCGGCCTCTTAAAAGCTTTTTTTGTAAACAGAATCTGATGCATATTTATTTAAAACTAGCTGCGCCCCGCGGTTTCACCCGCAGAAATCTCGATTCCGTGGGAATATCGGGATAAAAAGTATCCTATGTCCTAATCCAGGTCATAGTCTACCCATGTGCCAAATTTTATCCAAATCCGTTCAGCCGTTTTAGCGTGATTGAGTAGCAAACATCCAAACATCCACACTTTCACATTTATAATATTAATAAAAGTATCCTATGTCCTAATCCAGGTCATAGTCTACCCATGTGCCAAATTTTATCCAAATCCGTTCAGCCGTTTTAGCGTGATTGAGTAACAAACATCCAAACATCCACACTTTCACATTTATAATATTAATATATATAATATATAAGTAGGATTCATGTGTGCTGTATGAGGAGGGTGGTGTGTGTTAGCTAAAACAAAAAAAAACATTAATTAAAATAATTATTTTTATTAAATTAAGTACTATATCCTGATTGGGCGTAGTATTACATTGGCTACGACAGCTTTAATCACCACCTTTCGATCGCTATGATTTGGTCCGATTTGGTCACTGAAATCTGACGTCTAGCGGGATTTTTTCTATACAAAAGCGCATTCCATATTAGCCAACATCTCAACTTTAGGTGAGCATCCGAATATCCGATCTCTGGTAATAATACATCAAAAATAAAGTTAGATAATTATAATAAAGAAATCTCTATGTTTTGTTTAAAATACTGTATGAAGTTGGAAAAGTCACTAGTACTAAAATATTAAAGAAAAGAAATGAAAGATTAAAGAAGATATATTTTTTTGTATTCAGGTACATTAATAATATTCATTAGAAGCTCCCGGATTTTATTTAAAAAGCAAAACAAAAACTGCATTGTCTTGTAGATTTTTACATGACCATTATAACAGTCACCGTGAATTATATATTTTTTTGGTTACTTGATACTGAAAGTGATAAACACATAAAGTGCGTACGAGTACCTAATGTAGCAAGAAGGTATCACGAAATTCAGTTACCGACTATAATAATGATAGATCCTTCTCAAAAACTGGCACAGAAGTTATTCAAAGATACACCTAGTTGCTGTGTTAGCTGTACGAATAAATCGAGCATATGAAGTCTGACAGCTAGGAAAACTGCATTGCAGAATATTAAGATGCTGTTCCATAGCTGCGCTGAATTGATATTGTTAAGTATGTAGCATGTAGCGATTAAGTAAAAGATGCTGATAATAATATATCCAACAAGTTTATTATTTCGTACAGTACACGCTTGGGAGATAATCTGGTAGAAAGCAACTTATAAGCAGTGTTGCAAACATAAAAAAGGAAACTATATTAATATTACCAACTAAATATAATTATTGTTTATTGTTAATTAAAACGGTAACACCAATTACATTTACATTAATTAACATAGGAATTGAAACAGGTATAGTAAATAATTCATAATTCTACTCCATTCATCAGCAAACAGATCACATTCAGAATTGGTGGTCAGGAGGTCGATAAGCATCCTTAAAGTACGACACACAAGGGACTCAGCTCTGGCGGCAGTTTTAGATAACGGCGGCGCAAACAGATTGCGTCGACGGCTTTGGCGATGTCCGTTGTATTTGTCGGGAACAAATAGCCGACAGAAATGATCGTGGAGTTCGGGACTGTCGATGCGTCCTCTATGAGTTTTGCAAGCTGCTGTCAGCTATAGTTATTACATTGTATACAATTACATTGCCAGTTTACAATACCCTCCCTCAACATAGTTACATTAAAAAAATAAAATAAGGAAAAATTATTGCAAAACAATATTTAACAAAAATAAACTAACCTATGTACCTATATATTACAATAAATAAAAATATCTACATCTATTCTGTTACCAGAAACGAATGTAAGAAAAAACTCGACATTTTACTAAAATCACTTACTTGAGATGCAACAGAAAAACTTGTGGAAATTTAACATCTCTGAAAACACACAACACACACACACACCCTCACTTTCTCTTACTCAACATTAGGTACACACACACAAAGCAATTATCTCGGAATGTATTAGTATATAATTTTATTTTCTTTAAATATTTGTTAAAATCCCTTGGTTGTGTATTAGTCTTGGAACAAGCTCTCACTAGGAGTCGGGCGTTGCTAGCTGCGCCACAGTTTTAACTATTGCAGCTATCATCGTTTAACATTATTGTATTTCAATGTATTTGTTTTTTGTTTCCAATAAACGATTATTATTATTATTATATGTTCTCTAGACCACACTTCTTAATATATCTCATAAATTACTCTCTATTTAGAGCTTTTGTAAGCATGCCAGCTGGTTGCTCACTAGTATAAAATGTACTTTACACATTACATTTTATTAAATCTTTAACAAAATGGAAACGAATATCTACATGCTTGAGACGTTTAATAGTTTCAGTGGCTGCAGTTCATATATCTGACTGTTTGTCACAAAAAATATTTACAGGGCAAATATTCTGGTAACCGAAGTCATTAAACAAGTTTATTAACCAGCAGGCTTCACTGGCAGCTATGCTCATTGCAACATATTTTGACTCAGTTGAAGACAGGCTGACAGATGTTTGTTTCTTAGAACTCCATAATACTAAACAATTAGAGAACATAATTATGTTCTGTGTGCTTAAACATGTACCCAGAGATGGACTTTCTGCCTTTTAAATCACCACCCCAATCAGCTTCACAAAAATCTTCTAAACCTACGTAAGTGCACTTATGTATAAGTTAACTTATTTATAATCTAATGTATTTTTCACATATTGTAATACTCTTTTGAACGAAGATAATAACACATTATTAGAACATTTTTGATACCTACTCAGCATACAAACGGCAAAATATAAATGTGATCTTGTACCTTGTACACTATATATTAAGCTTCCTATTATTTGCCTGCACATTTTCTCAATATTTAATTTTTCAAAAAATTTGGGATTGATATTATTATCCATTGATGCGTCCTTAGGTTTAAAATTTTCCATTTTAAACTTTTTAAGAACATTCTCCAAATAGCTTTTCTGACTAAGTTCAGTAATACCAGTTTGTAAGTTTTGATTCAGATTACTACCTGAAAATTCAGATATCAATCCCAAATCCATCACTTTAAATTCCTGATTCAAAACCTTTTTAAACTATGTAATATCAGAGTTGTTTGTTCCAAAAATTACTAAATCGTCAACATAATTATAGTACTACAAACATTTTATCTTTTCCATTAAATCTACTGTAAAAACATGAATCACAGTTTGATCTAAGAAAACCATCTCTAGTAGTATATCAATCGCCTTCAATTGATGAATATCAAAGTTCCTGTTTGTCCATACTTCAAAGGGAGATTTTCCATCTCCTTTACTCTTTCCAGTCCTATTGAGCACAAAGGCCGCCGTATTTATGGCATCTGCCCATAGTTTTCTCGGTAAATTCTTTGCATGTAACATCTTCCTAGCAGCTTCAACTAATGTTCTAATTTCTCTCTCCGCTTTACCATTCTTCTTCGGTGTGTATAGCACGGTGGTTCGATGAGTTAACCCGCGCCTAGAGATCATAACCTTGACCTCTCTGTTTATAAACTCCGTAACATTGTCACTTCTGAAAATGTTAACCCTATTTACAGTAACATTACCAGCCTTGTTCAGGAAATCTTTAATGTAGCTCTTGATTTCGTATTTATTTTTGACAAAGTAAACATTTCTGAAGTTTGAGTAGTCATCTTTGAACAACATAAAATATTTCGACCCACCTAATGACACTTCTTCCATCTGGCCACACGTATCAGCGTATCCCATGCCTTTGTGCTATTGTAATCACTTTTCGCGAATGGTAATCGTTTTCTTTTTCTAGTAAACAAGTTTCACACTTAGGAACTGAAGTTCGTTTGGCGTCAATATTGTTTTTCTGCAACACTTTTCTTACATAATTAAAGTTTTGATAAGCAAATTTTTCATGCTACAAATAAGTCATTCAGCTCTGTTTTAGCGACATTTGCAGCTTTGTATTGAAATCGTAAATCCAAATAATAACCACTTCCAACTCGGTTTGCAATCGCACGAACGTCACCATTGCATTTTGCTGTTAAATTTACAACAGTTGTCATCATATCATAACCTTCTTCATTGGCACGATTGACCAAGAACGGATTAACTTTCAAATCAGAATCGAACAACACATTATTTGTGGTAGTCTTAACTCTCAACCCATTCTTTTCCATTTCGCACCTGTATCGCCATCTATCTGCAGCCGAACACACTAATTGCCGCGCCGTTACCGAATGTGACTGTTTTTGCAAAATGTCTGTAAAATGTGTAAACAATGCGCGATCACAACACATGCTGTTCATCGCAAACTCAAACTCAAAGCATTTATTTCAATTAAACCATTTACAGGCACTTTTGTATCATCTTCATGCATCATCAGGTATGTGCACCAAAGTCCACCAGCCACTTAGATTCTTGATACAGATCATAAATGCTGTATTTGAACACCACAAAGGCATTACTTTTCTTACGGTTACTATTGTCCTTATTTTTCCTGAACCAACACTGTGATTTATTATGTCCCGACTTAGCACAGTAAAAACCATTTATTATTTACGTTCTCTTCACTGTTATTTTTATCACTTTTACACTCGCTTTGGAAATGTCCTATTTTACCGCACTAGAAATACTTTCCAGTCTTTCTATTTTTCACCACAAAAACAAACGACGATGAAGTTTGCTGTGATTATTCGTCCTTCTCCATTATCCTTTCTTCTTGGCGCTGATTCCCATGCAGAAACAAAATGTTTGTATTCTTTTGGTTTCGACATAAGTACTTTAGTTATAATATTGTCAGAGATTTCTTCACCCATTTGTTTCAGATTGTTCTACAATTCTTGATTCTTTGACTGGAATACAGAAATTGCAGTACTTTTTCATATTTATACTGAAAGAATCTTTGTTGAAAAATGTGAATGCTAGTCTCGGTCTTTTGTTCATACACACTCTTTAACTTTCTCCACATTTAAGATGATGTTGAACAAGATATAATAATTATGTAACATGACGTCTTCAGTTATCTCGTGACTATTAAAGTCTGAGCTTTGGCATCCTGGTTCTCCCAAGCAGTTTTATCCCCAGCTACTTCTGATTTAGTGCGCCAGCCTTCTACTTTATCTAGCCAACCATGTCCACGCAACAGCCCTTTGGTTTAGAATTTCCAAATGTTCCTGTTCCTTAAACCTTCCAGCTTCAAAACATTTTGGTTGCTATCTATCTTGATCAATACACCTCACAAGATGCTCTTCCTTTTTGTTATTTTTATTCACTCTGTTTTCCTGCACAACATGGCGTTGCGATTTCAACAGAACCTCATTTTGTCGGTTAATCAGAGTGCAGTATTTCAACTATCCAGCAAGTTTTACACAATCATTCGAGGTATATGTGCCTGGGCCCATAACTGTTAGCAATTAAATAAAAGATGCTGACAAAAATATATTCAAAAGTTTATTACTTCGTACAGTACACGCTTGGGAATGTAAACTGGAAGGAAGAAACTTTGAAGCAGTGTTGCAAACATACAAATGAAAACTAAATTAATGTTACCAACTAAATATATTCGTAATTACATTGCCATTTTACAATATAGCAAGGCAAGTAAAACTCATTCGGAAGTGGTTTACGAACTGACGCTTTATTTTTAACTTCAAATTGATAACAGAGCGGAGCTTATGTCAACCTGACAGTAAAGACACATTATTAACCAATCGCACCTATGGCTGAGCTCAGACATTGTAACTACATATACTTACAACAGGTATGAAGAGTTTACGTATGCTTGCTACGCGTGTCTATTTATCTGGCGACACTTTGCACAGTTATTTTGACGCACAGTTATGCACATTACACAACGAAGCTACGCTTGCCTAACTTTGCTGCGTGAGATACATACCTGAGAAGGCCGCTTGTGTTTCAATGACGTCCTCGGAAAGCATCTATCTAAATTTTCACTTACACCTACATTTCGATACAATCAATTGAGTCTATCGCTATATACTATTATACATAATTATCTTTTAAGTTGCACCACAACACCTTGCCTTGCCATCCTCATCCAATCCTTGCCATCTTTTTAAGTGGATTCGTCGATCAAGCTGAGAGTGTCCCACTTCCCACATTATATCTGGAAGGAGAAAAACAAAAAGGTGGCTAGAAAGTCTTGTATCTAGCTAAAAGATTTACCATTCTTCGCTTCACAATTCATGGTCTTCAGTCAAAGACTATAAAACCCGAAGCTAAAATATACATGCATACACGTTCAAAGTATGGGTAGCAATGGAACACCATCTTAACGTTCCCCCCAGGCCATATATCATGCTTTAGCAACGTACTGAGACGATTGTAGGCATTCAACGTGGGTGTTCAAGTCTGTTTATACAGTGCTTCAACAATTTACATGCGATTTAGAGACGATTGATGTTGTTTATATATAGTTTAGGGAGTTAGTTCTTAGAGCGGAGAATCTATTATGAAAATAGGTATGTCTTACTTCATTGATAGGTAATGTTTTTTCTACCGAAATTAAAGTTATTTTTCACTTTGTAGTGTTTTTTAACAGAAGTCTGGCGCTTTACTTTGTGTAAATAATTTCATCACCACTGCTCTCAAAACGGTGAAGGAAAAAATCGTGAGGAAACCGGCATGTCCTAGAACCAAAAATTCGAAGACATGTGACATCTACCAACCCGCACTGGGCCCGCGTGGTCGATTACAGCCCATCCCCTCTCACTGAGAGGAGGCCTGTGTCCCAGTAGTGGGAACATTATAGGCTGATTAGGTATTTACCCCACAAAAATTCGTATACCACTACTTGATATGTAAATAACAGTGACAGGAAGTTATTAAAACATCATCACTTTAAAAAAGTTGAAAAAATACACATTATGATAAATCAAAAACTACTGGTCAAATCTTGATCAAGTATGAGTCGATATGAAAAGCACCAGCTTTCAAATAAAAAAGAATAATCAAAATTGGTTCACCTGGAAAAATGTTCCGAGATAATATTTTTCTTTTTAAATACAGTCGAATTGAGAACCTCCTCCTTTTTTTGAAGTTGGTTAAAAATATCTGACAATACTTTTTTAAATCTGGAGACAGTCGTTACGGGACCTTTAGAAGCTCCAAAGACTGACAACTAGTAAAGGGGGGTCGTGTTACCCAGTAACCGGGTTGTGGAGGTAAGATGGGCAGTGGTTCATACTCGTTATCAACTGCAGCTAGTTAGACTGAAAGCTAACCCTAAGCTAAGCTATTTAGATGATTAGGAAAAGGCTAGCCAGATGATGATATTAACTTGAATATGAACAAGGCTTTATAAGAGAGACTTGCTGATTGTCGTTCTTCATTATATTTATTTCAAATTCACTATTTATGTTACGGATATAAAGAAAGAAAGAAAAATATTTTATTTGGGACACGCACAGGAAATACAAAGAGTAAAAAATAAAAAAGGAGCATTTAAAACTAACAAAATTAACAATAAAAAAGAAAAAAAACAACAATAAACAAGTAAAAAAACCTGTGCGAGGCCAAAAAGGCTCCTATCTCAGCATAATGCTACGACATTTAAAAAAAAATACCGCAGCGCTGGTATTCTTATAGGGCCCGATATCGTCGCTAGATCGATATATAATCGTCGATTTTTATCCCTCACTAAATATCCTTACTTCAATTGCAAAAAGTATCGAAGTAAACTTCGTAGAATTTTCGCTTTACGATATTTATTTATACAAGGTTGCAGGGATATCGACGCGCAACCTTTTACCATGGATTCAGTATATGATTCTAAGCCCAATGCGCTGAAGTTTTTCGAAGATTATATAAAAAAAATAGCTTCTCCATACATTTTGACCGAGTAGTTATGGCACTTTTCTATGAAACAGCAGATTGTTTTTATGATAACCGAAGAAAAAATTTTACGCTAGCCCTCTAGCGTAGAAATTTTTACATTACTGTACACCAGAAAATACATAACAGAAAAAATCATTTAATACTACAAAACACTATAATTATTCTTATATAAAGATAAAAACCCATATTCCTTATTAAAAGGAAAGTCTTGTGTAAACTAGCTCGAAAGACTGACTGTATCGAAGAGTTACAAATACGTTCGCAAGTGCAATGACCTCTTCATATTTTTTTGTCTGTAGAACAATAATCGTTGTGCTCCTTAAGTCCTGACTTCCGGAATCGAGCACTGCCACTGCCTGGACAGGTCCACTCAATCTGTGTGGTTCTTTCCTCAAAAGACCATTTCAGATACCAATCTGCATGGTCTTCGCATGACCTGACCAAGATTATGTCTGGACTTTAAAGAGACTGTGACCTCTGAGTTTGTTTCGGCCTTTCTTCTCAGAGTAGTAAGATAGGAAACGCCGAGCTCATCTAGTTTAAAAAATATGATTGACGTGTAAAAGTGTTTGTTGTACAAACACTTTTACACGTCAACTCTACTTACAGAAATAAAATCATTTATCAACAAGATGGATGCCGTGGGTTTTGATATTATGATCATTTTACCATCAGAATTTCTTTTGTTTTTGGATTGGCCGCGTCCCGATAGAGGTGACCTTAGTGGTTAACAACCGTGTAGATGGTGGTTTACGACTGAATTTCGTTTGACCTTCCAACAACATTGATTCAAATAGCTGCGGTAGCGACCAAGGGCGAATAGAGGAGGTAGGGTCGGTAGCCAACCGTGTAAACAATGGTTGCAAACCGCGAGTACGTCAGTCGCTCGCTGTCAATTGTCGCGCGAGGCACACGTGTTACGCGCGCAAGTTTTACGAGTTGAAAAATAAATTGTTACCGAGTTGAGCGAGCTGTAGAGAGAACCTACCCTATCTGTCGGATCTCAGCTGCGAACAGTACAAAGGCAACAATCAAAAGCGCCTAGCCTGGAAGATTTTGGTTTCTAAATGGAAAACAATTGATCTTTAAACGACAATGAGGCATCGGTCAAAAAGAAAATTGTCAGTTAAAATTTTTCTTTTCTTTTTCTTCGCCCGCGCCCAAAATTGCTAAAGCCACCCCTACTCTTTCTGAATTTGATTAATTCGCCACTAAATATTATTTACTGCTCGAATATCACCACAGAATGGCATGTTGGCGACCATGTAGTTGAAACAGATCTGCCTGTCACCAACCAATGTCACCTCTGGCGGAGACGTGGTTTGCAACCGTGTAGCAGGCACTTTAGTAGCAAAACAACTTATGACTTGTTTTTTTTCTAGCCGTATTCCGTCTGTAAGGACTAAATAGCTGTAATCCGTCACTAAAGTTGGGTTCTAGTGAAATAAATTTTCACACTGCAAAGGTTCTTAGATAATTCCTCATTCAACAATAGACCAACACCCTAATTGCGTAACACACTATCAATCATAATCTGGATCATTTTGAAGGGTATTGTGCTAATCCAATTAATCACGTTGAAAAAAAATCTGCCCAACAACGTAAATAACGAAATGAATACTGTTGAACTGTCAAAAACAAAGCCATTCCTACTGCTAGTGTGTTACGCAATTACTCCGCAGTGTCATTGTGCTAGCTCACTGCGTGTTGTCGGTTTCAGAATAATAAGTTGCCAGCTTTTTTATATTTAAACCTATGCATCTCTACACAAAAACTATATACAAACACTGTCACGAACTATAACTTTACTTATTTAATAACAAAGTAATTTTTCGTGTCTGTCTGTGTGACAGCTTAGCTCTTATGTAGCTTGACCGATACCGCTGTACCGCGCCTTAGGTATGCGCGGTGAGGCGGGGGGCGAGACGCTGTGAGCGTTGACGAATGAGCGGCCTGCACTGCCCCCCCGTCTCACCGCGTATATACCTAAGGCGCGGTACAGCGGTATCGGTCAAGCTAGAAACTACACAATGGATTTTGAAGCGATTTTACTATCATTTAGAGCATTTACAGGAACGTTTGTGTGTAAAATACATGAATATTCAACTTAAACATACGAGTAGCATCTTGATTTTTTGACATGTTGCCAATGGAACTGTGCGAAAAGTCAGTAATAATCGTAGAACGAAACACAGTTATCGATTATAATTGCATTTTTTTTAAACACAATAAAAATAATCAAAACTAATCCATTCAAACATCCATTCTTCCCCAATCACATTACTCATATGAACACTCATACAATCACATTTTTCATATCTATAGCAGCCTGGTTGTCCGAAGCGACTGTATCGAGCCAGCTAGTAGGTACCCAGTCTAGAATGTGTAATGCATTCGGAATTCCCGTGCACGTAACATGCAAACTAGTATCGACTAAAGGGCTGTGTATTTTTGATGTCTACTTGTGATAATTTTCGTTATGGTTGGTCGCGATAGCACAAACTGTTGAAATACTAGGGAGCGATCATTGGCTGAATACAAAATCTGAATATGAACTATGATGGGTCAAGCGGTGGCGTAGACGTGTTATGAGTGGTAAGTAAAGTCATTATAGAGGTATGAGGAACAGGGTGTAAAGTTCACTCATACCTACATAGAAAAGGGAGGATCCTCCGACCAGACGGGTGTCGTGTCCGGTGGGCAACTGCCCGACGATAGATGTCGGGACGTTGCATATGCTAGTTGCGTGGTAAACTCTGCTTGCGCGATGGAGGATTATGCGTGACGTCAGTGTGACGCGTAGCTCGCATGTGGCGTTGTAGATGCTGCTACATGGTGAAGCAGTGAGAGAGAATACGATAAAATGTGACCATCTTTCACGGTAATACAACTAGAACTGACAAGAAAGATAAAGTATATCAAAAATCAAAAAAGTTTGTTTGTTTATTACGTTTTCACGCCAAAACGGCTGAACGAATTTGGATGAAATTTGGCACACAGATAGATTATGACCTGGGTAAGGACATAGGCTACTTTTCATCCTAGACTGCAGACGAAGTCGCGGGCGAAAGCTAGTAATAAAATAACAAAGACTCTAGAATCATATAATAATCTTATTTATTTTATTTATAGGTGTGCATTTTATGCATTTTTTTGATCTCAGTTTTATTACATCAGCATTCAGAAACGATTTTACCTCACAGCAGGATTAACGCAAATAAATCAGTAGAATGTGTTGAAAAACTGAAACATTTAACAAATATTAGCCGATTTCAATTCAAATCAATGAATATAAACAACAATTTAGTGTTACAAAAGGCCGATGGCAACATTGTAATTGCTTTTACGATTCGCTTTTGTGTGAAAACAAATTAATTTAACATCTATATTTATTACATTGGATGGACAATACGAATTAGCGAATGTTATTTTTTAGCCTTGGTATTTGTTTTTATAAATTTCGTTTGTTTCAAATTCTCGACCTTGATTGGATGTCGTCTCGAACTTGTTTTGCTACGGAGAACTTGTCAAAAACAAAAATTATTTACAGGAAATTAAGCGATGGTAAGAAACTGAAAAACCAAAGGTAATATTAATTCTAATATTTAGGGCAGGCTGCCTCGTTAGTCTAGTGCAGTGGTTCCCAAGCTTTTTTTGACCAGGGACCACTTTGATTTAATTATTATTAGCAGGGGCCACAAAATTAAAAAATAAACTCTATCAATCTAAAAATAAACTTGAATCGAAAAGTTTAACATACGTAATCGTAAAATTCAAAAGTAACGTTAATTAACAAAACACTAAGGTATTTTTTTTTTTTTTTGTAGATAATTCAGTTTGCATCAATAAGATTTTTGAGCTTGCATCTTTTGTACAAGTTCTTCAATACTTGGGGTAATGTTTTTGCTCAAAGCTACACGCATATCATCACTTAGTTACAATCGATTCCTGGACTTGTTTTTAATTATCAGTAAAGCAGAAAATCTTTGTTCGCATAAATACAATGTGGAGAAAAGCAAAAACCGCAAAGCGGTTTCTCGAATTTAATGTATGATATTGTTTTTTTACACCAAAACTGCTCCAAAGAATTAGATTCAAATGCGTAGTTACAGTTTCTTTATTTTTTTTTAAATATTGCGTGGACCACTGGTCCGGTTGGGAACCACTGCTCTAGTGGTATCAAGCAACTGTTACAGAAAACATACCTGTAGATGTCAATATGTAGTACTTCATATAGCTTGAGTTCTCTAATTTAATTGTTTGCCCAAAAAGGAAATGGAAAACGGTAGGCCCAAATGTAATAAGTTGAGATATGATCTAAAAAATTAGTCATATTTTTTTATCTTAGAATATGAAAAATCACCTCAATTCTCAATCTGGAAGCGAAGAAATATGAGAAAGATAGTTTTCGTGAGATTATCGATTACACAGTTACGAAAATAAAACCTTTGCACTAAATAATTAACTCAAAGTAATTAAATGCACTATATATACTTATATGTAATATAGTGCATATAATTACAATCATATTAATAAATAAAATATCAATTAATTCCTGAAAAACCAATATTAATGATTATTTGATTTCATATCGATTAAAATCGGTCTTCTATTTTTAGTCTATGTCACTGGCATGACAGCTCACTGAAATTGACACTAGACAGTTGCCGACTGCCCATGTTTGCTCACTCGTTTTGTGTTTTCCGATGCGTTTTGAGTGCTTTCCCGATTATTCTTCATTTTTCACGACCACTGCTTTGTATTTTACGAATTCCGACACTGCCTACCTTGTACTACCCTTGCTTTCACACTGGACACCGAAGACCATTCACACGTTTGACTTGGAATTGTTATTACGGGGAATACGGGGAGTACAATTGGAACTGTTATCTGATTACCTCAGCGACCGCCATCAGAGAGTAAAAATAGGTCAGTCCATGAGTTTTGAACTTAAGAATAGCTGTTATGGAATCCCACAAGGCAGTATTTTGGGTCCCACTTTGTTTTTAATCTACATAAATGACCTGTGCAATTTGACACTCCAAAAGGGTGACATTATTTCATATGCGGATGACACAGCTCTACTGTTCGCAGCTAAATCAAAGGCCGAGGTCTATGAGGTAGCACAGAATGGTTTTAATACTGTGTCTAATTGGCTTCATAACAATCTCTTAACATTAAATACAGATAAAACCAAGTACCTATTATTTACAATGAGAAACACTAATCCAACGCTTACTAATCTAGACATTCAAGCGCATAACAATAGTAATTTACTTTATGCTGACATTGCATGCACTTGTCCCACTTTAGCTAAAGCCGACCATATTAAATATCTAGGCGTCACGATTGACACAAACCTGAACTTCCGCAAACACATCGATTTATTATGCACCAGAGTACGTAAACTAATATATATTTTTAAAAATTTACGTAACATTCCTACACACCAGCTTTATATGGCATGTAAGGTACTAACAGTGCGTCAATTATTTGTTTTGAATGTAGTTTTATTCCAACACACTGAACTTTATTTTAACCCAGTACCTTCAGATAGGAGAAGAAAAGATTTGGTTTGTGCTAACTCTCAGACTAAACATGCTTTTGCTAGTCGATTTTATTTATTTTTAGGACCCTACTTGTATAACCAGTTTAACAGAGTGCTAAAGATTTATAGTATAACTTATAATAGGTGTAATTTACTAGTACAGGAATATTTGGCAAAACTTAATTATGCAGACACGGAAAAACTTCTAGAGATTTTAAAATAAAAATTCTATCTACCTACTCAAATATAAGTCTCTTCTTTTACCTAATTTATAATAGTCTCCGTTTTATCTAGTTTAATATTATTTGCTAATTCATTTAAACATAAATATGTCTTACATAATCTACTTTTATAATAATATAATCAATTAGTTACTCTTTAAGTCATTGAAAATATTATGTCTACTTTCAATTAAGCTTTTAATAAATTTATTGTTGTCATCTTTTTAAATGCTTGATATAAATTGATGGCCTGAAACACAGGTTTTATAAACCTAGATCAGGCAGGTCTACATTACAGTTAGAATTAAAATTTTCCTCGATTGTAATTAATGTAAATCATAATTTTATTTTATACTTGAATAAATTTATTATTATTATTTATTATTATTATTTTGGATTTTACCGCCGGCTTGTGTATTGGATATTGTTCAAACTATGGATCGCTCTGTTAATTGTGGGATAACAACTGGTCACTGCAATACACTGTCAATACATTTTCTACTAAATATAATAAGTATTAGTGCAAAAGAACATATTTTGCACTTCGGGAATCAGCTGTTAGTTAAAGATTGTAACATAACCTCAATTTTACTTAATCTCTTATATCGCTGTTCTCAGATTGACAAAATTCGCAGAATTTTCAGTGAAAGGTTGATAATATTTATGCTATTAATTGACACCACTTTCATCTTTTTACATTCAGGCCCAAGATTGTATGTAATCTTTTCAGTCTCCTTTCACCTTAAAGGTGTTTTTATTTGATAATTGAGGGTAATTTTACAGCCTCAATTTTAGTCGCCAATTTTTCAATTACAATTACATAAGGTAATTCAAACAAAACTTGTTGCAGGATGCAATGTAAAGTTGAAACCTTCTAAATACAGATGAATATGTTCCTAATTCCCTTTATTTATTCATATTTATATATTCTTTATACATTTGATTTCTTTCTATTTTTTGTTTTTTCTTTTCTTTATTCCTTTAGTAACTGATTGCCTAAGATATAACCGGAACAGAGTTTGTTTAAACTTTAGTCAGATACTAGTAGAAAAAACAGTAGTTAATAACGCTTTGGAAAGTAGCATTCGTCCTTCACAAGCGCGACTAGTAGCGTTTGATGAAATAGCAGGTTCTTGACTGACTTAAACTCAGACCTAAACTTATAACTACAAGGAAGGAAAGAAAGAAAAAAATATATTTTATTTGGGATACTCACAGGAAATCCAAACATTAACAATAAAAAAGGAGCATTTAAAACTAACAAAATTAACATTAAAAACAACAATAAACAAGTAAAAAATAAAATACCTGTGTGAGACCAAAAAGGCTCCTATCTCAGCAGAAAACTGCTATATTAAAAAAAAAAATGCAGCGCTGGTATTCTGATAGGGCCCGGACTAGACGTCTAGTTGTATCAATGTTCTAACTCAAACCATGATGTAACATGAGCACTCATTTTTCATAAAGCTAAAGCATTATTCAATCCCCAACATCAATAATTTGCAACGCTTGCCGTAAAAGCGATAGCCGGACTGGTCCGAAAATATTTTATTCTCAAGGTTTCATCGTGAAACTCAATTTTCTGTATCGAGCTCCTACCTGACTCGAATCCGTAATGTGGAGATGCGTCTGTCAGAAGCGTTGGACGGATGTTGATATAAATCAAATCATATTGGGGACAAATTGCATTTGCAATGCTCGTAAAAAATGTATGAGGTGACAATTTTTGGGAAGAATTTTGATAAAGGTCGATGAATAAAGTCGCAAATTCACATGATTGTAACTTGCACAAAAGTATCTATGCAAGTATCTTGCACGCCATTGTGAACAGCTTCTGATTGGTGAATGTCACAGTGGTTTGCAAGGGCATGTAAGTATTTAATCGAACCTCCAATAACTCACATTTTGCGCTCCTAAAATATTATTGAATATGCGATTATATTGATTGCGCCTCTTTTTGTAAATCTCAAATAATTTATTTTTTGTTGTCCTAATAACCTTGGATGTATCGTTCGCCAGCCGCTGCCGCAGCACCACTCGCTGACTCGCTCGGCTCTCGCGCGATTGGTTACAATTCCAACCTAACCTAACCCATCTGGTCGGGGTACCCTAGCTTGGTTAATGCGAAACTGTTGGAAAGACCAGAAAGTTAAAAAGAAGCTTAATTATTTCATAAAGGGAACTGGAAAGTCTTTAGAAGTTCATTTATTTAAAAAAATTGCCAACATTAGAAGGTCGATAAGTTTTTAGAAGATCAGTTAAATATTTCCCGTTTGCAAATTACTTGCAAACTTGGGTGCAAGTTACAGGCTTGTGTATTAGGTGCTTTAGGGTCAAATAACGTAGATATTTGGAAAAAAATGTTTTATAATCAAACACATTGATAATGATAATTAAATGATTAATGAGTGGGAAAATAACTGTAAATTATTTAATTAAGTTAGAGATTGTTGACGAAAATTTTGTTTTAAATTAGCATTAAGGTGATATTTTGCTATTAATATTGTAGAAGTTAATAGAGGTATTTTCCTCATTCTTACAATATCAATATTTTTCCTCCACCAGTTTACAGATGCTAAGAAGCTTTCTGTTTATCAGTACATAATTATTATTGTGAAAATATTCATTGTTATAACTAAATCCTGAATACAAGAGTAATAAAATTAATAAATAATAGTTTATTCATTAAAATAATGTATTCAGGGCTCTGTTTCGGCGCCCTCGATATTGCAGTGCATCCGGCATGTTTACTGACGCCAGCGTAGATGACTTCTACGCAATTATGCGCAAGAAAGTTGCATCGGTGGTGCGACGAGTACGGGGCAGCCTGAATAGCGTCCTGAGGATGATTGGCGAGAGAACCGATACTGTTCTGCTAAGTAGGTTTATTAAACTCCATGTGTTGCGAGACCGATGAGCCTACTGTGCAGGGTAGACGCTATGTCTACTTTCTTCTTTTTACTGTTAATTACTAATATTAGTTACAAGCAAAATTCATGTTACTAACAACCTTGCCTTGCCTATGGACTTTTTTGTCTGAAATAAATCATTTTTATTTTTATTTTATTTTATTAAGAGAGCATAGCCGGAGTCACATTATAACAAAATAACATAGTCGGGCAGAATAAGCAAGATGAAGTGGCAGAGGGTCGGCCATATTAGCCGTAGAACCGATGACCATTGGGGTAGACGTGATCTTGAGTGGAGACCGCGAATCGGCAAACGTAAGGTAGGACGCCCTCAGGCTAGGTGGAGCGACGATCTTCGCAGGGTGGCTGGTAGCAGCTGGATGAGAGGTACCGAGAATCGAGCTGAATGGCGTGCAATTGGAGAGGCCTATGTCCAGCAGTGGACTGCTGTAGGCTGATGATGATGATGACCGTAGTCGGGCAAACAGAAAGAAACTAACATATTATTCTGTTCACACAACATCATACTTTAAAAACCTCGTTTGATGAATAATCTACAGACAAAGAAGTGGCGGATAGAACTTACGAAAAAGTACTAAAGTTTTTCATGTAAAACTTTATTAACATTTTAATAGCTTTTTCGCATAACACGTAGGTACTAGGCCCTCGGAAAATAAATGCTTAAATTTTAGAGGATATTCAGAATGTATAAATAATGATGTTAGTGAAAATATAAAGGAAATGTTTGAAAATCTAATAACTAGCTGCACTCCGTGGTTACACCTGCTTAGGTGTCGACGCCGTGAGAATATTGGGATAAAACTCATGGTCTACCCATGTGTCAAATTTCATTAAAATATGTTCAGCCGTTTTAGCGTAACAAACAAACATACAAAAAATCAAATCTTTTCTCTTTATATTATTATATGATGAGTAATCTATATATACAAGGTCAAATAAAATTAGCTAGCAAAACTCTGCAGATATGATGGGTACCGAATTATCGAAATCTAATGACAGTACCGAGAGCTGCTGCGCTTACACACACATTCACAGCGTGTTTGTACACTTGGTAACCACAAGGAAACCGCGCGTCGCTTCGTGAGGTTATAATACTATACCTACGTAGAATAGACTCACTCAACCGGCCATGTTTTAACAGACATGCTATTTCTTTTTGTTATTTCATACGTTCTCAATTTTAGGTAGAATTTTTACCTAGTCTAACGAAATTGGTACCTTAAAAATCAACGTAATTTTCACTATCAAATAATGAGTTCAGTCACCTGTCTACACCATTCCTAACAAACTTATCGGCTCCATATGAAAAAAGAAAAAACTCAAATAGAATTTATTTACCAACTTTTCAGTCCAATATTCTAACTCGCTTATATAATTCATCGTAACTTTTGCAATTTCAATAGTTGTGATTGCGTTAAGATTAATTTAATCTTTACGAATAAAATTTTCCATATTAACAGTTCTTAAAATTACAATTTAAATTACCTACTGTGAAAGTAATTTCATATATATTAAAATTTTATTTTGACCTTTCAAAGTCTTTTAACGGATTTAGGACTCGTTTTTACTGCAAAAGTTAGCATAGGGTATTTTTAGTCACCCATTTTTTGGTAAACCATAAACCAAAACAATTTTTTGTCAATGGTGGCCTTGGCGGCGCGGCGGCGCTAGAGTATTTTAAATTAATAGTGATAATATTATTGATGTTTATTTTTATTTTGTTGTTAATTGTTATTCTCCTTTAGGTGCATGTGTATACAGGGTCAAATTAAATTAGCTAGCGAAACTCTACAGCCGTGATGGGTATCGATTTTAAATACGATAAAATAAAAATAAAAAAGACATGATGCATTTTTTTAGGGGTCACTGTTAGTGTTATTACTTGAAGTATGAGTTGAGAAAATATGTTTTATCGTGTTTAGATATCGATGAATTTCTGTGAAGTTTATACAAAAAAAAAACAGATTTTTTAAACTAATATTTAAGTGAATACGAGACTAATTCCAGTCAAATACCCGACAAAAAAACAATCGTGAAAGTAAGAATCAGCCGGCCCAGTGTTCCCATATTAAATCGACAAATATATGGATCAGCAGATTTTTTGCAGGTTATGTGGATTGTAAATGTTATTCATAACTGTGAATAAAATAACCCCTTAAAAGGTTTAGAGTAGATGAAAACTAAGCTTGTATACCAAATCATCATCTGCCTAGCCTTGAGACCGGAAGCCAACCCCAACATCGTTGGTGTTGGGGTTGGCTTCCGGTCTTACCGGATGCAGATGAATACGAGTATTTTACATGGAGCGACTGCCTATCTTACCTCCACAACCCAGTTACTGGGTAACACGATACCCCTTTGTAAGATTGGTTGTCGAGACTTTCGGGCTTCTGACTACCCGTAACGATTGTCAAAGATCTACAAATGACAGCTGGAACCAACGTGCTTTACAAGAAAAGGAGGGATCTTGGTAAGTAATGGATGGTCACCCATGCACGGACTGACCTCAGCAAGCGTTGCTTAACCTGGAAGAACGACCCGTGCTGAAAAAATTAAATTAACTTCCTCCACGCCTTATGAATTGTACCAAACATTTTTCCAGTGCAGTTGTAAGGCCACAGGGCGATACAAAATATATTTTATGTAATATTTCTCGCTCTAATACCGTTCTATTATTTGCTCCGGCGTCGAAAATCCTCCGTTAAAAGAATTTTGGTTTCGAATAATATTAGAATGTCTTTCCTTAGTACTGTTATGTGAATAGTTTCTCTTGGTTTTATAACAAAAAGTTTAGCTAGCATGTATCGGCCCTAGCCTTTTCCTAACTATGTTGGAGTCGGCTTCCAGTCTTACCAGATGAAGCTGAATACAAGTATTTTACAAGGAGCTACTGCTTATCTGACCTTCAGAACCTAGTTACTGGGTATTACGATACCCCTTGATAAGACTGGTTGTCAGACTTTCGGGCTTCTGACTACCCGTAACGACTGTCAAAGATCTACAAATGACAGCCCAGAAAAACTGCTTTACGTGCTTTCCGAGGTACGGAGGGGTCTCGATATGAAATGGATGGTCACCCATCCAAGGACTGATCTTGGCAACCCTAGATAACCTTCAATCGACCCGTGCAGCTGTAATTATTTGCCCATGAGCCCCTCAATATTCAACGTGTTCCTTTTGATGTCCCATAACTCTAAGGTTATGCTTTATGTAAAAATAATACAAAAACTCCAAGAACAAGTCGTACTTTTAAAGATAAACCTTTACTAAACGAAAATATAAAATTTTACACAGGAGCTTAAATAAAAAGAAATACACGGCTTTTTGCAATGGAATTTAGGATTATGGTGCTTTGAGCCATCTTTTGAGGTCCTAGTGACGGGTATTTATTTACACTATAACATAAGTTCTATTGCAAAAAAGTCGTGTATTTCTTTTTATTTAAGCTCATATGTAATATTTTATATTTTATTTTAGTAACGGTTTGTCTTTAAAGGTGCGAAGTGTTCCAAAAATACATATTTTCAAAGATAACATCAATCATAATTCAGTTAGTTAAAAATTGTCACCCGAATGACGAATCTTTATTTTGCGAGTAAATCATTTTCATTCAAACCAATCATTCATATTTAAAGCTAAGAAAATGCGACGTGATCATAATTGTTTCACGTAAGGGTGGTTTACATACATAATCGTGACTTCATCGAATTATTTTGTACTAGCTTTTTGACCGCGGCTTCGCCCGCGTGGTTGTCGGAAATTATCCCACGGGAACATACTACCCAGATAAAACGTATTCTACGTGTTAATCCAGGTTATAATCTATCTGTGTTCCAAATTCCATCTAAATCTGTTCAGTAGTTTTTGCGTGAAAGAGTAACAAACATCCATCCATTCATCTATCCATCCATCCATCCTCACAAACTTTCATATTTATATTATTAAGTAGGAAGGAAGTAGAATGAAAAGATAAAAATGAAAATAAATAAAAAAATCATACGCCAATTGATTTTTTGACATGATCTCATTAATACCCTAAAGTTATGGGATTTTAAAAAAAAGACGTATAAAAGTTTAGCTAGCATTGCAAGGAAAAGTTTTTCTTTTTTTAGGTTTGCCTTCTCTGTTCCATTGCTGAGCAATGGCCGCCCCCAAATCCTTCCAGGCATCCTTTCCGAGAGCCACCTCGATCCAACTGCGTCTAGGTCCTCTCGCCACCTCTTCCTGAGCCGACCTCGGCAGCGCTGTCCATCCACAGACACTTTCCGTGTGGAGCCTGTTGCCCAGAGGTCACAGTGCATTTGGCAGACGTGACCCACCCAATCCCATTTTAGCTTGGAAGCCGTTTTGCCTACGTCTAGGATCTCCGTTTTGGAGGGCAGCGTGGTGTTTCGTATTCTTTCAGTTCGTTTAACGCCTAAAATACTGCGCTCCATTGTTCTTTGGCAAAACTCTAGGCGAAACTTTTGCGACTCGGTGAGCGCCCAAGTCTGAGCACCGTAGATTCGTAAAAGTATAAACAATTTATTTAAATAGAAACTCACAGTAATTTTTTGACTTGGTATGAACTAAATGAGATTAGTTCTTGCCCTGGTTGAAATAGTAGCCAGTCTGAGTTTCGACTACGAAACTTTTTATAGTGTTGTGGGTGTTGTTTATTTTGTTTCCAAAGTGTCAAATGTATCAATGATGATTATTGCAATAGTCAAAAAAATTATCCTTAGGTTTCCATAGTTTTGCTCGATTTTTGACGCTCAACACGTGTGATCCAACAAAATCGAGTAAATGTGTAAATAACAGAAGATCGACATCGCATTTTTGTGGATCGTTTTTTTTTTTCAACCTTTATATAAACAAGTAATGTGTATTTCAACTTTGATATTGAATCGATCGTTAACAAGTGACAACAATGATCGATAAAATCGAGCAAGAAGCTGACAGATCTTATTAATCGTCAGAACATAGCATATCGAGTGACAATAACGATCGTCGAAAATCGAGCCAATCTGTATTCACTTCAGGCAAATTGGCTCGATTGACATATACATATACATACTTATTATAAATTGAAGTCGCTTTTCATGTCTGTCTATGTGACCGCATTGTTCTTTAAAACTGCGCAACGGATTTTCATACAGTTTTCACCATCATTTAGAGAGTTATTCTGGAAGGTTTATGTGTCTAATACATTGATATTAACCTTACATAATTATATAATTAATAAAGGAATCTCGATGTCAAGTATACCTACCTACCTACTACGCTTTGGAATGAGCAACTAGCTTCATCTTTCCGACTAACCGACCTCTTGACAATTCAAAAGTGCCTGTAATTGGTTTATTTGAAATAAATGCTTTGAGTTTGAGTTTGAGAAGTCCTAAAAACAGTGCGAAGCAGGGACCCATCGCTAGTACAAAATAAAACGACTGTCCACTTCCTATTCAGTTCGAACGAATAAATTTCTAACATTCTCCTCAATAAACTATGTATGACATTGGATGTGGCCGTTTTCGGATCTAAAAAAAAAGAACTATAATTTAAATACGGAGGGAATATTTGTTGCAAGCCTTCCTTTTAACGTGTAACTAACACAACATAACATCACGCCTGTCTTCCCCAAAGAGTTAAACAGAGGTGTATATATAGTACACCCACATTTCGCCAATCATGTTTAAGTCCCATGTGGTAGGGAGCGAGCCTATTGTCATCAACCGGGCATGTATCCCGACTCCGGGCTACTGAGAAATTCCAGACGGAAAACCTTATAACACTTTCCCGACCCGCACCCTAATTACGTAACACACTATTTATCACAATCTGAATCATTTTGAAGCCTATTGCTAATCCATTGCTTCATATTTAAAAAACAAACATCTGCTCAATAACGTAAATAACGCAATGAATGTTGTAGAACTGTTAAAATGAAACCCATTCCTACTGTTATTGTGTTACGTAATTACCCCGCAGGTAGTCGAACCCAGAACCTCATGCTCAGCATTAGCACCTGTGACCACTAGACCAAGGAAGCAGTAGTGTATGTTAGAGAAAAGAAACACGATTAGGAATACAGTTTTATTATTCAAGAACCACACACTTTGTTTTTCTTATGAGGGTACATACAACAGTTACTAAAATCAATCATGTAATAAATTACAAGTTATTAAATGCAAGACAAATAAAAAGCTAAGTAATTAGCCAATTTCATATTTACATTTAAATAAAAACACAAGCCGAACAATTACTAATTATATTAATTTTATAAAGCGGGACGTGGCAGCATTAGTTTTATTTAGAGAGTGTGCACGCGCTGATGGTCGGAAGCGAAAGAGAGCGAGAGCGCGCCCAAAGTCCACGATCTTGACGATGACGGCGGCAATTGGAGAGGGGAACGAGGTTACTCGCGCTTCATCGGGAAGTGACGTCACTCTGACGCGCTCGACAGCTCGAGCGGTAGCATGTAATACTTTTTTATTAATTTTATGCTTCTTATAACTTCTACGTGGACTTTTAATCATATTCAGGAACTGTGGAATATCAATATTTGAATGGAGTGATGACCGTCTGAATTCAACACTATAATCTTATTCTGTCACGTGACAGCACGAGCTTTTTCAAAATAGTTCAAACTGTGGGGCAAAGATTTTATTAATCATTCATATCAAGTCGTTACAGCTAGTAAGAAGCCCAAAAGTATGACAACCAGTCTTACCAAAGTGTATAAAGTTACCCAGTAACTGGGTTCTCTGTGAAGGTCAGATAGGCAGTCGCTACATGTAAAATACTGGTATTCAGCTGCATCCAGTTAGACTGAAAGCCGACCCCAATATAGGTGAGAAAAAGTTAAGCAAATTGATTGAAAATTATGAATAATAAATTATCGCTTTCCCTCAGAGTCTAAGATTCGTACACTTTTTTGCCCTAACGATCTGATGCATGATCATCATAAAGAAACCTCAAATTACTACCAGATTTTTCTGTCAGATCTTAATTTTGCCTCCTTTCTTAGATCCTTGAAAAATAAAATAAAAATTATATATAAATCCTCTCCTCCTCTTCTCCTTTCGCAGGTCTGCTGGAAGAAATTTCTTAAGAAATAAGCAGTACCTTTGTACTTAATACTATTATGCCGTATCTGTATCTATTTTACTGTGTGTACATAAATAATAAAATAAATAAATAAAGAAATGATCCGAAGAATGACAAAGAAAAAGAACTACACGAAATGATACAACTTGTACACAATTTGTCTTACGAGTTAGTTACGAAGCTATAAACCAATAATGATGCCAACACGAAAGTGTTGGTCGTAGACAATAATATAATTTATTTGGACGGCTCTTGTATACGACTAACCAAGGGATATCATGTTACCCAGTAACTGGGTTATGGAGGTCAGATAGGAAGTGACTGAGCAGCGTGGGTAGGCCTGAAAAGGTGGAAGGTGGTGGAGGAATTATTGAAGATTACGGGAATCTGATAAGCCCATCGATGTGGCTATGCTTGAAACATACTTCCAGGAGTAGACGTCTATTGGCTAAGATGATGGCAATGATACTCAAAATCGTTAGACGCGGATACCGAGAAAAAAATAAATGATGTCTACCAACTTGAAGCAATCCTATAGGTACCTACAAAATGATGGGATATTCTGTGTTGAATGAATGTCTGTGGTGGAGTGTGAAAATGTGAGGCTCACAGCCATTAAAGTAGTGCTTGACGATCGCCAGTTTTTAGTGTTTTCGGTTTATATGCCGACAGATGCTACGGATAATATGGCCGATTTTACCGACTGTTTGAGTAAAATTTGTGCAGTGATAGACAGTTGTGGCGTGGAAACAGTCTTCATACTAGGGGATTTTGATGCTCACCCGAGTGCATCGTTCGGTAAGCATCTTATGAATGTTTGTGTCGAACAGTGCTGGTTGTGTGCGGATATTTACTTTTTGGGACTGCTATCGGACTCATACACATACATTAGTGACGTTCATGGTACTAGATCACAGTTAGATCACATTGTTGTGACTGAAGCTGCGAGGCGGTAAATTTTAAATGTTAAGATTAAATATAATATCTCGTGGTCTGATCATTTTCCTATTGAGCTAGTATGGGACATTAGTACTGTAAAACCAAAAGTTAAACATGCTAAGACTGTACAGAACGGTGTGGTTTGTGGTGTTAGGAATTTGTCGCAATTAAAACAATACAATCAAGAATATACACTCAAACTACGTGACGTAGATTTTCCCCCAGAGTTTAGAAAATGTGCAGATGTTTTTTGTAGTAATTTAGAACATAGGGGTATTATAGACAAGATGTATATTAGTATAGTTAATATTTTGTCCTCCAATACAATAACGCGTTCAGGATGTTGATGGGGTTGCTACGCTTTTGTAGCGCATCAGGTATGTTTGCAGACGCTCAAGTGGATGGCTTTCAAGCGATACATCGCAAAAGAATAGCGTCTCTGATGCGCCGCATACGGGGCAGCCCAAACATCTTCCTGCAGCTTATTGCAGGGAGAATGTATGTGGATTGCTTCTTCATGGAGCATTGGACAAAACTACATGTGCGAGTAGTGCGGTCCTGATCCAATGTTTCCATTCAGGAAGTAGACATACAACAATGCATTGTTGTATGTCTATTTCTTGTATTCTCATTTTTATTATATTATTTAAAAAAAAAAACATGTATGGATGGTTATAAATAAATATTATAATTTATCTGAAATAAAAATGAATTGAATGTTAAATGAACTACCATCGACTCCCCAAAGGAAGGGAGAAAAGAAAAAACAGCTTTTTCACAGAAACGGCACGCGTCAACGTCGCCCAAATGAAAACGCTTCCGAAGATCCTTTACCACCTGTCACCGTTTTCATGTTAATTCGGTTTACTAGAAGGGCGGTGGCCGCCACATAAAGGCTTCTTCAAACAGGCGCGCCACGCGACGTGACACAAAGGCACCGCCTGTCGCGCGACGAGCTGCTTCTTTGTGTTCGCGAGATTCGCGTCGCGTGTCGCGCCTGTTTTAGGAGCCTTAACGGCCGCAGTGACGGCTGTCATTAATATGATGGCAGCGGGGTTTGACTTTATGTTTTTTACACAGAAATATCACTGTTTCAAAACTGAAACCAGCAATGAAATAAAAATATAACTCCCTTAAATTGGAATCCTGAAAAGCGCATAACGAACTGAAAAAAAACTTTCATGTAACCAATCTGGTAGGTAGCAAAATAAAAAAATCCGGTCTCTATAACAGAACCAATAGTTTTGAAATCTAAAAACTGAATTTAATTCCATTGCAGTTTTCAATACCTACTAACTAACTCTGGCTGGATTTAATTCGTGTATTAATGTGTCCTGATTTTTTGTGATTGTTTTTTCTATTCGAATTTTTATTTTATTTGATTGTCTTTTTATTTGATTGTCTTTTTTATTTGATTGTTTTTTTAACTGATTGTCTTTTTTAATTGATTGTTTTTATTCGTTTTTTTTTTATGTGATTGTTTTTTTTTATGTGTATTTGTTTTTTTTTTCTGTGAATCTATTTTGTTTTGTATTGTGTGGATCTTATTGGTGATGTACTTCGGAAAAGTCAGCTGCATGTATGACTAGGTGTATGATCGTAAACGAAGCGAAAGGAGTATGTAAGGATTGTAGCTGGTGGCGTTCCTTAGTTTCTGCCTACCCCTATGGGAAGAAGGTGTTACTTTATATATGTATGTTGTATCATCATCATTTGCCTAGTCTTTTTCCAACTATGTTCGGGTCAGCTTCCAGTCTAACCGGGTGCAGCTGAATATTAGTATTTTACAAGTAGCAACTGTTTATCTGACCTCCGCAACCCAGTTACTAGGCAATACGATACCCCTTGGTGTGTTGTGTGAATGAATGTTTTTCGGATTCTCCGTTTGTAAAACCATTTTTGAGTTTGTTTGTTTTTTTTTGGTTATTTCTTCTTTTTTGTTTGTTTTGTTTTTCTCCGTTTGCTTTTTTTTTTAATTATCATAGACTTTTAAGAACTGTGCTAGCCACATCTGGTGCTGATAATAAACTATTACGAGCAAGTTTCCTTAAAAGCAATAAAAATAAGGCTAATCAATATAATGGCATCGAGAATTAACTCGACAGAGAAATGGAACAAAAAGACTACGGAAAGATCACGGTCCTTAGGAATGGATCGAAAAATTAGGTCAATACAATTACCTACTTGAGCTTATTATTCTAACAGCAAGACAGTTCAATACTCCGTGATTATAATAAATATCAATGTTTAGTACATACCATCAGATATCAATGAGGTTGCCAAATGGAAATTGAACCAATAACTGTTACCCCTACTTTTCTTGGTCCTTGATTAAATCGAGGACTAAGAAAAGTAGGGTAATTTTTTTTAAAGTAGAAGGTGAAAGTAAAATGTATCTTTGTTACGAGAATTAGCACAAGTAAAACTAGGTCAAGTGAGGATAAATTAGAAAATTAAGTCGCAAATAGAATTTAATTACGAAACGATTCTTCACCAAAACGAACACCTACAAATACTGAGCCTCTGACTGTGAAAGTTAATTTAATAAGTAACGTTTAAAACGGGTATCTTCTAAATCCGTAGATGTCCGTAGGTGTGTCCGTGGCATCACAGTGGGCCCTATCAGAATACTAGCGCGGCGGTTTTTTTTTTTATATTTTTGCATTATGCTGAGATAGGAGCCTTTTTGGTCTCGCACAGGTCTTTTATTTTTTACTTGTTTATTGTTGTTTTTAATAGTAAATTTGTTCGTTTTAAATGCTCCTTTTTTATTTTTACTGTTTGTATTTCCTGTGTGTATCCCAATTAAACAATTTTTTTTTTCTTCTTTCTTTCTAAATAAAAGTCAAAACATACACCATACCGAAATAAGTTCCTTCGACGTAAAGCATTCAAAGTAATGATGCCATCCCATATCCAGGTCATCCATATATCTGGATGGAATCGGTAAACAACTGTCATGATAAACGGTAATCAGGGATTTCTATGCAAGGGGTAGTCGCCAAATATGATTTTGAATATCTATCGCTGGTCTTTCTCATTGAGCTGGAAATGGACATATTTCTTCCATTCAATTTACGATTAGTATTGGGTGTACAGTGACGAGCATAAATACCAATAATATTAATACTTACGCAATATACACGCTTTGACTTGAGAACCTTTTTTTTTTTCTTCGGTAAAAAAGCCATTTTCTCTTAAAGTATTGATATATATTTTTCAATACACTTCCTCGAAAACCGGTTCTTATCGCACTACGATTAGGTTCAATATGCAATGTGTTTCAAACGCGTGCGTTTTCTCATTTACCAACACGTGTGCGGACATAAACATTGCCACAGATAACTATAGGTAGTCCAAATTCCTCAGTTCTATACTTAGTCCAAATTGGATCAATGCCTATAGTCGGCGGTGATTGTTTTGTTTTAAATCTCGATAAAGAGATATGCCTCTTTACGGCGTTATTATTTTTTGAATATTTAAATTATGTTTATATATAGAATATCATCAAAAACCATGATTAGAACAAAAAAGGAAATACGTTTATGAACAAATTAACATTTATTTGTGTTCTAAACTCAAATATATTTGAATTTTCTTTTATTCATATTAGGCTGCTTAGCGGCTTCATACCTTTGCCTCTCCTTTAATCTGCGAAGATAAAGCGCGGGAAAAAAAGCAAATTCAGTATTTATTTAGTGACAAAAATATTTTTCGTTCTTTTATTTTATTTCTTCAAAAGTGTATTGAAAAACGTCGTTAAATACACGTGGACATTTGTTATTTCAGTTCTCGGCTCCATAACACCCTCGCCTGTGCTACGGCTCGTGTGTTATTCCGTCTCGAATGCAATAACAAAATTTCTCCACTTGTATCAAAATGTACTATTATTGTGTTACGAACAAAGTATAATCGAAACCATACCGTTATGATATGTTATGTCTTTTTTTTCAAGTTTCAATTTTTTTTTTCACAGACACAACGCTTTTGATGTTTGCATAACTGTAAGGTATTTTATGCTCGCGACTTTCCTTCATGAAGGACAAATGGTAATGTGATCAAGTGAACGAGAATCGACTGAATTCGAACAGCGCAGGAACGATTGTTTTGGCTTTCCATTGAAGAGGCCTATGATGTACAGTAGTGAACGTCTTTCGAAAATAATCTCTGCTCCGCTGTAGCCATATAGACTTACTTTGATTAATGTTCCCTAAGCTCCTTTCCACTTGTATTCACAAACAAACTAAGGCCCACATGCACCGCCAATGACTAAATACGTTTAGCGCTAAACGAGTTTAAGACATAGTTCTGTTTCTGCCAAATGTTTGAAGTTGACAAAGACAGAATTATGTTTAAAACTCGTTTAGCGCTAAACGTGATTAGTGATTGGCGGTGCAAGTGCGTCTTAGTATTGGGATGGGATTCATTGAAAATACGATCTGTCTTTCTTGTCATAGGAATATTAGTTTGAGGTGTTACGGGCTGTCAGGTGGCCTGAAAACCTGACGTCCATCGAGTATAAATAAGAATAGGTATTAAATTTCCCAGAAAATTTTGTGAAGTCAGGTGGATGCTCTGCTACAGCTAGAGTTAGATGGTTTATCAACACCAAAGTTTCGCTTTATAAACTTGTCGTCTGCTACAGATACGTGCGAAACAAAAGCAGCAACGCAACAAAATGACGGGCTGACCGCGGAGGTGTAACCGGCTTCCGAGCAGATCGGCGAAATCACGCGGGAAAGGGATAGAATTATATTCAATTCTGCACGTTTGAACAAGCAGTTTCGCTTCTGTCTCGCTTGTCGTACAACGGACAAGTCATGGCAGAACTACAGCGGTTTCGCTGCTATGGTTTCCCAGCGGAGGTGTGAAAAACGCCTTAATATTTTGAAATTAATGAGGAACATTTCGAAGTACCTACATAAGCAAAGACTTTAAGTAAATACGTTCATAAACTCACGGCGGGTAATCAGATACTACAGAACACCACCTGCAACGATACTAAAAGCTCCACTTAACTCCTTTTGCTTCGATTACGTTCATACAGCTGGAGGTCTACCTTCCAAGCACGAAGTCCGTAGTTTCAGCCGTAGTTACGGACGTTCTCAACTCCGTATCACCAACGGACATAAGATTACTTTGCAGCCCGAACTAATAATGAATGACAACACAATTTGACAGTGGTCCTTACTTCCGATGTTTTTTCAAAAAGTGTCCAAAAAGGTTAATAAATCGGGAGTAGGATTCATTGCGAAGTACCGACCTGCTTTCAGACGGGCCCGTATCTTCGTTGACGGATTTACAGAGTTCATATACACACGCTGGATAAGACACTAAATCAAGTATATTATTATGGATCATTAGCTATCAATGTCAAAAATCAACAGGATATCGGAAAGAACCTATATTATGTATGCTTGTCATGTATGATATTACCTCGTAACGTAACTCGTGTTTGTAACTCGTTCTTTTTTGTGTTTGTGTTTTTTCTTTGCGTCATTTTTACCGCAAATAAACGTAGTTTCTTTCTTTCTTTCTTTCTTTATATTGCACGATACAATACATGGCGTTACTGTCTTAGTTACGATTTTCCGCTAATCAGCATCATCTGACTAGCCTTTTCCTAATTATGTTGGGGTCGGCTTCCAGTCTAACCGGATGCAGCTAAATAACGAAACCCCATTGCAAGACTGGTAGTCAAACTTTCTGGCTTCTGACTAACTGTAACGACTGTTTAAGACAAGGCCGGCCAAACCCAGGCACGCGGGCCACGAGGTGGCCAGCCAATGCATTTGAATTTGCCCGCCAGCACTTCGTTCGGTCGGCTAGCTGGCGCGCGGTGTCACCGCTTCCACCTGATTGGTCGTTTGAAACTAAAACATGCCCGCCCGAACGCAACCGATCCGCGTCGTTCGGGATTGTCGCTATTTGTACGTGTACCACTAGAATGTACGGGTGCATTGGATTACTAATCTGATGACAAATTGTTAAAGTAAATTAAAGCATAAGTAGTTTGTCTTTTTTGTGTGTATAAATTACCTTATTAATATGGTAGTCGTGGTGGCCCAGCACCGCCACAGTCTAAGAACTTTTGCTGACCTCGAAAATCTATTGGCTAGCCTTGGTCTACAAGATCTACAAATGACAGCCGGCACCAACGGCTTAACGTGCTTTCCAAGGCACAGAGGGGACTCGGTATGTAATGTATGGTCATCCGTCCACGGAGTGACCTCCGCGAGCGTTGGTTAATCTTGAAGATCAACCCGTGCGGCTGTTATTATTTAGCCACGAGCCCCTTAATCAACAGTCATACTCGAATTCGAAATTAACACATAACATCACGCCTGTATTTTCCGAAAGGTTAGACACAGGTGTTCCTATAGTACACCTACATTTCGCCAGTTATGTTTAATAATAATAATTCATTTATTGTCAGGCAACTGGGACCCATAGATAAAATACACAAATTACAAAATAACAAACTAATACAAAATAAATCTAAAACTTGTGCTAATAAATGCACGCACGAAGGCTGCGCTGACGTTCATTTTCGGGGTCACCAGTATAGAGGTATGAGGATCAGGGTGTAAAACTCATTCATACTCTATGGAAAAGGGAGGATCCTCCGACCAGACGGGTGTTGTGTCTGGTGGGCAACTGCCCGACGTTTGATGTCGGGATGTTGTATATATGCTAGTTGCGCGGTAAACTCTGCTTGCGCGATGCAGGATTTTGCGTGACGTCATTATGACGTGTAGCTCGCATGTGGCGATTGTAGATGCCGCTACATTGCTTGCAACTATGTTAGTAGCACTTCACTTCACTTGGGCTTTGTCCTTGTGCTGTCCTGTGGTATTTGCCCACGGAATCGACGGAACACCACGTCCTGTGGCTAAAAGTCTTCTTCCAAGACGACGGACAAGTAACAATTTGGTACTCGCACCACGAACGCTTTGAAGTTGACGTTGCGGCGCGACTCCAGTAACTGCACCCTCGGCATGTATCTCGTCTTCTGTCGCACGTACTCCACGATGTCCTCCGCCTTAGTGCTGTAGTGTAGGCGGGAGATGTACACCGGCGTGTTCGGCTTTGCGGCACGCAGGCTCACTCCGGAATCCGTAAGAGCTTTGCCGCAGCGGTTCTTGTTCGCTCGCGACCGCTGCTTCCTCCTTTGCACTGTCACGAAACCCCACCATCAGCCCTATTCGGTGCCTTTTCTGGCATTGGCTTCATAGTTGGAGCGCCTGGGGCACTCGCGGTGACACTAGCGAAATCTCGTTTAAGGTTTAAGTACCCGTTCTTCGCTTGCCCGTTCTTCTCCATAGGTACCTGCTAAGCTTTAGAATGGGCAACTAGCTTCTTATTTCTGACTTACCTATAATTCAAAAGTGCCTCGAAATGGTTTAATTGAAATAAATGCTTTGAGTTTCAGTTTGAAATTGATGTAATAGGGGGCGACCCTATTGCCATCAACCGGCCGCAATTCCAGACTCCGGGCTGCTATTGAGAAATTCCAAATGGAAAAACCTAATAACACTTTGTCCGACCCGGGAATTGAACCCAGGACCTAATGCTCAGCAGTAGCACTTGCGACCATTAGACCAATGAGGTAGTCGAAAATTCGAAATTAAGTGTTTCATAATATGAAACACTTAATTTCGATTTTTTTTTTTTTATTTACCCTAATTTAAATGTTTTATAGTTAACCTAATTACTTCAGGATATTCAAAATAATATACTCAATGGTCAACATTTTATAGTAACATACAGCGTTATAAAACCACTATGAAGTCCGGTTTGCAATTTTGTTTTGGTTTAAGTTTTGAAGAACTCACACAATCAGAATGAATATCCGACGCGGATATGAAATTCCTGGCCAGCAAACGTTGCATTTTTGTTATGAGTTTCACCGATTTTAAATTTATAGTGTTTGTTTGAAAAACTATGAAACGATTGAGCGAAATTTCATCTCCATGATTAAAGTTATAGAGATACGATTAAATTTCAAATAACATCACGACTGTATTTTCCGATGGAGCATGCGGAAGTATATCGTATAATTGATATTCTAATTGCTTGATCAACTTACGGTTGAATGTAAATTGCACGTCCTAAAACGACAAGGTCTATTTGTCTCTGAGTCAGTTAGATAATATCATAGAGGTATGAGGAACAGGGTGTAAAGTTCACTCATACCTGCATAGAAAAGGGAGGATCCTCTGGTCAGACGGGTGCCGAGTCTGGTGGGCAACTGCCCGACGATTGATCTCGGGATGTTGTATATATGTTAGATGCGCGGTAAACTCTGCTTGCGCGATGCAGGATTTTGCTTGACGTCAGTGTGACGCGGAACTTGTATGTGGCGATGTAGATACCGCTACAGTTTCAACCTTAGCTTACTTTCAATTGACTGAGAATTGTTGTCAATAGTGGCAAAGCAATTACGAGGTCAACTATAGTCACTCATTTTGCAAGTTAATTCACCAGTCCCATGTTTTTGGGGGCGAGCCTATTGCCATTATCATTATAAAAATTATTATCATCATCATTATTTGTTAGCCATACAAATTCAAATAAAATTATCTAGCAAACCTCCGCAGACATGATAGGTATCGATATCTAAACATGATCAAACAAAAAATGTATTAATGTAATTACTTTTTTTTGTGTGGTCATCGATCGCAATTAGTGTAGGTATTACTTGAAATATCAGTTAAAAAAATCAGTTTCATTTGTGTATACTTCACAGGAGTGATTGGCATCGATATCTTATCACGATAAAACATTTTTTTTTCAACTCATACTTCATGTACCAATACTACCAGCGGTCGTTGACCCTTAACAATATACATCAAATCGTTTTTATTTTTATTTTATCGCGTTTTGATATCCATACCCATCACGTCTGCGGAGTTTGGCTAGCTTATTTAATTTGACTTTGTATAATATTAATTATAGTGTCAACGGATTCCTGCGGCCTTCACCAGGTCATGGGTCCACCTTGTGGGAAACTTTCCAACGCTACGTCTTTCGGTACGTGCCGTAAGACGTTACGACACATTATATACAGAAAAAGAAGGGTATAATGGTTAATCTTTGAAAGAAAACCTAAAGAGCTAGTTACATTTTTTGGCCTTGGAAATCTGAGCATAGACCTCAAGGTCAAAAGCGAAATCGTAAACATGACTAAGGTATCCTATAGGAAAAAAATCTTTGGCAGTACTATTCTCCACCACATACATATATAACTGATATATAAAGATCTCGTGCCACAGTGTTTGTTATCGAACTCCTCCGAAACGGCTTGACCGATTTTTATGTTTTTTTTTTGTGTATATTTGGTAGGTCCGAGAATAGGTCGTAAAGTATATTTCATACCGCTGCGGGTGAAATCGCGGGGCGCAGCTAGTTTATATATAATATTCTCTAAACAGCTGGTTGACACTTCCCGTGACCCAAGGGCAGGCTTTTACCTTGGCCAGAGGCTAAGCATTGCCATACAACGTGGCCATGCCGCCAGTCTCTTGAGTACATTACCAGTCGACATCGCTGCGAAGGAATTTTTCGACGCCATATTTTAGTTTGTTAGTAGTTTTAGTTAGGTTAAGTTGTTACATTTTTATTTGAATAGTTTGTTAGTTAATTTAGTATAAGAAGTTTATCCAATGTATATATTTTTATCCTCTTTAATAAATGTGTACCATATACATTATAAACTCATAAATATATATTAATGCTAAAGTACAGGAGTACTTGACGATATCAAGGACGTCTGCGGTAAAAGAGGAGATAGAAAGAGAATACTTAAAATTTGTATTGTTCCGTTAAACTAGACTAGGTATTTTTGGACCAAAAAAATAGGAAGAGTCACTATTCTTAACATTGAAGGACCAATGAAAGATACCAATGAAGGCGTTGAAATTATGGCATGTGGGTCACAGAAATGAAACTGGCAATCTAAGCTAATGAAGTTGAAGAATTGCAGTGAAAAGGTGCAAAAACAAGATGCACTTTCAACATCAAATAATTATTAATACAACTCTGTTTGAACAATGATATAAACAACTCCAACAAATTTCTGATACGCAAACATTTGGGCGCATTCGAGTTATAACTGTGAGCAGGTTAACTAAAAGTTGAAGTAAAACTACGTTTGCGGTGCATCAAAACTTTTTGTTTTGATACAAAACTGTAATATTAAATGTTATCATTTCAAAACCCTGCATAATACGAGTACGTAGTTCATTTGATAACGCTAGAGCTTATACTGGGCCTCTGGCAATGCGACTCGCGATGTTGTTTCGATCCGTTGATCCGCAAGTCGCGTTGCGGTAACTCGTGGCTCGTCTAAACAACTTCGTTTTTTTCTCTCCGCAGTTCCTGTCGCAAAACCCCTGTCGCCTAAGCCTGAAGCTCGTGACCGTGGAAAGAGCCTTTATAAGTGACGATATTTATGTCAGTGGTCGGTCAATAATATTGTGACGGCCCAGTGGTGAAGGCCTCGCCTCTCATGCACGAGGTTGTGGGTTCACATCCAGGCAAGTACCAATATGATATTTTGAATTCATAATGCGTACTTTCCAAGTTTATCTTGGACATCCCTGTCATCGGTGAAGGAAAACATCGAGAGAAAATCTGGACTTATGATTAATATAAGTCTGATATCGCCAGTCATCTTGAGCAAGCGTGGTGACCAATGCTCGTGCTTTCTCTGTATAAGAAGGGGCATTTGCCCAGCAGTGGGATAGGAATAGACTAATTACATGCCGAAGATGCGATACCTCGCGATCGCGGTTTAGCTCGCTACCTCGGTGTCACCTCCATATAAAACGAATACATGCTTAAGAGACACACACGCACATGACAAAGGATACCTCACTGCGATATGGACTTCGCTCGACCCTTGGATCTTGCCCCTAATTGCCGTAGTGTATCTACTCGCTCCCTTGAATATTAGATACCCAAAATCGCCCCCGATTATTAGTAAGTTAAAAGTACTGTCAGAACTCTAAGTATTTTTAAGCTATTGCATAGCTTTTATCGCGGGCGTGGCGACCGTATCAAGAAATTCCGTAACGAAAATAAAACCTAACACCCCCCACTCCGCCTATCATGTAACTCGGCCGAGCGTTCGCTTAACGTGTATGTATATGGTACGACTGTACTTGAATTAATATCAAAGAAAAAAAAATACTGCATAAATAAAAAATTAATAAATAATTATAATTGGATAAGTTGATAAAAAATGCTATGCAATAGCTTTACCACGGCAGTCCCCGAGTGCCACACGTGTTTTTTTTTAAGACTTCAATTGTGTCTTCGTGGGATTAATTGGTGAAGACTGAAATAAATCTGCACATGGAGTTAAAAAAGTGTAATTTGAAATTTAATCACGTTCATAATCTTTTCAATATTTAACACTTAAATTTTGTTACACTTTTTGGTTCATAGATAATAAAGTCACGAGTTGGTTTGGTGGAGATTACAGATAGAGTTATTAAAATAGTCAAACATGGCGTTATTCAAAATGTATGCATTTTATCTTTAACTGTACCTTTTTTGGTTAAATTTAAAAGGAAATGCCACAAGGGCGAATCGATACACCCAAATAATTATTTAAATGTTAATTTTCCACTCGCCCTTTCGTAAGGGGCGAATCACTACACCAAAATAATAAAAAGGGGATGAGTGGAACATTTTAATTGAAAGGGGCAAGATCCAAGGGGCGAGCGGAGTCCAAACCCTCACTGCGATACATCGCGGGCTGCTTGGGGGTTTACCTCGATGCCTGGCAAGTGCGTGCGTGTCTATTACCATGCATTTGTTTTACATGGAGGTAACATCGAGGTAGCGAACTAAACCGCAATCGTGAGGTATCACAGTGTGGCATCTTCGGCATGTACCAGCAATTACCCATAGGTTGGTATTATTACGGGCAATAAACCTCACTACTAACTCTGCTTACTAGCTTATAAATTATCCACCACAACACCCGGCGGCATGAGCAGTTTTCGTTTGGTCCGCGTCATACCTTACAGATTTTTTTTTCTCCTTCTCAGTTAATTTTAATCATGGTCTGGCAGTTTGAGTAATTTTTGTGGCCTACCCAAATGTCCTTTCTTTGGTATTGTTCGTCGAATCGTTGAGCTCCTTAAGTTCTGAGTTGAGCTGCACGATTACTGACAAATGCGTGCACTGACTGGACAGGTCCACTCCACATAATTGACTTGTAAAAGTGTTTGTTCAATCCTACTTACAGAAATAAAATCATTTATCGTTTACCCAAAAATATAAATGATAAATGATTTTATTTCTGTAAGTAGGATTGTACACGTCAATCATATTTTGAAACTAGATGAGTCGGCGTTTCCTATCTGACTACTCTGAGAAGAAAGGCCGAAACAAACTCAGAGGTCACAGTCTCTTTTACAGTCCAGACATAATCTTCGTCCGTTATAAGTATCGATAATAGTATATATAAATGCATCTTATATATATATACGTTGGAAACACGTTAAATCAATCGTTTCACTTTGGACTAATCGGGACGCCAGCGCCACCAGGTGGCGCTCGACAGTCTGAAACATAACGCTAAACCAGAGTTAAAGAAAGATTTTGTTGTTGCGGTTAAGCATTGCACACGTTTAGAAACTGTCGCGCGTTCCGTATAGTTGTGTCGTGTACCTGCAGTTTGTGATTCGCTAGTGTGATTAATTTGACCGTAAATTATAACTTGATTTGAACTATAAACGGTTTTTCTATTGCGCAATAACCAACACTACCCATAGTACGCCCACAGTAGTTAAAATATGGCTGATACGAGTAATAACGAGAGAGACATACCTTCTTCGTCATATATAAGATACATACAATAATAAATAAATTTTTTGTCTTTCAGTTTGTCAAAGTAGTAGACAACTACTTGAAATAATTGATTTGACAAATCATTTGTTTCAAATAGGCCATTAAAAGGTACTGTCGAACGTCAAAATTTACATGAAAATAGAATCAAATTGATTCATTCTAGTTGCCCCTTCCAAAATATAGTTTCGTATGGAGAAGAATGTGCTAGAAACTTCATAGTTACTATATCAGTTGCACTGAAGAGATTAGAATGACATACACCAGGAACGCGTATTGTTGCAAAGTCAATCGTCAATCAGACCATGTAGCTAAGAGCCGATCATGTGATATCGTCATAAAAATCTATAGTCTAACTGTCATAATTTTTTGTTGTTGTTTTTATTTTTTGTCTAATAATGCCAGCCTGTTAATGTCCTAGGCGGGAGGAAACGCCCGGGTGTTACCATTGTGTGGATCGACCGGAGGACACGGTGGAGCATACGGTGGAGGTCTGCCCGGCTCGGGCGGAGCACCGCCGTGTCCTCGTGGCGGCGACCTCTCGCGTCCGGCCCTGGTTCAGGCCATGGTACGGAGCGAAAGGGAATGGGAAGCCGTCACCTCCTTCTGCGAAGCAGTAATGCTCGCGAAGGAGGAGGCGGAGCGCGAGAGGGAGAGGCAATCACTGCGCCCTCGCGCCCCTAGTCGCCGCAGAAGGAGACACCCTGGGCATCGGGAGTCGATTGCCGACTCCCGGCCACCGTAGGCGCGGGCTTGCGGACGGCGAGCAATGGGCAGCTCGCCGTCCGGTAAGCACCAGGCCCGGGTCGACGGCGCGTCGTGTTCCACGCGCGCCTCAAAGAGATGTCAGCAAAATTGACGGGGTCCGATAGGACCGATGCCTGCCGGAGCTGCGGATTGTTCGAAAGAGATACCGTGGCCCTGGCGCACAGGCAACTGAAGGAACACGGGCGGGTTTTAGTCAGTAAGAGTCTGACACGCCCTTCCGCTCCGCCAAGAGCGGGAGAGGTCATTTGATGACTTCCCAACCAAAAAAAAAAAAAGCCTGTTAATGTCCTACTGCAGATCAAAAGGCCTCCTCTCATACAGATAAGGCACAAGCATTGATCACCACGCTTGCTCAAGACGGGTTGGAGATTTCAAACTTATATTAAGTTATAAAGTCAAGGTCTCCTCAAGATTTTTTCCTTCACTAATGTCAGTAATGTCCAAGTGACAGCAGTGTGTGCCAGAGTCGTCGGACATAGTTTATACCAGCAGCCTGTGGGCCAGCTGCACGCAGCGGGTCGTGAGTGCTATGAGAGTTTAGTACAACAATGGCTTCAGGGTGTTGGTGGGACTACCTCTCTATTGCAGTGCGTCAGCGATGTTTGCAGAATCTCAAGTAGATGGCTATTATGCCATAATTAGAAAAAGAGCAGCATCGTTGATGCGCAGAGTGAGAGACAGTCCTAACAGCTACCTGAGGGTCATTGCTGAACATGTTGAGAGTCCTATCTGGAGGCACTGGATTCGCCTACACATAGGATAATTATTATAGTTCGTTTTTGTATGTGTGTATTACTAACATAGTTTTAAGCTTCAGTGTATTATTAACACTCTATGGACAATAGTCTGAAATAAATCATTATTATTATTATAGTTGAAGTTTAATAAGAAATCGATGGATGTTTTCATTTAAAATTAAATTAAATTAATAGAAAACAAATTAATAGTTAATTTATCAAATTAAATTTTATTCGAAAATATCTATAAGTTTCTTACTGAACTTTAACTATATAGACGACGATCCTGGTTACTTGTCTCTTTCAGTGACTGTGCATATGAATTGAAAATGTCATATTGGTAATTGCCCGGATTTGAACCCCTCGACAATCGGATTGCTCAACCTCGTGCATGAGTGACGAGGCGTTAACCACTGGGCCATCACGACATTACCACAGGCATGCAGTAACACTGAAATAATGTACAAATCAGAAAAAAAAGACTAGTCCGGTCAATAAAGACATTAACTATCAAACGAATACCACCATATTCCTAAAACACACTTTATAGTATAGTTCAATCGCGAACAAAAACAATATCCACTGAAACAGAAATAAAAGAGTGTTGAAAAAATAGAATATTGTAATGTAATCCTATGGTTGCGTGCTGAACTTGTAATGGAAAAACTAAGCGAACTCTGATTTTGTTCGGCTATATTCTGCGGGACTATTTTTCCTGTTTGTCGAAAGCTTAGTTTATTCCTCTTTTGTTTATGACTGTACCTTTTTCACTGTTGGAATTAATGTGTGTTTCATCTATTCGTGTGTGTGCCTTTTGTTCGTTCAAATATAAGTACACGGTACATTTTAATATATTTTCGCAGTGTCCATTGTTAGAAAGGAGAGTTTATGAATAGGACCCTCTAGTGTTACATTTAATTAATACATTTGATATGAGTTTTGAGTCGGGAACAAAAATTAAATAGCCAAGGGCCTTAGCCATGTGTGTGAAAACTCCACGAAATTTCTGGTGGTGGGAGCACTGTTGGCTCAGTGGTAACGGCCCCGACTTATAAGGTGTAGGTCGTAGGTTCGAAACCAGGCAAGTGCTTTACTTTGTGTAAATAATTTTATCACCACTGCTATCGAAACGGCGAAGGAAAATATCGCGAGGAAACCGGCATGTCCTAAAACCAAAATTTCTAAGATATGTGACGTCTACCCGCACTGGGCCCATGTGGTGGATTACAGCCTGCTGTATCAGCTGTGGGTCAAGGGTTAAAGGACCGAATGAAAATTTCGTGGAAGTTCTCCATCATCCTTAGGACCAACTCAAAGAATACTCAATATTCAATATCTTTATTGCTTTACCATACTTAGGTTTAACTTTCTGCTTCGTTCTTACATGCATAATTTCGACATGAATGATGTAATCAATATTTTGTAACCATATTTTGATTTAAAAGTGTCCGTGAAATTTCTTGCCCGTTCTTCTCCATAGGTACCTATTACGCTTTGGAATGGGCAACTAGCTACATCTTTCTGACTGACCGACCGCGACCCCTTGACAATTCAAAAGTGCCTGTAATTGGTTTATATGAAATAAATGCTTTGAGTTTGAGTTTGAGTTGTGTTTGAGTTTGACTATATAATTGAGATCATTATGGACCCTGTAGAGCACTGCAAAAGGGTAGGAGAGAGGAAGCCCTATTTTAGGAAAGTTGTTACTGTGTTAACTAGTTTTAACTTCATATAATCAAAGTCAGGAGATCGCGAGTAGGATACTAACATTTCGTTTATCTATTATTTATGTATTATTTTATCTGAAAATGTTCTTATATATTTTAAATTAGTTTTATATACCTGTACATAACGTATTATAATTCTGTTTATTCATTTATATAAATTGTGTTTCTTTGAATAATTATTATTGTTATAATATTTATTTTTTATTATTGTTATTTCATTTAATTATTATTATTGCTATATTATTTATTAAGAAATCATACATTTCGTTACACGTGATATTTTACGCCATCTGAGCAGTAAACCTTCCTCGACATACCCTACATATAGTATACCAAACCACTGATTACTCCACCTACACATTTGGCGACCAGCAACTGATCCCGAAAAAAATTCGAACAGACATTTGAAAAGTCCCGAAAAAAAACGGTTCGGGACTACATACATAGGGAAAATCCCGGTTGAACTCTTTCTACTGAAGCATTCGGGTCGTCAAGCTTTATCCGATAATTCCTTGTCACGAATCCATTGTGTCCGCACCAAAAGGGGTTTTGTATGGAATTCGCTACGAAACATGGGCGTTTCGGTCCGAAAATTGAAATTCGATATTTTGCGCTTAGTATGTGGACGATTATGGGAACCTTAAATGTTTTGGGTGATGTTAAAAACATTGGCCTTTTTTTGCCTTTTTTGTGTAAAGCGGTATTTTTTCCATGGGGTTTTCTGTCGTGTTTATTTTGTAGGGGAAAGATAAATTAAATCTATTGAACCTTTTATGCATGGCTTCTGAAATAGAAGCCGGCCGGCCTATTATTTCTGAAAAATATACGAGAATATTTGGTGCATTATTCGTTTCATCATCAAACTCAAACTCAAAACATTTGTCAAGGAGTCGGGCAGTCTAAAATATGAAGCTAGTTGCCCATTCCAAAACGTAGTAGGTACCTATGGTGAAGAACGAGCAAGAAAATTCATAGACACTATTTTAAGTTATACCGTTACAAAATGTTAGTTACATCATTAATGTTGAATTTATAATTATTATATCTGAGAATGATGTAAAAAAGATGTTCACGTTAAAAGCGTCCTGAGTAGGTATAGCAAATATAAATTTAAAAAAAAATATCCAGGTAACACGTTCCTATGTGATAAAGAAATATAAAGGCAAAAATGAATCCATAGATTTCAATTTATTTTATTCTTCTTACGGTTTCATTATTTATAGCGTCAAAGACTTGTATTTTTTTAATTAGATTATCTACCTGTCATTGTCAGACAGATCAGATATACCCAGATGTAAGCTGTATAATGAATAGACAAATTCCAACACTAGATCCCGCAAAAAACTTCCCTTCAAAAAAAAACTTTTTATTTACCCATATCCCGATAACCAATGCCTAGATACAACCCGACACTAACAGTAATTATCCCTTTAAAAAGGCAAAATAAACCTCACGCAGGCGCTGATTGAAAAGGATTAATTGGCAACACCGCACGAACTCAGCAATCAATGACGTACACTGAAACTCACAGCACGACCCGGTTACGTCATGAACAGGGAATTTAGCGATAATTAAGGTGAGTACGGCGTAGATAGGATCTGGATTTGTCTGTTTGTATGTTCAAAAAATATGAAAGGCCGAGATTGATAAATGTTACTTAGCATGTACTCTGGCTAAGCAATATTGCTGTCACGGTCAATTGCACGACTGTCAAACTACAATTGCAAGATAGTATCGGAACATATTTAAGTAACGTATATCGATCTAAGAGTATACATTCAGAGCAGAAGAATTGGAGGACAATTTGAATGCAGAAGACTTAGGACTTAAAATAATTGCGAGCAATAGCTTAAGCCCAGCATTGGTTGTATGAGGGCTGAAGATGAACAGAGGGATTTATTTAAAAGTAGTTCCTTGACAGACTACAAAGAAAGTTGTAGAAATGCAGTAACTAGTGCGAATTTTTACCAATAAAAATTAAAACGAAGTCGATGAGCATATAAATGTGTAAAAAAGCTGTCGATTGTCGTCGTTATTGTGGAACATTGAGAGCTGATCGCGTTTAGTTTCATTAGTGAAAGTAAAGTAAGGATTTTACTAATATTAATTTTAGGTGTGATGGGGAAATGGAAAAATCTGCTTCGCTGTAAGTATAATTGCCGAAATATACGCAGATGAAATCACAGGTACAACCCTACTAGATAGTTCGTGATAATACCGAAATTGTTTCACATATTTTTTTACCAAAAAATATATATCAATTTGTTAGAGGACATTGTATTCATTCAGAGGGCGTCTGGGTAGATATCGCTATTAGCAATAATATTTTTGTACCCTCAGCTTTCATGTTATTTGTATTTTTAGCTATTTTTGTGTGTCATTAAGGCTTATTACTATTCCAAGTTTTATTCATCTCGGGATTCATTTTTGTGGGAATATTATATTTAGATCAAAAGGACAACAGCGTACTAATGGTACTAAGCTAGGAATAAAATAGAACAATATATAATATTTTTTAATCAGAGGTGACATTGAAAAACCTTTGTGTTTCATAATTGCTGACATAAGTTCATGAGAAAATGAACTTACGTCAGCAATTATGAAAGACCAGTGAGATAATTGAGTATTATACATAAAAATGACAATTGATCGCAATTTTGCATTCTGACAGTTCAGCCATGTTCATTGCGTTATTAACGTTGTTGAGCAGACGAATTTTTCCAACCAATGGAGCAATGGATTAGGAATTTCCTTCAAATCCCTTGGATTGTGATTAAAAGTGTGTTACGGAATTAGGGTGCTGATGCTGCTGCAGACAAACTCAATGGGGATAACAGAAAGAGGAAGATCATGACGGTCGATTGAGATGACATTGCCTGAAACCTGATACCCAGAGAAATATATCTTAGGGATAAACAATTTTTTGCTGATATCAACACGGTTAATACTTGCTAAAATTACAAACACATCATTCTCCACTTTGATAAATGATAAATGATTTTATTTCTGTAAGTAGGTTTGAACAAACACTTTTACACGTCAATCATATTTTAAAAACTAGATGAGGTCGGCGTTTCGTATCTGACTACTCTGAGAAGAAAGGCCGAAACAAACTCAGAGGTCACAGTCTCTTTTAAAGTCCAGACATAATCTTGGTCAGATCATGTGAAGACCATGTAGATTTGTGTCTGAGATGGTCTTTTGAGGAAAAACCACACAGATTGAGTGGACCTGTCCAGTCAGTGCACGCATTTGTCAGTAATCGTGTAGCTCAACTCAGAACTTAAGGAGCTCAACGATTTGACTCTTAGATTCCAGCTCTCATCAACGTCTTTGCCCTTTAGCTTTGCAATAACTATTTTCTAATAAGTAGGTGAACCTATGTATTTGTAAAAGTAAAACCCAATACAAAACAAAATAATATAATCAAGCGACGCCACAGCAAAACCCAATCTATTTTATTGAAATATATGTACATCGTCGAGGATCATTAAAGCGCTGAAAGCGTCTAATTCAATCAATGTCAATCAGGCTGCGTTCATTAAAACAAGGTGACGAGCGTGTCGCGTATGGTTGGTTATTATAAAACAAAATGGGTGATGCGATTATAATAATGGAGGAAGACGTGTAGGTAGAGAAAATATTGCTGTTGGTTTAAAAGCTTTGACTCGAAAATAGAGTTTGAGGAACCAAAAATTGCAATAAGTTTGTTAACACAATTTTTTTTTTTACGTTTCGAATTAATTTATGATCAATAATTTTATTTCTGTAAGTAGGTTTGTACAAACACTTCTACACGTCAATCATATTTTTTAAACTAGATGAGGTCGATTTATTTCTGACTAAACTTCTTATACTAAATGAACTAACAAACAATGAAAGTTAAATATAATATCCAAATTAAACTAAACCTATTAACAAACTAAAATATGGCGTTGAAAAATTCCTCCGCATGTTTTGGTAATTCTATTTTGATGCGGAATCTCTCTCTCAGCAGTGTCAGATAAGGTCACTATCCTGAATTTGGGCAGTCATAGACTTGTATACTTGCTGTCAAAGATTGTAGCAAGTTGTAAATCCCGCGATCTTCCAACTTGGCGCCTACTACTGTCCAGACTATTTAATCATTCTGCCATATCAAAGTAAATCATGAACCGTGTCAAGAAGGATGTGGATATTTGAAATGGGACAACAAGGTCAGTTGTAGTCTCATTTCCTACGAAATCTTAAGGAAAAGTTTTATGCGATTTCCGACTTTTCTAGTACTCAACCCTCAGTTGGTCCAATAGAGGTTTTTGATCCTTATAGGAAACATGATCCATTGGCATAAAAAAAGTGTTTGTGAAAATTTCCCATTTTCCTGCTGACTGTACATTTTGTTTTCAAAATCTGTGAATGGAAATCTAAATTTCTCAAAAAGTTAAGGGAAGTCTCCTAAGTCCGTTTTCCTGTAGCTACAACGGTTAAGGTAGCTGCCCTTGCTGCCCCATCTCAAAAACCACCCTGTATATAAGAGAAAACAGTACGTTGTCAGTTACTCCCCTACACTCCATGAAAAGCTTACTTTATCCACAAATAATAAAACAAAAATAAAACATCTCGCACAGTAAACTTAAGATTATCAGAACGGTTTTATTGAATCCTCGTTCACCCCATGAAATAAAAAACATATAAAATGCACGTACATACAGATTTTTACGATCCCTTCAAACTAATACACGAAAAGCCTACTAAACAACCCTAGAGTACTCCCTAAAATATTAACTCGAGCGTCAAAATCATATATTTCCGAACTCCCTACATCCCTACTAAGTATTCCTTTAAAATAATTCACTTTAAAAACAGCAGACCCTTCCTGAACTAACCGCTTTTACCGCAATCCACAAATGTCTCAACTCCCAAAAAGGCCCAAACAAAATTGGACTCAAAAGTTTGCAGATAAAAGATAAAAATTGTCTGCTGAAAATTCCGGAACTTTCCTAAGGACCCAGATGGGAGCCAGTAATGAAAGAAAGACCGCATGCGGTGTAGCAAATTGCTTTCAGACGACACATTGCATTAGGCCGAGTAGGTAAGTATCTACGTACTGTTACGTTATCTAACACGATTATGTATATAGAGAGAACATTATGGTCTAGTCAAAGTATAGTTCCAGTGGCTTATAAGATTGGATTTGGGAATTTCGCAGTCCAAATCTTATTTGTGTGAGATTCAAACTTGTGGAGCGTTGTGAGTTAAGTTATTTATTACATTCGTGAGAAACGTAATGAAAATACCTCTCTTTGTTTAATTTTATAAGTCTTGTACGAGTGACTGGCTGAACTTGTAACCTCTTAACCGCTTTTCGCCAAAATCTCACAGTAAACTATGTAACCGTCACATTGGTATGAAAGCAAAAATTGACCTTGACATTTTATGACGTGTAAGTGAGAATCAACCTCAGGGTGGTGAAGTAATTACGAGATCAACTATACAGGGTGGTAGGGACATGGCGCGCAAACAGAAACCATAAATTCAGCACATTGTCATGATTTTAGACCCCGTAGCGTAGTTTTGTCACTGATTGATTGACACTCGCAAGATTAAGAAAAATCGATTGAGGTAAGAATCATCAAAATTGGCACTCGCATTTGGTCTCTAGAGCACCACAAAGTAACAAACATACATTCATTCATACATATTCTCCTTTAGGTCGCGCAGTCGGGTAAAATATCAACTACAGATTCAATTAATGGTATACATTAATTACTTGTAAAGCCAAAATAAATTCAACTTTTCATGAAAATATTGACACGGGTTTGACAGAATAAATTAATCAACTAGGAATGTATCATCGCTGATTCGTATTGAGCTGATTGTTCACTGTTACGTAGGATATGCACGGAGACGTTTCTAACTCAAACCCAAATATTTTATTGCATTTATGGGGCCTTTTAGATGTTACATTCAAGGGTTTAGTACCTGATATGAACCCTGTGATAGCATTTTACAAAGATATACAAATAAAATGACTTTACATTTAGTTTAAGATTATTCCCTTTATTTATAAACGTTGCTTAAAATTAAGTAGTGATTAGCGACTGTTTAACCATACATTTTTGATGTTTAAACGCCTCTTAACTTTAAGCAACGTTTATAAATAAACCCTTTCATGTAATAGCTAGTGTTTGAGATTAATAAAGAGAAAATAATTATCTAGTTCTAAATCTTTAGCATAAACTATAAAATGCACATTTCTATATTACATAACTAAAATTTATTTTATAAGAATATGCATGTTTCTATTTAATTTACATTTCCAACGTTAGCTGCGCAGTTCATTTGATTGCCAGCCTCACATTTGTGCGTAGCGTGGCCGTGGGTCACAGCAGTGGACGATCCCGCCTAAATTTCCATACAAAGCGAAGCTAAGAACTCGTGCGTAGCTTAGTCGCTACGAAGCGCTACGAAGCGGCGCCATTATACAAGGCTAAAAAGTTATTGAATTAAAATAAGTTATGTTAGCGGGGAGAATGCCTATCTGTATTCAACTTGTATCATTAGCACGGAATGATAAGTACAACTCTCAAATATTACTCATACTATTATTTATGTTACTATTAACCCGTTCACTGCGGATCACACAAAATCGTCCCGATACGGTGCTTACCACTGCCGCTGGTGCGCACGGTGAAAACTATATCTTTCTCGCTGGTGCGGAACGATTATCTTTGGTATTTGTAGGAGTTCGACAAAGACAAATATAGATTTCGGCTCGTGGTTACAAATATAGGTATTTGACATTAAAACATATTGGCGGGCCCTTTTCGACCACCATCGCACTAACGATGAAAAACATCCGCTCCCTGCGGCGGCGGGCCTGTTGTGGTGTATGACCGTTGCCGACCTGTTGCCGCACAGAACGCGTGCGCAAGCATCGAGCTGCCAATCAGTGTTGTGATCCCTACATGACAGTATGTGTGCGTGTCGTTATATGATATTTTATCGACAGGTATTTAAGTATGGCGCAACGTAAATTTAAAAGGAAAATAACGCTGAAAAGTGAAAGTGAAGATGATTTGGATAAAAAGACAGCAATAAAAAAAAGCTCTTCATTTCAGAAAATCAAGGACAAATCTAAAGTAGTGGACATGTCCTCAAAAAACGTCCTAAGAGAAGAAATTGCGCATGGTGCTATGAAAAGTTGACAGACATTAGAGTGCAAATAAGTAAAAAGAAAGTAAAAAATAACAAAACATTTTGCAAGAAATATAAAAAATCTCTTTGCGTGCAGTGTTAAAAAGAAAGACACGTACCAAATTAGTTCACTATTCCTGTCTGGCTCATGTGATTTGCTACATACAGGGTTTTTTTCATTTCTTTTCTAAAAATTCTGTTTTATTTTCGATAATCTTTTATTTTTGTCTGTCCCATCACTATAAAAAAGTACTTTCTAGTGCGGTATCGGTCGTTATCGGCCTGACACTTTCCTTGGTTGATTTCTCATTTCCTGTTTAGCAGATCCAGGGGCGAAACGAACGTAGAGAAATTGGGTTCAGGATCGTTTTAACAGCATAAAAAAACAGTGTACACCATGTAATCGCAAAGTTATAGCGCTTTAGTCTATCCTAGTGGTGTCAAGCCAAAAAGGACTGATGCGTACTGTCGAAAAGGTCGATGGATGCGCATTTCGACCGCCATCACTCCAGATAAAATTTTATGACTTTTTTGCCGCAGCTAACGTGTTTAACAGGCAGTTAGAAGTCCTGAAATACTAATTTATTACGATGGTTTTACGGGACGAACGAAAATATATTTGGAAGAAACAGGCAGTGCAAAACTAATTGTTAAGATAAATATAAAGATATTTTATTTTGCAAATACGGGTACAAGTCAAGGTGTTACAAAATATAAATACAGAAACAGCCATATTTTGCCAATTACAAGGCATGCAAAAGTATAGAGTTTAGGTACAATTAAAATACAAATTTACTAATAATACATAATAACATTCTAATTCATCTCATTTTTCTCATTGTATTTCAGCACATTTATTTATAGTTGAAATTCTATGGAATTCGTTATTTCCGATACATGAAAATAAAACAATGATGGTCATTAGTCACGCTAAAAATAATATAAAGGTACGTACTGTATTTATTTATTGAACTACAAAATCATTTTCATCGAACTAAAAAACTTTCTAACACAAAACTCCATTCGAATAGCAACACATACGAAAAACATGTATAGGATATCATAGGTATATGAAACTCCGGGAAAATATGTAGTTCAAAAATCTGTGTTCATAGTTTAGCAGAGCGATTACAAAAATGTCACAGCTCACAAAAGCGTTCTTGTGTGGTGGTCACTGACAAAGAATCATTATATCGGCGACACACTCGCGATTTTATTTTGTGATACATAGCTAGTTAAGCTATTGCATAGCTTTTATCGCGGGCTTAGAGCGCGGCGACCGAATCAAGAAATTCCGTAACGAAAATAAAACCTAACACCCCCACTCCGCCTACCATGTAGCTCGGCCGAGCGTTCGCTTAACGTGTATGTATATGATACGACTGTACTTGAATTAATATCAAAGAAAAAAAAATACTTCATAAATAAATAATTATAATTGCATAAGTTGATAAAAAATGCTATGCAATAGCTTTACCGCGGCAGTCCCCGAGTGCCACACGTGTTTTTTTTGTTTTTTTGTGACATTTTTGTATCACAAAATAGCCTACGGCGCGCCTGGGCTTCATTTAATTGAACTGACAATGCGACATATTTGTCAAAAACCTAAAAAACTGAACCATTCTCTCAAATAGTGCTGTCTAAGGCGTGAAGCACACAGAAGGGACGTGACACAAGGACGCTACGCAGACACGGCAAAAGTATGCAGATGGAAAAGCGACGCGTCTGCGTCTTGTCCTTTCGATATGTTTTGTTCCACAGCGTCGCGTTAATACATTTTGTATGAAAAATAACGAAGATATGTGAAAGGGGCGCCGCGTCTGCGTGCCGTCCTCGTCTCACGTCCCTTATGTGAGTCTCGCGCCTAATATCTAAAACAGAAAATGTATGAAAGAAACTTGTAAAATTGTCGCCTGTCACCCGTCGCATGTCGGTTTTACTAAATAGGCATAACATAAAATCACGCCTGTTTTACCCAAAGTGTCGGGCAGAGGTGTACCTATAGTACGCCCACATTTCGCCAGTTATGCTTAAGTCCCATGTAATAGGGGGCGAGTCTATTGCCTTCAACCGGCCACGAATCCATGCTTCGGGCTGCCACTGAGAAAAACCTAATAACAATTTTCCCGAGTTTGCCCTAAATAGGCCCCTGATGTTAACCAGAGTCTATTTAATGAAAATCTTTAATTTATTCTGCTTTTAACCGTTGATCGCTAGAAGCACAAAACTTTGCACAAAAGTTCGTTTTGGAACGAAATCTTCAGAAGGTGAGCACTATGAAATGATATTTGTTATTTTTTTTGTTAAAAGGTTTAAATAGGGTATGAAAGTTTGTTTGGAAGTCCGTAATTTTTGCCGATGGGAACCTATCGCGCGTAAGGTATGTCTTTAAAACATGGAAACATAAATATCTGTTTAGAACAGCAGCCAGGGGTAAGCTCTACGAATCGGCGTGACAAATTTAGACTTGTTTTAGATGAAATCACTCCATTAACAAAATATAGTAAAATCTGTTTAACTATGGGTGTACGTTCATAATTATAACAAATTACCATGTAAACTTAAATTACTAAATAGTAGACTGTTTAAAATTCACTTGTTTATATGGCTAAATGATAATATTTTTATAGCATTAATGAATACTTTAAGGAATGCTTTGAACATAATAAATAAAAAATAAAAAAGCCTACATTTCTTACAGAATCTAGGTTTACCTACAAAGTAGTGTTAGTAACATAAAACATAAAAAAGCATTTTTTTTAAATTAAAATTTTGTGTTGGTATGTTTTCTTTGATTTTCTTACAAGATTAAATAGTTTGTTTTTCTTTTTTGTTATTCTGCAAGAACCCCTCTACAGGTAAAGGCCTCCTCCAAAGTGAGCCAGTCTTCTCTGGATTTTGCTGAAAAAATCCAATTTGGAGCCGCTGTGCATTTTATTTCGTCCTTTACTTTGAACATAAATAGTGTTAATCATTTTGCATGCTTTAGTCTTAAGCAATCATGTACGATCTCATCCTTAAATTTTACTCGTGTAACACCTTTGTATACCTTGTTTTATGCAAATAAATAAATAAAAGAAAGTGTGAAGAACAGGTCGACATTGAAAACCGGTACGAATTTAGATTCCGGTTCTTCTTTTCTGTACGGTTCCGGTTTGGTTCTGCTTCCAAAGTACCGGTTCCAAATAAATGTTCTAATGTATCGGTTCCGTATCATCTCACTTAAAGGTTCTCTAAGAAAGAACTACTACATGATATAGCAAAGCAAAAGTGCCCCTCTCCCCTCTCACAAAAACTCCAACCTCTTTACCAGTCCGGTCGGCGGCCGTCTGTACCTCAACGCTATCGTACAAAGCTCCATCCTGGGCTGAGCGGCATCGTATGAACCCGTTCGGACTAGCTTTGAAAAAAAAACCGATAGAATAAAAGTTATTATAGGTTCCAATTTACGTACCTGTTCCGGTTCGAGTTCTAGTAACAGAACCACTAAATACCGGTTCTTTGCCGGTAAAAATACCGGTTCCTAAAAAGGAACATTTTCAATCCCTGAGAACAGGTATTCTGAGTTCCATGACCCATTTATGTGTCTATTACCCATGATTTGATTGTGTCTGATCATTGACCAGTATCATTCCTATTATAAGGTCGCCTATTAATCAATCATAGATACGCACTATACACACGAATGGGAAGCCTCGGGCATTGTTCTTGGTCTGACTATTGCAATACGTAGTAGATGTCACTGTATTGTAAAGACAGTTGTAAACGTAGGCATATGACAAATCTGTTGTGAATCTGGAGTTTGATAAAGAGGGGAAGATTCAGTAATTTCAAACACTTTTGACAACACTTTGGCCCTAATTACGCAGCAATGATCAGTACATATTTTACAGATAAAGAGTTGGGATCACAAGTCCACATGCCAATGTCAATACGATTAAAAACAAATCCCACCAAAAACATTTCATGTAAAATGTTGCCAAGACGACCACATAAGGTTTACCCTGTGAAAAAGATATCAGATCTCATGTAGAGCCAAGCTTCTGAATCTACACGGCCTACTCTACCGACCCTAACTTCACAAATTCTACATATCAGTAAAAATGTATGGCTTCGCCGTTTCGCTACCATCGTGGATGCGAATATTTAGTTTCTGAAGTAAGTAACGAAACAGCCAAGCCATACATTTTTACTGATATGTAGAATTTGTGAAGTTAGGGTCGGTAGAGTTAGGCCGTGTAGATTCAGAAGCTTGGCTCTACATGAGATCTGATATCTTTTTCACAGGGCAAACCTTATGTGGTCGTCTTGGCAACATTTTACATGAAATGTTTTTGGTGGGATTTCAGTTCTTTTTGTAAGTTGCTAGGCAGTCTTTTTAGTATTTTTTGCACATCAGCAGTGCCGGTTAATAAAATTATTTTAATTATATACCCAACTCTAGTATTATATCTTATCGTAGTAATTAAGTACTTACAGTCGATTTGCTCACCTCGTCGTCAAAGGGCGTAAATAACTGAGACCTACCATGAGACTCTTGATTTAGGCGGAGGTTCTTGTAAGTACTTATTAATAGGTTTTTTGGTTACTGTCTACAGTCCCGTGTAAACTTTCATGTCCTAATTCATAAAATTGGTGAAAGTCTCATCCAAACTTCCACCCCCCCCAATTTTAGGGGATGGGGGGCGAAAGTTATAAGTTTATCTGGGGGCACGGTAGTGTTTTTTTGTATACTGAACTTTGTTTACATACCAAATTTTGGCTTTCTAGCACTTCAGGAAGTACTCTAACATTTTGAAGTCTCATACAAACTTCCACCCCCCCATTTTAGGGGATGGGGGGTGAAAGTTATAAGTTTATGATTTTTTTTGTTGGTTGTATACTAAACTTAGATTACATACCAAATTTCAGCTTTCTAGCACTTCAGGAAGTAGCCAAACATTTTGATGATCATCAGTGTGTCAGTGACGAAATCGGTGTATTTTAGATATCAATAAAATCTAAAATATTAGAGCTATTCAATTGAGACTTTGTATGTTTAATAAGTCTATTATTGACATCATATCCTGAGAATACGAACTATCTGGTACATCGAAAACCAACTCTATGAGGGTTCAAAAAAACGACGAAACACTTCGAGAAAAGGTAGGTAGTGCCCTTGCGCTTCACTTGGCTCGTCTTGGCGGGGGGCACTGCCGTGCCCCCAGATGCAGTATGAAACTGCCTTGTGATCCCAAAATTATACAGTAATATATATTGTGTACAGTAATATATAAGGGAGGCGCCGTTGACGCGTGCACTCCGCAAGCTTAACATCATAGCGAGTGAGACGGACTTATTATTCTGTTGTTCTCTGAGTGAATTCACAAGGAATGCATTGTATATAATTAGTTATAGATGTTAGTTTATATTAAGTTAGTTTAAGCGCATTTATCGCATTGGGGTTACCTGTAATGGTAGATGTAAGTAGAAATAAATAAATAAACAAAAATAAAAAAATAAAAATACCTAAATAAATATAAATAATGAAATAAAAATAAATAAATATTATCATACTGATCATCGCCATGTAAACGGTGCCTGAAAGTAATAGTATCGTAACTCAATAGCTAAGTATTTATTTGACCAAGTTATTATTTCATTATGAGTGTTCAGAAACATTATATGCAATAGTTAAACTTTGATTAAGAAACCTCTGAAAATGCGCACTGCTGGACGCAATACCTGAAACGCGTCGAAGTGCTATGTCTTTCGTGAAGTGAAGAAAAAAAACGAAGAAAAAACGAAGTGAAGCGCTTTAGCAATATCCTCTTGTTAATAGATCGCTAAATACACCAGACATGGGCCAGGTTTGACGTTACCGGTACAGGTTTGTAGTTGATAAATACGCTCCCCATAAAAAATTGTATTATGTACATGGAATTCAAATTCGTTAGTTTAATATGTCGTTAATATTTCAATTTATTGAATGTATAACCATAATATTTTCGTATTCTAAGGATTTTAAAAACAGAGTTTCTTATCTTCATCATAATAAATACTGCATAACTAACATATATCTGACTGTATTACTGGACTTCGAAGTTTAAAATATCGATGTATTTAATTGAGAATGTTCATAATCGCGATGTACGGAACTTCGAAATAATGTATATTCAAACTTCGAAGTTCAATATGACATTCTTTCGAAGTTCCGTACATCGCGATTATGAACATTCTCAATTAAATACATCGATATTTTAAACTTCGAAGTTCAGTAATACAGTCCATATATCTGTATGGCTATTCACTAAAGTGTAATTACATATACAGGGTGTCCCATAAATAATGGATCAAACGTAACGGGTAGGTAGGTCACCTGAATTTCAACAACTAATTTGAATAGTTTAAAAAACCCGTTACAGTCACCAAGTTTTGTTTTTCTAGTTTTACTGTTTTCTCTACCAAAATTCAGTTTTATTAATGCTGTCGCAATGATAACATTTTTAGGTATGATTTTTGTTAAAAATTTCTGAATAGCTTACTAATGTTATAAGATACATATTTTTTTTTAATCATTTTATTTGCCTTAGAAAAACAACCTTGAATTGAAAAGCTTTTTTAATCATGAAAAAATAATATCTTGGTTACCGTAACGGTTTTTTTTTTAAACTATTCATATTGTTGGAAATCAGGTGAGCAACCTAGCCGTTACGTTTGATCCATTATTGCTTACGGGACAGCTTGTATTTGATCATTTGTATTATATCAAAGCTTTCAGGAGAGGCAGTGGTTGTGCAAAGGGCGACTTACCAGTTTTTTTTTAAGTAAAATTACTGCAAAGCAGTCGTTGTACTAGATTCGTTTTGTTTTTTAATATTTTATTTTAGACAGTATCGAGTTCTTTCTAGACCTCCTTAAAAGTAACTGAAATTCAATCCTGCTACATTTTAGTACCAGCTAATACAGAATTTAAAGCTCAGTCGTAAATATGCGGCCGCCCTTACAGCGCTGTATCGCTGAATCGTTAACTCGATGGAAGCGCCACACGTGCCGATATTTACGCCCGATACGTCTGAACAATGCGGTTTTTGTTCAATTTATATCCACATACATACAGGTATAAAGCGCTTGCATGAAATAAGACACATGCTCTTACACGTTGACATTATACAGCACGTGCTTAAAAATTGTTCATTCAATTAAAGAAGTTCAACCAATCTTTCGTGACTGAATGTGTTTATTTATCTAAAATTGTAATGACCTGTTTACCTAACTGACATATTTTTATTTTTTAAGCTATTGCATAGCTTTTATCGCGGGCTTTGAGCGCGGCGACCGAATCAAGAAATTCCGTAACGAAAATAAAACCTAACACCCCCCACTCCACCTACCATGTAGCTCGGCCGAGCGTTCGCTTAACGTGTATGTATATGGTACGACGGTACTTGAATTAATATCAAAGAAAAAAAATTACTGCATAAATAAAAAATAAATAAATAATTACTATAATTGCATAAGTTGATAAAAAATGCTATGCAATAGCTTTACCGCGGTAGTCCCCGAGTGCCACACGTGTTTTATTTTTATTTTTATAGTATAATCTATGGGCATGCCACCTTATTATTATATTTGCTTATGTTAATTTAGTACGCCATATATTGGTAAAACAGCGCAAATATTTTAGACAATATACCTACTATCTGTAACCATACCATGTTTATCAAAATAAATGATTGATTGATTGATTGATTTATTAAATATCGTTTGAAAAATAAGTACCATCATTTTACATTAATTAAATTTCATGGAACCGTATTCGATTATGATGTTAGGATGGTTTGAAAGGCGTTTCTTTCACACATTCTCACAATTTTCACTTAATAATTTGCTATGGGGCAGCTATTAAAAACTAAATTTTTATATTGGGTTGTGTTTCTTTTTTTTTATGCTGCCGATTGGAACCAAAGTCCTCAGTTTCCTCATAATATTTTCCTTAACAATAAGTCCGTGGTGTCTAACATTCACATAAAGAAATAAAAATATGATATTCATTGTCACAATGGTTCTTTTGAAAACCTGAAACCTGCTTAAGGTCTTTGAACTTTCAAGCCGCCATTTTTTATCTTTATTTGGAATGTCTTAATTAAAGTAAATCTCAGTGGTTCAACAGCATGTTTCTCCGGATAAATTACCAACGCAGTGATAAAACATTTCTACGAAGATTGTCTTAAGATATTTTTTAAACGTGGTTTATTTTATTAAATATTCTTCCAAAATTATTTGAAGGAATTTCTGGATATTTTTTTTTTCAGCGGTTTGAGTTAGATACAGTCACCAAAAGAGATAATTAACCAGGGTCGTCGATATAGTTGAAGTTTAGGAAGAAGCCGATGAATGTTTTCGAATAAAATTTAATTTAATTAATAGAAAACAAACATGTCATTTATCAAATTCAATTTCATTAATAATATAATAATAATAAAATCGTTTATTTATGAGAGGGACACATTTACAATAAATACCTTAACAATTAAAATAGAGCACAGTTGCTAATTTTCCTGAACTAGGTTCAACCTGTGCTTCAGGCTATAAATTGCATAAATACATGTAATAAATTAACAATGCGTATAAAGGCTCCTACAGACAGGCGCGATGCGACAGCGCTACACAAAGGCGCCGCTCGTCGCACGACGCGCGGTGCCTTTGTGTCGGGCGTCGCGTTGCGCCAGTGTATACGAGCCTTAAAGTTACAACTAAAATAAAATATAGGTAAATAAAAGTAAAATAGCATGTTAGTGGTTCTATTTGCAGACAACAAGTAGATCTTCTGTCTGTGCATTATTGATGGTTAATAAATACTTAAGTATAATGTTTTTACAGCTATAGTAATTAAATTTATAGATACTTAGTTTTTTATTTAATCTATTATACAGACATAGGCCTTTTTTTATTTTTCGTTGGGTTATCTTCAAATGAGCTCTCCTGCTCTGGGTGGAGCGGAAGGGCGTGTCAGACTCGTACTGACTAAAACCCACCCGTGTTCCTTCAGTTGCCTGGGCGCCAGGGTCATGGTAACTCAGACAGAAATGGGCATAAGAATGAAGTTGGGCATTGGGCATTGGGCATTCGAAAACATCCATCGGTTTCTTACTAAACTTCAACAATACCCGACGACCCTGGTTACTTGTCACATTTGGTGACCGTATATATTGTGCTGTAATATGGTTCTTCAGATATACATGATGTAATTGACTCATCATCATCATTCTCCTGCCCTTATACCAATCTATTTGTGGTCGACGTAACATGTCTTTGTGCTCCATCTTCTCTATTAATCGTCATCTCGGCAGTCACCTCCTTCTAGCCATATCATTTTTCACACAGTCCATCCATCCTTTATGTTTGTCTTTCCCTAATCTAGTAGCCATCCACATACATACTCAAAACTTTTCTCCTGAAATTTTCCTCATTCCTTCACAATACTTCAAATCCCTTCCGCACTCAACCGACTTATACTCCTACTCCTCTTACTCTTTCACTGTGCATGCAGTTCGGTTGTAGAATTCACTTCCGGCTGACATTAGGAACTGCCAAACTGTTGCAGTATTTAAAAGTAAAGTGAAAGAACACTATCTTTCCCCTTTGTCACAATTGCATTTATGTATTTATTATTTATATTTTTATATATTTTAGTGATATTTATTTTAGAAGTATGTATGTATGTACCTATGTACGCATCTAAGTAAATTCTCATATTGTATGTTTATAATAACATTGGTAAATTGTTTTCGATTTTATGTATTTTGTTTTCCCTTCTACTTTTACACACGTTGTCTACATCTCTTTTAATAAACTCTCCTATCGCCGGTATGCTGGAAGAGATTTCTTTAGAAATAAGCATCACTCACCTTTGTACGTATTTTTCTTTTCCTTTTTTCCTGTTTGTTTATATGTGTGTACATAAATTGTTAAATAATTATTAAATGTCCAAACTATGACAGCCGATTTCCACACAACTGTTCAATCACCGATTGTACTCAACATTATGAACAATTTTTACTAAAGGACAAACATTGTTATCGTGAAAAAAAATCAGCTACTCTACACATTCATTATAACATGTTCACATAATTAAAAAAAAAAAACAGAGATCAACAGATTTTTTTTTCTCGACTCCAGGCTTGGAGCCATCATAAATATTCGGTTATTTCAATCACACCTTATTTAGCACTATTATAACTGTCCCTCATAACGACAATAAACAAAAACATTCTCAATTTTAAAAACCTCTTGCAAATATTCCACAATTTCCACCAAATTGAAATAGAAAGAATAATATCTTAATAGCTTCTACTAATTGGTAGTCAACATCTTAACCCTATAAAGAGCACCCGCCGGCGTTACTTTGAAGTTTAAACCCTCCAATTTATATAATTGAAACTTTATCTTGTTTTGTGTCAGTCTGTTGTAACCACAAATTATATGGACACAGAAGGTTGGTTTCATACAACGAGCAAAAACAGAGCACGCACACGTAAACACACTTCATGTACAGCGAGTGCAAGCGCACCCCCGACTGGCATTTGTTTGAAATCACCGTACGTACGCGTTTATGTGTGCGCGCCTCTGTTTTCGCTCATTGTATAGAGTCGACCTTCTGTATGTTTTTATTTTGTGCAGTAACTTCATCATTTTCCTGTTTAATAATCCTTTTGTAATCAAATACTTGAGTTTCGCGAATACGGTGGCAGTTTCGGACTTTTCTGGGTTCGCAATCTTTGCGGGTTTTGCAAAATTATGGACGCGGTTGTCGCATTTCTTGTTTAAGGTTTCTGTTTTGTGATGAGTGTGTTTCAATTTGTTTAATGCATGCTATTAAACTAGTACCAGCTTATAATACTTTTACTTATTAAGCTTAAGCTGCTTCCCAAAAAGGGCGTCTTTTTCTACAGTTACCGAATCGTCGTCGAATTTATACAAATCAACACAGAGTTACAGATTCTTAATTTCGGAAGACACCTTGTAGACATAAAGCGTCTGATATCAGCTACAAAACCTCCCCTACTTCTTTTCATAAATCATAGCCAAGCTTTAGGAGCAGTTCAGGAGTTCTGCTATAAACAAGATTATCATACCATACATACATAAATTCACGCCTTTTTCCTATGAGGGTAGGCAGAAACTACAGAACGCCACCTGCTACGATACTATTATCATACCTTTTTGGACAAATAGAAAAAAGAGCTACGCTCTGCACGCGCGGCGCCGCGGCTCCCTAGGCCCGCGCGTCTGTGCCAGTGCGCCGCAGCCGTCAAGCTCGCGTCACCAAGTGACATGAGTACCATGATAGACAACTTTATTTACTATCGTTTTATTTTGGGAATTTATTAGTGTAAATAAAATAATTATTTAATTAAGCGTACTTTGTGCAGTGTTCATATTTATTTTTCTTAGAAGTAAGTGTATATATACCTATGTTAAATGCCGGCTGTAGCAACGTCGGTAATAGTGCCAGTCAACTTACCACATCGCTCGATGTCCAGGTGAGCTGTCCCCATTGCTCCCAGCCACGCTTCTTTAAAGTTGAACAGGGGCTACGGATACACTATGGCAAGGTTCACAAACCTCATAATGCACTTTCGTGCCCCCCAGTCACATCCCCAACATCAGTAACTTCAGATCAAAGTTTGTGGAAAACGTTAGCAAATTCAAAATTCGACCCCCGTATTAAAGAGAGTTCTCCGGTGCGCGAGACGGTCTGTAGCACTGAGTTTTGCACGATGTCTCCGTTTTGCTACCTTCCCTTATAGCAACGTAAATGTTCAAAAAAAAATCGGTGACTAAAGAAACCTTAACAAACCAGATTAAAGATAATTGTAACAATTTGACCCTAATTTTAGATCCAAAATTACCTGCACTCAATAACGTATCTCAAAAAGGCATAAATATTCACATTTGAAATCCAAATTAAGTTAAGGTGCCATCAGGGGAGCGGCCAGGATAATGTTCAGCAGCGACGTGGTGGCGCCTTACTCTCCGGAAACACTAACAGCTTTAGAGAGTAAACATCCAGCGCTTGAGGATGTTCTCACCTTCGTCGACCCCACCGACCCTCCCGATCTAAATTCAACCTTCTTGAACGGTACGGCCCCAGTTGATTTCAGCCGTGAGCTCCTTCCGAAATGGCCGGTGGCCTTGACGGCCTGATTCCACAACAGTTAAAGGATCTTTTGAGTTCAGGCACCGGGGAAGCTGGTGAGTTCGTTTTGAAGGAGCTTGGGGCCCTGATTAACCTTAAGCTCATCGGCGGTGTCAACGGTGCCATCGTCGATGTCATGTATGGGGTCAACCTATGTGCCCCGCGCAAGAAGGACGGCGGTATTCTTCCCATCGTCGTTGGGTGCACATAAAAGCGTACGGCAGCCAAAATATGTTGTAATTTATACAGTGAGGGAATTATTTTATTGATACGTCCACCAATACTGCTGAGCGTGCCTGCCTTCTGGCTGGGGTGAGTGGGAGTTGGGCCTCTGGCTTCAGGTGCTACTGTCACCCAACATAGGCACTGTGCTAGGAGAAACCACCTTCCGGCTTGCCACTTGTCTGTATCTGGGCGCTCCTTGTATGGCTCTACATCGCTGCCAATGCGGTGAAGGTGTCGACTGCCTCGGACTCCCTGCAGTAGGACCACAGGTTGGATAACAGGGCACACCAGCATCAATGCCATCATCCGTCGTGCTCTTGTCACCACCGGGGTGCCAGCTGTTTTAGAACCCAATGGCTGGGCATGCGACGATATAACCAGATGGAATAACCGTAATTTCTTGAAAGTTAGGTCGGCCTCCAGTGTAGGATGCAACATGTGTCGACACTCTTGCGCCATCCTATCTTCCTAGCACGGTGGGCTGTGCTGGGGAGGCTGCTGCAGGTGCGGAAAATCTCAAACGGCGCATATATTCCAATCTTATTGGAACTTACTATTGGAAGTTCGAGCCGTTTGGGGTTGAAACTCTAGGGCTATGGGGTCCGAGTGTGCACTTATTTTTTCGAGACATTGCCAAGCGGTTGGTCAACTCTTCACGTGACCAGAAGGCTGGCCTATTTTTGGCCAAAGAATCAGCATCGCCATACAACGTGGCAATGCTGCCAGCCTTTTAGGCATTTTTCCTCTTGACAAGGATGCGGTCGAATTTTTTGATGTCTTTTGATTCTTTCCCCTTGCTTTTTTATTTACTTGTACTTTATTATTATTTTAAGGCTGTTAGCTTTTAAATGATGTAAATTAAATATGTATAATATTAGCAGGAAAAAAAACTAGTAAGTACCTAATCTTAAACTTCTAGTCGTTGAAGTTTTTTTTAAGTTTACTAAAAGTCTCATTGGTACTGCCAATAATAATTGCAATTTAGTTTATTTTCTCAAATTAAATACAAACATTTCAACTCCAATTCGAATAATAATGAGCCTACAATTTCTTATCAAACGATCTTAAATGTATGTGTATCTAAAAATTCTCGATAAGGCAAATAATGTCTTTACTTTCAACTCAAGAAAAACACACCTCCTAACATTAAACCAGTAACACACAACCCTCACAACATTCCAAGGTGACACACAACTCAATGTCAAACACTACAGAAACCCTTCACTGAAATTAACTGTCGCAAATTCCAATGTGTACCTATGTAAAGTAGGCTCATTCCGAATTACGTGTCAATCGGGTCCTGTATCAACATCAATTTTATTCACATCAGGCGTACACCTAACGAGTTGCTAAAGGCGCGTCTAAACGGGCCATATTTATTTCAGCTGCAGTAAGTTGCTGGCAACATTCAGCAATAATTTAAGTATGGCTCAGCAACTATGAATAGTATTAATTCCGGACCACGCTCCACTATCGAATGTTATTAATGTTGCTGACATTTCTATTTTTTTTTTTCAATTTATGACTTGATAAAACAAGGAGATTTATTTACTTTTACTACTTTTTTTACTTTACTATATGTAACTTTAATATTAATGAAATAGTAACCTTCCGGAATAAATTCTGTAAATGATAGTGAAAACCGCATCAAAATCAGTTGCGTAGTATAGAAGAACAATGCGGTCATACAGACGACTTTACATGACGACGAAAAACGACTTTAATTTATACTATATAATTATAGATAGACAGATAATGTGTATCTGTTTCTGGCACAGGTATCTCAGTAAACTTCTAGTGAAGTTGTTCTATTCATTTCAGTTACTTACAACAGCTATTATTGGCCTTGCTTGCATCTTAGATAAAAGACAAGATTATGGGCCATAGTGTTGCGTATAAGTAATATTCCAGGACAATCATCAGCAACAAAAATGTTGCCGAGATGTTGCCATTAAAAATATTGCTTCCACATATTGCGATAAAAAATTACCCATTTAAAAGCGCCTTACAGGAAATTATTCGTACGAATTTTGCTAAAGCATTTGGCCTTGCAAATCTCAATGGTAGGTGTTTGATGTCACGTATGCTTTTGAAGGGAATTCAAATTAAAGGAGTTTAATGTGGAATATGGGAATTCAAATTATTCGAATGTGGAAGACATTTGTATGCTGTGTTGTATTATATTTTACAGGTTGAGATGCCTTTGTTTTGTTGTCTTCAGAATTCGTGTTGTTAGTGACAAACTTAATCCGTTTAATTACAAAAAACAGTCTAACTTTAGCCCCAGTCTAAACCTTCGAGCCAATTTTGTATTTCGAACTTTATCCCAACTTTAGTAAAGTTCTTAATACAAAATTGACAACCTAAGACCGAACTAAGTTGTCAATTTTGTAAAAGGAACTGCATTTCGATTCCTGTTAGGTTCTTATTTCAAAAACAGGTTCGATTGTTTAAACCATTTCTAAAGAAAAACCTTGTTTTGTAAAAAGACCGTATAAGTTTTTGTTTTTTATGTTGGTTTAAATCGTTTGTCTTATGTGGCTTCAACAATATTTTACAGACATAAAAAGATAGCTATTTTTTTACTTGACGAGTTTGTAACCATGCAGTTTAACATTTCTGTGTGCACAATGCATAATAAAACCAACATTCAACCTTCCCTTTGAATTTCGAGCCAATAATAATTATTATCAAACGAGTTTAGAAATTCCATACTCAAATTTACCAATGCAAGCTATCATTGACAATCATTTGCAATTTAAACACAAATGCAGACTGTTCGAAATTCGAAATTGCAACAATTCTATATTTGATGACGTTCTTGTACTGAACACCAAAACGCAAGACTGACCTTGTTTCGACGATTGCCTTATGTACGATGGAAGAGAATTGAGTGACTTTAACCACGAAATAGATATTGCAGAAGGTCGGCTCCATATAACCAGCGAAAACAGGCGCCCGCAAAAATAGACGCGTACGTATAGCGCAGAGATTTCAAACGAATACTATTCGCAAATGCGCTTACTGTGCTATCAAGTCGTTTTAAATCTTTAGTTTTCAAATTAGTCCCTTTATCAAGTCAGGACACCTTTGAAGCTACAGCACTGAGCAGACTATTGCATAGAAAACTATATTTAAATCATTGATAAAAAAGATCAAAATAGCATACACCTTTGACCAATGTCGAGTTGACATCAACCTAAAACCTTTCTAATGGCAGGGCGATATTATGAAAAAAAAAATGACGGAGTGTGACAGTATCGCCTTTTTAATTCGATCTGACACTTAAAGAAGATGACTAGGTACAGACTGAATGCTGAGTCGGTAAAGCAGATTCTATCGTGCAATGCGCAGACAAAAAACTTTTTTACAAAAAAACAACCGACTTCCAAAAAAAAACACTAAAAAACGTGAAAAATAACTTAAAATTCGGAAGTCGGTGTCTTTGGTTGTGTATTTTCGTTTTTGACCACTGACTTTTATAGTGTTTTTTTTGGAAGTCGGTTGTTTTTTTGTAAAAAAGTTTTTATTTTTCACTTTTTAGTTGTGGTACCTACCCACACACATTCGTATACCACTACTTGATATGTAAATAACCGTGACCGGAAATTATTATAACATCCTAACTTCCTAACTTAATATTATAAATGCGAAAGTAAGTTTGTTTGTTTGTTTGTTACCTTTTCACGCCTAAACCACTGAACCGATCATCCTGAAATTTTGCATATACGTGGTCAGGGGTACAGAAACGGACATAGGCTACCTATCATTCCGCAAAAAAGTACTATTCCCGAGGAAAACAACAATAACGTCCATATGATAATAGATGGCGCCACGTGTCTTTCGAATAATGATTGAATTATAACCCGAATTGATAGTCAAAGTCTAAATTAACGCGAGTGAAGCCGCGAGCAAAAGCTTGTCATCAATATAAACTAAGTGGAAAAATTACGCATTATTTAGGATAACTCAAAAAGTACTGGTCAGTACTTGATCAAATTTAAATGGGACCACATGTAAAGCACCAGCTTCCAACTAAAAAAAGAATCATCCAAATCGGTTCACCCAGAAAAAAGTTCTGAGCTAACACACATTTAAAAAAAAAACTAATTGAGAACCTCCTCCTTTTTTTGAAGTCGGTTGAAAATAATTTTTAAGGAGAATGCGCTAAGGTAGCCCGCGAAATTCAAATTTACTCACGTTTTTTGCAATTTGCAGGTCAGTGTCAGATTGTATGTTGGTTAAAATATGATTCGCGACCTGCCTGAAGGTAGTCTCCGAAGAAGCAGGCCGATGTGTAATAGCTAATAATATAGTTGGGGAGCATATTTCTATACAAATCCAAACTTCAGTCTGTACAAACAATGACTGCCTCATTGGTCAAGTGGTCGCAAGCGCTACTGCTCGGCATGAGGTCCTGGGTTCGATTCCCGGATCGGTTAAAGGGTTATTGGGTTATTCCATCTGAAATTTCTCAGTAGCAGTATGGAGTCTTCATTTGTGTCCGGTTACATTGTTACGTGGACGGCAAAATGTGGGTGTACTATTGACACGGCCAAATGTGGGTGTACTATTGACACGGCCAAATGTGGGTGTACTATTGACACGGCCAAATGTGGGTGTACTATTGAGACGGCAAAATGTGGGTGTACTATAAGTCCACCTCTGCCTAACCCTTCGGGGAATACAGGCGGCGAGTACAGTATATAATTCGAACTCATCTTTTCATTTAAGAACAAAATTTATCTAAAAGCAAACTCTTTAATATCCAGACAATCATCAAACAGTATTCAGAAAAAGCATAAAAATAAATTTGAGTAGCACTTATAATATTATCGACAGATGAAAAAAAACTGATTTTGTATTCTGATAAATTGAAATGCTGGCGCTGACAGCTGTAATAATGGTGATATATTATTAGGTTCTTACATACTTGAATAACGTTTTTAGAAAGCATTAAGTTATTAGATTGGTCTGAAAAATTATGATTTTCTTAAAATGTTTATAAATAATTTATTAGCTCAAATATTTTGAGCTGGTGCATCATCATTATCTACTAAACTAATAGTATAAATACGTAATTTTTTATCTATAAATAACTTAATGTCGAATAATTTGTGTTCATTTGTATACAGATTTGCTTATTGAAATTAGCACCTTGTTATTTTAATATTTGCATGCCAAATGTGTCATTGCTCTAACAATTTATACAGGGTGTAAAAGACCCATCACATAGCCGTCAACTACGCATTCTGTACATCAAACTAAGTAACATTGCACAAAAATAATTGCTGGGAAACAATTTTTATTTTTGGTGTGAAAATTTTATGTTTGCGGTAGTGCGCAATATCGCATACGCACAATATTGTACTTATGGGTGCATGCAACGGTGCAGGGGTCGTGAGGGTATTTAAAGTTGTGTTTTCACATTAAAAACTTGTTTTCGTAAAAGTTGGAATTTTGACCTTCAGTATCTCCGTAACCAGAAGGTTCCCAGGTATGGTCCGGTACAAAAAAATTATAACAATGACGGGGAGTACACGTGACTCTCGGCTTCGTTAAGGGTCTTTTTACACTTTTTACCATTTTTTTTTACCGCCCACATTTACTACACCTTTGACTTTAATTAAAATTGTTTGTTTATAATATGTTTGTAAAAAGTAATCTCTGAAAAAACAAATCCGATTACAATTTTTTTACGGTGATAGAAAGCTACACTACTGCTGACTGAAACTCTTTCAAGTTTTGTTAAGGGGTTATCATATTTTGGATTGATTCTGTAGTCACCAATGACTACAGATGAAATCCAGAAAATTATATTACCATCAGTAATGGTTATGATATTGGACGACCTAATGAATTGAGCCACGATAAATTAAATTATACAAGGGTTAAATGGTAAATTATTAAAGAATGCAATGAGATCTAAACTAAGTCAAATCTAATTCCCAAAAATCAACAAAATTACTCGTGAACTTACTTGAATAAGTCTTCATAATATATATGTACAACAAATCGAGTTTCAACTTGTTACACTCCCTTAAAGTTTACTTAATAAAATAAACGAGAGCATTGAGTGATTAGAAAACTCAATTATTCGTACCGTGTATAAAAACAAAATGACCTCTAGACGATTCCTGTGTACGAAGAATTCTATTAAGTTTTAATTTTTTATTATTATTTATTTATTTCATTAAATTTTGTATCTTTATGTGTATGTAATTTGTGAATAACACATGTATTATTCTTTAATCATAGTTGATGTTAGTCACACCGTCTTATAACATTATTCTTTAGTGTACTTTATAGCTCTTCTTCAATATCATCATAAACATTCTTGGTAAAAAAATTAGCCAGACGTGAATGTTGGAAGCAGAGTCAATATTCAGCGTACACCAGGTGCTTTTCTTCTGGGAACTGGTCATCTCTTCGCTGCTACGGCTTATATAAATTTAATTTAATATTTGAATTGTTTAGGTCCCTTTACTACGGACGCTTTTAACGTTCTGCATCGTTCTCACATGCATAATTTCAACATGAATGATGTAATCAATATTTTGTAACCATATTTTGATTTAAAAGAGTGTCCATGGAGTTTCTTGCCCGTTCATCTCCATAGGTACCTACTACGCTTTGGAATGGGCAACTAGCTTCATCTTTCTGATTGACCGACCCCTTGACAATTCAAAAGTGCCTGTAATTGGTTTATTTGAAATAAATGCTTTGAGTTTGAGTTCTTTTTCGTCTTCTCACGAATTGGCACATGCTTTACGATAACGGTGAATAAAAATGTAGTGAGGCAACAGGCATGTACTAGAACCAAAAATTCGAAGACATGTGACATGTACCAACCCGCAAAGGTCCACGTAGTAGATCACAGCTTACTTACTCTCGAGGAGAGGAGGCCTGTGTCCCAGCAGTGGGCTCATTATAGACTGATTATGATACGATAACGACTGGACTATAAGCCTTATTACCAAGCTTACCAGTTGGTAGTGAATCTTACAGACTGGGGTGCGCTGGATGTTCAGTCGCCCAAGCTGTCAGATTTTCTCATTCGATTTTGAACTTAATAATCAATATTTTAAGGTTTAAAATCGTTTGGAGAAATTTGACAGTTTTGTGTAGTTTGACCTGCTGGCGACTGTACAGTAAGCCACACGTCACTCTGACCTTGAGCTGGCCAAGCGTAGTACGGAGTTTGAATAGAAGAAAAGAGCAGGTTTTACTGGTTTTGTTACCACTGACGAACGGCGTACCGCACTCAATTATCGCCATTCGAGGAGACCATTTTTATTTATTTAAGGAAAAACAAATAGTAGCACAATAAGAAACAGTCATTCTAATTTTAAATCGTGTTTATTCTAAATTCGAATTTGAATTTGAATTTGAATTTTGGTTTTATTTTTCAAGTGTCTATTTATATTATTTATAACGCATGTTTTGTCTTTTCTTTTCTATGGACCCTGGTCTGAAAATAAAGTATATTATTATTATTATTATTTATTATTATAATATCTTAAATATTACATTTTAAAACAATTCTGCTACCCACTACGTTCTCCACAGATTACCATTCAAAGTATTTAAAAACTAGCCAATAACACAGATACAATATCTATACACCTAACCGACATTATCCTAGAACTCATATCTGAATTTTTAAATTTATTAAAGAAAAAAGTAAATTTGTGGGCATATATTAGTAAACATTACGTCATTATAAATACTGTGCTGATCCTTTAGAGTTGCTTTGATTTGCTTCTTAAATGCATTTTTACTAAGAAAAAGAATGTCGATTGAATTAAACTCATTGTTGTATATGTCTCAACCAAACGATGTAGTGGTGAACGCGAGCCAGCGTTGGATTGACGGGGGGAGTAGCAAATAGACGTCGACTGCATACCTCACGTACATGAACTGTTCGTGCAACTTTAATGCTGCATACGTTAAACATTAGAGACTCTCTCAAAACTAGTTAGTTATATAGAGGTATGAGGAACAGGGTGTAAAGTTCACTCATACTCTATTGAAAAGGGAGGATCCTCCGACCAGACGGGTGTCGTATCTGGTGGGCAACTGCCCGACGGCTGATGTCGGGATGTTGTATATATGCTAGTTGCCCGGTAAACTCTGCTTGCGCGATGCAGGATTTTGCGTGACGTTAGTATGACGCGTAGCTCGCATGTGGCGTTGTAGATGCCGCTACAGTTATACAGTTATAATGTCAGCCTGAAGTCATCTATTCTCTCAGATCAAAAGCCTATTTTCATACGGAGAATCAACCCGCACTGATGACCATGCTTGCTCACTGGGAGTTGGCGTTTTCAGACTATTTCCATGTTTATTATTATTATTATTTATTTAATTCGAACACAAATGATCCATATAATGGTTAGTAACACTTATACAACTATGTTAGTAAAATTTCACCTTATAATAAGTAAACTAAGACTAACAAAATACAAAAACTAATTCATAAACCTATAATTAATATGTCTGTTTCCCGCTGCACCCGACCTGCAGCTGAGCATCCTGGTCCAGTGCCCCAGGAACGGGCTATCAGGCTTATTCACTATCCCCTTAACACGTTCACAGTTCCCATACAAAAAATTTAATCGACCCGTCAAATCCAACTTAGATAATGTCCAATTCGAATTTTAAAATATTTTAGTATATAAGGTAATATAAAAATGATAAAGATAAAAGGTATTATTCCCGAAACAAAAATTTCTCCTCTTATAAGTCCAATACATTAAAAAACTAGTCTAGGCCCGTAAACGTTGTTCGAAGTAGTATGAACCCCGTGACCCACATGTGGGGGCACGGACGTGCCTTCAAATTTTGTGGTCACCCCACATTGGGGGCACTGGACTATTAACGTGTTAAGATGCTGTTGGCGCTCCCGCGAACCTTCGCATTAGGGATGCTGTTCTCTTACGCATAATAGCTTGAAAACTATCTGTATCAGCTTCAGCAAACATGCTCGACGCGCTATAGAACCGCGGGAGCCCCATCAGCATCCATGTTTACGTCTACCATAACTCTGTGGTGTCCAAAAATCTTCTAAGAAAATACATGTACCAAGTCTAGAAACCACAATTCTTTATAAATTTTGCTTCAAAAATATATCTTCATACGCTGTTTTATGACTACGGTGTCGAGAAGAAAGTCCTAATGCACTGCAGCTTAAGTAAGATTACTATCTTTAAGTAAAAAGAATCTTTACGAGTATGTCTAGAATAAATTACGGTTATATCTCCAGATGTGTCGTTTGTTTTTTCTTTTTTTTTCTGTCTGGTTAGTATTCGTAAAATATTTTTTGTGTGAGGTGTCAGTCTTCTTTTGTTTTATTTCTAGACTGGCGTGCCGTACGCTACATGAGCCTAATTTTCAAGCTCTGTGAAAAGAGTTGTTAGGAAAATTGTATCATGATTACCTGTACCCTAATTACGTAACACACTATCTATCACAATCTGAATCATTTTGAAGCCTATTGCTAATCCATTCCTTCGTAAGTTCGATAAATTTGTCTGCTTACCAACGTAAATAACGCAATGAATGTTGTTGAACTGTCAAAATGAAACCCATTCCTACTGTTAGTGTGTTACGTAATTACCCCGCTGGTGATCACAATTCGGAATCGGAAGATACTAGCGCAGTGCATTCGTTCATGCTTATTTCTGACTTGCCCAAAAAATCTTCAATATACTGTTAGAATGATTATTGGTTTATTTTAAGTATGTTTTTCCTCAGAGTTCAAGGTACTCAAAATTTCATCACAATCGGTCTTGCCGTGAAAACGTAATACACAGTCAGAGCCACTTTCATTTTACATCATAATAGTAGGGTATTGGTATCAATATGGGTTTTATGTTGTACATAATAAAGAGTATTTTATTATATTCCATTATTAAGGGGGTTGTATTAATGTTTACGTTCATCATTAATCATTTGTCTTGCCCTTTATTCCAATTTATTTGGTGTTGACGCAGCATGTCTGTTTCTTCCATATTTCTCTATTCGTCGTCATCTCAGAAGTCACCTATTTACTAGCCATATCATTTTTCACACAGTCCATATGCGTTGTTTATGTTACCTACGTATATCCACAAAGTTTTTTGAGGAAGGGATCCGCTCTTGTGGTCTATTTATATATGTGTTCACATAAATGTTTAAGTTAATGAATAACTGACTCTACGATGATGAAAACTATTCATGAATATTCTTAAAACATATTTTGCAAAGAAAAGGAACAAATCTGACAAATGAAAGAGTCAAGTATTGTCTGTCGTGAATTTCAAGACTTTAAGGCTCCTTCAAATAAGCGCGACACGCGACGCGAATCGCACGCGACACAAAGGCACCGCCTGTCGAATTATCCCTTTATTTATAAACGTTGCTTAAAGTTAAGTAGTTATTAGCGACTGTTTAACCACACATTATTGATTTTTAAACGCCTCTTAACTTTAAAAAACGTTTATAAATAAACCCTTTCATGGCTCACAAAACGTTTTCCACTTTAAATTAGGTCTTACCTACATAATTATTTTTTGTAGGCTACATGTTTTTCACGCTTCAACCACTGTAAATAACACTGTGGTAATGAAATTGGCTCAGTATTCGTGAATAAGAATGTAAATATGTAAGTAGGCATGGAAATTAATTGCAGCAGGCGGTCGTTCAGTAAACAAGCAGTCGAACTTATTGTTCGTCTGTCCGTACGGCTCTCATTTTTATTTACTGGTACATGTAATTTGGAAACGAAATGATGACACATTACGTAGTAGTGAAAAAAGTAATTAATGAAGAATGAAGATAAGCGTTTCCGTAATTTTAAGTCTAATTAAGTGTTTCTTTGCCGTAGAATTATTTCATCCTACTAATCCTACTAATTTAATTTAATAATTTAATTTCGGATAATTTCCGCCATCCACGTGTTAAAGTGTTTCTTTTCCGTAGAATTATTTCATCCTACTAATCCTACTAATTTAATTTAATAATAATTTAGTAATTTAATTTCGGATCATTTCCGACATCCACGTGTTAAAGTGTTTCTTTTCCGTAAAAGTATCTGATCTTACTAATCCTACAAATTTAATTTAGTAATATAATTTAATAATTTAATTTCGGATAATTTCCGACATCCACGCGGGCGAAGCTGCGGGCAAAAGCTAGTTTCAAATAAAGATAGTGTGTACTTTCGTGGAATTAAATACCTACAGTAAATACAGTAAAGAAGAAGGTGGAAACATAGAAAATAGGACGCAAAAAATGGCTATCTACTTGTATGGTTATCACCATACGTCTTTTACTAAATCATCATAAGACGTATTTGTAGTGTTTGTGATTCATGTGCCATCAAACGGGGTGAATAGGAATGCAGGGGTAAATCTAGACGAAACTTTAAAAAACGAAACCCCGGTACCCCTGACAACGTATATGCAAAATTTCAGCATGATCGGTTCAGTGGTTTAGGCGTGAAAAGGTAACAGACAAACAAACTTACTTTCGCATTTATAATATATATATAAACATATAATATAATAGTTAGGAAGTTAGGATAGGATGTAAATGAATGGAACTTTGATGCGAGTGCAAATATATAATGTGAGATCCCTTGACTATTAACTCAAGGGATCCGAAGTGTGTATTTAAGTTGCCTTAGTTTTTCATAAAAATAACAAATCGTTTTAAATACCTACCTTTTGGTGAATGCCACGCCCTTTGTCTACGCCAAAAGTTTGATATAATTTTGGCAACCAATCCAAACAGCAAATATGAGATTTGACAGCATTTACTAATCAGTAATTTGGCTAATCTTTCTGGCTGCATAAGCATAAGCATAATCAGCCTTTAATGTTCCCACTACTGGGACACAGGCCTCCTCTCTTTGAGAGGGAATGGGCTGTCCTCTACCACGCGGGTCCAGTGCGGGTTGGTAGATGTCACATGTCTTCGATTTTTTGGTTCTAGGACATACCGGTTTCCTCACGATGTTTTCCTTCACCTTTCTGGCTGACGAAAGACATAAGTTGGCGACATTGCCTAAATCAAATTATAGCCTCTCCAGGCCCTGCAGTCTCGACATAGATACCGACGAAAATCGTTCGCTAAGTCGTATCGATGTCAAATTCCTTTAATAAATTTTCAACTTTATTTCCAAAGCATTAGGTTGAAAATCTATGAAAGGAATTTGACATCGATACGACTTACCGACAGAATTTTGTCGCTATCCAATGTCGAGACGGCAGGGCCTGATCTCATCCCTCGTTAAGATTTATAGCCCGATCTTATTGACGGGTTATTTAAAAATGCAAATAAATAAAGTTTTACAACAGTAACTTTTTATCGATAATGCTAATGTACTAACGAAGTTTACGACTAAGAGCTTCTTGATCATAATAAAATTATTTAGAGCACTGAAATAAAATGCTTGTTTTATTTTTACGAGTAGTGGAAAGATATTCTTGACGTTTTTTTTATGACGCTTTTGATCTCCAGTGTTTGTTTTTATAATTAACATATAAGTTCGTTTTACTAGGGAACCCTAAAAATCAATACCTAATAAAATTTATTTCACGGTTTGATTAAAAAACAACATTGACTACTGCAGGATCCTTGGACCTCATTCAAGTGACCAATTGAACGAGGAACATACAACCTTAATAACCTAAACCACAGCATATTAATTAAAAAACGAGTATTAATATAATATTCGATCAACGCTATGAATATTGCCACTAAGAATTAATAATAATTACAGAATTAATAATAAATACAGAATTAATTCGAAATTTTGGCTTTGATAATACAGGGTGTCCGGTAAGAATAGATAACCGTGAAATATCATATTGTAGCGGCATCTACAAACGCCACATGCGAGCTACACGTCATACTGACGTCACACAAAATCCTGCATCGCGCAAGCAGAGTTTACCGCGCAACTAGCATATATACAACATCCCGACATCAATCATCGGGGCAGTTGCCCACCAGACACAACACCCGTCTGGTCGGAGGATCCTCCCTTTTCCATAGAGTATGAGTGAACTTTACACCCTGTTCCTCATACCTCTATAATATAATAGACCTTATATAGTATGTTTCCCAAGAACCTAATATATTTTAGAAGAAAAAAATTTTTTTTTATTCTTCTTCACCATGACCATAAATGAATGAATTACTTCCGTTATGTATTTGGTGTTATAATATTGTTCGTTGACTATGCCGACATAGCGGCATGGGCAGTAAATGGTGTGTCTAGAAATTGCACAGTATTTATTTTTTAGAACGGCCGTATGTTATGCGTAGGTATAGGTATTATATGATATTTCTAGGTTATCCATTCTTTACCGGACACCCTGTATTATTAAAGCCAAAATTTCGAATTAACTCTGTTTAGTAACAACAACAAACAAGACTTAACTAGTCCTAATTTCGTCCTGTTTCAGACTCAACTTTCAAACAACATAGACTTTAAAACAAACAGCACCCTTACCACAGAAACACATCCTTACTCCGTTATAATCAATCAAATTATTAATTTAACCGATCTACATACCTCTATACATTCACGTAAGTATCATAATCCCATGACGATGAAGTTGGAAACTACTGAGCTCCCAGCCCGCTATTTAGTCATCGTAGAACTTGAAGCTATCCATCGATTTATTATGTTAAACGTATAGTACTCTTGGGGTTTGGTGGTGAATAGGAGAGAGATCAAAGTGAATTTGTATTGCAGATGTTTGATGCCGGGAAATTGTTATTAATTTTGACGTCTGCAGTTTTAATCAGCAAGCTAGGTAAAATAATCGATGACCGCATAATGTCATAGTAAGATTTACTTGGAAATGTGCTACAAGGTAATAGTGTTATAGAGGTATGAGGAACAGAGTGTAAAGTTCATTCTCTATAGGAAAAGGGACGATCCTCCGACCAGACGGGTGTCATGTCTGGTGGGCAACTGCCCAACGTTTGATGTCGCGATGTTGTATATATGCTAGTTGCGCGGTAAACTCTGCTTGCGCGATGCAGGATTTTGCGTGACGTGTACGAGCTCGCATGTGGCGATTTAGATACCGCTACAGTGTTACCCATGCATAAGGATAAGCTAGATCAGCGTAATTTACGCTGCATACAATGAGTCGCAAAGATTAGGTACGTTGTATTCGGTAAACCAATCTTAAAACGTCTTAAAAATCTTACTATATGCAGACAGTTATTTCTTGTTCTCCGGAAAACGCAGAGACCCAAGACATTACACTGATTAAAGAAGAAAATAATGCTCTACCCAGGTGAAAAAGTCAATACGGATTCTGGTCACGAACCAACATACGATTCGGAGCAGTCTGCATTGGCGTACACCGTATTAAGTGAATTAGAGGCCAACACTACAGGAATAAAAGGTTTCGACTGTGTTTGAAAGGAGGCTGCATAGCCAAGTTGTGAATTTTTAAAGTAGTTTGTGCCTGACTTTGTTTACACGGGTCGATTTCCGCAGCACGACTTGGCTGGACAGCCGATGACTAAAATCGCAAATGTGATCCTCCGACCAGTGGGGTGTCGTTTCTGGTGGGCAACTGCCCGACGATTGATGTCGGGATGTTGTATTTATGCTAGTTGTGCGGTAAACTCTACTTGCGCGATGCAGGATTTTGCGTGACCTCAGGATGATGCGTAGTTCACATGTGGCGATGTAGACAGTGACATTGAATTCGTTCGTTGACGTAGCATTGAAATCACGCATCATTTGCAAAGTTTAATAGGACAAGGTTCTATGCATGGTTAAGGTTTTCATTAATTTGACCGTACATGGGTAGCTATGCAACTTTGTGTAGCGATTTGGTAAGCGACAAGCCACACGGCTAACAAGTCGCAAATCGACTCGTGTGAATACACATTTGAAGTCTTGTTTACTGTTCTGTTTTATTGTTAGTTTAGCTTTAATAAGACACAATGAAAATGAATAATCGAGTTTTCAACTACTTTCTTCGGTAATAAATCCCGAGTTTTCGGTTCGGGAGCGAAAAATGGCGTCCTGACTGGCTTTGGTGCGATTTGTCAATTTGTCATGTGTCTGTGTAAAGTGTCGTTCTATGTAGATTTAGAAGACTTTTTATTTTGTTTCGTTTGTGAATAGTATCGAGGTGTATTGGATATGAAGTGGGAATCAAATTCATTTTATTTGACACGGGTGTGGCATTTTGATCTGGCAGTAGCATTGATTGACTGGTTTCAGAAAGATAATATCAATGGTATCCCGATTTTTGTGAATTTTAAAAACAACTATAATTTTGCGCATGTATAAAATAGTGTACAACGTTTGAATTCTTGTGATCGATATAATATGTATAACCCACAGATAATGAACATGATTGTTATCTTTATGCGTGTGAGTATAAAGAAGTAGATGGACATCCCTTTCAAATCCGTGGGTGTTGCGAAAGGGCATGGGCATTTGAGAAAGCGTTGTGATAATAGCAATTTTACCATTACCTCACCGTTTACTGAATTAGAGGCTCACATTCAGGATTGTTCTTTCAGGGACTGATTATGACGATAAGATTAATTAAGTTTAAGATTTAAGAGCCTAGTTTTTTTTTCGTGTTTGCTTCTCTTCTGAAAGTTAAAGGAGTGAATCATAGGGGGGTGGCTGACTGGGAAGAGTGGGATTAGGGTAGGAAGAAGAATATTTCTGCTCCACTTTCCACTTTTAATGTAGGACTTTACCACCATTTCCCAACGAACTTTCTACAACATTCATTCATATTCACTTCACCAAAAACAATCACACCCTATCACCGTTATATTAATTACTAGTTCGGTCAAAACTCAAACAGGCCGGCTGTGTAGCACTAAAGCCGATTTATATGCTCAATTTACTGGTTCCACTTGAATAAGTTATGACACCATCAAATTTCATTGTTTATTACTATGTTAGAGCTTTGGGCGTATGAATATTGGTGGGAATAGTGGTTGTAGAAATTTTGTTTGCATTGGCAGATTATGGATCATGCGGGTCTCTAAATGGCTCCTAATCTACATAATCTGGTTTTAAAGAGACTTCTCTAAAACATGTTTTTATGAGTTGGTAAACATGACATAAGGCTCATAGACCGTGTCTCAAACGACGAGATCCGCAGATGTACGAAGGTTTTCGACATTGGAAAGCGAGTTATGGAACTCAAATGGAGTAGAGCAGGACACTTGGCAAGGTGCAGTGATGACAGGTGGAGTAAGGCAGTGATCGAGTGGCGTCCATGGACTGGCAGACGAAGTGTCGATCGTCCGGCGGCGAGATGGTTGGACGACATTTTTACTATCGCGGGTAGAACCTGGACGAGGCTGGCACAGAAAAATTGGCACAAGAAAAGAGGCCTATGCTCAGTAGTGGCTGAAGTTGGGTTGTTGATGATTATGATGATGAAACATGCTCATAAATGATCCTCTATGTAGGAAGTACCTACTGTAAATGTAAACCCTCCTGATGAGAAGTAGTAAACCAATGTAATCATCACTTCGAGATCATTTTCTTTTACAGCTGGTCATAAAATATTTAAAACAATTATTAAAAGAAACAGAAATATGAGAAACTAGAAACTGAAACAAATGAAAGACTAACCCACTAATAATAAATAATTGTGAGGATTTTTATAAGAACTGAAGCTCACGTGTTTATTCACGAAAGCACAGCACTCCAAATTAATCCTATTTACAATTTTCTATGTCAAAACGCCACAGTAATACTTTTTATACAAGAAAAGCTCTTACAAAAAGCTTAAGTTTATTTACTAAGAAAAGTGCATAGAATATTATTTCCCTATGAAAAATATAAATGCTGGAATGACCAATAAAATAAGCTATTTATCTTAACTCCTGCCATTTTGTGCAGAGCAATAAGTTGCTGCATAGAGTTATAAGAATAAAAAGTAAGAATGCCGGATAAAACTCAGGCGTTTAGTTCGTTTTCTGTATTTTTATTCCTTCCTACCGTACCTTTATTTGTTTTCCCACGGATAGAGTATCTTTGAACATTATTAGCTCCGTGCATTTTAAATTCTCTATTATCTTTTTTCGTCCGGTTGAGCAATGTAAGCAGTGATAAGGATTAGTTAGCTCTCATAAAAGAACTAGAGGCTTACTTAGGTATGGAAACTACTTTCAGGGCATAAGCCAAACGATAGCTAGACCAGAGGGGCCAGCTCGCCGTCCGGTAAGTACCAGGCCCGGGTCGACGGCGCGTCGTGTTCCACGCGCGCCTCAAAGAGATGTCAGCAAAATTGACGGGGTCCGATAGGACCGATGCCTGCCGGGGCTGCGGATTGTTCGAAAGAGTTACCGTGGCCCTGGCGCACAGGCAACTGAAGGAACCCGGGTGGGTTTTAGTCAGTAAGAGTCTGACACGCCCTTCCGCTCCGCCCAGAGCGGGAGACGTCATTTGATGATTTCCCACCCAAAAAAAAAAAAAAAAAGAGGGGTAATTGCGTAACACATTTACATCGGCAATGCCTTTAATTTTGACAATTCAACAACATTTATTGCGTCATTTACGTTTTCAGGCCCTATCAGAATACCAACGTTGCGGTATTTATAATGTTTTTAAATATCGCAGCATTATGCTGAGATAGGAGCCTTTTTGGCCTCGCACAGGTATTTTATTTTACTTGTTGTTGTTATTGTTTTTATGTTAGTTTTGTTAGTTTTAAATGCTCCTTATTTATATTAAAAAAAAAAAAAAATTTTTTGGACTTCCTGTGCGTGTCCTAAATAAAATATTTTTCTTTTCTTTCTTTCTTTCTTTTTCAAGCAGATTAATTTTACAAACATATGAAGCATTGGATTTGCAATTTCCTTCAAAATCTTTCAGATCGTGTTACACAATTGGGGTACCATTAGGCTAAAGTCACACACTGGCTAGGTGCTTCGTTTAGTGCTTAGTGCTACGCTATGTGCTAGATGACATGCTCCTAACGAACCGATGCATAGTTGTACAGTCAATCAAGTACAATTTGCAATGACAGCGCCTTAAATCTCAGCAGTAAATTGTAGTGCTAGTGTAAGCACTGATATGCGAATGGCTGTACTATTTTAATGGTCACACTGCTGCTTGGTGACGCACTTCATAACTAATTTGTCACTGATTAGAACAACTCTATTCACTAAACGGAGCTCCTAGCTTGTCTTCGACTGTAATGAGAAAATGCAAAGTAAATTCTTCTGAGTATACAATATTATGTAATACTTATACTCTCCGTTCAAGTACCATTATGACTTTTTCAATTCATAATACCTATATAATTTCTCAGTTTTTCTTGGACATCAATGAAGGAAAACATTGAAGCGTGGTGACCAATGCACATGCCTTTACTGTATGAGAAGAGGCCTTTGCCCAGCAGTGGGAAAATAATAGGCTGGTATTATTATTTACTTCTATTGCAAAAGAAAAGACAACCTCATTCAAAACGTCAGCTTTAACCGAATCAAAAACGACAATCGATTAAACTCCAACGGTCATATCGAATAGACAATAAAGAAAATTCGATTACCAATCATAAGCGCCCATCCTGTTCTTTTTAAAGTCATTCATCCTTTCATAATCGATCGTCGACATTGCTTATTCAGTCTGTCGGGGTGACATTTGCATTCGCGACCTCTGTTCTGAACACTCGTATGGGTATTTTTTATTTAATTTCGACAGAAAATCTGGTAATTGATTAACGCTTGTTTCGGACGTATGTAGGTTGAATCCGTTTTGCTATTTTAATTTATTTACCTTGATGACTTTATTTTTTGGAGAGAAATTATAATTTTTCGGTTTTGTGTTGTAAAATTTGATGGGATGAAAATCGTTTTCTCTTGATTGACAGGCAGAGATTGGCAGGCAGTGGTCCGTAATAAATTGCGAAAATGTTGAATGCTCAAGAAAATCTATATCTACAGTGTGTATCAGAAAGGTGTGGTCAATACATGCTGCATACTTATTGATAAATCAAATCTACCTTCTTTTAATTAAATAATTGTCTTATCTTCTTTATTATTATCTTATAATTAAAACCACTTTTCGTGTCTGTCTCTGTGACCGCGATGTTCTTCAAAACTATGAAACGGATTTTGATGCGGTTTAACTATAATTTAGAGCATTTATTCCGAAAGGTTAATGTGTGTAATTCAATAATATTGAACTTACATATTATTATAGTAAAGAATACTCGATGTTTTGTCAAGTCGTAAAAACCCCGTAAAGCATGGATGGGTCGTTAGCAGATTATTCAAAGAAGAGTAAATCTTTGACAGTCGTTACGGGTAATCAGAATCCCGAAAGTCTGACAACCAGCTTTAACAAGGGGTATCGTGTTAACCAGTAAGTTAATTGGTTGTGAAGGTCAGATAGGCTGAAAATACTGTTATCCAGCTGCTTCCGGTTCGTCTGAGCCGACCCCAACGTAATTGTGAAAACGCTAGGCAGATGATTATGAAAATATACACCTCAATGTCAAACCTGTCAGTGGTCCTGTTTTTGGCAAAACTATTGACCTATACAGGGTGTAAAAAGACCAATCACATAGCCGTCAACTACGCATTTTGTACATCAAACTAAGTAATATTGCACAAAAATAATTTCTGGGAAACGACTTTTAGTTTTGGTGTCAAAATTTGCTGTTTGGAGTAGTGCAGAATGTAACGTATGCAAAATATTGTGCTTATGGGTGCATGCAACGGTACAGGGGTCGTGGGGTATTTAAAGTTGTGTTATAACCAGAGTTCGGATATTCGAATGCATATTCACCTAAAGTTAAGATGTTGGCTAACATGGAATGCGCATTTGTATCGAAAAAATTTTACTTTAACTAACACACACCACACCTCCTCTTACCCTACATACACATATTTGCATCGGCGGTTAAACATACATTTTAAATATGCATCTGAATAGTTATGCAATCCAAGAATCTCGGGGATTTTTTTTTTTTTGAACTGCTTCCTTACTATACACACGACAGGTTATAAATTCCCAGTGTTCCTGGCATACACAATTTTTTTTTACAAAAAAAAAAAAAATCTCGTGGGCACTCCGGGACTGCCGCGGTAAAGCATTGCATAGCATTTATTATCAACTTATGCAATTATAAAAAAAAAAAAACGTGTGGCACTCGGGGACTGCCGCGGTAAAGCTATTGCATAGCATTTTTTATCAACTTATGCAATTATAATTATTTATTTATTTTTTATTTAGGCACTATTTTGTTTTCTTTGATATTTATTCAAGTACAGTCGTACCATATACATACACGTTAAGCGAACGCTCGGCCGAGCTACATGGTAGGCGGAGTGGAGGGTGTTAGGTTTTATTTTCGTTACGGAATTTCTTGATTCGGTCGCCGCGCTCAATGCCCGCGATAAAAGCTATGCAATAGCTTAAAAATATTTTAAGAAGCCGCTTCCATATTTTCATGGTTAAAAATTTTCTTTAGGTGAATATTCTTCCGAATAACTGATTTCTGGTTATAAAATTAAAACCTTGTTTTTGGAAAAAAACGTTAGTAAAAGTTGGAATTTTTACCTACAATATCTCCATAACCAGAGGGTTCCCAGGTATGGTCCAATACAAAAAAAATATTAAAATGACGGGGATTTGAAGTAACTATCGGCTTCGTTAAGTGTCTTTTTACACCAGATATAAAAAGGAATAAACCTTCAATAAAACGTGAACTCAATTTTATATTAAAATAGGGATGTTTTATAAAATATAATTTCACAGCGGTGTTAAAAAATTAAATTGTCACACCAAAATGGAAGGTGCCAAAAGTTTGCAAAGGAAATCACACGCGTTAAATTCCCCCATCAAAGCCTGAAGAGATTCGGTTAGCGAAACGGTTTAAACAAGTTTTAAACTCTGAGTTGAACTGGATTTTGAGAGCATGATTGTAATAGTTCTGTTGAGAAATACAAGTTTATGCGAAGTAAGGAAATAATCTTATGGATAACTTGATTTTGTTAGGGGTTCAACAGTGTAGATTTTAGGACCTTAAGGCAACGTATACATAATTTACCTAAATGATACATGGAAACGCATATTATAATTCAGGTCACTTCTGGCTATATGCATGGTGTAAACTATCAAAACGACTAATCCGCGTTTAGTTCGACACGTACTTTAAAATCTACTTCGTCTAAAACTTAAAAAAATCTGTCCAAATTCCATTAAGCGAAATCGCCTACAACTCAAACGAATAAAACAGGCGTTAACAGAAAGTCTCAAATTCAATCAATACCAATCTCACAGAACTTTAAATCCAACACGTATTTCTATTAACACATTCAATTTTAATCTTTAATGGCATCCCGTCGATGTCACAAACCGACCCGTTAATACCGACGATCAAACTGTAGCCGAGTCGTTAACTTGAATTGAAAGGGGCTTATGGGATTAACACATGCAAATTCTCTCCCTACCTGCGCCCGCATTTCAAGGTGCTAACTCCCTTCCATTGTTTCTGATTTAAATTATGTTTTTGGGTGTGAAGTTCGTGTTTTTATATTGAAGTGATGTGATGGCTTAGGTGGTGCTGTTGTTGAAAGGACTGCTATATCTACCTGCGGAGAGGTTTTATTAATTTGTCTTAATTACTTATTTTATTTATTTATTTTATTATATATGTACACACAGTAAAATAGATACAGATACGGCATATTAGTATTAAGTACAAAGGTACGTACTTAATCAGGTTTTGCACTGCAAAACCTGAGAAGCTAGTTGCAGGCTTGCTCTTTAATCAAAATGGCACGACACGACTTCATTAAAGTTTAACACATCTATAGATTCTAAATTATTTTTAATAATGATGGTGAAACTGTAGATGTAGGCATTATCAGTATCCTTAAACTACAATTTGGTTTCGGAAATATAGAACTGAAATGACACGATGACGACGTTAATAAGATTAGCATACGCCATATTGAATTTCATTTGATGTCATTCAGCGTAAAACACATTCTGAATCAAGTCAATTTTAACAACCCTCATTTGTCTATATTGGTTCCATAGTTTATTCTTTACGACATGACAAAGCATCTCACATAGCCTGTGAAACTCATATCCCTTCCTTTCAGCAATACCACAATCGGATCATGTAGCATTCGTAAACATGTGGCGTACCAGGACTTCAGGTTATTTAGAAGATTTAGTACCAATTCAAACAACAGCGCAGATGTCGTCCCGTTTCCGATAGGCTTTGGTAATTTTTTTTTGGGACTTTCATGTTGCATTGTTATCGAAATAGAATCGCTTGTGTGAATGGTTTTACTCTTATTTAAGTTTATTTTTGGCCGACGTGAAAATATTCACACTGGTCACTGCAGTTTTCCTTTTTGGGATGTTTTAAATTGTTTTTTGGAGCCTTAATTGTGACTTATCTGTTTTTAGACACAGGGTTTTATCTTCAAGGTTAGTCGTTGCAAAAAATCAAATGAACACGTTTGCAGGGCAGATTTAACTAATTATAGTATTCACACAAGATGTTTGAAAGAAACCGAGGGACACACAATGTAGACTACTTAAATTTTGATTCACGTGAATCTATAGACTACAATATAATATAATAGAATATAATGACTATAATCTATAGAATCATCATTAGTTGAGTCAGACGTGACCAAACTCCAAGAACAAAATGATTTTCGATGCTTAAACTGTTCAGTGTTATCGTGTTTGCTTCGTATGTAAGCTAAAGGTTGAAATTAATCCCGGACTACAGTCCATTCACAGTTATTTTACCTCTGACAGCAGCAACTCAATAGTAACCTTATTGTTAAGATTATAAAGATTATTGTGAATTTGGCAGACTTGTCAATGGAAGCAACTCACCAGCAACCTTATTGTAAAGGCAATAAAGATCACTGTGATTTTGACAATGATGCAAACTCAGAGATAAAAAAAGCTGTGAACGGACTGTAGAAGAAAATAATATAACAGTTTCACACTTTCCCACACTTGTACCTAATGAAGTTGGAGTGACAAAAAAAGGCATTTGCAAAAGTGAGGATAAAAGTTCGAGAGGCATGCGTGAGGGAAGACAATGGGCCATCCACAACAACTTCAAATTTTTCCACTACTAAAGAAGGTCCAAAAATATTAGCTGAGTACACTTAAGGATTTCTTATGGATATAAATGTTTGAAAAGAAAAGACTTAAAGATTAATTAGAGCTCGAGCCAAGGCTAATTCTTCTAATATGAATATGTAACTCAAAATGTACAGATATGTTTTTTGTATTCGTGATTGAACACCTAAAAAGCATTATTACCTTTTATTCACAGCTCCAAAAATGAATTCATCTATTTCACCATATCCATTACAAATAAATTCTCTACAGGCAAAAAATACTGAAATACAATTTGGTGCAACGCAAAAATCTATTCGACTCTGCATGCTGCGTACAAGGCAATTTGTCAGTGGCCCAACCATAACAGGGAATTGGTTAATTCGAATCATTGTCACATATGGGAATGGGGAGGTTTCGATAAATTTTATCGATATGTTAATCACGTGCTCTCGAATCAGTAATGCATGTTCCCATTTGTTTGATTGGTGCAAAATCATTTATGGAAATATACCGTGGCTTTTGTGTCGTATGTGTTAAATGAAGTCAATTAAGTTTCGACTTTTAATTTTGTTGTTTTTAAGTTTATATAACTACTGTGTTATCTTTGACTGGATATAGCAGTTTCTCAAAAGATTTGAAGGGATAATCTAGAGAAACTTTAGGGATGGGATTGTTGAGTGAAATAGGAAAATCTGAAATTGTGAGAATTTGAAAATCCTGATCACGGTGCAAAAACGTTTCTTGTTATTTAAAAAAATTGATATTATAATACTGATGGCTCTGTGATCAACGCGGTGAAAACCAGGCGTGATTACCAATTGGTAAGAAGCACATTGAATGTACATATCAAGCTGGAAAAATCTGACTGATGAAGTCTACACTCCGTCCAGCATCGATCCAAATCCAACACCCCGAGAGGTTTCAGCCCAAACTTCAGATTCGTTTCAAGTACGTAGAGAGTTCCTTGGACGATTATAACGATGGGTTCGTGGAAACTGTCCCTACGGTCGGGTCTAAGATATTCAAGACCCGTCGAACAAATAGAAATAAGAATCTCTCTGATGCTACCTTACAGCTCATGGAGAACAGGCGCGAGATGATCCTGCAATGTTCGGACGATGTACTTAAGTACCGGCAGCTCAATAGACGGATCTCTAAGTCCTTGAAAAGCGACCTTCACTGCTTTAATACGGATTGTATTAAGGACGCGATAGAGCGGAACAAGGGCTCTGTCTATTAGGCAGAGTCAGCATGCGAGACTGAAGCCCGATGATGGCAGAATTGTACCCACCAAACCTGAACTGCTCAGAGAGATTGAGAGGTTCTATGGCCAGCTATGCACGTCACCTAGTAACCTCGTTACGAATCTGGCAAGCGACCCAAGAGCTAGATTGACCCGACACTACACCGAAGACATCCTGGACGTCAGCTTGTACGAGATAAGGATGTCTCTGAAACAGTTTAAAATCAACAAGGCCCCGGACAATAACGGAATTACGGTCCAACTCCTAAAGGCCGGGAGAAAATCCGTTCTTAAGGCCCTCCAGAAACTGTTCGATTCCATCATACTCGAGAGTAAAATGCCACAGGTATGGAACAGAGGTGTGGTGGTGCTCTTCTTTAAAGTGGGTGATAATGTCCTGCTTAAGAATTATAGGCCCATCCCACTTCTGAGCCATGTCTACAAGCTATTTTCAAAAATCATCATCAAGCGCTTGTTTGACGACTTCCGGCCTCCCTCACGAACAAGCCGGATTCCGTAAAGGCTTTAGCACCATAGACCACATTCATTCTCCGCGGCTAGTTATACAAAAGACCGAAGAGTATAGTAGAGTACCTGCCTCTATGCTTAGCGTTTGTGGACTACGAAAACAATTTCAATTCAATCAAGACGGGCTGTAGTAGTCTCTCCAACGATTCCAGATTGACTATCGGCACATCGAAGTGCTGAAGTGTTTGTATGAAAACGCAACTATGTCAGTTTGACTCCAGGACCAGACCTCGAAACCTATCCTTCTGCAGCGAGGGGTGAGACAGGAAGACGTTATCTCTCCGAAACTGGGAACCACTGCACGGGAGGATTTCCTCTAGGTTCTGGACTGGAGAGCGGTTGGCATCAACATCAGTGGCGAGTATATCACACACATTTGGTTTGCCGACGATATAATAGCCATGGCTGAGACTATGGAGGACCTCATTACAATGCCGGATAACCTCAGTAGAGCTTCCAAAAGAGTGGGTCTTAAAAGGAACATGGACAAACAGAAGGTCATGTCAAATGCCCATGTAACATCCACCCTCGTGAAGATCGGAGACTACATTCGAAGTTTTGGACAATCATGTTTACCTAGGACAAACTGTCCAGTTATGTAGATCCAACTTCGAGAAAGAGTCGAATCTGACTCAGCTGGGTAGCGTTCGGAAAGCTACATAATATATTCTCGTCTTATACACCACAGTGTCTCAAGACGAAAGTCTTTGACCAGTACGTGTTGCCAGTGATGACCTATAGCAATTAAACGTGGTCGCTCACAATGCACCTCATTAGAAGGCTGAAAGTCCCCCAAAGGGAAGGAAGAGAAGGCTAGGCTTGGAGTTTCCCTACGTGATTGAATCAGAAATGAAGAGATTCGTAGGAGAACCAAGGTAATCGACTTAACCCGGAGAATTGCCAAACTTAAGTGGCAGTGGGCAGGCCACATTGCTCGCAGAACAGATGGCCGGTAGGGCCGGAAGCTTCAGGAGTGGCGATCGCGAACAGGAAGACGTAGCGTTGGAAGGCTTCCCACAATGTGGACCGATGACGGTGAAGCATAGAACCGGTCGAAGTGGCGATGCTTGGGGGTGGCCTATGTCCAGCAGTGGACGTCTTTCGGCTGAAATGATGATGACGATGATTATTATAATACTGACTGCTCCATAATATTACAATATGCAGTACCTAGACACTTGTTTTCTCATATTAAAATTTTAAACATATTAAAGCTCTTTTGCTTAAAAGTCCTCAAACCGTAAAATCAAAATGAAAAATACTGTATTGTGCTGAAAACACGGAAGTTATTTTTATTAAGCAAATATTTTTTATTAATACAAATACATGTTGTTCAACAATTCAGTAAATATTTGTTTTTATATTACTATAATGCATTTGTGTACCTAACTGTACATCTCTCAATAAGATCAATACTTCTTGTTTTCTTTCATCTTGCAAAAACAAATATTGAGAATCTGAAATAATATATAAAACAACAGGAAATACTGGAAATCAGATCGTCTTGTAAAGTTCTTTGGATAAAATTCGAAAATTAAAAAATAAAATTGGAAAAATTATTTCACATGAAAAGCTTTTTTAATTAGTACATTAGCAACTGTAATAATGAATCCAAACATAGATAATGAATATAAGAAGTAAGTAATTCTAACGTTTTCTATACAAAACAAGCTAGACAGGGATTATTCATAATAAAATTACTACTATTCTATTCCACTAATGAAATCTTCCAGCAAATAATCTTATCTTAGGGTACGTCCAGATTATGTTAAAATATAACACATATTATACTTATGTTATTTAACACGTCCACATTATTTAACATTTCTATCTTCTCTATAGAAACATGTCATCCGTTTGACGGTCCACGCCGCGCAATTTTTGACCCGCGATACGTCCATTCGCGCTTTTCTAACCTTGACCCCGTGTGACCCCCGGTCATTTACAACATAAAGCGTAATAACTAGAAAACTACTGCAGCTATATCTTAATAAAAATTCGTGTGTATAGCTGAAACTATACAGAATTAATAGGTGTGAAAACCAAATTACGATTGAATAAAAAGTACAATAAAAAAATGTTAAAATTGAGAATATATGTTGAATTTCCGTAAAATATTTGTTCTAAGTGAATGTTTGTACAAAGACGTTTAAGCGGTTAGATAACTATGTTCCATAACACGTTATGTTATGTAGTGTGGACACACCTTTATTTATTTATGTTTTTATAGGAGAAACGGCCTTTATAAGCAGTATACTAATGTAATCGCGGATAATCAGCTCTCCGCAAAACTGACAAATCCAATCCAAGAAATAAGGGATTTCTTATTCTCAAAAATTGCTCATACCTCAGTAATTATAATGAACATAAACCAGTTAAAGCAAGATATTAGCTAGGTTCGAGACTTTTGTAATGTCAGTAAAGGTTTACGGAGTTGAGGTCAGAAAACAGTAATTTTAGATGTTCAGTCCAATTTGGTTACACTTGAAGCCAATATATATGACAGAAGGATGATATTGTAGAGAATCTTAATAAAACGAGAAAAAATATTTAATATACATTGAAAGATTAACCACCGATCTTCACAAATTCTATTACTGTAAAAACCATAAAGATAAACACTTAAAAACTCCGAAGTGCGTAAAAATTTAAGGGCTCGTAAATCGGAAGGAATGACTCACACGGGGCGTTTTACCAAATAATGTTAGCTTTGAACCAAGGAAACAAATATGGGGCAATCATCAGATGCAATCTCAGGGAATTTAGATGTGAGTAAGAAAATGTACGAGAAATCTCCCCTTTTGAAGTTCATCCTAAGGGAGTTAGGGGATCATTTTATTTAAGTGAAGATGTAAGTACTTTGAGTTATTTCCTTCTATTTGTCTATTGACTTTAGAATCCAAATGACAGGTTGGTTTTTGTTTTACAACCTATAAAATATGATTATTACTAAAGTCATAATTTGCGTTTTCTGAAATCATTTGTCATCAAATGGCTTCTTCGGTAAATTGATAAAAAAGACATAGCTACATAAGCACCTTGTACTCTGACGCTTATTTTTGTAATTAGCGTTATACGAAAGTTTTTTCTTTGGGGCAATATTTCATAATTTTATACTGCCGGGTTTTAGAAACAGTATTAGACGAACAATGTTTTAACGAGTTTCATACCTCGTTAGTGGATCGTTATATACCTTTGTCGCTTATGCTGCCAGAAAATTACTGACTCATCATCTCTACTTTATTACTTATTCATCTCTAGTTGCAATTCCCTAAACGCCACTCCTATTCCAACAACTTCTAACCCAATCCCCATTACCCTACTTCATCTATTGTTAAAAAGGGAACCAACTCACCAACCAATCTTGTCGCCGTAAAAACTCCGGTTAATATCCTGGTTTGACACGACAAGTCTAAATCTCCTGGGATCATAAAATATTTAACAATCAAGCCGCGAGAGCGTAAACGTTTTATTTCTTTTCCATTCACCGCAATGCGGTCTAGTATTTTTTGTGGGATTTGGGTATGAACCTCCTGGTTTGCCTTTGAAAGTATTAGATTATTCCTTGGCTATCTTACGCCCTCTAAAAGAGGTGGTATTTGGTTTAAAACTATGGCGCGCATGGTTCGTAACAAGCTAAATGCAATGATTCCAATATTTAACTCATGCAACTATTTTTATATTGGCAGAGTAGCGAGTTTAGTTTAGGTAGCTTATTATGTGATCAAATGTTAGTCCAAAAGTGTCAATTTTTCATTGTGAAGTGCCACGTATAGATTTAACTCGCTACATATCTAATGCAAATGTAAATCGACTATTAGGGCCAAAATTTGACAAACAGTTTCAATAAGTCGGGAATCACGTCAACGCCGGCTTTCGCTGAAAACCAGCGGTGGGGCTCTGTCTCGCATAGGGTCGTAGCATTATGCTGAACGATTGCCGTTTTGCGTGAATGTGATACATATTTTCCCAAAAATCGTTCTTTTTTGTGTTTGTGTGTTTTTTCTTTGCGTCATGTTTACCGCAAATAAAAGTATTTTCTTTCTTTCTTTCTTTTCTTTCTAATTATGTGAAGTGTAGACAAGTGTAGTGAAGGCAAGTCAAGGTGGCCCTGGACCTGCCTTGCGCTTACACTGCATTACAAACGGTTATGGTACGAGCCCTCTTTTAAAGTCACGAATATTGGCGAGTAACCCTATTCGTGACTACAGGTGCAGACTTGGTATCAGTCTCAATATCGGTCTTGGTCTTGTTACAAAATTCGCATTTTGCAGCCGTTTACCTACCGCATTTTGTAATTCGTTGATTAAAACCATAAGGAGACCGTGTTTAAATTTTAGAAAACGTTGTAATGCAAGCAAAATTTCGTTGTACCATTCTATTGCCTAAGTACTTAGCTATCTTCCGAAAATATCTATATTTTATGTGGGAGCTATTATTCAGAAAGAAAATTAATGGACAAATTATTGAATTACCCAAAAACAAGTCTCAATAACAAATCGTAAGCGAAACTTTGCCGAAAATCAAGTTATTATAACCGAAGTTTCCCCTTAATAATTTACTTGCGACTCACTATAACTTAGTTATTTGCAAGCTATTACTTTAAGCATTCCCAATTGGCATTCTGGCAATATTAAAATTGAATTTACGCCTTAGTACAGTGAGTTTGCAAAAGTTTTGGTGCGAGAACGGAGCCCGATAAATCGGCAAGAATGGGATCGTCCAAGTTTCGATATATTTAGCGTAAGTGCCTCCCGGCTTTAGTTTTCGTATAGAATCAGGAAAGGTGCCCGTGGAGATATATATATATATGTGTATATTTGGTAGATTTTTGGTTATTTTTAACCGACTTCAAAAAGGAGGAGGTTATCAATTCGGATGTTTTTTTTTTTTTTTTTTATGTATGTTCGGGCATAATTCCGTCATATATAGACGGATTTGCAAATTTTTATTTTGATTGAATGATATACTCTTGAGGAGGTCCCATTGTCACCAAGTCAGAATCTGATGAAGGAATCCCATGGAAATCGAGGGAAATCCTCAAATTTTATAGGTACAACTATAGCGATTTGGTTATTTTTTACTCGTGCATTTGCCTCTCGGATAGCACTATTCGGTGAAGTGAAACTGATAATGAATACCAGAGGTAGCCACCGGAACTACTCAATAATAATTATTTCATGGGTTGCGATTCGATTACTTCAATATGGTTGCTACGCAATTTTTGCTCGTCATAATGCATATGGTGAAATGAAGCTGATGGTAGCTGCACCATCAAATCCAGTTCTTTCCCAGGAGAACTCATCAACAATTAACGCATCGGAAAAAGGAATATTTTGTAAAAGGCGATGAGCAGTAGACATTAGGTTATTGTAACTTAGATAAATTAATAAATGAATACCAAAAAGTGAAAAATAAAAAACTTTTTTACAAAAATAAAACAACCGGCTTCAAAAAAAGACACTACATAGTGAAAAATAACTTTAATTTCGGAAGACAGTGGCTAAAAACTAAAATACATATCCAAAGACACCGACTTCCGAAATGACAGTTATTTTTCACTCTGTAGTGTCTTTTTTTTAAGTCGGTTGTTTTTTTTTTTTTGTAAAATAGTTTTCTATTTTTTATGTAATTATTACGTTTTCTGCTAGGTCTCCCGGTCCCAATAAATGGTAAAAAGGGAACTTTCATGATCTTCCACCCCGGGGCTATGATCTATGCGGTCAAGCGAAGAGCGTCTTGCGACAGCGACTGCGGAACGACCAAAAGAAAGAAATTGTTTCGTGCACCCCATGAGTCACCGTGATGCGACTTGCGGAGCGACCTACGGAAATGGGTGACGCGTGTGCATGTCACTTGACGCAAGTCGCGTCGCAAGTCGTATCGCTCGAGGCCGTGAATGGGGCTTTAGTTGGATAATAAAATGGAATGGTGACCGCATTGCTTACTTTCTTACCTCTAAGGAGTCAGAAAGATAATCGCTGTCAAAATTCCCCGTCGTCACCTTTTTCGACATACTTGAAAAAGAAGAGATGGTTCACATTATTTACTAAAGACATTAAAAGTGAACATAGAATCGAGTTGTTTCTAGTAGCGTGAGTCATTTGTGAATCAATAAAGAATATCAAAGTGCTTTTAAAAATTGCATCAAAGCCCAAGGCAATGTTACAAATTATTATTGCATTCTGACAAAAATATAAAACTTGTAAGCCCTTTCTAGAGAAATTATTAATTATGCCAATTAAAATGTAAACAGTTTTCATACAAAACTCCTTTTTTTTCACTGCACAGATCCACAAAGCTAAAGCCAAGCTTTTAAATAAGTTTCTTTCTGTTTTTTCATCGAAACATTACATCTCTGAGCTTTTTTATCTCGCCATCTTTAAGAATGACATTTCCCAAGAGAGCCGTTTTATTAGCCACAAAGAAAAACTGGAGGAAAAAGTTTAAAAAATCTTCAAAAGGCTTTTGATTACCATATTTGAGTAGAGACCAAAAATATATACAGATTTATTTTGTTCAGGAACACTTTGTCTAAAACAATGGTGATGTTGATTGAAGTTCATTGGTTAAGTTCCAACAATTAGTTGATTTGTACTCAGAAAAAACAAAAAAAAACTAAACTTCAAAATTTACCCTTTAGAGAACCACCGTCCCTGATATGAATACCCTTAAAAAGAACACTTTAGGAATCACAAAGAGCATAGAATGAGGTATACTATTACAGGTTTCTGTTCCGATAGAGCTTTAAACGTATCGTGAAAATTACAGCAGTCCACACTGGGGACTTTGTCAGAAGCACGCGCGTTGGCTGATGATTTTCAACAAAATGCTGTGTAATGAAACAAATTCTTGCGTACTGAGAGAAAGGTTAATATATTTCTAACTTTTATATGCACTGTAATGAGTAGTGATAGTTACAAAGGAAATTTTACGTGAAGTTTCGGTCTTCACGATTATTTTCTCTCCATATTTTCGCAGAACTATATACGAATAACATCGAACTAACAACCAACAAAACTAAACCACACTACTTACTATAACTTGCACAAAATTATCCCTTTTCACTGAGTAAAACTTTTCAAACTAAGCCAAGTCCCTATCTGTTACTTTCTTAACTCTGTGTCGCGTATATCGTGCACTCCCTGAGTTATCGCTCACGACATTCAACGCAGTATCTTACATAATTCTTTTTCTATCCCCGCCATTATAAACTTTCGGACTACTACCATAAAGGCAAAAGTTCCTTGAAATATTCGGACTGTATCACGCGCTATCGTTGCCGATCGTACGGTTTCTACCAAACTTTATAAGCCGATAATGTTAAATTTCTGTTGCGTATAATGCATTTCGTTGGCTCGCTCGTCTTTCTAACTTAGCCTTAATATTTTCTAGTACAATTTTGGTTTTAAATAAACTTAGGGTGCAGTTCGTTGAGATTTATTGTACCTATGCTGCATATAAATTACTGTTTTTATCGAAATGGTTGGAATTCTACCTCGAAAGAAAGACAGTTATGTGCATTTTAAAATGGGACATGAACTGCACGGGGTATATTGTTACGTAATATTACAGATTTAATGACAATTCAGTCTCTGTATTGTTATTGAATTCATTGTTATTTGACCATGAACAAGTGATCGGACCATAGTTAGTTATACGAGTATCTGCATTTTATATTCTATTAGTAGTATTTTACGACACCCAGACGACAGCCCTTTCTTTCGACTGAAATCACATATACTTCGTCGTAGCACTTTTAATCTCATCATCATGCATTCCGTCATACATATCGGTTTGTTCAATTTCTGATAGTTGGCAAATCGAATTTCAAATTTGAAGCCGCAACCATACATAATAATTATATTTTGACTCTTGTGATATAGGAACTCCTAGTACAAGACAAGGTTACACAGATGTTTTTGTCTTGAAGTGAAAATATATATATATTTTATTTTTTTGCAACCAGCGATTAGCTAATAATACTACAGATATAGCTCAACAAACAGTCCGTCCAACTCGTGCTACTTACCATAAAAGTATTGAACTAAGCGGCTATCAAGAAGAAGAAAAGCAATAAGTTGGAACTCCAAGAGATTTTCGCCTTCAAAGTTCTAGACCGGAGTTAAAAACTATAAGTACTCGAGTCCGTAGTTTGGTATTGTTCCGATAAGCTGGCTGGATCTCTGTTAATAAAACTTGTCATTTCTGATGGACTTGGGAATATTAATATTAAGTGCATTTTGCGTGTAATAACTTTTGGGGGGATAATGTTTATGGTTTTAAGTTGAAAATAGAGTAACTCAATCAATCTGTCTAGCCTTTTACCAACCGTGTTGGGTTGAGCTTCCAGTCTTACTGGATGCAGCTGAATGCTAGTATTTTACTTGAAGTTATAGAGGTATGAGGAACAGGGTGTAAAGTTCACTTATACTCTATGGAAAAGGGAGGATCTTCCGACCAGACGGGTGTTGTGTCTGGTGGGCAACTGCCCGACGATTAATGTCGGGATGTTGTATATTTGCTAGTTGCGCGGTAAACACTGCTTGCGCGATGCAGAATTTTGTGTGACGTCAGTCTGACGCGTAGCTCGCATGTGGCGTTGTAGATGCCGCTACAAAGTGACTGCCTATCCGACCTCCACAACCCAGTTACTGGGTAACACAATACCCCTTGATAAGACTGATTGTCAGTTTTTTGAGCTTCTAACTATCCGTAACGACTGTCAAAGATCTACGAATGACAGCCGGGACCAACGGCTTCACGTGCTTTCTGAGGCACGGAGGAGTCTCGATATGTAATAGATGATAACCTGTGATCGACCCGTGCCGCTGTTATTATTATTAAGTCTGCAATCCTTCTTAGAGTAACTATAGGTACCGATGATTTATCTAAAAACCGTCTCTATGCAAAATTTTCGCCTGTACAGATTAAAATAGACTCCATAAGTAAGGATAATATACTGTACGTCTGACGCTTCCAAGGTAATCATTTAATCAAACCTACTGCTCTACTGCAGATTGACTGGCGATTAAGGTCACGTCATGAGTTTTTATTTACAAATCGTGTAGAAACGAAGAAACCTGCGTAGTTACGAACGAAATTGTTAACAAAAAGTATTTGTTCCACACAAGGCTTACCCCAGTATTGTGGGAAATAAGTCGCACATGAAAAAGTACGGTCGAACCCGTAACGATTCTCTGTAGGCCATCCAAATGTTTATTTCATTAATCAAATCCGGAACTCGACGTTCACAAAGCCAATCACTCAGCCACTGCACAAATCAAGCAGCGAAATAGAAAAGTTATAGGTATTTATTCTCTTTGTATTTATATATGTCAACGTATGATTATGAACATCGTTAGGTTATCTATCTCGCGTGATTATAAACTATCGAAAACTTGTGAACTGTAACAAACCATTTACAATTTAACGCATTCGTTTTCGATAGTTTATAATATATCCATGGCAAACCGAAAATTCGTGAACTGTTATCAAACTTGCATGCGACAGAACATGCCTTGCGCTAATGCTAAATAGCCAAGTAACTGCGACCAACTTGGACGTAGCGCTCCCCAGCCGCTACCGTAGCACAGCTCACTCCGCTCGCTCGGCTCGCGCGCTATTTGTCACAGTTCTAATCTTACCTAAGCCATTTGGTCAGGGTGCCCTAGCTTAGTTACTGCAACTAATTTGGCTACTGCCAAGGGCGACCAATTAGGGACGGTTCACAAATTTACAGGTGATAAAATCGGACAGATTGTGAACCCTGTCGGTAAATGCAGGTTCATTCACAATTTGACGGTTTGACATGGATAGATTATAAACTATCGAAAATTAATACGCTATATTGTAAGCAGTATGGTACAGTTCACAACTTATCGAAAGTTTACAATCTCGCGAGATAGATTATAAAACTAATAGTGTTCACAACCATACCTAGGACGGAACAATAATGTTTAGAATAAATCTTACGAGGTGTAAATCTTGCATGATAAAAATGCAATAAGACTCCCGCAGACAGGTACAACGCGACAGCGCGACGTAACTCTTGTAGAACAATGTCCATGAAGTTTCCATAGAAATTGTTCTACTAGAATCGCGTCACTCTGTCGTGTCGCGCCTGTTTGCGTGAGCCTATAATCTTCAGTCTTGATCTGTAGGCTGATTATAAGACATTTGTTAAAAATCTAAATTTCATTTTGACATATGATTATGTAAATATCTATTGCTTCATATCATTTTATTATGTTTAAAAATTCGTCTGCTCTTCAACTAGGTCACAGTAATCATGAGATTGCAGTGAAATGAACTGAATGTAAATTACCAAAAAGATAATAATCCGTATTTCGGCCATTCTAATTTATAGTACAGCTTCGCACAGAAAGTAGCGTGTGAAACATACCACATTCGTATTGGAATTTTCCGGAACAATAAATTTGAGAAGAGAAATGCTGTCGGCAGACGAACTGCACTTTTGTTTACGACTATACTCGTATCATAGAATAGTACAGAAGGTCAGTTCCATACAATAAGTGTAAACGCTTGCACACATAGATACGCTTCAAGCACAGCGAGTGCAAGTGCACTCGCGACTGGCATTCGACCGAGGTTGCCGTTCGTACACTTCTATGGTCTGTTCCAAAATTATCTGATAAAAATGTAAACAAATAGATCAGAAAACATACCTGTGGACGCCAATTTGTAGTGCCACTTACAAATTGAGAGACTATGATTTGATTTCTAATTTAAAATCACCTAGATGTCTTTCATTTGACAATGGATGTAAATGTGCGTCCATGATTTTTCATTTACAATTTAATCATGTTATTCAAACAATAAAAAAGTGGAAGAAAGAGGGTTTGTTTACACTTTCATCACAAACTTTTGTAACAGACTATAATAATAGTCTGTTTTCGCATGTTGTATGAACCCGAACTGCTGTACTATTCTGTGTTTCTGCTTAGCACTGTATTCTATGCCAAAGGTTAGTGCTTGCAGTAAAATGTTGTATCTACCCATTGATGTTCGTCATAATTTAAATTTTATATTTTCATAACATTTTTGCACTTTGGTTGCTAATAAAAAGAAATGTAGATATTAAAAGCGAAACTGTTGTTGCAGGGCCAAAACTAGGTGAAATACAGAACTGCGGGGTAATTGCGTTACACACTAACAGTAGAAACAGCTTTCATTTTGACAGTTCGACAACATTCATTGTGTTATTTACGTTGTTGAGCAGACAAATTTTTCGAACATATGAAGCATTAGATTAGCGATAGACTCCAAAATGATCCAGATTGTGATAGATTGAGTGTTACGCAATAAGGGTGCAGTAGTCAAAGAATTTATCACATTGCTGTCAATTCTAATAATCTGACAATGAAATGAAAAGAAAACGTGTATTTACAAATATACATGTAACTTAAAATTAATTGTTTATTTATTTATTAGCTTTACTTTATCCTTTATATGTAGTTTTTATCTACTGTTTTGTGTTGTGTACAATGATGTTTTATAGGACTAGATCAGCAGTGTACGGCGCCGACGTGTTACTACTTCGTATATGTCCGCAGGCATATATGACTTCAGTTGTCAGCTTGACGTCAAGAGAGCAATTACTTAGCAATAAAAAATATCAAAATGATAAAATGAGCGGTTAAAATTTGTATGTCACGGCCTGAAAAAATCAATAAAGTAAGTGGTGTTATATTTCACAAGTAAATTTGCTCAATTTTCTTCAGATTATCCAAAAAAAACATTACGAGAAGAAATAGATTTATCAAACATTGTTTTTGCCATCAGTGCTACCAGTAAAAACGATTTTGATTTTGCCAGATTGTTGGGAGTTTAGTGAATGACGAATGTATGTTCCTGTAATTCTAAATAAAAAATAAAAAAAATTTAATTATTAAATTATAATATCATTCCATTTTAAACACAAGTAATTTGACTCGATCTTTATAGTTTTTAAATATAATATTTACGTTTACGCATTTGTTTCTTTTCTTCTTTTATGTACTTAATCCTTGTCTATTTCTTTAAATATTTAATCTATTGATAGTTCCACAACACAACCTTTCATAATAATTGATATATTAATTCTGGGGAAATTATGTTGATCATTGGCAACCTTGGCCATTTTTCGGATAACAATGTCTTGTCTCATTCCAACGTAATTAGTTTGACGGTAGAAGAAATGAGACAAACATAGATTATTTTGACAGATTGATATATTTATGTATCCGATTCAAAGCTACGACTTTAAACTCGTAAGTGGTTACGTTTTTCTGAAATTGTTAGTAGGACGTTGCTCCTCTAGTATTATATAACCTCATTGGTTGTGTACTTATTTATTTATTTGTCAGTAATGTTAGTTTAGGTAAGTATTGTTAGGTGTACTGGCCACCTTTTGCGGTAAAAGCCTCCTTGAAACCGTTACAGGTGGCTCTATCCATTGCCCGTCTAGGCCATAAGTTCCCAGCTATTTGAACGATGTCGTCACTCCATCTTTTAAATGGTCTACCCTTCCTTCTTTTTTTGTATATTGGATACCAATTTATAATTATTTGTGACCATCTTTCATCCAAAGGTGACCATATGATCTGACCATTTCCATTTCAGTGTCAGGGACTGTTTGACCGCATCTCTCGCCTTTGTGCTTTTCCTTATCAGTGAACTTTTGTCTCCATCTTTTAATTTGGTGTTCACGTAACTCCGTTCTATTCCTCTTTTATAATTTTGTATTTAATTTAAGAATGATTTTTTGAGAGACCAGGACCCTAATTGCGTAACACACTATCGATAACAATCTTAATCATTTGGAAGCCTATTGCTAACCCATTGCTTCATATGTTCGAAAACTTTGTCTGCTCAACAATTGAAATAACGCAATGAATGTTGTTGAACTATCAAAATGAAAGTCTTTCCTGCTGTTGGTGTGTTACGCAATTACCCTGCCGGTCTGGCATGTGTGGGTAAGAACCGGCGCTAGGCAGATGTTCGTCGCTTTAGTTTTCAGTTTTATGGGTATGGGACCTTTGAAAATTTCCTTCGTAGCCCAGTACTGTACGAACGAGGTGAATAGGGATACAGGGGTGAATCGGGACGAAACTTTAAAAGGGATTTTGACATTAAAATAATATAGTTTGTTGCCAACATGGGCACTTAATCGTTAACTATAATACAGTAAACACATTGAGTACTTTATGGTAACAAACTATATTATTTCAATGTTAAAATCCCTTTTGAAGTTTCGTCTCGATTCAACCCTTCTTTTTTAGTGCGGGAATGCATCAAATGACCTCTCCCGCTCTGGGCGGAGCGGAAGGGCATGTCAGACTCTTACTGACTAACACCCACCCGTGTTCCTTCTGTTGCCTCTGCGCCAGGGCCACGGTAACTCTTTCGAACAATCCGCGACCCCGTCAGGCATCGGCCCTATCGGACCCCGTCAATTATGCTCACATCTCTTTGAGGCGCGCGTGGAACACAACGCGCCGTTGACCCGGGCCTGGTCCTTACCGGACGGCGAGCTGCCCATTGCTCCCGCCATCGAGCTACTCATTCACCCCTGCATCCTTATTCACCCCGTTTGACGGTACTTGTTCCACGTATTCTTCAGTCTGCGACATATTCAATAGGTTTACACTGTATGGATATAGGTATTTCTTCACGATTAGTAATAATTTTCGTTTTGTATAATACAATTAATACTTATCATTAATACGCATCTATAAATTAATAACACAATGATAGTGCTAGTGATAGTGCTAGTAAGCTAGACATGATCAATCTGAATGTTTCTTTGATATAAATTTGTGATATTTATTTATTTATTTAAACTTCTCGTACACAATAACATACCAAGGCGGACTTAATGCCTTAGGCATTCTCTACCCAAATTTAGATTAACTAAAACAAGCAAGTCATTTCTTATAAACAATATCCGCTTTTATAACAAGTTGCCTAAGTCAGTTACAGAACTTAGCGATGGAAAGTTCAAAACCCACATCAAACATATCCTTATCAAAAATGCATATTATAAGATTAAAGACTACGTTGAAGACAAGGAAGTTTGGCAATAATTCCTTCTGCACATGTGGCTTCCCTGGTACTTCATTAACGGCACCACTATGTAAGGGTCTATCTATTGACCGCTCCCAAATTACGAACTTTATTTGAAATTTTTATTTTTATTGTTTTTTACTTTCTTCTTTGACATAATCTTCACATTATTTGACATTATATACCTCTAATTCTTATTTCAACTCTTTACTTTTGGCTTTTGTAAACAGTATTTTAATATAGATTTGTTGCAGTTGTAATGGAAATCATGTTATTTGTTTTAAATAGGCTTTTATTTTATATAGATTCTTCTATATTTTGTGAATGTGAGAACGTTGTAGGCCTAACTTGTAAACTAGATTAGTAGACCTTTTTATTTATTTTTTTATTTTTATATTTTGTTGAGTGCCTGTTACTTGTTGTCAGGCCTACACTGTCCTCCCATTATCAACACTGTAATTTGAAACATTGTAAAAGCCCCTTATTTTTAAAAGAGTAACCGTGGAGTTTCTTGCCGGCTCTTCTCCATAGGAAACAACCAATTGGAACCGTGCACCTAGCTTCTGACGTTTCATAAGTGCCCATGTTGGTTTATGTGAAATAAAATATTTTGATTTTGATTTTTTGATTTCTACCAGTCAACCAAGGTGGTGTAGAGATAAGATGGCAGGTGCTCTGCTTAGCAGGCGTTAATAATAATAATAAATATTAAAAACATAACATAATTAATTATAAATGAAATAGGTATAAAAGTACCTTGTTATTTATATTTTTTATAAATAGGTTTTAAACATATAATACATATTTACTACAATATATACCTACATTATATATAACATATATATATGTAGTTATATGTTATTTATTGACGACAGTCCTTTGTTTCTAAAACAACCATAACATTTTATTTCTTTTCTTAAACACCACTATCTTATTATCTATAATTATGTTTTAAACAAATATCTAATCGATTTTATTATTATTTGTTACACACATACATATCTATTTTTTATTTAAATATTTACACACACAATAAAACTGATTTATATCCGTAAGACGTCTTCGTAACATAGGGTCCAGTTGAAAACCAGCGTCAAGCACTAGTTGTCTGGCATTTATTCTGAACCGGGCCTATTTGGCGCAGCCGTGAGGCATACAATACAATTTTTAAGTTATTTACAATTTCTTTTTGTTTTTGTGTGAATGTTGTGTGCCTTAACCTAGGCCAAATATTTTTTTTTTTCGTTATGAACTAGGTATTGTAATATGTAATAAATAGTAAGTGTAATGGAACATTACATACATATTAGGGCAGCGAATTAAGTACAATGAATAACAGCCGCACGGGTTGATCGAAGGTTAAGTTACACTTGCCGAGGTTGATCCGTGGATGGGTGACCATCCATTACATATCGAGAACCCTCTGAGCCCGCACGTTAAACCATTCTGTCACGTCTGTCATTTATAGATCTTTGACAGTCGTTACGGGAAGCCCGAAAGTAAGACAACCAGTCTTACTAAGGAGTATCGTAGTACCCAGTATCTGGGTTGCGGAGGTTTGATAGGCAGTCGTTCCATGTAAAATACTGGTATTCAGCTGCATTCGGTTAGACTGGAAGCCAACCCCAACATATTTGGGGAAAGGCTAGGCAGATTATGATGATGATGAAAACCAGCCTAAACCTCGGAAGAGTGAAACATGACATTTGGAAGATAATATTTTATTGTTATAATATAATATATTCCTTAGAGAATGTAGGAGCAGTGGTGGCCCAGTGGTAATGGCCGCGACTTTCAAGCTATAGGTCATAGGTTCGAACCCAGACAGGCGCTTTACTTTGTGTAAATTATTTCATCTGCACGGTTACTGACAAATGCGTGCACTGACTGGTCCACTGAATCTGTGTGGTTCTTTCCTCAAAAGACCATTTCAGATACACCAATCTACATGGTCCTCAAACGTTATGTCCGATTTTTTATATACACAATGACATTGATGAATTTTATATATATGTCGCAAAGGGTCTGACATCTTAAATGAAATTCAGAAATATCGCAGTAATCAACTTTTATTCCAACAGCTTGTTAATTATTGATTAAATAAATACTAGAATAATTCTAAGCGCTACAACATGTGCACCGGGCCAAGCCTGCGACAAGAATGATCCCCACCTCGGTGCGCGCTCGCTTATGTAGAGCGGCTTGAGTAGTGGGGAGAGTGGGGAGGCGTAAGTGACGTATTGCACTGCGTAACTCGGCCCGCTGCACGTGCTGTTTACAATGGTGACGCCGTCACGGCCATACTGACGTGCGGACGTCCTCGTGCGCGTAATCTCATCAAGCAGTATCTAAAAAGACAACGATATTATTCATGTTCGTTCATCCTGACTAGCAATCTGGGCCGGTTCACCCATTCAGAGAAAGCTTTTAATTCGGGACTGCGCATTATTGAGCCTTCAGGACTTAAGCAGTCTGGTCCGGTTAACCCCTTCAGAGTAAGCTTTTCATTCTGGACCGCTCGTTATTGAGCCTTCAGGACTTTAGCTATCTGGTCCGGTTAACCCCTTCAGAATAAGCTTTTACTTCTGGACCGCTCGTTATTGAGCCTTCAGGAATTTAGCAATCTTGTCCGGTTCACCCCTTCAGAGTTTGCCACTAATTCTGTACCGCTCGTTATTGAGCCTTCAGAACTCCTCCTATTTTTTCTCCCTTTTTTTTTTTTTCTTTCTCTTTCGTTTTTTTTTTCTCTATTTTTTGTCCTCTTATTTTTCTCTGTCCTCTTTTTTTTCTTTCTCTTTTTTAATTTTTTTTTATTCCTCCTTTTTTTTCTTGCTCACTTTTTATTCCCCTTTTATTTTTTTTATTCCAGCCATTTATCACTTAATGACCCTGCAAAACTATTATCCCCAGGACCAGTTATTGCTGACTCTACAGGGTCACCTCTTTTGCTAATTATTATGGCTACTTTAGTAACAATAGTAATTGAATCTGGATTAAAAGCCTGTTGATCTTCTTCTTCTTCGTGTCGCTGGCACGACTTTTCCCATATTTTGTTGGCCCAAAACTTCGCCACTTCCACGGCGTCATCGGTGGCAGCGCAGAGGTCACTTTGACTGCAAGTTTTGGGACACAGAGGGCAAAATAGAAGCTGGAGCATAGTTTGCGACATAGCTCCACATCCACATCCAGCTACCATTCCATCGAGGTAGCCCCACTTTACTAGGTTGGGATTACATCTTCCCACTTGTGTCCGAAGACGGTTCAGGGACTTCCAAGTGAACCACGAAAGGTTACACCCTGCAGGAAGTTGCTCCTTTGGTGGTAGATAGTAAATGGGAGGGGGAATAGTGTCTTGCCACAGTTTGCAACGGGCGTCAGCCGGTTTTCCTGGTAGAGATACTGTCGATTTCAGGAAGCTGTGCCTGCTTTTAAGCCGTTGCGTTGGTAGTTATGAGCTTGAGCAAGTTCTTACGGGAGCAGACTTTTTTCTTAGTTTTGAGGCAATGGTTCTTAAATGTCGGCGCTCTATCAAGGGTGACACCCAAGTAGGTAGGGTTACTGCAGTGTTCAACGGTGACACATTGCCAATTGATATTCAGGGTGCGTCTTGCCGAATGGTTGCGGAGATGGAAAGCGCATGCCTGTGTTTTTGTGGGGTTTGGTCTGAGAGCGTTCTCAGTATAATACTTTCCAAGAACTTCTAGGCCTGCCTCTAAGATGTTTTCAGCGTCCCCAAATGTATTTGTTTGGGTAGCCAGGGCAAGGTCATCTGCGTATAGGAACCTCTCGCAATGTTCAACAGTAGGTTGGTCGTTGGTATAGATGTTGAAGAGAGTGGGCGCCATAACACTTCCCTGGGGCAGGCCATTCTTCTGTGATCTCCATCTACTTCTTTCTGAGTTTAAAAGGACTTGGTAACGTCGATTACGTAGCATCTCACCCAGTATCCGCATAAAACCCTGGTCTAAAAGACTGTTGATACAAAATGTTAACCAAGATGTTTAACACTTTCACTGGTAGGTGTTAAACGTGAGTCAGCAGACATTGTATCACTATCAATCGGTATAGTATCACTATTCACGGACATGGTATCTCTATTTGCCAAAGTTATATTGCTGTTAGGCATGGTTCTCGTGGCTTGTTTCGTGTATCAGGGTACCGTCATCATCACTACCCGCTGTCACGTCATCATAATTTTTCACGATATCTACCAGAACATTTTGATCATGAGATACTTCACATAAATTTTTATGAGAATATTTTATAGACCCTATTAGCCCCATTAATATATCTCAACTCGTTATGGTCACATCTGTATTATCATACGAACGCCCGTGATCAGCAATTACTCGTTTCGGCGCGCCAAACAAATGAACTGGATTTTAACTGCTTTAAGCCTTAGGGCAAAACGAACGCATGACTAAATGATAACAGCCGCACGGGTACATCGAAGGTTAAGCTACGCTTGCCGCGGTCGGTTCGTGGATGGGTGATTATCCATTACATATCGAAACCCCTGCGTGCCTCGGAACGCACATTAAGCCGTTGGTACCGGCAGACATTCGTAGATCTTTGACAGTCGTTACGGATAGTAAGAAGCCCAAAAGTCTGACAACCAGTCTTACCAAGGGGTATCGTGTTACCCAGTCATTGGGTTGAGGGGTCTCATAGGCAGTCGCTCCATGTAAAATACTGGTCTTTTGCTGAATTTGGTTAGACTGGAAGCCGACCCCAACATAGTTTGGAAAAGGCTAGGCAAATGAAGAGGGCAGAAACGAAATTTGTACAGCGCTTGTAACCACCAGACTAGTCTAACTTTAAGGTCGATTTTATCAAAGCTATTATATGAATGATCCCTTATGAACGCGTTTACCTTAAACAGGCACAGCATACTAACGCGACCACCAACATGAATTTAGCTAGCCAATATGATCGCTTGTGGTGCCAAGTAATAGTGGTTTCATTAATTATAAACCAACCACAAATGGTGTTATTTGCTGACGAAACTTATTTAAATTAATAGACGTGCATTAAATCTTGACGACGTACATAACGCCCTACTGCAGATCCAAAATTGGTTCACAGCTAATATTTTAGTATTCAATGGGAAAAAAAAAACGAATTGTATAAGATTTACTTTACCGAATGTCAAAAGTACTAATTGTGAGATAGTATTGAATCAAGAGAAACTAGAATTTGTCGATAAAAGTGATTTCTTGGGATCACGCTCGACTCAAGACTTCAATGGGGTCCTTATTTAACATCCCTTGCAGGACGGCTAAGTTCAGCAGCATATGCTGTGAGAAAAATCCGTCAATTTACTGAAGTAGATACCGCAAGGCTAGTCTATTTTAGTTACTTTAATAGTATCATGTGTAGTATTTTACTCTGGAGACTCGCTGCAGACGTCGAATAATTTTTTTTTTCTGCAGAAAAGAGCCATCAGAGTCATATATGGCCTCCGCAGGCACGGCTCTCTAAGGGAAATGTTTAAAGATAACATCATGACGGTATCTTGTCAATACATCTATGAAAACATCTTATGCGTAAGGAAAAATCTACATCTTTTTAGTAAAAGAGGTGAAAGACACAATTAAATCACTAGAAATAGGGACCAATTATTTCAACCAGGTTTCAGGCTGGCTAAAGTAGACTCATCTTTCATGGGGTACTGTTTAAAATGTTACTGCTGTGTTATGGCTAAACTTGATGAGATGATAAGCCAAGGAGTTTGAATTTTGAAGAATTGGAAATACATTTTCGAACGTATGTAGCTAAACCAATAATTTGTGTAACTTTAACTCAAATTCCGTGTTCTAAAATATTACGACCAAATTTTTCTACTAAGTCATTCCACCGGCCATACAACGTGATTTATTTGAAGCAGTTGGTTATGTACCATGGTTGCACATTTAATTTGTAATATGCGCGCTACTTTTATTCACACCTATACCTTTTAGGATCACTTGTTCATGAAATTGCTCAATATTAACGAGATTTCAATTACTATACAAGGATACTTGAGCTTCTGAGCCAAACTCAAATTATAATAGGGATATCTGTACCACTTATCTATCATACTCCACGAGCTGCTCTGGAGCAGAAGTTCACGTCCTTGGTGCTGGTGCTCGGTATGGAGTCTTCCTTCTTCCAGCGCTTGGGGCAGTCGTTGGCCGTATGTCCCAGCTCATTGCGAACTGCTTTTCTGGCCAATTTACTTGGTATCTTCTCAATGAGTTGCCACACACGAATATCCGCTTCAGCTGCAGTTTCTTCATCACGGGTTGGGAGAACTTGGAAAACAGCATGTCCTTGATTGTTGCCCATGAGATCTTGTCAGATTATATCTCGGTAAGATACACAGCGGCACGGCCCTTCAGGGTATGTGTAGGCGCCAAAATCGGTCTATACCCTTTTTACTATCATTAGTGGACGGTGGATCCAATCCCACTTCTGATGTCGCAAAGGGTCTGACATCTTAAATGAAATTCAGAAATATCGCAGTAATCAACTTTTATTCCAACAGCTTGTTAATTATTGATTAAATAAATACTAGAATAATTCTAAGCGCTACAACATGTGCACCGGGCCGAGCCTGCGACAAGAATGATCCCCACCTCAGTGCGCGCTCGCTTATGTAGAGCGGCTTGAGTAGTGGGGAGAGTGGGGAGGCGTAAGTGACGCATTGCACTGCGTAACTCGGCCCGCTGCACGTGCTGTTTACAATGGTGACGCCGTCACGGCCATACTGACGTGCGGACGTCCTCGTGCGCGTAATCTCATCAAGCAGTATCTAAAAAGACAACGATATTATTCATGTTCGTTCATCCTGACTAGCAATCTGGGCCGGTTCACCCATTCAGAGAAAGCTTTTAATTCGGGACTGCGCATTATTGAGCCTTCAGGACTTAAGCAGTCTGGTCCGGTTAACCCCTTCAGAGTAAGCTTTTCATTCTGGACCGCTCGTTATTGAGCCTTCAGGACTTTAGCTATCTGGTCCGGTTAACCCCTTCAGAATAAGCTTTTACTTCTGGACCGCTCGTTATTGAGCCTTCAGGAATTTAGCAATCTTGTCCGGTTCACCCCTTCAGAGTTTGCCACTAATTCTGTACCGCTCGTTATTGAGCCTTCAGAACTCCTCCTATTTTTTCTCCCTTTTTTTTTTTCTTTCTCTTTCGTTTTTTTTTTCTCTATTTTTTGTCCTCTTATTTTTCTCTGTCCTCTTTTTTTCTTTCTCTTTTTTTTTTTTTTTTTATTCCTCTTTTTTTTTCTTGCTCACTTTTTATTCCCCTTTTATTTTTTTTATTCCAGCCATTTATCACTTAATGACCCTGCAAAACTATTATCCCCAGGACCAGTTATTGCTGACTCTACAGGGTCACCTCTTTTGCTAATTATTATGGCTACTTTAGTAACAATAGTAATTGAATCTGGATTAAAAGCCTGTTGATCTTCTTCTTCTTCGTGTCGCTGGCACGACTTTTCCCATATTTTGTTGGCCCAAAACTTCGCCACTTCCACGGCGTCATCGGTGGCAGCGCAGAGGTCACTTTGACTGCAAGTTTTGGGACACAGAGGGCAAAATAGAAGCTGGAGCATAGTTTGCGACATAGCTCCACATCCACATCCAGCTGCCATTCCATCGAGGTAGCCCCACTTTACTAGGTTGGGATTACATCTTCCCACTTGTGTCCGAAGACGGTTCAGGGACTTCCAAGTGAACCACGAAAGGTTACACCCTGCAGGAAGTTGCTCCTTTGGTGGTAGATAGTAAATGGGAGGGGGAATAGTGTCTTGCCACAGTTTGCAACGGGCGTCAGCCGGTTTTCCTGGTAGAGATACTGTCGATTTCAGGAAGCTGTGCCTGCTTTTAAGCCGTTGCGTTGGTAGTTATGAGCTTGAGCAAGTTCTTACGGGAGCAGACTTTTTTCTTAGTTTTGAGGCAATGGTTCTTAAATGTCGGCGCTTTATCAAGGGTGACACCCAAGTAGGTAGGGTTACTGCAGTGTTCAACGGTGACACATTGCCAATTGATATTCAGGGTGCGTCTTGCCGAATGGTTGCGGAGATGGAAAGCGCATGCCTGTGTTTTTGTGGGGTTTGGTCTGAGAGCGTTCTCAGTATAATACTTTCCAAGAACTTCTAGGCCTGCCTCTAAGATGTTTTCAGCGTCCCCAAATGTATTTGTTTGGGTAGCCAGGGCAAGGTCATCTGCGTATAGGAACCTCTCGCAATGTTCAACAGTAGGTTGGTCGTTGGTATAGATGTTGAAGAGAGTGGGCGCCATAACACTTCCCTGGGGCAGGCCATTCTTCTGTGATCTCCATCTACTTCTTTCTGAGTTTAAAAGGACTTGGTAACGTCGATTACGTAGCATCTCACCCAGTATCCGCATAAAACCCTGGTCTAAAAGACTGTTGATACAAAATGTTAACCAAGATGTTTAACACTTTCACTGGTAGGTGTTAAACGTGAGTCAGCAGACATTGTATCACTATCAATCGGTATAGTATCACTATTCACGGACATGGTATCTCTATTTGCCAAAGTTATATTGCTGTTAGGCATGGTTCTCGTGGCTTGTTTCGTGTATCAGGGTACCGTCATCATCACTACCCGCTGTCACGTCATCATAATTTTTCACGATATCTACCAGAACATTTTGATCATGAGATACTTCACATAAATTTTTATGAGAATATTTTATAGACCCTATTAGCCCCATTAATATATCTCAACTCGTTATGGTCACATCTGTATTATCATACGAACGCCCGTGATCAGCAATTACTCGTTTCGGCGCGCCAAACAAATGAACTGGATTTTAACTGCTTTAAGCCTTAGGGCAAAACGAACGCATGACTAAATGATAACAGCCGCACGGGTACATCGAAGGTTAAGCTACGCTTGCCGCGGTCGGTTCGTGGATGGGTGATTATCCATTACATATCGAAACCCCTGCGTGCCTCGGAACGCACATTAAGCCGTTGGTACCGGCAGACATTCGTAGATCTTTGACAGTCGTTACGGATAGTAAGAAGCCCAAAAGTCTGACAACCAGTCTTACCAAGGGGTATCGTGTTACCCAGTCATTGGGTTGAGGGGTCTCATAGGCAGTCGCTCCATGTAAAATACTGGTCTTTTGCTGAATTTGGTTAGACTGGAAGCCGACCCCAACATAGTTTGGAAAAGGCTAGGCAAATGAAGAGGGCAGAAACGAAATTTGTACAGCGCTTGTAACCACCAGACTAGTCTAACTTTAAGGTCGATTTTATCAAAGCTATTATATGAATGATCCCTTATGAACGCGTTTACCTTAAACAGGCACAGCATACTAACGCGACCACCAACATGAATTTAGCTAGCCAATATGATCGCTTGTGGTGCCAAGTAATAGTGGTTTCATTAATTATAAACCAACCACAAATGGTGTTATTTGCTGACGAAACTTATTTAAATTAATAGACGTGCATTAAATCTTGACGACGTACATAACGCCCTACTGCAGATCCAAAATTGGTTCACAGCTAATATTTTAGTATTCAATGGGAAAAAAAAACGAATTGTATAAGATTTACTTTACCGAATGTCAAAAGTACTAATTGTGAGATAGTATTGAATCAAGAGAAACTAGAATTTGTCGATAAAAGTGATTTCTTGGGATCACGCTCGACTCAAGACTTCAATGGGGTCCTTATTTAACATCCCTTGCAGGACGGCTAAGTTCAGCAGCATATGCTGTGAGAAAAATCCGTCAATTTACTGAAGTAGATACCGCAAGGCTAGTCTATTTTAGTTACTTTAATAGTATCATGTGTAGTATTTTACTCTGGAGACTCGCTGCAGACGTCGAATAATTTTTTTTTTCTGCAGAAAAGAGCCATCAGAGTCATATATGGCCTCCGCAGGCACGGCTCTCTAAGGGAAATGTTTAAAGATAACATCATGACGGTATCTTGTCAATACATCTATGAAAACATCTTATGCGTAAGGAAAAATCTACATCTTTTTAGTAAAAGAGGTGAAAGACACAATTAAATCACTAGAAATAGGGACCAATTATTTCAACCAGGTTTCAGGCTGGCTAAAGTAGACTCATCTTTCATGGGGTACTGTTTAAAATGTTACTGCTGTGTTATGGCTAAACTTGATGAGATGATAAGCCAAGGAGTTTGAATTTTGAAGAATTGGAAATACATTTTCGAACGTATGTAGCTAAACCAATAATTTGTGTAACTTTAACTCAAATTCCGTGTTCTAAAATATTACGACCAAATTTTTCTACTAAGTCATTCCACCGGCCATACAACGTGATTTATTTGAAGCAGTTGGTTATGTACCATGGTTGCACATTTAATTTGTAATATGCGCGCTACTTTTATTCACACCTATACCTTTTAGGATCACTTGTTCATGAAATTGCTCAATATTAACGAGATTTCAATTACTATACAAGGATACTTGAGCTTCTGAGCCAAACTCAAATTATAATAGGGATATCTGTACCACTTATCTATCATACTCCACGAGCTGCTCTGGAGCAGAAGTTCACGTCCTTGGTGCTGGTGCTCGGTATGGAGTCTTCCTTCTTCCAGCGCTTGGGGCAGTCGTTGGCCGTATGTCCCAGCTCATTGCGAACTGCTTTTCTGGCCAATTTACTTGGTATCTTCTCAATGAGTTGCCACACACGAATATCCGCTTCAGCTGCAGTTTCTTCATCACGGGTTGGGAGAACTTGGAAAACAGCATGTCCTTGATTGTTGCCCATGAGATCTTGTCAGATTATATCTCGGTAAGATACACAGCGGCACGGCCCTTCAGGGTATGTGTAGGCGCCAAAATCGGTCTATACCCTTTTTACTATCATTAGTGGACGGTGGATCCAATCCCACTTCTGATGTCGCAAAGGGTCTGACATCTTAAATGAAATTCAGAAATATCGCAGTAATCAACTTTTATTCCAACAGCTTGTTAATTATTGATTAAATAAATACTAGAATAATTCTAAGCGCTACAACATGTGCACCGGGCCGAGCCTGCGACAAGAATGATCCCCACCTCAGTGCGCGCTCGCTTATGTAGAGCGGCTTGAGTAGTGGGGAGAGTGGGGAGGCGTAAGTGACGCATTGCACTGCGTAACTCGGCCCGCTGCACGTGCTGTTTACAATGGTGACGCCGTCACGGCCATACTGACGTGCGGACGTCCTCGTGCGCGTAATCTCATCAAGCAGTATCTAAAAAGACAACGATATTATTCATGTTCGTTCATCCTGACTAGCAATCTGGGCCGGTTCACCCATTCAGAGAAAGCTTTTAATTCGGGACTGCGCATTATTGAGCCTTCAGGACTTAAGCAGTCTGGTCCGGTTAACCCCTTCAGAGTAAGCTTTTCATTCTGGACCGCTCGTTATTGAGCCTTCAGGACTTTAGCTATCTGGTCCGGTTAACCCCTTCAGAATAAGCTTTTACTTCTGGACCGCTCGTTATTGAGCCTTCAGGAATTTAGCAATCTTGTCCGGTTCACCCCTTCAGAGTTTGCCACTAATTCTGTACCGCTCGTTATTGAGCCTTCAGAACTCCTCCTATTTTTTCTCCCTTTTTTTTTTTCTTTCTCTTTCGTTTTTTTTTTCTCTATTTTTTGTCCTCTTATTTTTCTCTGTCCTCTTTTTTTTCTTTCTCTTTTTTTTTTTTTTTTTATTCCTCTTTTTTTTTCTTGCTCACTTTTTATTCCCCTTTTATTTTTTTTATTCCAGCCATTTATCACTTAATGACCCTGCAAAACTATTATCCCCAGGACCAGTTATTGCTGACTCTACAGGGTCACCTCTTTTGCTAATTATTATGGCTACTTTAGTAACAATAGTAATTGAATCTGGATTAAAAGCCTGTTGATCTTCTTCTTCTTCGTGTCGCTGGCACGACTTTTCCCATATTTTGTTGGCCCAAAACTTCGCCACTTCCACGGCGTCATCGGTGGCAGCGCAGAGGTCACTTTGACTGCAAGTTTTGGGACACAGAGGGCAAAATAGAAGCTGGAGCATAGTTTGCGACATAGCTCCACATCCACATCCAGCTGCCATTCCATCGAGGTAGCCCCACTTTACTAGGTTGGGATTACATCTTCCCACTTGTGTCCGAAGACGGTTCAGGGACTTCCAAGTGAACCACGAAAGGTTACACCCTGCAGGAAGTTGCTCCTTTGGTGGTAGATAGTAAATGGGAGGGGGAATAGTGTCTTGCCACAGTTTGCAACGGGCGTCAGCCGGTTTTCCTGGTAGAGATACTGTCGATTTCAGGAAGCTGTGCCTGCTTTTAAGCCGTTGCGTTGGTAGTTATGAGCTTGAGCAAGTTCTTACGGGAGCAGACTTTTTTCTTAGTTTTGAGGCAATGGTTCTTAAATGTCGGCGCTTTATCAAGGGTGACACCCAAGTAGGTAGGGTTACTGCAGTGTTCAACGGTGACACATTGCCAATTGATATTCAGGGTGCGTCTTGCCGAATGGTTGCGGAGATAGAAAGCGCATGCCTGTGTTTTTGTGGGGTTTGGTCTGAGAGCGTTCTCAGTATAATACTTTCCAAGAACTTCTAGGCCTGCCTCTAAGATGTTTTCAGCGTCCCCAAATGTATTTGTTTGGGTAGCCAGGGCAAGGTCATCTGCGTATAGGAACCTCTCGCAATGTTCAACAGTAGGTTGGTCGTTGGTATAGATGTTGAAGAGAGTGGGCGCCATAACACTTCCCTGGGGCAGGCCATTCTTCTGTGATCTCCATCTACTTCTTTCTGAGTTTAAAAGGACTTGGTAACGTCGATTACGTAGCATCTCACCCAGTATCCGCATAAAACCCTGGTCTAAAAGACTGTTGATACAAAATGTTAACCAAGATGTTTAACACTTTCACTGGTAGGTGTTAAACGTGAGTCAGCAGACATTGTATCACTATCAATCGGTATAGTATCACTATTCACGGACATGGTATCTCTATTTGCCAAAGTTATATTGCTGTTAGGCATGGTTCTCGTGGCTTGTTTCGTGTATCAGGGTACCGTCATCATCACTACCCGCTGTCACGTCATCATAATTTTCCACGATATCTACCAGAACATTTTGATCATGAGATACTTCACATAAATTTTTATGAGAATATTTTATAGACCCTATTAGCCCCATTAATATATCTCAACTCGTTATGGTCACATCTGTATTATCATACGAACGCCCGTGATCAGCAATTACTCGTTTCGGCGCGCCAAACAAATGAACTGGATTTTAACTGCTTTAAGCCTTAGGGCAAAACGAACGCATGACTAAATGATAACAGCCGCACGGGTACATCGAAGGTTAAGCTACGCTTGCCGCGGTCGGTTCGTGGATGGGTGATCCATTACATATCGAAACCCCTGCGTGCCTCGGAACGCACATTAAGCCGTTGGTACCGGCAGACATTCGTAGATCTTTGACAGTCGTTACGGATAGTAAGAAGCCCAAAAGTCTGACAACCAGTCTTACCAAGGGGTATCGTGTTACCCAGTCATTGGGTTGAGGGGTCTCATAGGCAGTCGCTCCATGTAAAATACTGGTCTTTTGCTGAATTTGGTTAGACTGGAAGCCGACCCCAACATAGTTTGGAAAAGGCTAGGCAAATGAAGAGGGCAGAAACGAAATTTGTACAGCGCTTGTAACCACCAGACTAGTCTAACTTTAAGGTCGATTTTATCAAAGCTATTATATGAATGATCCCTTATGAACGCGTTTACCTTAAACAGGCACAGCATACTAACGCGACCACCAACATGAATTTAGCTAGCCAATATGATCGCTTGTGGTGCCAAGTAATAGTGGTTTCATTAATTATAAACCAACCACAAATGGTGTTATTTGCTGACGAAACTTATTTAAATTAATAGACGTGCATTAAATCTTGACGACGTACATAACGCCCTACTGCAGATCCAAAATTGGTTCACAGCTAATATTTTAGTATTCAATGGGAAAAAAAAACGAATTGTATAAGATTTACTTTACCGAATGTCAAAAGTACTAATTGTGAGATAGTATTGAATCAAGAGAAACTAGAATTTGTCGATAAAAGTGATTTCTTGGGATCACGCTCGACTCAAGACTTCAATGGGGTCCTTATTTAACATCCCTTGCAGGACGGCTAAGTTCAGCAGCATATGCTGTGAGAAAAATCCGTCAATTTACTGAAGTAGATACCGCAAGGCTAGTCTATTTTAGTTACTTTAATAGTATCATGTGTAGTATTTTACTCTGGAGACTCGCTGCAGACGTCGAATAATTTTTTTTTTCTGCAGAAAAGAGCCATCAGAGTCATATATGGCCTCCGCAGGCACGGCTCTCTAAGGGAAATGTTTAAAGATAACATCATGACGGTATCTTGTCAATACATCTATGAAAACATCTTATGCGTAAGGAAAAATCTACATCTTTTTAGTAAAAGAGGTGAAAGACACAATTAAATCACTAGAAATAGGGACCAATTATTTCAACCAGGTTTCAGGCTGGCTAAAGTAGACTCATCTTTCATGGGGTACTGTTTAAAATGTTACTGCTGTGTTATGGCTAAACTTGATGAGATGATAAGCCAAGGAGTTTGAATTTTGAAGAATTGGAAATACATTTTCGAACGTATGTAGCTAAACCAATAATTTGTGTAACTTTAACTCAAATTCCGTGTTCTAAAATATTACGACCAAATTTTTCTACTAAGTCATTCCACCGGCCATACAACGTGATTTATTTGAAGCAGTTGGTTATGTACCATGGTTGCACATTTAATTTGTAATATGCGCGCTACTTTTATTCACACCTATACCTTTTAGGATCACTTGTTCATGAAATTGCTCAATATTAACGAGATTTCAATTACTATACAAGGATACTTGAGCTTCTGAGCCAAACTCAAATTATAATAGGGATATCTGTACCACTTATCTATCATACTCCACGAGCTGCTCTGGAGCAGAAGTTCACGTCCTTGGTGCTGGTGCTCGGTATGGAGTCTTCCTTCTTCCAGCGCTTGGGGCAGTCGTTGGCCGTATGTCCCAGCTCATTGCGAACTGCTTTTCTGGCCAATTTACTTGGTATCTTCTCAATGAGTTGCCACACACGAATATCCGCTTCAGCTGCAGTTTCTTCATCACGGGTTGGGAGAACTTGGAAAACAGCATGTCCTTGATTGTTGCCCATGAGATCTTGTCAGATTATATCTCGGTAAGATACACAGCGGCACGGCCCTTCAGGGTATGTGTAGGCGCCAAAATCGGTCTATACCCTTTTTACTATCATTAGTGGACGGTGGATCCAATCCCACTTCTGATGTCGCAAAGGGTCTGACATCTTAAATGAAATTCAGAAATATCGCAGTAATCAACTTTTATTCCAACAGCTTGTTAATTATTGATTAAATAAATACTAGAATAATTCTAAGCGCTACAACATGTGCACCGGGCCGAGCCTGCGACAAGAATGATCCCCACCTCAGTGCGCGCTCGCTTATGTAGAGCGGCTTGAGTAGTGGGGAGAGTGGGGAGGCGTAAGTGACGCATTGCACTGCGTAACTCGGCCCGCTGCACGTGCTGTTTACAATGGTGACGCCGTCACGGCCATACTGACGTGCGGACGTCCTCGTGCGCGTAATCTCATCAAGCAGTATCTAAAAAGACAACGATATTATTCATGTTCGTTCATCCTGACTAGCAATCTGGGCCGGTTCACCCATTCAGAGAAAGCTTTTAATTCGGGACTGCGCATTATTGAGCCTTCAGGACTTAAGCAGTCTGGTCCGGTTAACCCCTTCAGAGTAAGCTTTTCATTCTGGACCGCTCGTTATTGAGCCTTCAGGACTTTAGCTATCTGGTCCGGTTAACCCCTTCAGAATAAGCTTTTACTTCTGGACCGCTCGTTATTGAGCCTTCAGGAATTTAGCAATCTTGTCCGGTTCACCCCTTCAGAGTTTGCCACTAATTCTGTACCGCTCGTTATTGAGCCTTCAGAACTCCTCCTATTTTTTCTCCCTTTTTTTTTTTCTTTCTCTTTCGTTTTTTTTTTCTCTATTTTTTGTCCTCTTATTTTTCTCTGTCCTCTTTTTTTTTTCTCTTTTTTTTTTTTTTTTTATTCCTCTTTTTTTTTCTTGCTCACTTTTTATTCCCCTTTTATTTTTTTTATTCCAGCCATTTATCACTTAATGACCCTGCAAAACTATTATCCCCAGGACCAGTTATTGCTGACTCTACAGGGTCACCTCTTTTGCTAATTATTATGGCTACTTTAGTAACAATAGTAATTGAATCTGGATTAAAAGCCTGTTGATCTTCTTCTTCTTCGTGTCGCTGGCACGACTTTTCCCATATTTTGTTGGCCCAAAACTTCGCCACTTCCACGGCGTCATCGGTGGCAGCGCAGAGGTCACTTTGACTGCAAGTTTTGGGACACAGAGGGCAAAATAGAAGCTGGAGCATAGTTTGCGACATAGCTCCACATCCACATCCAGCTGCCATTCCATCGAGGTAGCCCCACTTTACTAGGTTGGGATTACATCTTCCCACTTGTGTCCGAAGACGGTTCAGGGACTTCCAAGTGAACCACGAAAGGTTACACCCTGCAGGAAGTTGCTCCTTTGGTGGTAGATAGTAAATGGGAGGGGGAATAGTGTCTTGCCACAGTTTGCAACGGGCGTCAGCCGGTTTTCCTGGTAGAGATACTGTCGATTTCAGGAAGCTGTGCCTGCTTTTAAGCCGTTGCGTTGGTAGTTATGAGCTTGAGCAAGTTCTTACGGGAGCAGACTTTTTTCTTAGTTTTGAGGCAATGGTTCTTAAATGTCGGCGCTTTATCAAGGGTGACACCCAAGTAGGTAGGGTTACTGCAGTGTTCAACGGTGACACATTGCCAATTGATATTCAGGGTGCGTCTTGCCGAATGGTTGCGGAGATGGAAAGCGCATGCCTGTGTTTTTGTGGGGTTTGGTCTGAGAGCGTTCTCAGTATAATACTTTCCAAGAACTTCTAGGCCTGCCTCTAAGATGTTTTCAGCGTCCCCAAATGTATTTGTTTGGGTAGCCAGGGCAAGGTCATCTGCGTATAGGAACCTCTCGCAATGTTCAACAGTAGGTTGGTCGTTGGTATAGATGTTGAAGAGAGTGGGCGCCATAACACTTCCCTGGGGCAGGCCATTCTTCTGTGATCTCCATCTACTTCTTTCTGAGTTTAAAAGGACTTGGTAACGTCGATTACGTAGCATCTCACCCAGTATCCGCATAAAACCCTGGTCTAAAAGACTGTTGATACAAAATGTTAACCAAGATGTTTAACACTTTCACTGGTAGGTGTTAAACGTGAGTCAGCAGACATTGTATCACTATCAATCGGTATAGTATCACTATTCACGGACATGGTATCTCTATTTGCCAAAGTTATATTGCTGTTAGGCATGGTTCTCGTGGCTTGTTTCGTGTATCAGGGTACCGTCATCATCACTACCCGCTGTCACGTCATCATAATTTTCCACGATATCTACCAGAACATTTTGATCATGAGATACTTCACATAAATTTTTATGAGAATATTTTATAGACCCTATTAGCCCCATTAATATATCTCAACTCGTTATGGTCACATCTGTATTATCATACGAACGCCCGTGATCAGCAATTACTCGTTTCGGCGCGCCAAACAAATGAACTGGATTTTAACTGCTTTAAGCCTTAGGGCAAAACGAACGCATGACTAAATGATAACAGCCGCACGGGTACATCGAAGGTTAAGCTACGCTTGCCGCGGTCGGTTCGTGGATGGGTGATTATCCATTACATATCGAAACCCCTGCGTGCCTCGGAACGCACATTAAGCCGTTGGTACCGGCAGACATTCGTAGATCTTTGACAGTCGTTACGGATAGTAAGAAGCCCAAAAGTCTGACAACCAGTCTTACCAAGGGGTATCGTGTTACCCAGTCATTGGGTTGAGGGGTCTCATAGGCAGTCGCTCCATGTAAAATACTGGTCTTTTGCTGAATTTGGTTAGACTGGAAGCCGACCCCAACATAGTTTGGAAAAGGCTAGGCAAATGAAGAGGGCAGAAACGAAATTTGTACAGCGCTTGTAACCACCAGACTAGTCTAACTTTAAGGTCGATTTTATCAAAGCTATTATATGAATGATCCCTTATGAACGCGTTTACCTTAAACAGGCACAGCATACTAACGCGACCACCAACATGAATTTAGCTAGCCAATATGATCGCTTGTGGTGCCAAGTAATAGTGGTTTCATTAATTATAAACCAACCACAAATGGTGTTATTTGCTGACGAAACTTATTTAAATTAATAGACGTGCATTAAATCTTGACGACGTACATAACGCCCTACTGCAGATCCAAAATTGGTTCACAGCTAATATTTTAGTATTCAATGGGAAAAAAAAACGAATTGTATAAGATTTACTTTACCGAATGTCAAAAGTACTAATTGTGAGATAGTATTGAATCAAGAGAAACTAGAATTTGTCGATAAAAGTGATTTCTTGGGATCACGCTCGACTCAAGACTTCAATGGGGTCCTTATTTAACATCCCTTGCAGGACGGCTAAGTTCAGCAGCATATGCTGTGAGAAAAATCCGTCAATTTACTGAAGTAGATACCGCAAGGCTAGTCTATTTTAGTTACTTTAATAGTATCATGTGTAGTATTTTACTCTGGAGACTCGCTGCAGACGTCGAATATTTTTTTTTTTCTGCAGAAAAGAGCCATCAGAGTCATATATGGCCTCCGCAGGCACGGCTCTCTAAGGGAAATGTTTAAAGATAACATCATGACGGTATCTTGTCAATACATCTATGAAAACATCTTATGCGTAAGGAAAAATCTACATCTTTTTAGTAAAAGAGGTGAAAGACACAATTAAATCACTAGAAATAGGGACCAATTATTTCAACCAGGTTTCAGGCTGGCTAAAGTAGACTCATCTTTCATGGGGTACTGTTTAAAATGTTACTGCTGTGTTATGGCTAAACTTGATGAGATGATAAGCCAAGGAGTTTGAATTTTGAAGAATTGGAAATACATTTTCGAACGTATGTAGCTAAACCAATAATTTGTGTAACTTTAACTCAAATTCCGTGTTCTAAAATATTACGACCAAATTTTTCTACTAAGTCATTCCACCGGCCATACAACGTGATTTATTTGAAGCAGTTGGTTATGTACCATGGTTGCACATTTAATTTGTAATATGCGCGCTACTTTTATTCACACCTATACCTTTTAGGATCACTTGTTCATGAAATTGCTCAATATTAACGAGATTTCAATTACTATACAAGGATACTTGAGCTTCTGAGCCAAACTCAAATTATAATAGGGATATCTGTACCACTTATCTATCATACTCCACGAGCTGCTCTGGAGCAGAAGTTCACGTCCTTGGTGCTGGTGCTCGGTATGGAGTCTTCCTTCTTCCAGCGCTTGGGGCAGTCGTTGGCCGTATGTCCCAGCTCATTGCGAACTGCTTTTCTGGCCAATTTACTTGGTATCTTCTCAATGAGTTGCCACACACGAATATCCGCTTCAGCTGCAGTTTCTTCATCACGGGTTGGGAGAACTTGGAAAACAGCATGTCCTTGATTGTTGCCCATGAGATCTTGTCAGATTATATCTCGGTAAGATACACAGCGGCACGGCCCTTCAGGGTATGTGTAGGCGCCAAAATCGGTCTATACCCTTTTTACTATCATTAGTGGACGGTGGATCCAATCCCACTTCTGATGTCGCAAAGGGTCTGACATCTTAAATGAAATTCAGAAATATCGCAGTAATCAACTTTTATTCCAACAGCTTGTTAATTATTGATTAAATAAATACTAGAATAATTCTAAGCGCTACAACATGTGCACCGGGCCGAGCCTGCGACAAGAATGATCCCCACCTCAGTGCGCGCTCGCTTATGTAGAGCGGCTTGAGTAGTGGGGAGAGTGGGGAGGCGTAAGTGACGCATTGCACTGCGTAACTCGGCCCGCTGCACGTGCTGTTTACAATGGTGACGCCGTCATATACAATGACGTGAGTATTTACTTGTAAAGTATTATGTTATTTTAATTATTGTGAATGTGAGGACTATGTGGGTCATTCTTTTTTTTCTCAGTTAATTTTAATCATGATCTGGCAGTTTGAGTAATTTATGCGGCCTACCTAAATGTCCTTTCTTTGGAATACGTTCCTTCCTTCCTTCCTTAAATCCTGACTTCCTGAGTTGAGCTGCATGATTACTGACAAATGCGTGCACTGACTGGTCCACTGAATCTGTGTGGTTCTAAAAGACCATTTCAGATACCAATATACATGGTCTTCACATGATCTGACCAAGATTACGTCTGAACTTTAAAAGAGACTGTGACCTCTGAGATTGTTTCGCCTTTTTCTCAGACTATTTAGATAGGAAACGCTAACCTCATCTAGTTTAAAAACTATGATTGACGAGTAAAAGTGTTTGTACAAACCTACTTACAAAAATAAAATCATTTATCATTTATCACCACTGCTCTGAAAACGGTGAAGGAAAACATCGTGAGGAAAACGGCATGTCCTACAAGCAAAAATTCGAATATATGTGACATCCGCCAATCCGCAATGGGCCCGCGTGGTGGATTATGGCCCACGCCCTTTCACCAAGAGGATGCCTGTGTCCCAGATGTGGGAACATTATAGGCTGATTATGTAGAGAGTGTAGAGACTAGAGGAGCTTTAATAAAAGGTTTTTTGACACTACACTCTTAAGTGGGTCAGCGAGAACTTTGAAGTTTGTTTGCGAACGAAATCGATCGATATAGAGCTGGTTTGCTATACGGATCAACACAAAGTGCTTTTGAGTCCATTAAAGAAAGGCTAATCGCTATTGGATTTAAAATCGAATCCGAAAATCTCTTCTTTATTTTCTTTGCAGCTTTGATAATATCTTGAAAGGAAGTAACTCTCGTATTTTTCTTCCCAGACTCCACCGTAATACCCATATTCTAAGTCATTTCCAACCGTAGACAGAGAAAAGCCATCGTCAAACTTACGTTATTATAATAATATTATAAAGAGGTTTTTTTTTGTTAATTAGTAAGTTTGTTTGTAGGGGTTGATCCCTAAATTACCGATCGGATTTGAAAAAATCTTTTTGGATTTGATAGCCCAATTCTTGAGGAAGGCTATACGCTATTTAACATTACGCTATGACCCTTAAGAGCCGAGCAAAATAAAAAAGTACAAAAGAACGCAAAGCGACGACAAAGTGATAACGCGGGTGGGTAGGTGATGCGATGCGACTGGGTGGGTCGCGGGAACAAGAAATTTCACATGGACAAAGTCGCGAGCAGAAGCTAGTTTTTCATATTTGGATTAGGTATACATTCATTTCGGCACTTTTATCAATAAGAATTTGAGGTTGTGGATAGTATTTTACGAATTTTCCCCGGGGGGCCCGTATCATTGATACAGCTGATACTTACTGCGGTAGCTACATCCTTGAAAAACAGCTAAGCTAAGCAGCTAAAGAGTCTACAGCTAGATTATACCATGATTATCTGGTACATGATTATTATAACATGATTATAATAACATGATTATTATAACATGATTATTATATCATGATTTCATGGTACATGATTATTATAACATGATTATCTGGTACATGATTATTATAACATGATTACATGGTACATGATTATTATAACATGATTACATGGTAAATGATTATTATAACGTGATTACATGGTACATGATTATTATAACGTGATTACATGGTACATGGTTACTTGATTAAGTTATTGCTTCGTTGGTCTAGTGGTTGCAATTGCTACTGCTGTGCATGAGGTCCTGGGTACGATTCCTGGGTCGAGCAAAGTGGTATTGGGCTTTTCCGTCAAGAATTTCTCAGTAGCAGCCCGGAGTCTGGATTTGTGCCCGGTTGATGGCAATTGGTTCGCCCCCATTACATGGGACTTAAACATAACTGGCGAAATATGAGTGTACTGGTACACCTCTGCGTAACCCTTCGGGGATTACAGACGTGATGTTATTTTATGATTAAATAATTATGCAAAATATTTATCCCTTGAGGTTGGCAAAAGATTCCTCACCTCCACTAAAGCTTGAGTTTCCTAGGAAAGCGGTCTCCGTAATATTCTAACGGCCGTCATGAAAACTGTAATTTTCACTAGTATTTGACACTAAGATGTCTCAAAGAGCTCTGTATTCGGACAGCCGTTATTATGTGACCGCCGTCCGCTTTCATAGAAAACAAAAGCTAAGGGCTTCGGTGTCCTAGACGAGCGGTGAGCGTCACATGCGTCCGTAATGTCCAAATAAAAATATTTTTTTGGCACCTTAAGGTAAATCCTCAACTGTAGCCCGCCAAATTCATATTTTCTTAGGATTTTTACAAATTGCTGCTCTGTTTTACGTCGTATGTTGATCGAAATGCTATTTGCGACTGTAGAAATGATATCATACATATCAATCGGCAAACTTTGTACTAAGAATTTATCAGAATAAAATTGGAAGGACATTCTTAGGTGGAACAAATTTACAGCAATCAGAAAAGAAAAATGAAAGTAAAATATATTTAGTAGTCACAGAAACACGTGCATACAAAAATATCAGATCGAATAATAAAGAAAAATAACTATTACTACCATTAGCCTGCATCATCCCACTGCTGGGCAAAGACCTCTTCCCATGACTTTTCAGCTCTTTCAATCCAGGGCTAAAGTGGACTACTGGTCGTTTGTTTTCTCTAGCTCGTCCCGCCATCTTCTCAGGGGCCTGCCGCGACCCCGGCAAAAAAAAAAATGTGTATATAATCCCGAATATAGAACAGAAATAGTCGACATCTCCATGTCGTGACTGTGACAAGAAGGCTTCCACTCAGCATGAGGCTGTGCTAGGGAGGACCAACAGCACAGCGCTGATTTTCAGTGGTCACCCGAAAATTAAGTACGGAAACCGAAAAAATAAGTTAAAATATACAGTACTCAGAATATACCTAACGCGAATATACCACTAATACGATATATGATAGACATAATAAATCCTAATAAATAACATGAAAGGTATATGTGCAGGGTGCGTCTCATAACGTATAAACTCATTTGGTCTCATTTTTATTATCGTTCGTAAGATATAATCAACGTGAGATATACCAACTGTTGAAATAATTCTTTACATATAACATTTATTTATTCTAAAACTTAATTAGTATAACGTTGTTTGATATAATGTTTATGTAATCGAAAATCATTTGGTCTAACGTTTAATATGTATATTGTTTATTTAATCGAAAATCATTAGGTCTAACGTTTAATATATATAAAAAACGTCATTATGGTTAACACCCCAACTCAGAGTACCCCGACTCGGATAGGTTAGGTTAGAAGGCTAAGGCGGGAGCGAAGCGGAGCGAAGCTCCCGCCTTAGCCTTCGTGGTTATTTTTTTTAAACCACCCAGAAATAGGAGCCCCGCGAAGCTGGGCTCCGTCGACCTATCTTAGCGCAGGTGGTAATCAGTTACTAGTTATGTTTAATATCGACTTAGGTTACTATTACCTATAACTACGATAGAACTTACAAAGAATAAAATCTATGTCTATGTAATTTTGCTTTGTGTTTTTAAGTAGGCGTTTTTATCATATTAGACCAAATAAGTTTTATATCTTTTGAGTAGTATGTCAAACGATTTTATATTTAATGTATGTTATGTCAAACGATGTTATATTTAATGTATGTTATGCTTATAAAAATTAGTTATTTTAAAATTATATCAATCGTTCATTATATTAACTAATCGCTATATTAAATAAAATTATAGGTTCCGTTGTTATATGTTGTTAATATTAGAGATTTTGTTGTTATATCATCTATTACTTACCCATATTTGCATGCATCACCGTCCATAAATATGAACCGAATAAGTATACAAAACACAAAACTTTCATGAAAAACAACCAATACAAGAAATTTCCCATTTATCTCAACAACGTCCCGCATACAGAATACAAGCAATCATTACTACAATACCGCAAAAATACAGATTAAAAGTGCATTCGAGTTGCATAACGAACAATCGGTATGACAAAACAGCATTCGTGAATGCATCGATTACGCAACTTAACGATCGATACGAATGAACGACGACGTCGCCTGCACTTGACGGTGGCTCAAGTGCGAGCGGTAGCGAATTTTTTTTTGTTTATTTTGCAATTATGATAAACTAGCTTTTGCCCGCGGCTTCGCTCGCATTAATTTAGAATTTGACAATCAATTCGGGCTGTTCAGGGAATTATAGTTAGGAGGATGAAACGCCCGTCTATCGACACTCTAGACTCACAAAATATATTAAGTACTTAAATTAAAAATAAAAAAGCTCTTAACACACTACTAAAATTTCTACAATAATATTATTAAATCATGATTCGAAAGACACGTGGCGCCATCTATTATCATAAGAACGTTATTGTTGATTTCCTCGGGAACAGTACTTTTTTCGGGATGAAAGGTACTCTATGTCCGTTTCCGTACACCTGACAACGTATATGCAAAATTTCAGGATGATCGGTTCAGTGGTTTAGGCGTGAAAAGGTAACTAACAAACAAACAAACTTACTTTCGCATTTATAATATTAGTTAGGAAGTTAGGATAGGATTAGGAAGCTAGGAAGTTAGGATTAGGATTAGGATATGGCTGACTACTTAATACTTTGCGGAACACTAAACACCTCCACATGTAATAACAATAAAACTTCTATTGTGTCGCTTTTAATGTCCTTTAACTGATTAAAATAATGACAGTTCTGTTTAATAAAGCAGAGAACTATGAAAAAAAAACTACTACTACAAAACTGTCAGATTATTGAGTACCCGCCTGTCACCTGTCACCTATCGGTATTATTAAACAGGCCCCTCATTTAATTGATAGATAGTGGGGATAGCCGCCTGAACCTCCAGCAAAATCAAGAGGCTAAAAGATGAATCAGCAACTGAAGATAAAGTTGAGTGATGTACTTGCACTTTATAATTTTACCCGCAATGCAAGCTCGACTCGGCAGAAATTGGTATTGTGGCAGTACTTCCCGGAGCATTTCTAATTAAAAAAGACGCTCCCAACGTATTTTAGGGTAGCCGTAGACACGTAGCCCATCCCCTTGGCCAGACCTAGGAAGAAAATCTTAAGCTTACCTACTTGCATCAAATTTAATGACTATTCACGACCTTTACTTGATTTTTCGTCCATCTGGAACTAACCAATGCCAACGCTGCAACGCTCGACTATAAAGCAAAAAATTTAAGACTAAAATAACAAACCAACCCGCTTCAGCTTCTAAAGCACACTGCAATCCGCTTTCTGCCCCCACTTTTACTACGCTCAACGCGTTATGAAGGGTGAATCGACTTAATTGCAGTACTTCCGTTTTCATGGACTACTGCTTTTCATTTCTACCGATATATTAGCTGCTTTACGTCATTATTTCGATGTCGTGCAGAAAAATAAGGTCAAATTCTCGGTGCATTCGGAAATGGAGGTAGGTAATACGAGTAGCTGAACGATTTGGAGTGAAGTGCAGTAAAATTGAGCAAAATATTTCTTGTTTCTGGAAACTGAAGTTATTAAATGCAATTCAGTTGGAGTAAAAGCAGCTTGAATGAATCGCAGCTACTAACAATCGCATGGGTCGCTAGATTTAAGTGAACAGAATAATGAACACGATTAGCTGATGGATTTAAGACCACACTTTTTGTTTGAAGGAGACCAAATGACGAAAAATGGCAATCATTTCAATAGGAAAGAAAAAATCACCTTTACTATAGCCGAAAGGAAGTCTGAAAAAAGACGATTGAGAAACAAATGGCCATAAACAGAGACATTGGCGACAAGCATTTAATCAAATTTGTTGAAATACTCTACAGGATAAGCCAACAAAATTGACAATGAGCCAGTCATATTTCTTCTAAAACCGATAGCCATCGGGGCAGATGTGATCTTGAGCGTAGATTACAATGTGGATACATAATAATTACATATATCGATATTATTGTATATCTAGCAATTCACAGCTTATAAACACTGGATGATGAAACAGTATTCGATTGAGAATCCATACAGTAATTTCAAAAACATAATCGTTCTTTTGATAGTTCATTCCGGAAACTAACACAATCATACAACTCTTTTTATACCCCATAAAGCGTACTATAGCCACTATAATAACTAGTTAGAAGCCATTCGCACGAATCTAATCATTTTTTATCACAGTTTCCCAAGGAAAAATGTTATATCGTTGTTCATTGCACAACTCTTAATGTGGGTCATGTGAGATCTATTGTACGTTGGAAGAAAATTACGTAGATATTGTCTGATATTTTTCAATATACTGGGACTAGGAAAATATACATTATCGGGTATACGAAGTGCAACTGTCAATTATCTTCACGCGATTGAAATTGATGTGAAACATTGACCGACGAGGCTCTGAGAATTTATGTCTGGTTGGATTTTTATTCTATCGATTGGTCTGGTGTATTTCAACTATATATTTTCATTTAGAACCTTTCCTTGCTTTGTAGACTTTCTTTTTCCGTGTCTCATTCTAAAACACTACTGGTGGAGGCACTGATTCATTATTTGGAATCGGTAACACGCAGGGACTAAGGGTGGTGATCATCATCACCATCTCCCTAGACTTATCCCACCTATGTTGGGGTCGCTTCCAGTTTGACCGGATGCAGCTGAATACCAGGATTTACATGGAGCGACTGCCTGTCTGACCTCCACAACCCATTTACTGAGTAAAACGATACCCCTTAGTGAGACTGGTTGGTTGTTGGTTGATTGGTTGGTTGGTTGGCTGCGGTTAGTTGGTTGGTTGGTTGATTGGTTAACGTGGAGATCAATGTTCGTTTATTCCGTAAATAGAAGATAAGACAATGACAGGCTGGTATTATTATAATATCAATATTTTATTGTGTTTTAGAGTCAAGCCACTGTTATTACTATTACGTGAGTGCCAATAACCTTTGTAGAGTCAAATCGATTCGCTTTAAATTTTCACTTATTTTTGACACGCAATTTGATGAACTTTAAACCTTCTTGCATATTTGCTTTTTTCATAAGATCTTAAAATATCTTATGATAAAAGCAAACATGAAAGAAGGTTTAAAGTAGTAATAATAGTATGAAAAATCGCTTTTTATACCTGCTATTTGTCTATCTATTTGACCGCCTAGTTCTTCTAAACTATACAAAGGATTTTGGTGTTCACTGCCATTTATAGAATTTATTCCGGACGGTTTGTGTATAATACCTACATATTTTTTTATCTTTTATATAGTTCTGAAATTTCGTTGTTTTGAAGTAGTCACTAATAAAATAACTTATTCAGCTTTCATCGTGTATTTGACCTAATTCTAGGTGTTATGTACTACTATTAGGCATGAGTTTACATGTCACTGTATCATCATCATCTTTATTAGCCTACATTCGTCCACTGCTGGATGTAGGCCTCTCCTAGTGAACGCTACTGAGTCCGATCTTCGGCTCTCCTCATCCAGTCTCTGCCAGCCGCCTTTCGCAAGTCGTCGCTCCACCTGACCGGCGAGCGTCCCACACTACGTTTGCCTAAACGCGGTCTCCACTCTAGAACTCGTTTGCCCCAACGATTGTCGGTTCAGCGAGAGATGTGACCAGCCCATTGCCACTTCAGCTTGCTTAGTCTTTGGGCTATGTCGGTTACCTTGGTTCTCTGCTGGATAACCAGTTATTGTAAAAAAAGTGTCAGTTACCGTACCGTTCTATGAATCACAGAATTCACAATTTCATAACCCTGGCATGAACCCGTAATGATGTCTCTGTCAACTCGCTAACTTTACCACGTTCCCCTTTCAACTTCCGAATCAACACCGGAATATAAACTGCTCTTTTTAATTCAGTCGTCACAACACCACACTTAAAGTAATCATAATTTCATTTAAAATGCACTATTTATGCAGTTACTTCATTAGCGCGAAAAAGCCAGTTCAAAAATGTAAAGTTGTTTCTGAAAAAGAGTGTGTAAATGGGTGTTTTTTATGCGGATTACTTCTCGGAATCCTGTGTGCTCTAGTATTTTAAATGTTTGCTTACATTCTTATGAGGAAGTAAGTAAAGTTAGCAGAATATCATGTATAAATAATTCTTTATCAGGCGACTGGGGAACGGTGGAACCCTGTGTCTGTCATAGTGTTATGTCGGATTTTTCTATTAGCAAGAAAATCCGAGGTGGACAACCGAAACACTGATTTGTACCCAGTTAGTACAAAAAACCAATCGTTAATTTTTAATACCGATTGATTCGTATCGTAACTAAACGTTGCTAACGTGTAATAAGTCTACTATGTATGTCAATATAAGTCGTAATTTTAACCCTTAAAGTACATAATCCGCCTATGACTTTCCCACTGGTGGGACACAGGCCTCTCTGTGAAAGTGTCTGGCTCGTAATCCACCACACGGGCTCAGACCAAGTTGGTAGATGTAATGAAAGTGAATCATACAGTAACTGTTGGTATTTTATATATATCCGTCAGAACTATACCCCTGAACTATCTTCAGGGAGAATCTGTCTCTAATCTAGGACCAATATCAAACTTCTATCACATAAACATTGTTCCTATCCACAGCCTTATTCTAATAGATGATGTGATTGTCCCACATCGTCTGTTCGCGTTTTATCGACTAACCCGTACCGACTCCATTTTCCTTTACAATGTACGGTATTACATGTTTATGTAATCGCAAACGGAATGAGATTGCATGTCTGCTAGCATGGCTTAGGACAAAGAACAGGGAAGTTGCAGAAAACTTAGAGAAAAAAACGATTGAATTTCATTCAAGTTAGTTGATGTTTTGTGGTGAAATACGAAGACTTTTAAAGCATTTATTGGATATCTGAAATTTCTTTTAAATTGCTCCTGTTGCCTTCAGTAGAATGCTAGCAGATTTTTTTCCCAAAAATAATATGAAATAAAACCCTTAAAAATGCATTAATTAATAATTATTGTTTATTTTTGTGAACAATGAAATAAGTTAAATTTAATTGAGTACATGAATAATGAAAAATTGCGAACATTAATGACATTATCCGACGAGCTCTTGTCACCGTCGGCGTTCCAGCTGTATTAGAACCTAATGGCTTGGCACGCGACGATGGCAAGAGACCGGACGGCATGTCTTTATTTCCTTGGAAGGTGGGTAGGCCTTTAGTGTGGGACGCAACATGTGTCGATACTCTTGCGCCATCCCATCTTCCTGTCTCGGCTTGCTGTGCTGGCGCCGCTGCTGCGGCTGCAGAAAACCTCAAGCGGCGTAAGTATAACAACCTTGTCGGTAATTATATTTTCGAGCCGTTTGGGGTTGAAACCCTCGGGCCGTGGGGTCCGAGTGCCCATATTTTATTTAAGGAAATCTCCAAACGCCTGTTTGACACTTCTCGTGACCCAAGAGCTGGCTTTTTCCTAGGCCAGAGGCTAAGCATTGCCATACAACGTGGCAATGCCGCCAGTCTCTTGGGTACATTACCAGTCGACAGCGATGCGGAGGAATTTTTTGACGCCATTTTTTAGTTTGTTACTAGTTTTAGTTAGGTTAGGTTAATTAATTAGATATAAGTTGTTATTCATGTACTCAATTAAATTTAACTTATTTCATTGTTCACATTAATTAATTAAAGCTTTTACTAAAATGAAAATGATGCCGATGATGCCTTGGTGATATCCTCATTAAGATCATGTTTTGCTTATGCAATCTCAAGATGTATTTTAAGACGATGAAATGGGCACGCCCCTTCCATCATTAACACCTCATCCATCGCTTTTCATGAGGAATGATCGAGATCAAGAGAAGGTCAATCAGCAATAAAAAAAAAACATTCTGCAAATAACTTTTACAATATTTAACACAACTAATTGTTTGAACTAGGTACTAAATTAAATGAATAACTAACTATACAAATAAATACAAAACAAAAGGACACTTAAGCGTTGAAGTACTCGTCCGCATCGCTGTCATCCCGAAACGTGCCCAGAAGACTGGCAGGATATCGAAAAGGATCTGTCAATAGCCATTTAAAAAAAATAAAAATAAAATAAGCTAGATGCTGTAGATACCAGTACTCTTAGAGGAGTTCCCTCTTGCAAAAACATTACTATCTCCTTGGCTGCAAAGACTAGGCTATCTTTATCGAATCAACGTATTGTCTTGTTATTGTAATATAGTTAAAAAAACAAACTGACAACTTTGATGGCTAAGTGGGTGAGATGATATCTAAGCAGTAAATCATGACAGCACCTTGAGTAAAAACAGAATTAAATGAAACTTCTTTCCCCGACATTTCAATACGTACAGGGATTTGCAATTGTGGACATTGTTGGCTATTATTGCACCGTATACGTTGAATTTAACCTATTCGCTGGAACTTCTGACAATAAATGCTCAGAAATACTATTGTTTCTTTTCAAAGTGTCTTCGATTTTGTCCAAACATACGGTTTGAATAGTTTATCGGGTCGCGTTTGACGCTCGCTTTTAGGTTGGGTTTTATTCTAGGGCACAAGGTTTAGTATCTATGATTTTTATCCGTTCTTTTGTTTACTGTTTATGGAAAGTTTTATGTAAGTCTTGAGGCACCTGTCCCTACGTCCGACAAGGAAGCCAATGCACTAGCTATCTACGAGTTACTCGCTCAAGAAACGTACAAAAGATTGTGGGTTACATACAAGAGATACATATATTAATTGTTGATCGCTGACTGTTCACACCACCAGCGAGTACTCGTTACTCGCAGGGCTACAAGAGCTATCAAAGAGAAAGTACTTGCTCAGCGATGCTATATTGGCGGGACGAACACTTGCTGAGAGACTCACGCTTGGTATATACGCAGACCAGCGAGAAAACACTTGTCGCCGTCGCACGTCGCTCACTCGCTCCTCTTTAGTAGTTGTAGTTAGGTGGGACAGGTGCCGGGTATGGTTTACAACTTAGGTCAAGCATCAGTAGCAGTAACTTAAAAGGTTTGCTAGATTAATGCAGTATTTGGATTCCCGCTTCAATTTTCTAAAGGCTCCTTCAAACAAGCGCACTATGCGACGTGACACAAAAGCACGACAAGTGCTGCCTTTGCGTCGCGTGCGATTCACGTCACGTGTCGCGTCTGTTTGAGGAGTCCTAATTTTTACATAATTTGATTTAACTCTCTTGTCTTTCAGGCATTAATTTGGCTGTCGATGTCGCAAGAAATTATATTAAGTATTGGATGTATTGTGGACTAATTTAAAATTATTTATTTTTTTATTCACAATTATAACGCCAAAAATAATCCTATGTACTGCTGGAGCCTATGTATACTTCGATAGGCTTAGCAAAATTTAAGCATTGCTCCTCCTCTCTACTTTCGCGTATGAAAAATACACATCGAATAAACCACTCCATAAAAAAATAAAATTATTCTTTATTTGCTGTGTTTAGACTATACCAGGTATGGGCTAAAATAACCATAAACTGAGTCCCAAAAAACAGCAAAGAGCAACGCGGCAGGGCCAGCATTGCGGGACGAACTCGACCTTTTTTCATGAGGATTGGCCACAAACAGCAGAAGACATGGATAACTGGAAGGAAAGAACGGAGGCCTTTGCCCTGGCTGATAATATAATAGACTATACCTAGTCAACCAAACATAGTCACAGTATAAAAACTAGAATAAAAAATAACCTTTACAAACTATGATTTAAAGCCTTTATCGTGGCAGACCGAGAGAAATATGACGCTACAATAAAGAGAATCTTACTTCAGTATGGTACCCTAAGGGACATTTTTTCCTTTATGGAATATTTACACTGGGATTTTACTGAGAATGTAGGGTTAATAAAAATAGCGTGGAGTAAATGTGGTGTGGTTTGTAGATGTGAAATGAAGTTCTTACAAGTATTTACCGATTCCTCTTTCTTGGTATTGCAGATTGATGCTATAAACTAATGTGGGCCCTACGAGTATAACCTAACCGACTACTATAACCTAACCAACTACCCACCACCAACCACCACTACTACTACTAACCACCAACTAAGCCAACAATATAAAAATACCCTGAGAAAGTGCTACAGAATTATGTAAAAGTGCAAATTTACACTTTTCTTAGTTATAACATCATCTATCACGAAAATAATAAATTAGAGTCTGTTGTTAGACTCTAATTCCTACTACTAAATACTTAGTACTAGTTAATAATTGACTAATAAATTGCTTATTAGTCAATTAGGCTTTAGTCTTTGTTACTGAATCAATAGTATTTTTTTGTGTAATATGGATATGAAATATGTCTAGTGTTTTTTTGTGTCGTAGCAAGTGGCGTCCTGTAGTTTCTGCCTACCCCCATGGGAAGAAGGCGTGAGTTTATGTATGCATGAATATGAAAATTAATCAAATAATAGTTTGATTATTGACTGATTTAATAAATTATGAACCGGTTCCTACAAAGTACCAATAGTTACTGCTGTATGTATTTATTTCGAAGAACATATTTAACTACATATATTGAATTCCTCTTAAATTACAATAGTATTTACAATTAAAATATAATAACCTAACCTAACTAAAACTAAACAACTATACAACGTGGCAATGCCGCCAGTCTCTTGGGTGTTGGTTGTGGTCTTGGTTACCAGTTGACAGCGATGCGGAGGAATTTTTCGACGCCATTTTTTAGTTTGTTAATAGTTTTAGTTCGAAGAACTTGATTAGCTTATATTATTAAAAAAAATATTTTACTTAGCGCCGCAATATCTACAGCTAACATGAACTACATAACTTAACATCACGCCTGATTTCCCCGAAGTGTTATTTAGAGGTGTACAATTGTACACAGTACCTACCTACAACCACATTTCTCCTGTTCTGTTTCATTCCCATGAAAAGGGGGCGAACCTATTGCCATCAACTAGCCATAAATCCAGGCTGCTATGGAGAAATTTCTGATGGAAAAACCCAATAACATTTTGCCTGACCGGCGCATCGAACTCAGGACCTCAAGCCCAGCAGTTGTGCTTACGATCTCACACAACGAGGCGGAATGTTCCCTGATCAAAGACTTTATCGAACTTACAAAACTTTGGATCTAACTCAGTAAATGTGTGCCACATTTTCGTTGCTTGGTACTATAAGCTTGACCGATACCACTGTACCGCGCCTTAGGTATGCGCGGCGAGGCGGGGAGCGGGACACTGTGAGTGTTGACGAATGAGCAGCCTGCACTGCCCCCCCGTCTCGCCGCGCACATACCTAAGGCGCGGTACAGTGGCATCGGTCACACTATAATTATCACAATCCGTATAAAGACTCCTTCAAACAGGCGCGACAAGCGACGCGACAGAAAGGCATCGCCTGTCGCGCGACGAGTGGTGCCTTAGCGTCGCGTGCGATTCACGACACGTGTTGCGCCTGTTTGAAGGAGCCTTAACGAATTACAACTTCTCTGTACCTACAACGCCCGGTAACTCAAACATTTCGTTCAAATACCGAGACGTTAATTAATAACAACCAGTAACCATCAATTCAGTATTCATGTCAGTAGTACAGATGAGTGCAGCTGGTTAATAACAAGCTGGCTTCAATTACAAAGCGGTGCCCTATCCTAGTGTGTGTTGATGATGGTACAAGTTATAAGAATCGCCTCGATTCGAACCGCTATGACGCTGTCACAAAGCGTGAGTCATAATGTTCGTCTACTTGTTGTTGGACAAGAAATCTTTGCCTTGAATTACGAGGTGTCAAAGACATTTTCTTTAAAAAGAACAACGAGCATTCACTGTTTTTAAATTATGACAAAATAAACGACGAATCAATCAAATCATCATAGCGAACACTTTACTCGTAGTAAACGCTCACATAAATAAAATGTTGTTGAAATGTTCCAATGCTCCTGTTCAACCAATAACTCATGTCGTATGAATGCTCTGGTTTATCAGCGCATTGTGATAGATATTAAAATAGCCTCCACAAGTGACAATACACAAATATTCGTCCGGTGGACCCAGGGCTATACTCGAATCGCTTTAAAGTGGCAATAGCGGTCATCGACCCACCTATATTTTCTAGCGTTCTTTATTTCAGAAACTGAAACAGAGTCCGTTACCGTTCTAAATCAATATTTGTCTGATACATAGTGTATTGTTTGGGTTCCAATGGAAAGATATTGGGAAAGGGCAATGACCTCTATTACCACGCTAAAGCAAATGTAGTATAGACTATGACTCAGTGTGCGACACGGTGCACTATCATAGTATAAGGATTATGGTGCAAGCCATAAGATAATGTGCTCTATGCACCAGAGTGTGTGTTTTCTAACGGTAAACCAAACATATCCTTACCTCTTAGTATACTATACCACCCTTTGTAGTTCATCTACCCATCCCTTCACTCATCATTCATCATCCCTGGACTGTGGTTCTCCTTTAAGTCACCGAGTTTGTCATCTGCACCTTCTAACACAAATTTTACAAACACTGCTTTACAAATACCATACGTACACAATCACCCAATACAAATACATCCTTGGTGTTTAATAAAATTCTATCATAACATTCATTACATAATGCGCCATGTTTTATAATATTTATTGTTTAATCAATAAGTCAAAATGTCAAACCTACAGTTTTATGACAGCTGCGCGCACAGATCATTAAAGCCCGGCGGCGTATAAGTCGTTTCCCCGGAATGTTACCACGTTATAAATATTATGTTTATATACTTTTTGAACTAGGTTATAGTGTATTTATTTTATTTCTTATTTTTAATGTTAATTTTTAATTTTCGTATGCTGCACTGGTTGACGTCATCACGTCAGCGCCGGCTATCGCTGAAAACCAGCGCTGGGGCTCTGTCTCGCATAGGGTCGTAGCATTATGCTGAGCGATTGCCGTTTTGCGTGAATGTGACGCATATATTTCCCCAACTCGTTATTTTTTGTATTTGTGTGTTTTTTCTTTGCGTCATGTTTACCGCAAATAAATGTATTTTCTTTCTTCTTTCTTTCTTCTTTACCTTTTATACGCGTGGCCTTTCTTTGAGCTGAATCGAACAACATCATAATGCTGTCTGTGTTTTGCACCGTCTTTTAGGGGATTTGATATTTCCAAGCTATGTCTCTGAATAAAAAACCAATGTCCTTTATGTGCATCCACCACTTGCACAAATTGAAAAGCCTATATTTTCTTTCCTATCTCAAGCAAAAGTTTAAGAAGAAAGCGGATAAACGCTTTTTCTTTTCACTCATCCCAACACCTACAGTCCAGCTTCGTATCCATTAGCTGACGCACAGTATTGTTTACGGAAATAACAAGTTTCCATTGAAGCAACTCATTGTTGGGCACTCTAGTGCACTATATGGAAAAAATGACAATTAATCAACAGGAAAAACTATGAATGAGCAGAGAAACGGCGCATACGCAATCTGGATAATGAGTTGTGAAATGCGATGGCTGGAATCGCTGTGTTTTATAGATAATTTCTTCTGTTGCATGTCGGACTGCCTCATTGGTCTAGTGGTCGCAAGCGTTACTGCCGAGCATGAGATCCTGGGTTCGATTCCCAGGTCGAGCAAAGTGTTATTGGGTTTTACCATCAGGAATTTGTCAGTAGCCGCCTGGAGTCTGCATTTGTTCCCGGTTAATGACAATAGGCTGGCCCCCTATTACATGAGACTTGGACACCACGACGCTACACCAAAAGAATTACAGATATAAAATTGTAGAAATTTTATATAGGGTGACACAATGGGCGATGTTATCACTAAAAGCGATCTTGTACAGACAACCTTTGGATAGATTAAAGGAAGAAAGAGAGACAATACTGCAGGAAAGACTGGCATTAGCGACATAGACAACGCTCTACAAAGCCAACTTGTTCTAAATTTGAATATGTGTCACCAGAATTTGAGGTTTGACCTTGAGTTATTTTAGGTCCTTCCAGTCAAATCTGTTTGATAATGAACTAAATCAAATATGACGTTTTATTTTCAAAGTAAAATATTATGCCAAGACTTTGCATACATTTGGTATTACGTTGCTTTATAAATCAATGACAATAATCTTGACTAAGCCAAGTCTTCACAGTAAGACAAAGTACTTTTACGGTAATTACCTTTACCCTACCTAGCGTCCTAAATAGTTACGGTTTATAAGCAGTTCATTTAAGAAAAAACATCAATCATCAAAAACAGGACCAGGATATTTTGAAATAAAAGGTAACCTAGAAAATAAAATACACTTTGCAATAAATATACAATTTTTCTCACAAACTACAATTTATTTAGGTTCCTCTAACACAGTTCCTGTTTCCTCTGTATCGAATTGTTCAACTTTTCCGATTATCAATCTTTTAAATCGATTTTGTTATTTCTCTTTTATGAATCGAGAAGTAAACACGTTAGCGATACTTGCGATTCAGTTGAGGAATGATGCAATGGTTTTCATGTTGTTTATAGTTTCGATCATTTTAATGGTCCATGATAACTTAGAGGTTTTATGTATCTCTTTGAGCAGTGGTTGCGACTTATGAGTTGTAGTTCGTAGGTTCAAACCCAGACAGACGCTTTACTTTGTGTAAATTATTTCATCACCCCTGTTTTCAAAACGGTGAAGGAAAACATCGTGAGGAAGCGGCATGTCCAAGAACCAAAAAATCGATGACATGTGACATCTACCAACTCGCACTGGGCCCTCGTGGTGGATTATGGCCCACTCCCTCTCACAGAGAGGAGGCCTGTGTCCCAGCAGTGGGAACGTTATAGGCTGATTATGCTGTCTATCTCTTTTTATTTTCACGTGTCATGGGCTATACGAGAAAAGTTTACAGTCTTATATCCTCGGAAAAAAATTGTTGGTCAGCACGGTTTATAGCGATTTTGTCACCTAAAATAAAGACAGAATAGTTGAATTACAATAATTGGGCAAAATTATAAACTAATTTGAAAGAGTCATTGGACATTGGTTGTACGTGCGAGGACCGTTGGAAGACTGATGGCAAGTTAGGTTGATTAAGTTTAAATACCAGAAAAAAATTGGTACAACCATAGACTAGATTTCACAAGACGGGAAGAATGGCTTTCAATGAAGAAAGCTCGTATAAGAAAAGCTGAGGGTGATAATGAAAATAAAATTACTATGTGGCAGGTTTTATACCAGCAAACTTATAGTAAGTTCTAATAAACGTGTACCAAATTATTATATTATAAGCATTTGCCCGCGGCTTTGGTCGCGTTAATTTAGACTTTCGACTATCATTTCGGGTTATAATTCAATCATGATCGGAAGACACGTGGCGCCATCTATTATCATAAGAACGTAATTGTTGTTTTCCTCTGAAACAGTACTTTTTCTCGGGATGAAAGGTACCCTATGTCCGTTTCTGTACACCTGACATCGTATATGCAAAATTTCAGGATGTTCGGTTCACGGGTTTAGGCGTGAAAAGGTAACAAACAAACAAACTTACTTTCGCATTTATAAAATTAGTTAGGACTAGCTGCACCCCGCGGTTTCACCCGCAGAATTCTCGATCCCGTGGGAATATCGGGATAAAAAGTATCCTATATCCTAATCCAGGTCTACCCATGTGCCAAATTTTATCCAAATCCGTTCAGCCGTTTTAGCGTGATTGAGTAACAAACATCCAAATATCCACACTTTCACATTTATAATATTAGTAGGATAGTAGGATTAGGATTAGGAAGTTAGGATTTGGTTTTTTTCATATCATCATCAGTATCTTAATTTCAGCCGAAAAACGTCAACTGTTGGACATATAAGTCCCCGTCGCCACATCGACCGGTTCTTCACAAGGTCATCGGTCCACCTTGTGGGTGGCCTTCCAACGCTACGCCTTTCCGTACGTAGTAACCACTTCATCGGCCACCTGTTCTGTGAGAAATTTGCCCTGCCCCCAGGCAATATAGTTTGGTAATTCATCTGGATATGTCTGTTACCTTGGTTCTCCTACAGATCTGTTTTCCTCTTCCTATCTTATATCTAGATCATATTCAAAAATCTGAGTCAACTTTAACGTAACTAAATCAAATTAAGCTTCTTTGATCAACTTTATAAAATTATTTTGTTTTCGTGAAAAAGGTAACAGTTAGATTTTACTAAGGACAAAGTTTTAGAAGGAAAATTGCTAGGATTTTTGATTATTAAATGAAAGCAGAAATTGTTTATATTTGAACAGCCAATTGATTTGAACTAAAAAAGTATAAAGTTTTCGTTTAGGCTCGATTTTAGAACGTTGCTCAATTTTGTTTTCGCTAACAGATTTCTTTATGATTTCTTGCATGATTTTTCTGCCCCATTGTGTCACCCTATGTAAAATTTCTACATTTATATCTGTAATTTTTAGGGTGTACACAATTTTATCCTATTCTCACTAACATCATGTTTATAATCTAGATTTATAAATGAGGACTCTAATTTTTCGAGTTTCAATCGAGCACTCAGCGAAAATGCATCGAAACAAACGCAGTGCATCGAACGCAAGTACGCTCACTCACGCGTTTTGATCTTATTAGGGACACTACGTACTCAAAACTATTACCAAACATTTTACTAATAAGTTAGTGACATATTTTACAATTTTTTACCATTCTTTGTAACTAAGTGTTATAGTGATTCAATATAGCTATTTCCCTTATAATTCGAGACTTTAACTTTTACCATATATACCATTATCCTATTAATACCAGAAACGTGTGTTATGAAAAAAAAAGGTCACGATGGCGCCGAGCACTACTTTCTACACTAATAATAAACAGAACTTATTTGGAAGCTCACTTTAAGAACTATTGGAACTTTAAATTCATCTGATTTTCAAACATTAGCAAAAGTTTGCTTGCTTACTCACGTCACTTAGGGCCGGCGCACCTCTGGCGAGGTGCAACGCAGCGCATTCGTCACTGTCATTCAAATATCGACCTTGCATTAGTTGAAATATAGTTGAAAATAAATAAACTTCCATTAGCTGGAGAGCGCGTCTAAGCGGAAAGAGGCGCGCGTCTCAAATTATTTATCCTCGACTTTATTTCCAGGCATGCAACGTTGATATTTGTTAGGTAGTGACAACCGCGCCGCGCTGCGCCTCGCCAGAGATGTCAGCACCATTGACGGGGTCCGATAGGGCCGATGCCTGCCGGAGCTGCGGAATGTTCGAAAGAGTTACCGTGGCCCTGGCGCACAGGCAACTGAAGGAACACGGGTGGGTTTTAGTCAGTAAGAGTCTGACACGCCCTTCCGCTCCGCCCAGAGCGGAAGAGGTCATTTGATGATTTAACACCCAAAAAAAAAAAAAAAAAAAGGTGTACGCCGCGCGCCGGCCCTTACAAGGAATGTTCAGCTATGTCCAAATAGGTAATATCTACCAAATGAATTAGGACATTAATTTAACCGATTTCATATGTCATACCTATTGCCAAATTAATTAACCTGAACTACGCCATAAATACCTACGTAATATATACGCATCGTTCCACAAAATGGACCATAAACTCAAGTTTTGTCGAAGACATTCCAATCGTAAAGCAAAGGTAAACATCACATTCCACTGGCAAATTCCTATGGATTCACTGACGTCACAAACCCCATATCCCGCTCCTTACCTTATGGCCCGACTCAGATGAAGTTCGTTGGCGCATAAAAAGTCTATTTCCTAACATATAGTGATTTCCCCTTGCTTTATTGTTCTGTTTTGAACACAATATGAACTATTGTTTGGCGTAGATTGAATAGAAAAGCATGTACTTGTATTGTCTTGTCTTGTGATTGGACGGGGCTTTGGAGTATGCATAAGACAAGCTAAAGGCGGCTTATCCCATGATATTCAGTAGAAAGATCCAGTAGTTTTGTAATACAGGAACTTAATAATATTTATGTAGCGGTATCTACATCGCCACATGCGACCTATACGTCACACTGACGTCACGCAAAATCCTGCATCGCGCAAGCAGAGTTTACCGCGAAACTAGCATATATACAACGTCCCGACATCAATCGTCGGGCAGTTGCCCACCAGACTCGACACCCGTCTGGTCGGAGGATCCTCCCTTTTCTATGGAGGTTTGAGTGAACTTTACACCCTGTTCCTCATACCTCTATATTTATAACAATATAATATAATTATAATATTTTTGTAACAATTTAAAAGAGTGTCCTTGGAGTTTCTTGCCCGTTCTTCTCCATAGGTACCTGCTACTCTTTGGAATGAGCAACTAGCTTCATATTTCTGACTGACCGACACCTTGACAATTCAAAAGTACCTGTATTGAGTTTGAGTTTAATAACTCTGATATAATGGAACAAGGATTGCTCGCATTATGGTAGGCACACATGACGTGTGAAACTCAACATGAAATATACCATTGTTGAAACGAACATGCCGTCAAAATATGTGTAATGCACAGGGAATGCAACACACGTGGAAATAAATTTGCTTAGTTGTGTATAGGTACTCAGAGTTGCAATTCATCACAGGGGTTCAAATTGATTTTTCTTGCAATAATATATATAATTATTATTAAAATTACAATTATGTCACCTGCACAGACTCATCGAAGGCGATGTTATAAGTCACACTGTCTAAGTACCCAAATTAACAAAAAATAAAATGACCCGTTAGCAAAATACATAATTATATTACAATACATACACACACAGTAATACATATTATATATTTATTGCTGTTCTTCTTTGTTGCTATTAAGTTTTGCATATGCACCACCAGTGGTAATTCTGATAAAAATAACAACCATCACCATTTCATCTACCTATCCTTTACCCAACTACATTGGAATCGGCTTTCAGTCTAACTAGTTGCAACAGCTGAATACCAGTATTGTACAAAAACACAATACTATGGCGTCATATTATAGCTGACCTGATAATGAACACGGAAGACGGTACCGTCAGTACTCTGCATAACCCCTCTTCCATTCTTCTTCTTTGAAAAAGGGGTCAGGTAATACAGAGTACTGACCGTACATTAGCGCAAGACAATAATGAACTTTATAACAACCGATTAATCATTTAATCAAAGAGCAGTGGTGGCCCATTGGAAAAGGCCATGACTTAGGAGCTGTAGGTCGTAGGTTCGAACCCAGACAGGCACTCTACTTTGTGTAAATTATTCTTTCGCCACTCTGTCAAAACGGTGAACGAAAACATCAAGAGGGATCTAGCATGTCGAAAATTCAAAGTCATGTACCATCCGTCAACCCGCACTGGGCCCACGTGATGTACTACGGCCCACTCCCTCTCACAAAGAGGAGGCCTGTGTCCCAGCAGTGGAAACGCTAAAGGCTGATTATGCGCTCTATAGCAAATTCATCCTCCTACAGCAACTAGAGAACTTTTGCAGCTGAAAGGAAAACCTATGTCTGTCTAATTTGTTCTCAAGAACTCGCAGACCAGACTGTTCTCACTTGAAGCATTTGAATTATGAAAGAGCTTATGCGCAATTGTACATCGTTTATAACAGACATATTGTTGCAAGCTGAGATGAATTTGCATGCTTTTGTTCAGCTGATTTTTAAAAGTAGTATGAAAATGCTTAAAGATTTTCTTCTAGTGTCGTTTTGATTAAACTACTAGAGTGAAGATAGAGAACGTGGTAATGTTGTAGTAACGTGGTCTTTGTTACAAATTAACATATTCGTAACACGATAACGATGTCTGTACTATTTATCTTGATGTTCATCTTACAAGCCAGGGTTATCTACCGACGAAGAAGATGAATCGTTGCTCCCAGAGCATCGAGCTTATCCGGGGTAACGTTACCATGGTGGTTGTAACCGATCAGAATTCGTCAAAATCCGTCAGCTTCCCCATACCCTTTGCTTTGCAAAAAAACCTCACGAAAAAAGGGTTCGATATAATTTATGCTCCAAAATTTAGATATCTCTAAAAAATAAACACCTTTGAAGTTTCTCCCAAGCTGCAATGGTGCAAACCCACAACATTTACAAGTCGCACCTCCACCACACTCTTCAAATTAAATGAACTTATTACATTATGCCATACCAAATTACCAACCCCCGTAAATATTACTCACATTCGTACTTAAACACTCAAAACCTATGTTCAAATTCGCGGTAGATATTAACAAAAACATCGCTAGTCACATGTGCAGTACGGCCGTAAAGCGCGAACATTTGTCATTTTTACGACTGCTCCCTCCCCGCGCACCCACCGGTTTAGTTCATAATATTACCCACGGGTTGCGGTTTGAAGGGACTTTTTTTTTCTGTTTTACCATTATTTATGCGTTTAGGTTAGTAAGACTCTAATTGAGAGAGTTTTTTCTGTGTGTTGAGTTGCAGAGGAGAAAAAGAAAATAAATATCTCGGATTTAGCTGGCAATGTTATTGTAATAAGAATAATATTTTTCAGTGGGTCTACTCTCGTCCGTCAACGAAGATACGGGCCCATCCGAAAGTAGTTAATCAGTCACACTCACAACAAGTGTATAGTTCAATTTTTCGAACGGGAAAATACACATCGGGGTAGGGACGATTGTCAAATCGTGTTGTTATTCAATCTTGATTCGGGCCCCGAACTAATCATATGTCCGTAAGCGACACAGAGTTAGATACACCCATAACTTCGGCCGACACAATGGACTTCGTGCTTAGGGAGTAGACCCCCTGTTGCCTGACGATAGTGGAGGTTTGACCTTCAACATTTTTGGCATGGCAGTGTATGTGTTGAGCGTCCAGCCTGCTAATTTATGAATTGGGTATAATATCTGGCTTTTGTAATCTTTCCTATTGAATATGTTCACACGTATTAAATTGAGTCGTGCTGTACAGTCAGGTTTGAAGCGGAATCTACAACGCCACATGCGAGCTACGCGTCACACTGATGTCACGCAAAATCCTGCATCGCGCAAGCAGAGTTTACCGCGCAACTACTCGTAACATATACAACAACGTCCCGGCATCAATCGTCGGGCAGTTGCCCACCAGACACGACACCCGTCTGGTCGAAGAATCCTCCCTTTTCTTAGAGTATGAGCGAACTTTACACCCTGTTCCTCATACCTCTATAAGTTTATTCAAAGCAGCTTGAACAATTTAGAAATTCTCCTTCACTGTGTGTCCTTGTAATAAAGTCTGTAATGTTGTGCATGTGTTTCATTATTTCCGATGTGCCAGGAATATTTAATTTATCAGAGATTTTTCGTGGTCTTAAGAAACACGACGTGTCATTATCTAAACAAATTAAACAGCAAAACGAGGTCACAAAACTCAACCGAACTTAAAACTTTGACCCAGTTCAACCAACTCCCATTAAGTTCAGTTTTTAGTCCCTGTTGATTGATCAGTCATTAGTTGATTGAAACTAAAGGTTCACACTTAATCTGTAATTTACGACGACAACTACGTTATCGGGAGGTTGGGATAATCTTTGATCGGAGTAATCCCTTTAGCAATTCAGTATGAAACTAATAGTGTGTAACTAAGTGTGTCAATTTAGACATTTGGTTTACTTCCTTATTGATCTGTACCAATGCTGGGCCCCTAAAAGCTTAATTATACAATATGTTTAATTTATTGACTAGAAAATTAATTAATTGTTTTGTTTTTCTTTTACTCTTTTTGCTCAAAACTAGCATTGTGTGTCAATTTAGACGTTCGGCTTATTTCCTTATTGATAATAATCTGTACCAAAAAAGCTTATGCAATATGTTTAATTTATTGACTAGATAGTTAATTAATTGTTTTGTTATCTTTTACTCTTTTTGTTTAAAACTAACATTGTACTTTGTATGCTGAGGATAATGGTGTGAGTTGCACATTTTTATTATATAAGCTTTTGCCCGCGGCTTCGCCCGCGTGGAGGTCGGAAATTATCGCACGGGAACGTATTACTGGGATAAAAAGTATTCTACGTATTAATCCAGGTTATAAACTATCTATGTTCCAAATTCCAGCCAAATCCGATCAGTAGTTTTTGCGTGAAAGAGTAACAGACATCCATCCATCCGTCCATCCTCACAAACTTTTACATTTATAATATTAGTAGGATTTGTTTTATAAGATAATTTATAAAACCTAATGTGTAACTGTTTCTTAGTCCCAAATAGAAAGAAAGAAAAATGAAAATGCTAATCTGGTACAGTACGAACAGAATACATTCTTCATACACACACACACAAACATAATTCCTGCACCACTGGTTTTGTCGATTTCAGGTCGCTATGTCCAGATTCCTCTAGAGGTTTTCGTTTTTTGCTATTGATGCTGAGAAAATACGTAAGGAGCGATTGAAAGTCGCGAGCTGGCGTTACGAACGCAAGTCCAAATTATATTTGTGAGCCACAAGGACATTAGGAATTCTAATTTTAATACAATTGTTCCTAAAAAGTGCTACCGCTACACCAATTTCAGCAACAAAACATAGGTACATAACATACATAAACTCACGCTTTCTTCCCATGGGGGTAGCCACGCCACCTGCGTCTATCAGCTCATACGCATACGCCGGTTGCGAGTACTACGCATTTGACCTTTCTTAAGAACATCACCAATAAGGTCACAATATGTCCTTCTAGGGCGTCCTTTCCCGGCGTTTCCACTCACATCTGTCTTGTAAATACCTTTTGGTAGTGGCCTTTCATTCGTCTTCTCAACATGACCAAACCATCTAAGCATACTCTTTTTAGTTTTTGTCACTAAATCTTCTTTTAAACTACAACGTCACCTTGTCACATAATTCCTCAGCCTACATTCATTGTTACACCAGACAACAAAACATCATTGCTACAATTAACTTAATATCTGATCAAACAATTAATTTCAATAACAATATAGGTACTACTCGTATACATATTTTATTCCTCCGATATCCCTCGCACATCACATTCCACTGCGTTCCATTCACTGATCTCCCTGATCGATTGCGTGCACACGCAGCAATGGAACAATACATCGCATCTTCGATCAACAATTTCAGTTACAATGTGTATTCACGACTATCGATTACTGTAATACGCGTGTGAATATTCATGACCACAGAGCACGGAATCGCCACAACTAGAGATGCCATTACTATAATAATATAATTATTTATGCACTTGTGCAATTAGCGCTGAGCGCAAGTTTCGGCTACCATACTATAATCACCCTATAATGTTCCCACTGCTGGGATACAAGCCTCCTCTCTTTGAGAGGGAACGGGCTATAATCTACCACATTGACCCAGTGCGGATTGGTCACAGAATATACAGGGTGTAATTTTAAACACCATCAACCTCTTAAGGGGTTACTGTAGGTACTCATCATTATGAACAACTTTTAATATGGGACCAAACCAAAAATCGCGAAAAATATATCGGCTGTTCCCTACATTTATGTTCGCATAATTCGTCAAAATGTAGGAAACTGTTCATATTTTTTTTGCGATTTCAGGTTTAGTCCCATAGTAAAAGTTGTTCATAATGATGAGTACAATGACCCCTTAAGAGGCTTATGGTGTTTAAAATGATAGCCTATATATACCCCTAAAGGAGGATTGGTAGATGTCACATATCTTCGAACTTTCCAACAGGACAATATGCCGGTTTCCTCACGACGATTTCCGTCACCATTTTGAGAGCACTGACGATGAAATAGATTACACAAAGCATATTGCCTGCCTGCCTGGGTTGGATCTCACGGCCTACAACTTGTAAGTCGGGGCCGTTACCACTGGATCACCACTGCCCGAACCCCCTCAACACTGGCTATCACAAGAATTGTCGAAATTGTCACGGATCATCAGTTTCAATGGCGGCGCACACTGACACAGTTGGTTTGTATGGAAAGTTTTGCCAATAGCATCTCTAGCAGCAGTCGACGAGGCGTCTCCGTGCTCTGTGTTCATGACTAATCATAGGGGAAGCGGTATTCAATAGCATGTGCGGAGTTTATGGAATATGCTAGTGTAATCTGTCAACGTTTCCACTGTGTCTGGTTTTATCAAGCTCAATTGCTGAAAATGTGGTCTTGGTTTCGATCCTCAGGTTTTCACAATTTGTATGAGTGTAGTTTTATGCCCAACTATTCTCTTCTACATAATTATTATAGCATATTTTGAAGTATAAAATTGTAGAGTTTCAGAATAACACAAATAAAAAGGAGTAAGTTTTACTAAAGTATTGTATATGTGAAAGTGTTGGGTATCTTGTTCTTATTTCACATAGCTGCAGAGCAATGGATTGAAGTAATCTTAGACATAGAAGAAGTTTATGGGGATGTGAATGACATAGGCCACCTTTTGTCTACTTTATCCTGGAAAATCTTGCCAAGTGCGTGTCGGATCACGCACAATGAAGGGTTCCGTAGTTGGGATGAATTTATACCAAGAACAAACTTAACATTGTAGTGGAAAAACATGTTCTCCCGTACGTTCCAACTCCAAATGGAAATTGGTCTATTATTACTCGTAAAATTGTAAAGCCTACTTAGCTGTGATAGTTTTCCTTTTAATTTCGTTATATATACTACTGCCGTGAATTTTTCACATACCCAAAAGCAATCATTTAGCTGGCAGGGGGTTGGCACAATTGACTCTAAAAAAATTAGCAATTTAAAGCTTCATTTTACGCAAACGGAATCCTGAATCGGAAAATGGTTTCCACAGACCCGTAATATTTTTGAATGACCTATCCAACGATATGCCACACCATGGCTTAGACGAGAAAAAAAAAACATCCCCACTTTACGTGTATAGGTGGTACCCTAAAATATGATTTTTTCATGATTTTATTTTACCACTTTGTTAGCGTGATTAATATGTATATCAATGCCGAATTATAGCTTTCTAGTACTAAGAGTCTCTGAGATAAGCTGCAGACGGACGAACAGATGGACATGGCGAAACTATAAGGGTTCCTCCCTGTGGGATAGTCCACAGGTGTAAAGCCAGAGGTAAAAGCTATTAGGAAATAAGGCGTTTTAATAACAATCTTAGCAGGTATTTAATAATTATTCAAAATAAACAAGTTATCAAAACTAATTACTTACGGCCACACAGGTCCTACGCACCGAAATCCGGTAAATTTTAATCAGCATTATTGAGCTTTCCGATCGAAAACCGATAGCAGTACTGGTTTAATTAATTATTATTATACTATTGTTAAGTGTGGTTTGATAATATTATACGTTAATTTCGCATTGATTATTATTGATGTTTAATTAATCATTTGATATACATACCTGGCTTAATTATGGAGGTACAAAATTAAGTTTTAAAAATAAAATTGATGAAAACTGTTTCGCACAACTTGTGGACATGCTCTGGAAACATTCGTTTGAAATTAAACGCTTTCATTTATTTTGTTTCTTCATTTATTTGAAACCGCAGACACTATATATAGTCCTCCAGACCGTATTTCGGCCATGGCGGCCAATCTCAACGGAGACTAGCCTTCGGCGCGGGAGATATTATAGTGCACAAGTGTGTGCGCAGACAAAGGTGCACTCCCTCTTCCGTCAGTTTCATAGTCCGATGGCACGGTAATCCGACACGACCGGAGAGAGATCAAGCGCAGGACCAACGGCATAGCGTGCTTTCCGAGGCACGGGGGTATCACACCGCCAACTTCCAAACTCCGGGCTGTTACTAAGAAATTCCTAATAGAAAAACGCAATAACACTTAGCCCGATCTGGGAATCGAACCCAGGACCCCACGCTGAACAGTCGCACTTGCAACCACGAGACCTACGGGGCGGTCAACCGCAGACACTAGGTAGGTACTACAATGAATTATGGGGACTATGGAATGATACAACGAACGCTTGGAATACACTACACGTAAAAAATATGATTATTACGTGTATTCCAAGTGTTCGTGTTTACATCAACGCGCCTATTCTATTACTCTTTTTTCCAAATAAAAACATAATACAAATAATTTGAAAACTCAGTCTAAATTCGCTTGACTGTCGAATACAACCAGATATATTTTACTGCCAGCCAGCACAACATAAAGTCGACTTTTGCAGACAACTTTTACAGTAACTATACACATAAGATCACGCCTGTATTGTACAATAATTATAACACCCAAACATGTCCCATGTTTCAGAGGGGAGCGGTTCCCATCTACTGCTATATATCGGGCCCTAAATCCAGACTGCTACTGAGTAGAACAGTTCGTACTCAACAGTTGCGCTAAGGGCGAATGTCAAGGCAAAATTCAAAATTCAAAAAATGAACGCATTCAGTAAATCTGAACCACGTTCAAGAGCTGTCAGTGTCAATATTCCACAACAGTGATGACACTGACAGCTATAATTGACCTGTGTTTACATATGCTGATTGCATTCAATTTCATTGGTGAAATTTGCTCTTAGACAAACGAGACAGTATTGTGTGCAGTCTATGTTACTAAGAAGTGGAGTAACAGCACAATTATAACACCCAGACATGTCCCTTGTTTGAGGGGGGAGCGGTTCCCGTCTACTGCCATATATCGAGCCCTAAATCCAGACTGCAACTGAGTAGTTCCAACTCAACAGTTGCGATAAGGGCGAATTTCAAAGCAACATTCAAATTTCAAAAATTGAACGCGTTCCGTACATCTGAACCGCGTTCAAGAGCTGTCAGTGTCAATGTTCCACAACACTGATGACTCTGACAGCTGTTGAACTGTGTTTACATATGCTGATTGCGTTCAATTTCATTGGTGAAATTTGCCCTTAGACAAACGAGACAGTATTCGGTGCAGTCTATGTTAGTAACAGGTGGAGTAACATTTTATTTGAGCAATTCTCATTAATTTTGTTCCCTGAATACTTTTTTGTTTTATTTTCAAAAGAGTTACTTTATAGGCTTTTATTGGAATATTAGGTGCAGCTGATGTTAATAGTGTAAATAACGAATTATGGTATCGATATATATCTATCGTTAAGCTACAAAAACGGTTTTTTCTCAATTTGGATACAATTGTGATAAATTTTGTTATTATATAATTTCATCAAATTAACATAAGCAATATTTTTACAATAAATATTAACATTAATGCAGTTTAAGGGCAATTAAGTTTTGTTTAAAAGTAAAAAAACTTGATAAAAGTTTATTCATTTCGAAATTAAAGTCAAGTCAGATAAATTTTGATATTCAGGTAAAAAAATATTGTTTTTTTTTGCATTTAATCATATTTTTTTTATTCTAGGCAGTTATGTTCACTGTCATAAATTTATACTTTTCCGGGAAATATATATGAGCTATTAATGTGGTGTAAATTTAAACTTATACAATTTTTTAGAAGGAAATAAATATCCGTAAAGATTTAAGGACGGTAACAAAATTGAGTACTGTTGGTAACCAAAGAAAACTAAGGACCCCTTTATAGTTAGGTCCTCCGTAGATTTTAATTTCTTTATTATAGATCACAAACGATTTTAATCAATAATAATCTAATATCTATCTAAATCAATGTTTGTTTGTTTGTTCATATTTTATGCGCTGCCATACCGTTCATCCGATCATCAGAAAATCTAATGTAAATGTTTCTTAAAAATTCAATTTTATTACCAACCAGATCAACATAAACGTTACCGTTTAAAAGTAAAAAAAAATCACAAAATCTAGTGGTTAGGAAATTCCCAATGAGCAAAATTCGTCCTTAATTTAGTTTAGGCTCTCAAAAATAGTGAGTAGTATCGTAGAGGGAGTAGTTTTCAACACTCAAATTAACATAATAATGAAATATAACACTTACCAAGTAAATTCGGTAACAAATTTGACCTCAAACACACATCCAGGTATCCACAACCTAAAGGCACGCTCTTGGTTTGTCGCTGACGTCTCACAACCAATTTAAGATGAGGGATTTTGGCTATGGAATGAGAACGTTGCTATAAAATTGAAAAAATATTCCTGTCAAAATATAGCTATATCAGGATAAATCGCGGTAGCAAAATTAATACTCAAAATTGAGTTTTTATCTAGGACAACAGATAATTGTTTAAAATTAATTAAATATTTAAAAAAATGGTTGTTCAAAGACATATTACTAAACTTATAACAGCAACACAACTGTTCAAAATAAAAATATTTACTCTGAAAAAAAAACTATGAGAAAATGAGTTTTCAAATGTTATTGTTTGGGGTAGGACACCAGAAACCACATAAGTACATTGAAATTATTCAACTATCAGAAAAAAATGCATGTTTATTATTTCCTGATCTTTTAGTGCTATTAATTAGCATTAATCTAGAATTTAACTAATTTTATAAGCAAAAAAAAATTTTTTGGTAAATAATTGCATCTGATCTTGTCATAAAATTTTACTTGAATTTGGAGGACACCCATATTTCAGATGGAGATACTTGTTCAGAATTGCTCATTTATCTGTGTCAAACCAATTACGGTAACCAATCCACCATTTCTTTTTTAAACACTGACCCCTTAAACTTGACTTGGAGGTAACCAACACTATTGCCAAACCAACGACAAAAACCCGATAAGCCTTTCACGCCATTTTATTACAATAACGGGTCCTTTAGTTAGTTAAAGAATTTTTAATTATTGCAAGAATACCGTAAACTAGTGCAAATTATTCGGTAATTTCTTGAGCAAGTAGTTGTCCTAAGGAGTTTTTAGTCATAAGAATCGACACTTTGTAAACTAGCTTCTTGTGATCTAGCTGTAAAAAGTACTAACTACCTGTTTCCAAGCTATTCCTACAGATAAATGATATTTATTTCAGTAAGTAGGTTATACCAAAACTTTTACAGATAAATAATATTTTTGAAACTAGATGAGATTGGCCTTGTTTACGACTACTCTGAGAAGAAGAAAGTACCAGTACCAGTACCTTTTTTTCTCAATACTAAGAAAGAAAGAAAGAAAGAAAGAAAATATTTTATTTGGGACACGCACAGGAAATACAAACAAAAAATAAAATAAAATAATTAATAAAAAATATAAAAAGGAGCATTTAAAACTAACAATAAAACATACAACATAATAATATGGTTATACGAATATTTAATAAACTACCAAAGTCGTATAGGGAACTACCAATCAATCGTTTTAAAGCGGCGTTATTCAAATGGCTTATAGAAAAACCATTCTATTCTGTCAGTGAGTATTTAGACTTCAAAGATTTACACTGAAATTGACATCTTACTGACATAATCTGACAAATACTTGACATTTTAAATTGAATAACTATGATTATTTATGTACCAATTTTATTAGCTTCATTTATTTAATGTAACAATAATTTTGCATGCTAGTTCTAGCGAATTGTTTTAGAAACTGTTTAAAAAAAACCCGACCATCTGTATGTACTACAATTCTTGCAAATAAATTTCATTTCATTTCATTTCATTTCATTTCAATAAAATTAAAAGTAAAAATAAAAGACCTGTGCGAGGCCAAAAAGGCTCCTATCTCAGCATAATGCTGCGATATTTAAAAAATAAATAAATACCGCAACGCTGGTATTCTGATAGGGCCCGCTGTGATGCCACGGACACACCTACGGACATCCATAAATCCCGCTAGGGGATCTTTTACTAATATGCCGTATCCGTATCTATTTTACTGTGTATACATAAATAAATAAGAAACACCGAAACGAACTCAGCACCCTAATTACGTAACACACAATCTATCACAATCTGAATCATTTTGAAGCCTATTGCTAATCCATTGCTTCATATGTTCGAAAAATTTGTCTGTTCAACAACGTAAAAAACGTAATGAATGTTGTTGAACTGTCAAAATGAAACCCATTCCTACTGTTAGTCTGTTACGTAATTACCCCGCAGGTCTCAGTCCTCCTGATGATGCTTGTTATACGGCAAAGTCTCATGTTTTTGTAAAAGACTAGCTTTTGCTCGCGACTTCGACCGCGTGAAATGCCTTGTTTTAACATGAAATATATTTAGCTTATGACACTCGGCAATAATGTTGCTTCCCATTAGTACAAGATTTTTTGCAATCGGATCGGTAGTTCCGGGTATAACCCTCTACATACAAAGTCACAAAGTTTACCTCTTTATAATATACTCGTAGTATAGATTAGCGAATTCAGCGAGGTTGGTAACGGCGCTAACTGTCTAGGGTACTCTAACTTACTTCTGCAGCTGACTGGTATTTGTGAATATTTTTTTAATTCCATCAAACTCAAACTCAAACACAAACGCAAACTTAAAGCATTTATTTCAATGAAACCATTTAGGTTAATTAATAAGAATAATAGTTAATTAATACCAATTTAGATTGTTTTGTAGTAATAATAATAATTATAAATAAATAACTAATTAAATTTTAATAATATAACCATTTACAGGCACTTTTGAATTGTCAAAGAGTCGGTCAGTTAGTCAGAAAGTTGAAGCTAGTTTCTCATTCCAAAACGTAGATATGTATCTCTTAATGTTATATTTACCTTCTTTTTTTTTTTGTATGTTTGCATGTCCTCTAAATTTGATCAACTTTTTCAATATGTTACCTATTATTAAAATTTTAACTTTGTTAGCTTAGTTGTTAACTTTATTGTGCATGCTGTGGTCTCCTATAAGTGAAGGAATACTTGATGTTGCCCTTTCTTTATGTGTCATGTATTGTGTACTTCTTTTGTTGGAGATCCTAAATCAATAAATAAATAAAACTTATTACATATTTATTTTCCTTTTCCTTCGTTTACGTTCATACATCTGGAGGTCTACTCTCTAATCAGGAATCCGTAATTACCGGCGAAGTTACGGATCGTACCTAATCCGTAACATCTACGGACATAAGATTAGTTTGGGGCCCGACCTAAGAATTAATAAAAATACAATTTGAAAGCTGTCCCTACTCCCGATGAGTTTTAACTGTCCGAAGAGTTAATGATCGTGGCCGCCCGTATCTTCGTTGACGGACTTAGAGAGTATAGACCCCAGCACCCTAATTACGTAACACACTATCTATCACAATCTGAATCATTTTGAAGCCTATTGCTAATCCATTGTTTCATACGTTCGAAAAATTTGTCTGCGCAACAACGTAAATACCGCAATGAACGTTGTTTTACTGTCAAAATGAAACCCATTCCTACTGTTAGTGTGTTACGTATTTACCCCGCTGGTCATATACGCACGCCGGTTGCGAGTACTGTGCACCTGACCTTTATAAAAAACATCAGCATTATGGTCTTTCAAACAAATAACATAACTCGCAGACAATCTTCTTCAAGCGTCAAGCTCTCTCAAGCACCTCGTATTTTCTAGTAATGGTCGCAGCGAAGTACAGTCGCTACCATTATCTGAAGTGGTAAATGTCAAACGTGAACTTTGCGTGTTTTTCGCTACATTTGTGACGGTAACAATATTGGAAGCTTGCTGGGATTCTGTCTGTTTTATGAGGCTCGAATGTACCTGTGTCAAAGTGTTAAGAGTTGTGGCGTATTTTCATGGTGTGTGGTAAGACTTTTCACAACAACTGTACTTTGGAACTGGATTTAGGTTACTTGGAAATTGGAGTTTATAAGCACGATTCGTTGATTTACATAGCAATATCTTCGGAGTATTTAATAATAATAATAATAACCCTTTATTCCACACCACAGAGAATCCATAAAATAAGATTAATAAAGAAAACTTCAAACAAATGCATTTAAGGTGAATCCTCAGCTGTAGCCCGCTAAATTCAAATTTTCTTTGGTTTTTTTGCAAATTGCAGCTCTGTTTTACGTAGTAGGTTGATATAATGCGATTTGCGACTGTAGGAATGATATATTTACTGAATAATAATCATATACATCAATTGTCAAACTTTGGAAATTTGTTCCACCTAAGATTTTTTCAACTAAAGAAAATTTTTATTTGGCGGGCTACAGCTGAGGATTCACCCTATGATAGGCGGATAACATTCATTCGTTTTCGTTTATCGATAATTTATGTCCGATTTTCATGTTTTTTTTATCGGCAAACATTAGAAGTCACGAGGAGAGGCCTTTGCCCAGCAGTGGGATGATACAGGCTAACAGTAACAGTAACATGTTTTTATCCAGGAAATATTTTAATGGCAATTTTTCTGAAGCGTACCCTAAACCACCGCTATTTACTTAATATTACCTGTATTCATTTCAATTGAATGGGAAACAAAACAATACATTTAAACCATGCCGGATGTCAGTAAATATTTTCTTATAAATGTAAAAGTTGCTGATGATGATGATGTTGTTGTTGTTGATGATGTGTTGTTGTTGATGTGTTGTTGTTGTATCTCTGGATGTTCCTTATTCAATCACTCAAAAACGGCTGAATGGATTTGTATGTTTGGCACACAGGATGATGTGTTGTTGTTGATGTGTTGTTGTTGTATCTCTGGATGTTCCTTATTCAATCACTCAAAAACGGCTGAATGGATTTGGATGTTTGGCACACAGGATGATGTGTTGTTGTTGTTGTATCTCTGGATGTTCCTTATTCAATCACTCAAAAACGGCTGAATGGATTTGGATGTTTGGCACACAGATATTTTATTACCTGGATTAACACAACATCTGTCTAGCCTTTTTCCAGCTTTGTTGGGGTCGGCTTCCAGTCTAACTGGATGCAGCTGAATACCAGTATTTTAAAAGGAGCGACTGGCTATCTGACCACTACAACCCAGTAGCTGGGTAACACGATATGCCTTGATAAGTCTGGTAGTTAGACTTTCGGGCTTCTGACGACTGTCAAAGATCCACGAATGACAGCCGGGACCAACGGCTGTACGAAACACGGAGGGGTCTCGATATGTAAAGATGGTCACCCATCCACGGTCCAATCATGGCACGCGTAGCTTAACCTGATCGATCGACCCTTGCGGCTGTTATTACTTAGCCACGAGCCCCTGGATAAAAAGTATCCTATGTTACATAGAAAGAAAAAAAAATTGGTTTATAGGAAACTACTTACACTAACTACTAGGTACATTACTTCTACACTACTACTCTACACTATAGTACACACACTACACACACACATACAATTTTGGTTACTACCCGCTCATAACGTGCTTTACGAAGCACGGAGGAGTCTCGGTATGTAAAGATGGTCACCCATCCACGGACCAATCGTGGCAAGAGTAACTGAAACTGATCGATCGACCCTTGGGGCTGTTACTACTTAGCCAAGAGCCCCTGGATAAAAAGTATCTTAAGTGTTAACATAGAAAGAAAGAAAAATAGGTTTATAGGAAACTACTTACACTAACTACTAGGTACATTACTTCTACACTACTACTTTACACTACACTACGCACACTACACACACACATACTACACACGCACACACACACACTACACAACACACACACACACACTACACATACACACTACACTTCTACTTCTATACTTTTTATCCCGGTAGTATGTTCCTGTGGCATAATTTCCGACATCCACGCGGGCGAAGCCGCGGGCAAAAGCTAGGTATTGAATAAACTTGAAGGCCAATTCCCATATTTAAAAACGTTCAGAATCAAGTCCCAATTTTAATTTCATCTTAGCGACTGCAGTCAATTTCAAAAACTGATGTTCCTAAAAACATGAAAGAATAAAAGAAAGGACTACCTCGTTGGTTTAGTGGTCGCTAGCGCTACTGCTGAGCATGAGGTCCTGGATTTGATTCCCGGGTCGGGCAGTGTTATTGGGTTGGTGAAAACCGGAGTATGGATTTGTTCCCGGTTGGTGGCAATAGGCTCGCCCCCTGTTACATGGGACTCAAACTCAAACTCAAACTCAAAGCATTTATTTCAATTAAACCATTTACAGGCACTTTTGAATTGTCAAAGAGTCGGTCACTTATTCAGAAAGTTGAAGCAGTTGCCCATTCCAAAACGTAGATCTATATGGAGAAGAACGGGCAAGAAACTCCAAGGACACTCTTTTTAAATCAAGATATTACAAATCCTGGGTACATTATTCTTGTTGCTTCTATATGCGAGAACAATGAAAAAATATATAAAGAAACAATTCAAAATATAAGATCAATAATAAAAATAAGCCGTGGCAGTTAAGACATGACCAGTCTCAACTGACGGCGCCCGTTCACGAACAGGACTTAAACATAACTGGCCAAATGTGGGTGTACTATAGGTGCACCTCTACCTAACCCTTTTGGGAATACAGGCGTGATGTTATGTTATGGAAGAAAAAGGAAAATTGTTTATTCGGCACTATTATAACGTCCTAATAACGCATCAGCTTCTGCCCACGACTTCGTCGGCGTGAAATTTCTTAGTTCCCCCGACCCACCCCGTCGCATCACATCGCCTGCCCGCGCTAGCACTTAGTTTTCGCTAAGCGTTCTTTTTGACTTGTTTTCTTATTGCTCGTCTCCGAGGGTGCTAGTGTGATTTTAATGTTAGTCATAGCCTTCCTCAAGAATTGAGCTACCAAATGCAAAAATATTTTTGAAATCCGGCCGGTACTTCCAGAGATTACCCCCTACATACAAACCTTACCTCTTTATAATATTAAGTATATGTATATATATATATGCACGTATACGGTAATAACCTAATAAGTATATAATTTTAACGTTAACTCCGTAGCCAATAATGTATTAGCTATTTTAATACAAACAAAATTGAATCGCAAAGCAATGGTTTATGGTTCAATATTGAATCTCGATAGTATTTTTAATTTGTAAGTTTTGTAATACAACTATAAATTGGTAAGTAAAGCAATCCGATCCGAAGACAGAAACATAGAAAGCGGGATTGAGTGTAAAATAATATCAAATATAGTTTCAAAATGAACAAAAGTGGACATCGCTCATACAGCACAATGATATCTGAACAAAAAACGCTAAAATATTCCAACAAAACGTGGCAACATTACACATAAAACAACAACGAACTGTATTACCAAGCGTGAAAAATATAAAAAAATGTTGGCAACACCACAAAATATTCATGTCTGGGAACAATGTGCATCTCGCAACGTTGACATGTAATTTCAGTTCCTCGTACGAGAATGAGGAATAATGTGGAAATGCATCGGATGACCGTCATGGTTCAGAATTTTGTATAGACTACAGTTTTTAACCGACTTCAAAAAGGAGGAGGTTCTTAATTCGTCTGTATGTTCTTTTTTTGCATGTTTGTTACGCGATATCTCCGGCAATTCTGGATCGATTTCGAAAATTCTGTTTTTATTAGATAGTGTATGCCTCAGGGGTGGTCTCATATAAATTTTTATTAAATTTGGTTGGGTAGTTTTTCAGTTAGCTTCAATAATACTTATTTTTTCCACTTAGTGTATATTGATGATGTTATAATAACTTCCTGTCATTGTTATTTATATAGCAAGTAGTGGTATACGAATTTGTGTAGGGTAGGTACCACAACTATAAAGAGGAAAAAAAACGTTTTTACAAAACAAAAACCGCCTTCCAAAAAAAAAAACTACAAAGTGAAGAATTACTTTAATTTCGGAAGTCGGTGGCAAAAACGAAATTACAAAACACAAGACACTGACTTCCGAAATTAAAGTAATTTTTCACTTTGTAGTTTTTTTTTTTGGAAGGCGGTTTTTGTTTTGTAAAAACATTTTCATAAACAACAACATTTTCATTTTTGTAAACTTCATTTTTGTGAGGAAAATAGAGAAAAAGCATATATTGCAATGGCGATCAAGCTATTTTCCATTGATATTTGTTTGGCTCACTCTCTATTACACTTAAACATAACTTATGAAATGTGGATGTACTTAGGTACAGCACTTGACTGCCTCACCCTAGGGGAAATATAGGCCTGATGTAATAATATCAAACTATTTTAGAGCCTGACAATTGCCTAAGCTGTGGAGTAATTCCCTAACTCGATCAGATCAATAGTCAATTCGTATTTCTTGCCAGCGTCAGGCACTATGTCTGACATTTTTGCTGAACTGGGCCTATTTGGCGCAGCCGCGAGGCACACTTTCCTGCTCATTTCTCACATCGAACTTTTCACTTTTTATTTGTTTTATTTTTCTTTTGTTACTTGTATACGTTGTGCTGTGTACCTTGTAGTCTGTGCTGAATAAATATAATTTTCTTTCTTTTAAGCTATTGCATAGCTTTTAGCGCGGGCTTTGAGCGCGGCGACCGAATCAAAAAATTCCGTAACGAAAATAAAACCTAACACGCCCCCACTCCACCTACCATATAGCCCGGCCGAGCGTTCGCTTAACGTGTAAGTATATGGTACGACATTACTTGAATTAATATCAAAGAAAAAAAAAATACTGCATAAATAAAAAATACATAAATAATTATAATTGCATAAGTTGATAAAAATGCTATGCAATAGCTTTACCGCGGCAGTCCCCGAGTGCCACACGTGTCTTTTTTTTTTTTTTTTCCTTTTCTAACCTATTATTTACTGGCTTGGCCCATCGCCCACGACACTACTTAAAAGCCAACTTACTAACTTATTTTTAACTAGTTTGTGATTGGTTGCACCGTAAATGGACCGCCTAATGACCTCAATCAATCTACCTAGCTTTTTCCCAACTATATTGGGGTGGTCGGCTCTCTTAACTGGATGCAGCGGAATAACAGTATTTTATATTGAGCGACTGCCTATCTGACGTCCACGACCCAGTTACTGGGTTACACGATATCCCCTTGTAAGGCTGGTTGTCGAGACTTTCTGGCTTCTGATTACCAGTAACGACTGTCAAAGATCGACTAATGACAGCCGGGACCAACAGCTTAACGTGCTATCTGACCTACGACCTATAAAGCTAAAACTATAATTCTCCTTCCTGTATTTCCTACCCAGATTAGAACCAAAAAGAAAGAAAGAAATATGGCGTACAATGTAGAAATGCATCCGGTGACGCTAACGACTATATTAATGGATGCTAGTCGTTAGGGAAATAAGGTTAAAATATAAAATCCGGTCAGTAGAGACTATGAAAAACTAGTTATTTTAAGTAAACGTATCTAACACAAGAAGCGAAGCACGTCTTTTTACGTTGGTACTTAATACTTTTAGAATGTCATACAAAAGTAACGACACAAAAGTATTTAAAACGCTCACCTATCTCCACTTCATCATCATTATCAGCCTACAGCAGTCCACTGCTGGACATAGGCATCTCCAATTGCACGCCATTCAATTCGGTTCTCGGCAACTCTCATCCAGCTGCCTTGCTGCCCATCTCTACTACCTACTCATATTTCAATGGATTTTCAAATATGCCAACCAACCTACGTTACTAATTTGAGACAAAGTTGAAATGTTTCCTAGGCCTATAAATAAACAGGGACCATTTAAATAAATCGGAACTCTAAGCAATTAACTCAAACTCAAAGCATTTATTTCAATTAAACCATTTACAGGCACTTTTAAATTATCAAAGAGTCTGTCAGTTAGAAAGTTAAAACTGAAGTTGCCCATTCCAAAACGTAGATCTCTATGGAGAAGAACGGGCAACGTGACATCGGAAATAGATATTATTCTGCCCTTTTTCAGCCCTTTCAAAGTTCTCCCGCCCCTGCTCGCTGTACCTGCAGCCAGGACCAACCTACTGGCGAGAACTCCTCTCACTAGAGCCATACGCGTGGTGAATGAAGTTCACGGGAGGGTTGATGTATTGTGGTGCAACTTGAGTGAATTGGCAAAAGTTACAACTATATGTAATAAGTTATTTAGATTAAGATATTTTTTAACTAGGTACAGTAAACGCTCAAAAGTCCATAAGCATGCTAAGGATTACATTGCTATGAAGTACGATCACGATACAGCCAGTGCGTGTGCGTGTGCGTATATGAGTGATGTCTCAACATTCTACAGATAACACACACTAATGAACTGTCGTCGCACTACGCGAAATAACATTATATTTCTGTTGCATTTAGAATACGCGTCATAGTGGCGACCTGTCCATACTATTGCATTGCTAAAATTCGCAAATATTTAATATGTTCCGGTAGCTGTCTGGGATAAGTAATGGGTTCACGATCAATGAGGTCGAGTTCGAATCTTATTTATTACAAATGTGTGGCTGTTTTAGTTTCTTTGAAACCATAATATTTGTATTTTAATCAAAAACTTGTTTAGGTATTTCTGTTTATTTTATGTATTCAGTTTATTATTTATTTTTATAAGAAGTTAAATATTAGTTATTTAACTATTTATGTGATTATGTATTTAATTTATCTTTTCGGTGTTGGAAGGTGGAAATAAAATTTCGTGCTGAATGATAACAAAAATGTTTATTCGTTTTATTTATTTATAAAATTAACAAACTTTTAAGAGAATTGTGACGTCACATTCCTACCTAGATAAAAGAAGTTCTCTTGTAACAGTTCATAACATTTTTTGTTGTATACCTACCGACTTAGGTAGTCAACATAATAACGTAACAAGGAAAGGATATTCTAATAACACAAATATAATTGTTGATACCCACTTATTATAGGTATCGGTACTCAGCAGAGTTTATTGAAAACTAACATATGATTTAGACTTTATGAACATGTTTTTTTATGTAACGTCACAATTAATGGATTGAGGTTTTAGCTTAAGTGTTCATTTTCATGACGAAAAGAAGATTGAAACTAAACCTCAATTTAAGATCATTGAATAATTACGGATATGTTAATATTACTAAGTATTTAGTTAACTATACCGTCTAATTATTAAAAACAAAAAATTTAGGTATTATTATTTTGTATAACCCCCATTATTTTCAATGCAGTCAAGTAAACGTTTGCGCATGGACCCTACAATATTACCACATATTTCGGTTCCTCTTAAATTTTCCCACACCTCCATGCAATGGGTTTTTAAGTGTGCTATACACCTCTCATCCCGTGACTCCCACCTTTGCACCATCAAACCCCATAGATTTTCAATGGGGTTGAGGTCGGGTGATCGCGCTGGCCATGGAACAACAATTATCTCAGGGTGGTTGTGAAACCATTCACGCACAGTGCTTGCCCGGTGAATAGGACAATTGTCCTGGACAAATGTAAATTGTGCCAACTCATCAGCTGGGTAAATGTTACGCACAGTAGGTAGCATGACATCGTCTATTACTTCTACATAAGTAGAACTGTTGGCACGTGGAGGAATAAAAACCAGTTCCCCTGGCCCTGCTGCACTCATCCATCCCCACATATTAATCGTAATTCTACCTGATTCTGTATTAGGGATTACGTTTTTATCACACCAGCGAGTGTTATCTTTGCGCCATAAATGAAGCCTACCCTTTTGACTAGATTTAAAAGTCTTTTCATCTGAAAATATGGTAGTATTCCAGTCAAAATCTAAATAATCCCGTGCGAAACGTAATCGTTCTTGTTTATGTCTTTCTGTCAAGAAGGGCTTTTTAGCTGGTCTTCTGTGATGCAAGCCTTCAGCGTGGAGGGCACGGCGCATAGTTTGCAATGAGGTGTCGAATAATTCCGCAGTGTCCCGTTGGTGTGAAACCATTTGTTTCATACTCGCCCACCATATCGATGGTCCCAATTAAGAAAGTCGTATCTTCAAAATGACTACTTTTCAGTAGAGCAGTTTGAAGTTTGTTTTCTCGCCCAAGAAGAAAATACAAATCGCAGAAACCTTAAACTTGAAATATATCTTAGACATACGTATCTTTATATTATGTAATATTTAAAATTAAATAAATACTGACCGACTGTCGGTTGTAACACTTTCGACATTTTTAATTGGGTTTCTATTGATGAACTTGGTTGGAAGTGGAACATTCGACATTTTTAAATATTAAATTGTGAATTAAAAATGTCGAATATGGGTTGGGAGGTGCGGTGAACATAAGAAAAAATTAAATAAAGAAACGAACATATATTAATCAAGAAACATAACGTAGGTTGCATACATTCACGGCTTAGAATTTTATTTATACGACATGAAAGATACTTAGAAATCACCTACCTACTTATAACAATATTCGGTACGTACGTATAATGATACTTATAGCTTGACTTGGCTTAAAACTATTAAAAAAAGAGTATTCTTGGACAATATCACATTAAAATAATGGTCCGTTAGAACCATACATTAAAATCAGTTATGCAACATCTTTCAGATGTGTATAAAAATTAGAAAAATAAATATGGCACATGAATCTTTAAAGTGTTAAACACCGTATCTATATAAGCAATCTTAGAATCTAGCATAGTATAGGAACTACTTTTTAATCAGTCTTGCAGTTTCATTTTGGTTTTTTTAATACCACTAAGGTGACAAACAAGCATGCGACCCACCTGGGGCCTAAGTCTACTAATTTATAAACGTTACAATGGTCTCTCAATGGTGTGTTTTTGACAGTTTTTGTATGGCAAATCTGTCAAAAACTTACCATTGAGAGACCATTGTGACGTTTATAAATTAGTAGACTTAGGCCCCTGATGGTAAGTGGTTACCGCAGCCTATAGACGTTTGCAATACCAGAGGTGTCTACTTATAGGTAACAAAATCACGTTTCATAACTAACCAAATAAAGTATTATCAAATCTCTCTACAAAAATATTCTTGTAACAGTATCAAAAAAGCTTGTAATAAAATATAAAATAAGGAAAAATCGTCTTAAAACGATTAACAGCTTAATTATTAGTCACTATCGCTGTCGTCATCATCACTAACTTGTCTTGTTTTGGGGGGCACATGTGGCAAGTCTTTATAGTAGGAATGATATTTCCTTGGGATTGCTAAAGACTTACACATGGAGTTCAGATCTCTATACTTATCGTACGGAATGGAGATGCATTCACCGTAATATGCTTGATTGAGTTCAAAATGCCTTGTGCGCTGGTTATTTCTATTCCCTGTCCTTAGAACAACTAAAGTCTTTGGTTCCTCACCCAGATCATATTTATATTCTATGCGATCATAGACATTTGTATTGACTTTTACTTCACGAATTTGTGTCCATCTCATCACCTGATTATTTATATCCTTTGTCCAGTTTTTATTATCCAACAGTCCTTTGAAATTGAAAAAATCCTCCTTGTTCATCTCTTTCACCACATACGGTTCTCCTTCAGTCTTTGACCAACGCACTAAAACATACCATTCATCTGGTACATAAATACTTTTATGTTCGCTTGCTCTCTCGATCACTGCGTGGACACTATCACCCTCATTTTGGGTGTGGCCTTTCTCCATAAATCTGTGAATGATGGTTACTCCGAATTCTTTTGCAGCAAGAAGATACAAAGCAAACACGATGCGATTTCGATTCTGCCCTGCGCAGTTGTCCGACCAAAACCTGAACTCCTCAACCCCTTTTTCAGCATTTTCTTTTATAAAAGCGTACAAGCAGCTAGAAACCTCATTCGCACCCTTTTTGGCAATAACCTCATTCCACATATAGCAAATTGCAGCTTTTTTATTTACGTCGTAAATGGTGAAATTGAAAGCATTTAATTTCCTCTTATAATAGAAAGTGCTTACCTCTCCATGTGGTGTTTGCAGAACTTTTTGAAAGTCAAACGTTGCAACAACAAGTTTTTCATTCCTACTCCCATCAGCTTTGTCAGCATTTTTCAGAGCACGAGCTTTTTTCTTGTGCTCCTGATGTTCAATGTATCGTTGCTTTTCTTCTTCATTCGGGAAGTCATTATTATTAAACACATGGCAAATATCACAACGATCTTTTTTCGGTAGATGAAAAGCAATATTGAAATTTGTATTCACGATGTCACGGTACTGGCGTTTATTCGCCTTGTTCGTGTATTTACCTGGATACCATCCACACCATTCCTCATATAAACGGAACATCTGCGCAGTACTAGTTATATTATTTAAATATAACTTTTTGGAGTCTTTTCGTGTGTAATGTGATTCAACACGATCAATCGAGTTCACATGGTCTTTCACACTCTGCACCATCATGTCATCGATGGTTCTAGGCTTGTGTTCATATTTGCCCCGTTTGTCTTCAGCAACAGCGATTTCTCCGTCATATTTTTTCCACGCCGTAGTTACAATTCGTTCACCAGAAGATATCGTACTTAAAAACATCTTTCTACAAACCCTTTTAGGTTCTTTCTGTGAGTTTGGTAAGTAGTAGATAAAAGTGTTTTCCCGCTTGTGTTTGGTTTCTTCTGTAGTTTTACGTCCTTTAGGAACTTTTTTCGAGTATTTGGTCACAAATTCCCAGTGCTTTTTGCGATCGCCTAGTCTCCAGAACTTTGTAAAAATTTTCTCTCTTTGTTTTGCCTCTATATTTTCTGTACACTTGTAGCGGCAAGTTTTTCCACAAGTTTCACCCAATGATTTTTCTGCTATTTCTTTTCCTTTATAATTTTCATAAGCTTTTCCTTCATTCTTCAATTTCTTCCTTTGTACCACAATCCAATTATTTTTGTGCTTTAGTCTTTTCTTGTCAATGTCAGTTTTGTAAGTTTTTTTTCTAGAAACCGTGTGTGTAGAAGGTGTTACAACAGTAGAAACATCTGTCATTGTTGAAGGTGTTGGGAGATTATCATAGACGTCATCAAGGCTCATCATACAGTCTTCTACACATATGGGGCAAAAGCGAGATTTACAGTTTTCGCTATGAGAACGAACTGGGGATGGGACTGGTGTTACATCGATTACCATATTTTCATGTTCAATAGCGGTGATTGATGCAATATCGGTCTTCTCGGAAAAATTAGCCTTTTCAGAAGTCGTTGGTGCATAATCAATCGTTTCAGAAATTTCAATATTTTCAGGGGTTTTCGGTACATTGACAGTCGTCTCGACCTCAGCAGTAGTGATAAAATGTTCATCAAAAGGTGTTGGAGATGAATGCTGGTCACTAACAATATCACCCAACAAATCTTGTAGCTGAATGAGATCATTTTCAAAATTGGCTGGTATTGGAGAAGAAGCTCGATCTGAAAATAAATTAAAATTATTTGAATATCTTAAAAGGCTAGACACAATGTCCATTCCTAAAATATTGAAACGAAATCAATGCTATGAATTTTTGAAAGATCATCAGAGATACATCCGTCAAAAAAACACATCCTGTGGCCATTTGAAAAAGTCGGTAGTGTCACATGGAACCAACCATTTAATATTAGTTCAGTTTAAAAATGTCATATGTGTTACAACCGACAAATCAACAGATTTAGCAAACATTTAACAGTGTCGAATGTGACACTACCGACAAACAGACCTACTTAAAGTCCGACTAAGAAAGTAGGAAGTGGCACTTCGGAGAATTTCGGAATGTTCAAGTTCAGTTAAAAGTGTCGGATCTACCATTACCTACATTTTTAAAGGGAACGGTCGTCATTAATTTAAAAATCATTAATGATTGAAAATCGTAAATAACCCATGACTGCTTTGCATAGGAACTGTACATTAATTGAATATATACGAGTAAATAATTATTATACTACTTACCAGGTTCCGCGTCGTATAATCCACATTTTTCTTTATCCTCGGGAATTTTGTTTCGTTTTTTTGTCTGACTATCATTTTCTTGTTATAATACAATATTAAGTATGCGCTTAGAACGATGCGACATTGCTGAGTCCTAAATAAAATTGACAAATAAGGCGCGAAAAAAACAAAGCAGTCAAAACAACGAGGTGCGTGCGCTCCGCCCGCCAACAAAGTGCGAAGTGGCAGAACCGCCGTTCCCCGCGCCCTTACAGTCCCAGTGCGGTACGAGCGAGACAGCACGTAATGTCACATCGTGCATTCTTCTACGGGCGCGCAATCATTATCGACAATTTTAATACTGGAAAATGTGTCAAAATGAATTAATTTTGATAAAATTAAATATGCACATTGTAGAACTCATTATAGCTTATGTAATGATGTAATAACGTGAAAATCGCCAAAATGTCACTATCGACTTTCTTAATTGGGACCATCGATATGTCGTCGCTGCGCCTCGCTAATAAGCGACGGCCTTCCACTTCGCTGTCGACTAGCAAGGCTGCCCTCTTCCTCATATCTTTTGATCCAGAGACTTACAGTATTCCTCTAAAACAAAAAAAACTGATATTAGGCAACTATAACAAAAAACTGAAGTGACTATCTTTTTATATAATATATGTAATAATATTTATTTAATATAACAGTATAATATTAAAATATTAAAAATCTGCATTTATAAATCCAATAATAAACACTAACTATTTATCTTTTAGGCCTCATGATGGAAATAAAAACAATAAAAATAATTAATCCATAATATGTTACCAAATAATCTTAGGTATAGATTTCAAATGAAAGTTTAAGTTACAATTCATAAATATAATACTCACATTCAGTCCGGTTTCATTAGATATTTGTGTTCTATTAAGACCACTTTTATGCAGCGCAATAATAGTCGCCCTCGCCTCAATATTAATATTCGCCTGCATTTTGAGAATAAATACAATACTGCTATTTATTAAACCACACGCCACTGACCAACAACTACAACCTATCGACAACGTTCATTCCGTTCTCGTTAAATATTCATAAAACTCATGTCTACCTCACAGAAATCTAAATTCTTTATTTAGTTTTTTATGATCTACCTTCCTAACTTTACGAAATGTGTGAACAACGCGAACAAGATAAAGAATATTATATTTCTGTCCCATTACTTCCAATCGAGTAAAAACTTACAAAAAGTCTAACTCTGCGCGTGTGGTTTGAACACAAGGCTCGCTGATTAACACAGCTATCTGCACGCGCTTAACCGCTAGGTCATTTTAACTCATATTATAAACGTTGAAATTATGAACTACAATCACTTGTTGACAAAAAACATTATGAATGTGTCTATTTTCTTGAAAATAGAAGGTCGTAAGTCAAACTAAACGTCAAGCTATTGCTTTGTGAGATTGCCTATGGACTTTTGGTCGACACTGTACAAGGTGTAGATTTAGGATTTAGTTAGTAAGGCCACTCTGTCGCATTGGATCATAGATCTGTAATGATAGTGTAGGTAAGATTGTTATAAATAAATAAATAAATAATTATTTCCGTAAAACCCCTGCATTGGTATAACAAATATCTCTTGAAACAAAACCAGATTCCAGCAACATAAATGTTTAAGTTGAAGTATGCCAAGCACCGAGCTAATTTCCGCGATATTGCGATCCGTACTGCACCGGAAACCCAAGACTATACCTAACATACATTTCTTACCAAAAACACCATATTATTCTATGCATAACAGCATGAAATCCTATACCATTCACAACTATGACAATCCCACGAAAGAGACGCTACATACGAGAATTACATTCAGTTAGGTAAACAATTAAATACTCGGTATGTGCCGAGCTCCATGTTTGTGCAAGAGATTTGTATATGTAATCGCAGAGACTCCCTGCATGAGAACGAAGCAAATATTAATACAGCTCTTATGGTAATCCGAATATGGACGACATCTCTAAGGTCGTTTCCTGACTTGTTGGGTTAGTCGTGTTGCGTCGAGAAATGAAAAAAAAATCTTAGTTGCCAGCGCTAACTGTGCGTCGCTGCGTCTAGTCGCTGCTACAAGATGCAGAGATTTAGTTTGCATTTGCGTATCTTCGCTGCTACTAGACGCAGACCTATCGTTTGTATATGCGACTATTCTTTATGAAAGAGGTCGTGCAGGAAGTGACCATTTTCGTTGAGTTGTTCATATTTGTGAGTGAATATGGATCCTCTAGTTTCACTTGCTTTGGTGCTTATCATGCGAAGACTGACGCTGACCTGTCGCATGCGACTGTCTTTGGATGTGCGCATTCCCTGTGCGTCTAGTCGCTACGACAAGTAGCGAGAGCGTGCGGTTCCCCTAGCCTGTCGTTGCGACTTTACAACTCGACGCCAAGATTTCAACAAAATATATGAAAATTGTCGGCCGTAGCTTGTGTCCTTTAACTTAGATATAAGTTTGTAAGCAGCTTGCATGGCATTGTGACAATCACGTATCAGAATTTGTTATGGGAAAGTCAGGGAAATGAATTGTTCATCAAATTGTCCGTGTATTCCAATCATAATATTGTCTTTATTGGATAGTTGTATGAAATGGCTTATATGTATTATTATGGTAGAATTAATTGTAGATACCCAAATAAGGGATCAATAGAAGCTTTATAATTTATTTTCATTTATTAAATCTTACTAACTAGATATTTATTTTTATTTTATTGAAAAGGAACAACAAACAGCTATAATATAAAACACGAAATATGAAATACACAAAACACATATACAATATTGTAGCCCACAACGCTGTTCACAGGTTAACTATGGGATAAAAATAATAAAATAATAATCGCTAGGTTTACAAATATCGTTTTTTTTTCTAACTATTTAACTATCTATTATATTTTTTTACAAAAAACATACAAAAACAACAAAAAAATTGTGGTCCATCGGCATCAGAAACATTATGATTATGAAATGGCTATTAACGGCTATACGAAAAATCCTTCACTGTACAATGGCATGCATGCTATTTGCACGCATGCCATTAAACAGTCTTACTTTAGTGCAAATGACAGGCAAGTGGCGGTTATGAGCGACTATTGATATCGGAGCATTTGTTGCAACATTTTCATAGCGACTATTTAGGAATTGGCCTTTATCGTATTTGAATTGCGGTCTAATAATAAAATGGTATCACTATTCTTGCCCGTTCTTCTCCATAGAGATCTACGTTTTGGAATTGTCAACTAGCTTCAACTTTCTGACTAACTAACCGACTCTTTGACAGTTAAAAAGTGCCTGTAAATGGTTTAATTGAAATTATGCTTTGTGGTTGAAAAAAAAAATTTTTTTCGACAAAAAACATGATAGTTTTGTGATTATGTCTTGCCCTTGTTGACCATTATTATTTATCTATCAAAATCACTGACACCTCAGTCCCAGAATATATGAAGGTCATTAAAAACATTGTGAAGTTAGTGAAGATGACGAATACGCAGTATTAATATGTAATTTAGTCGTTGTAGTTTTCTTATAAAATAAAA